>JARHVA010000441.1:0-1200000 GCA_037957365.1 Torreya grandis
AGTCTCTCTCTTGTTCAACATATTTGAATGTTGTTTGACAATTTATTGACTTTAAATATCCATGAGTATCAGCTATAAACTTATATTTAGCTTTTCCAATTAAATAACTCACCTTGTTTACTTTCTTATAATCCCTTTTCTTGCTAGCTAGTTTGCTTGTTTATGGCTTTGTTTGCACAACTCCTTGTGATTCTCAATGCTAATCCTTACCTATCTCTTCCTTGAGCTCATCCATGATATTTTATTGTTATACTTCACCTTATTTAATTCCCTTATATGGATTGAACATTTATTCTAACATCTCCATTTCTTATTACAACTTGAGAGCATCCACCTCCTCACAATCTTCATCATATCTTGGTCTACATTGCTCTTTACCTTCTTTTGAAATTTGATCTTTGTATTGTCCTTAGACTCCCTAATTTTTTAGAATCATATCAATCTCATTTTTATGCATATAATATGTGTTAATCACCCTTTTAGGTCCTTCATCCTTGACTTACTTTTCTATAAACTCATTCATCAATGCAATTATTTCCATATACAAATCTTCTTCATTATTGGAGTCAAATTGATATACATCATCATAAACAATTTTTGAAAACAAAATTTGAGAACACTTATATTTTATTCACTCATATTATTTATTACAAAATTTTACCTTCATCTCTTTGGCTTGGTTTACTTACACCATCTGTCTTGTTTTCTTAGTAGGCTTGTACTCTTCCTCAATCTTCATACTTTCTTGGGATACACCTGTACTATGATACTCTTGTTATCTTTTCATACTCTTTTTAGCTCACTTTTAGCCTTTTACCTTCTTATATTACAATTTTATTCTCATTTCATCTCCTTCATGTTTCATGCCTTGGTAACCTATCTTGCCAACTTGGTGTTCTTTGTCCTTTGTTATTTGCTTCCATACTTGTTCTTGTTTTCCACTTATGTTCTTGCTTGGATTGATATTTTGTTTTATTTTCACATCTTCCTTCTCATAACCTTCTTACTTAAACCATTTAGGCCAAACATATACATGCATTTTTTCTCTCTCCTTGAGGGTTGTACCTTATCCTTCTTTCTCCCAATCTACATATTAGCCTCTTATTCTTCATATATATAATCCAAATCAATGCTCAAGCACTCATTTACCTCTAAAGCTGAATATTGCAAGGTCATTTATTTATTATTATCTTCATGGTTTATCTTTATGGATTTTTGGGGGAAACATCTCTTTTATTTCAGTTATTGTACTTGGCAAGCCATCATAGTATTCCTCTTTCTCTTCATCTTCAACACATTGAATGCCTTCAATCTACATCCCTATATATTCTACAATAGGTTATATTTATTTATCATCCTATATCCACTTGATGGGTGATGTTCTTCACCCATAATTCATTATCTTTACGGCCTTATTCTTGGCCTTAACCAATCCTTTCTTCATACCTACATACACAAGCTTAAAATCAATGTTAGAATACAAAATGAGAGACCATATAGTCTCATTGAATTTCTCTTTCATAGACATTCTCCACCTTTTATTCTTATATTTACTCTAAAATTATCCTCTTAGCACTTTTATCTTCTTCATGTTCTCCTCAATGAGAACTCTCTTCTCAATCTCTTTGTCTTGTTGCTCACTTGGCAACACCTCATTCCTCATACATACATGGTCTAGCCTCTCTTTATTCTTCTCATTCATTAAGACACTCATCTTGTGCCTTATATCTTTCATAAGTGACTCTAATGGCCACTTTACCCTTTTCCTAGCACTATAGCCAAGTCATTGGATTCCTTGTCCTTTCAATAGCTTCACCATGAACTTTACCTTCTCAATACTCTACCCTAGCTCTCTTATCATATCTTCCACTTCTCTCTTTTTATCCATCTTCTGCAATGTATATAGGGACATGATATATAGATGTATATGGGTTGATGGAGATTCCAACATGTGGCACACATTCCCATTAGCTAGTTTTATGGGTCTAATATATTAGGATAATGGAGTAACTTGTGGAATTAGTGTATTGGGCAATGGTTGGCCTACATTGAGATTAATAGGTTACCCATCCATTGTTAGTTAGATATAGGTATATATAAGCTATGATTATCATTATAAATATATTAAGTAAGCATTGATTTTTCTATTGTAAGAGGATATTGGAGGTTATCCCCTCGAAGAGACATTATGGAGTTATTTCTTCCTAAAAGAGTATTGTATGGTGTTGCCCTATCTTAAGGGTATTCTATTTCTACATATATTGATTATTTGGAAATATTTCTCAAACCATATCTATTGTGTTGAGTTTATCTACATTATATTATGCATTATTTTTAAATATTAATAAGTGTGGATCATAATGAGTGGTATCAGAGCTTTGATTTGGGTTATGTGTGTGGTGGGAAACCCTAGTTTTTTAGAATCATCAATATCTCTCAATATATTGTGAATTTGTATACAATATTTTTACTAGATATGAATAATATTTCAAGGAAGTCTTAGTAAAACAATCAAGCCTTTTTTATTAGTTTTGAGGGAGTTATACATATTTTAGGTTTTATACTCATTTTGTCATATGTTTCAAAATATAATGATTTTTTTTGTGAAATTTTTATTGATGTTGTATCATAATATGGGAAAGCTATAGACAAAATTAAATATTTTTTTGATATATTTGGAGTGAGTTATTGTAATTTTAGGTTTTTTAATATATTCACTCTATAGACCAAAATTTGTCAATTTTTTCAAAAAATGTTTACTAGAGTTCCAATATCATAATATGAAGCTAAAATAAAAATTTGGGACTATTTTCATCAGTTTTGAATGAGTTGTTGACATTTTAGGGTTTCATGAACCCTAGTTTGTTTTTATGGATCATGAAGTTGTAAGTATTTTTAGGGGAGGATGATATTGATGCTATAAAATGGTGGATCCTTTTTAAGGAGAATAATACTCAAAAAAAAAATCAAACATAATTATCTCTTTCTTTGTCTAGGCCTACACAACATTGATTTGATTAGTTGAGCTTCACACAAGAGTATTCTTCATGGGAAAAAATGTAATAAGTCTTCTTAGATCAATGGGATATAAAATAAAAAAAGATGAAGAAGAGGAAGAAAATAATGATGGTAATGAAGATTTTGATGAATAAAAATTAGTGGAATAAAATAATGACAATGAGAAAGAACATGCAAGTGAAGAAGAATAAGAAGAAGAATTGGATGATAAGGGTTCAAATAATTTGGCTCTAAAAAAAATTGAGTCAATTTTTCAATTTCATGGATGCATTCAAAATAAGAAGGTTGTTGTATCCATAAACTATACTAAAAAATATAATTTTATCAATGTAAATGTGTTCCAAACATATACATGTTCAAGCAAACAATATCAAGGAGGTTCAAGTAGATGGTAATAATATTCATGTGTTTGAAGATTTTAAACTTATTATGGAAAAACATGTTTTGCATTTAGATTTTTATTCTTTGGATATGGATGATGTGGATATTGTTCTTGGATATCCATGATTATATTCTTTGGGAACAATCAATATTAATGTTTAAAATAAATTCATGAAGTTTTGGTATAGGAAAAAGGTCACTTTATAGGATATCATAGTGGGAAATGCACCAATAACAATCAAGGTAAATCATGAGGATGAGATCGAAATAGGTGGTGAAGAGAATGTGAAAGATTCATATAAATACATAGATGAATAATTAATAAAATAAAATAAAAACACTTCATCTTATCAAGATACAAAGGAACTACCAAAGCAAAGGTGGAAGAGGTAGAACAAAAGGTTGATAAGGTCAAAGTATCAAAAAAAGTTAAGATATATAGACACCCACATCATCATGAGAGGAAAAAATCATGGAGCCATGTGAGGGAGTGACATAATAACAATAACTTTGGCTATATAATAAATTTGATTTCCAATAACTATGGCTATGCATGGAAGCCAAAGAATAACTACTGTGGTCATGGATGGAATCAAAGTAGTGCAATAGAATATGATACATGGAATCACAAGAGGAATAATTATGTATGGACACTAAAGTAGTATAATTAATATCATGGATGGAATTAGAGGATCACAAGGGAATTCAAAAACAATTTTGGAGAGCTATCACCTACCTGGATCACATATGGATGGCTAGATGATCGAGATTGGAGACAAGTTTGCAATGATTTGAAATGCACTCATTATTTAGTTTCTTCTTATGTTTTAAGGATGAAACATGTCAAGGAGGGAAGTAATGATATGTATCTATGGACATGATATATTAATGTATATGGGTTGATGGAGATTCCAACATGTGTCATACATCCCTCTTAGTTAGTTACATGGGCCCAATATATTAGGATAATGGAGTAACTTGTGAAACTAGTGTATTGGGTAATGGTCATCCTACATTGGGATTAATAGGTTACCCATATATTATTATTTAGATAGAGTTATATATATAGGATATGATTATCATTATAAATATATCAAGTAAGCATTGAGTCTTCTATTGTAAGAGGATATTGGAGGTTGTCCCCTCGAAGAGATATTGTGGAGTTATTCCTTCCCAAAGGAGTATTGTATGGTGTTGCCCTACCTTAAGGGCATTTTATTTCTATATATATTGATTATTTCAACATATTTTTCCACCCATATCTATTTTTTTAAATTTATATACATTATATTTTGCATTATTTCTGAATATTATAAGTGTGGATCATAACATCTTCTCTCTTATTCTTTATTTTCTAGGCCTATCTAGACCTTCTTCTTAGCAAGATTATCAATATTTCCTATTATACCTCTATTGGATATGTCATATTAGTTTATTCCTATATATAGGACATCTATTTATCCTTTTTGACTCTCTCTTAGAGTCTTTTCTCTTCTCTTTCTCTCTTTGAGCTCCAAGGCTCTCTTTTCTTTCTACCTTCTCTAGTCCTTTCTTAACTAGCTTTTAGTCCTTCTCATTGAAGTTTGGGGATTTGATTCCTATATATATTTTTTAAATATTATATTCCTATATACTAACCTTAATATATCATAAATACAACATTGTTATCCCATACTACCCTACAAGGTTACTTCACACACATTCCTCATAACATGTTGTGTTCATCTCAAATCAACTAGTTTGAACAACTCAAAATAAATACAAACCAAGATATCACCTTGATCTGATACCAAATTATTTAGAGGTACTTTAAATAAGTCTCAAAACATCCACTCCTTAATGGTGTATCGATAAATACCATATTCAATGTTATTCTTTATCTACAAGGTTCTATCTCTTTTGATCTCTCCCATCTTGCACACTAGGCTATATAGTTTTCTACCATAGTTTGTTTGTCTAAAACTTTGGAATAATTTATTACTACCAATATACCCTTTTTAATTTTTCCATGTACTCCCTCAATCCATCTCTATTCACCAAACCACCTTGATCAACAATTCACTCTCTTGTTCGCCCTTAGACCACCTTCAAAGTGCTTCAAGACATCAAACTTTGATTTAGGTTTCAATAATGTTATATATTGTCATTGATGATATTATATGGTATTTTCACACATATCATAACCTCCTTCAATCCTTAAATCACAATTCACCACTTGATTCTATACCTCTAGCTCTCAATGACTCCACTAGGCTTGTACCATTTTTTTCACAATTCTTCCTTGTTTGATAAATATAGGAACTCTCGTAGAGATATAAAAACACATTATATTACCCTATATCTTTATTAAACTCCTCATTAGTTTAAAGATCCATATCCTTTGTTACATACCTTTTTTCTCACTAAGATAGCCCTAATAAAGTCTTTAAGCTTCCTTGTTAAACATAGTCACTTATATATGTACGAACAAAGGCCATAACACCCCAAAACCTAAAAAATATCCTTGGACATGTTAATAAATTTAAAACTACCAAATTTCATCTTGTTTTACTAGTGGAAACATTAGTTATTCAAATTTTAGTGTTTAAACCCTAAACTAGGGTTTTTAGGCTCTATGCAGGCCTGATAAGGGGGAAATTGCCATATATTTATATGTAAGTACTTTCCAATGATTAAAAGACATATTACAAGTATATTTTTCCATAACACATCTTTCCCAATGGATAGGATATTTTGATCAATCCATTAATGCCATTCTAACACCCAAAACATAGAACTCTATGTATTCTAAATGATTATGTGGGTATGCAAGGTTCTATTCTACCTCAAATGGTTTAAAAACTCTACAAGGGATAGTTTTTCCACTTATCCTCACTTAAATACATTAAAAATCCATTAAATTCACTTTCATTCATCATTAAATAACACACATTCTTCTTGGACACATAACTTTGTAACAGAGTCCTTTGACTATAAGACATGGTTTCTAGACAATAAGGTTTGATCCTCAGATAATTGAGCATTGTTTTCTTGTTATCAAATTTTCCTTCTAAGACAAGACCTTATCAATATTCCAACATAATTCACCAATTACTCTTCCATTCAAAACATATATTCTCTAATGTCTTTATATTGATCAAATATAATTTACATTGCACATACAGGGTTCTTTCATAACTGTATACATTCAAAATGTTGAAACACTTTCCAATGGTCACTATCAAAACCCTAACCTCTTTAAAATCATAATGAGATTCAATCTATTGCATAACCATGCTATTTCTTACATTTAAACTCTCATCATTTAGGATTTGAATAAAGGATCCTAACTATAATAACATCATGATAAATATCTTATAGCATGTGTATTGGACTTCATTATTTATTTGGATTAAAAAATATATATTTAAACCAATGATTTCACTTACCAGCCATTATCTCAACATGTTGATGGCCTATGTCTTAATAACTAAGTATTTACCTTCATTCTTTGACTATGACAATAGTCGGTAGGGTTTCATGGATTCAATGGCATTTTACTTTGAGTTTCTTCACTTGCAAGGTTATCTCAATCACTTGAATGACTAAACAACCTCAATAAATTTAGGAATTAATTACGTGATAAGTTTCAACTCACTAACCTATATAAGATACTCAAATACTTTTATTTTTGGACTGTGACCTACACTCCTTGGTCCAAACCTAAAATATTACACGACAACAACAACAACAATTCATGGTCTCATGGGGATTTTAAAGGTGACATGTAAATAAATCAATGAGTATACATTAAATTTATACCATACATCATCAATATTTCTTTCCTTTATTCATTGAAAAGTTCTCTATTACATTACAATCCTTTCATGGACTTGTGACCTCTCTTGAGGAGTTTACACATCCTTCCATTCTTTGGTTCCTCCTCATCTTCTTTGTGGAGATATTTCTCTCTCCTTAATCTATCCTCTCTCAAGATTAACATACAACTTTCCTTATTCAACCAACTCCAACATTGTTTAAGTTAGTTACAAGATAAAACCTTCTTACCTTACAAATTCAACATGAGGTTTTATAGTCACATTACTAAAACATGACTTATAACCTTATGAATTAGATATATATTAATTAAAACACATTTTAAAAGTATTATTGGACCTTTACACCAATATTCTCTCACTTAACCACCTTTTCCCATGCTTTGGTCACTCTTGACTTAGTGACAACATTTGAATTTTCAAATTATTAGTTTTGGAGGGAAAACTCTTAGAACCTATATAACACACCCCTATGACTTGAAAGGACTCCAAAGATAAAAATGGACCTTATAAGGTCCATTCACATACATTTTTATTCTAAGGTTGACTAACTTTGACCTCTACTAAAAAATGGTGTCTTCTTGTTTTGATGCTCCTACATCAGGTAATCAAAGAAATCCGTATTATTACATATTTTGAATTTTATATGCAACATAACTCAATAAAACTCACTTTACCAACCATAATTATCATTTTTCCTTCTTAAAATTATAGTGATCAATATAAACTATTACCATTTGAACCTATTAAACTAAGCTTGATTGAATCAACTCTTCCTCAATTATCACCTAATGTCACATCTATTGAACAAAAAAATTCAATGACTGTAGATCCTGTTGATTTCATTCAACCTCATTCCATCAACAAAAAATATATATCCTCTAATTTACCTAAAGTCACCTTAGATGATAAAGCTACTAATGTGAGACAAAAACATTCTTGATATGATAACAAATCTAAAAAAATCATTTATATTGAAGTATACATTAAATATTATGGAACTCTACCCTTGATTCCTAATGATAAATCTATACTATAACTCCTTCCCACTAAATAACGGTAACTTCCATGCTAACATCATAAGCTTGTCAATTTTCAACAAAAGGTCACTTGTTTAAACAACTTCATTTCTAGTGTTGGCCCTAAAATACATCCTATTTCATCCCTCCCTCCAACTCCATATCATTTATAAGATGTAAATTCTATGTTTATCAAATAAACTATGAAAATTGAATATGGTACACCTACATATCCTCGACCTATTACCAACTCTAAAGAACTCACTTCCAAAGAACACAATAATTTTAGCCTCTTATTTGAAAAATATTAGTAAGCTTTCACTTGGTCATGTGAGAACATTCATGGAATTAATACTAACATCATTTTCCATAATATCATTACCTACCCAAATGCCAAACATGTATGATAAAAGAAACAAACATTTACTCCTAAATTTTTTGTTGTATGCCATAAATAAATCATCAAACATTTAGATGCTAAATTCATTAAACTTGTGGACTACTTAGAATGGGTATCAAACATTGTTCCTATTTAGAAAAAATTCACCATGGTTATTCTCATATACATCAAATTTCACAACATAAATTTAGCCTCTCCAAAAAATAATTTCCCCTACCATCAATCGATGTGATTATTGATTCTCCTTATAGTTACAAAATTTTATCTCTCATGGATGGTTTTTGGGATATATCCAAATTCACATGGCTCCTGAGGATCAAAAGAAAACAACATTTACCACAAAAATGGGCACCTATTGTTATGTTTAAATGCCTTTTGGTCTCAAAAATGCCAAAACTATCTATCAATGTGCAATGACCCATATTTTTTATGATCTCATTCATAAAATCATCAAAACCTATGTGGATGATCCTATTACCAAATCTAAACATCATGACACTCATCTTCATGATTTAACTATTTTTTTTATTGACTCATTAAATATAAAGTTATAATTAACCCCTTTAAATGTGTTTATGTGTTGTTTATTAAAAACTATTAGTTTTTCTTATCTCCCACTAGAGTATTGATGTTGAGCTAGCTAAAATCAAAGCTATTATCAAAATGCCTATTCCTCACCCCATTCCTAACATATGAACATACCTTGGAAAAATTGGGGCAATTTTTCACTTTATTTTAGAAATGCCTTATTGTATCTACTTCATTAATTCAATTATTAAAAAAAAATGCTCTAGAATGGATGGATTCATGCCAAAGATCATTTGATATAATGAATTAATCCTTACTTCATCCTTCTACTCTTATACCACCTTTGAATTATCACCCATTAATCTTGTATACGTCATCTACCCTCACATCAGTTGGAGAAAATGCTCACTCAACAAGATGATCTTGGTAGAGAATATGTTATCTATTAAATTAGTAGAGTCTTAATTGATTATGAAAAAAATTATATAAAATTAGAATATGATTGTTTATCTATCTATTTTACAGTTGAAAATATCCACCATTGCATGATCTATCAAACTACTTATATCATTTTCCATTCTAATCCACTTCATTATTTTTTCTCCAAATATTTCTTACCTGGAGATGTAATTGGCAAATGGATGGTCCTCCTAATGGAATTTGATATCTAAATTATTACACAAAAGTTTGTCAAATGACAAGTCATCGTAGATCAACTTGCGACTACATCCCTATACTCTATGAATCACCTTCAAGATCTCTTCCTAGATGAATATATGATTTATATTTAAGGTATTCACCAAGCAATTTCAATCAAATATTATTTTAATAGCTTCACAACTTATCTGGAAACAAATAACCATGAATAATTTTAACTCCCTTCATTCTGCTACTAAACCTAAGGCAATCATTAAAGAATTATGAGGAGTTAAAATTGACTTGCATGAAGAAACTTGGACACTTCACTTTGATGGTGAAAAATACCTTCAATGAGTTGGGTTAGGCTACATTTTAACAAACCCCCATGGTAAAATCATACCTCTAACATTTAAATTGACCTTTGATGTCATTAATAATATGGATAAATATTAATCCCTTATATTAGGCATGCAAGTCATGCTTGACTTAGATATCCCATATTTACATGATTTAGGTGATTTGTAACTCATATGTCATTAATTTATTTTAGATAATCAATGTAAAATTAAATACCTTATCACATATCATCAAATTTAAACTATGTTTTCTTAGGAATTTACTTCAAACACCATTGAGCCAATCCCATGAGAGTAAAATTCTATAGTTGATTTTATTGATTCATTAGCATCTTTATTTCATCCTCATCAAGTTCTTCATGATTCCAAATTTATTATCCAAATGAGGAAGTCACCTTATTCTATAAAAAATAAAAATGATTATCTAATTTCTCACATAGAAGTTGTCACTATTTGATAGAGCTTATGGTACAAAAATATCATCCAATTCATCAAGCATAATACTTACCTTCTAGAGGTAGATTCTCATTAAAATACCCAAATTAGCAAACAAGCATACAAATATGTATTTCAATATAACATCTTAATTATCATAAAATGGAATAATATTACTCTATTGTGTGATTCCAAAATAAGTTACAACTCTCCTTAAATAATTATATGGGGGAATCTATTTAGTCACTATAGCACTCATGCCACAACCCACAAATTCTTGTGCATGGGTTACTTTTTGCATACTCTTGAAAAAGGCTCCATTAATTTTCCTAAAAAGTGTAATCATTGTCAACTTCATGACTATCTAATTCACTCTCCTTTAGTCAAACTCCAAACCTTAGAATCTTGGTTGTTCTCTATGTGGGTATTTAATTTCATCAAAAAATTACCTTGATCATAAGATGGTCATGTATTTATTATCACCGCCACTGAATATTTTACTAAGTTGGTGGAATCTATGCTCCTTCTTAATGTTGTAGGCATTACTATTTTAAAATTTATTCTTAACCCATCATATGCCATTTTGGAATTTATCATATTACCATTTTTGACAATAGTAGTAATTTCAAAAACAAAGATATGAAACAAATATGTGCCAAATAAAAATTATGCATAAATTTTTGACACCTTATCATCCTCAATGAAATGTCCAAACAGAAGCCACTAACAAAATTAACAACAGAATATTTCAAAATACTAATAGATACTCTTATACTAAATTATACCTAAACCTCTATCCCACACTTTAGGATTATCACACTAGTATATATACTACTACTAGGGAAACACCATTTTTGCTAGTATATAGGTTTGAATCAGTTTTACCTCTAGAAGTTAAATTACCATCCATATGCATTTCTCTTCATGGTATTATTCCTGATGAATAATTACATGAATCCTATTTTCATCCCTTAGATTTTCTTGATGAGTTTTGTATAGTTGCCTTACAACATAATTGTCAATACAAGGTTCGCATTGCTAAATAACATAGCAAAAAATTCAAACTACATAGTTTCAATATCAGTGACCTAGTCCTCAAACTAGATCATACATAGTATAAATAAGGTAAGTAATCCCAAAAATGGTGGGGTCTTTACCTTAAAAAATATATCCTTGGTCCTAGTACTTAGGAATTATAAACTAATAAAGGAAATATTTTCAAAGAAATCATTAATTCTTAATTTTTAAATAAATATGTTGCTTAAATGCTTACTATTTTACATGTTATTTTTCCATATACTATAAATACTAAGCCTTTTTTCATGTCTTCCACAAGATCCCCATTGAGTATCATTATGTAACTCTTATTAGCCTTAGTTCTTATCATTGGTCCTTTGGTCTATCTATATTGCTTCATTTAATGCATGATATTTATTGTTAGACTATGTATAAGACCCAAACATTCTCATTAATGTCTTAAATTTTCATTTTTCCTAGTCAATATTAAATTTTCTTTTTTATTATTGATTCATCATTTTATAAACCTATTTTATTTTTACACCTATTTAGTTTATATTTTTAGAGTTGTAGTGTAAGACCTTGGATATGACCAAGCCTTCCTCACAAAACACTCTTATATTTTCATTTTTAAACCTAATAAGTTTATCTTTTGTGAGTTTTATTGTAATACCTCAGATAGGACCAATATTTCCTCACAAAACTTTTCATTTTCATGAATTCCTTTCTAGCTAAGTTTAGAAAAAAAAGACAATGGTTTAGAATTGTGATTTAATACTCTCAAAATCAATTATATTACTTTTTGATAATAATTATAAAACACTTATCATGCATGTCTTGTGTCACCCACACCATTTCTAAATATATGAGTTCATGCTTACTTGTCATTGTACCACTTTCACATTACACCTTTTTTGTGACTTGAGGTAACTCAATCATTCCATGTTCACTTTCATACTCTCCCCTATTTTTAATCCACATTGGTCACACTAAGGTTATGTTCAAGATATAATTATTATCTATCATGCAATCACAAGAGTTTTAGACACCATGCTCATTGAATTTTTTTTCTTAGCTACAAAGTCTACATTTTCTAGTGACAACCATTTTTAACACCCATGTTTGGTTTTCAAAATCCATGTGGAGGAGGAATAAATAAAATCCATCAAGAATTTAAAATCCAAATTATTTAAAATAAAATGAAATGATAAAAAGGCATATATAAAATCAAAAGTCAAAATCACACCTAAATAAGTGATTATCAAGCACATCTACTATTATATTTAAAACTCAAACTTGACAATTGGCCTCATAATAGAGCCAAGGTCCATTAGAGTGTGATAGGCTAGTAAACTAGGATAAGAGGTCTCAAATTTTGTTATATTTCTACCTATTTTCTCATGCAATTACCCAATCTTCATAAAATACTAATAGCTCTATAAGGGGTCCTGAAGAATGGGGAACACGTTGTGGGAATGTATGTCCATTTTAATTTTCATGCACATAGCCTTCATGGAATTATATTTATACTTTACTTAATAACCTAAATTTATGTGGCTAAGAAAAATTCTCTAGTCCTTAATATCTAAGGTCTTCTTATTTTCCAAACTTGATTTGAGTATCTTGTTTATGATAAAGACCATTCACCTTGGTACCCCCCTTCATTTCCCCCACCAACCATTTCATACACCACCTTGACAAGAAAATGTGTTGCTAAAATATTTTTCACAACTTATTTATTCATTATTCTTCATCACTTTTTAGACATGCTCAAAATAAGTTTGTTTTAGTTTATCTATATTAAGAATATAAGCTAAATCTTTGGTCATCTATGCGTTAATCGCTTAATCATTGATTTATCCTTTCTCAGGTTTCCTTGCTATATTTAAGATTCTAAAAGTACTTTTCACCCCTTTTATGGACTATTTCATTTTGTTTATTAGTTTTTCCATTGATGACTGAACTTGGTTTATTGCTTCTCTTTCATAAATGTTATTTATAATTTTTATTATTTTTCCATCTTTGTTTAAGTATTATTTGTTACTTATTTTACATTGATGTTGGATACATTATTTTAGTTTCAAGTGTCCTTGGTTTTATCTCATTTGTTACTTTTCTTATCTAAGGTACATTTGTTGGGTTTATTGGTCATTTATTAGCCTTGGATATTTAGTTGCCTGATTTATTCTTATTTTATCTATTTTCCTTGGTCTTTTGGTTCTAATTTAGCATTTGTCATCCCAAATTGCCAATATTCAAAGTAACTTATTTAGTTATGAGAAGTTTTGTTTATTTTAATTTCCTAAAATTGTTTGTGTTTAATTTTTTAGCCTTGTATCCTTAGGGTTTGTCCAAAGAATTTAATTTTCCCTCCATGATAAAGGATACAAATACAATAGACAACATTTCTGTGAAAAAGATAAGTCAAGGTATGTATATGTTACTTTTAATTATTTTTAAAAAAATCCCTACTGTCATTGTTAATTATTTATATATTTTACTATAATTTATTAGATTAGCATTAAGTATTGATATTTTATTTTTTGAATCATCATCCCATGTTATAGATTCATGACATGTTATGATATTCAATTTGGGCATATGTATACACACAATAATTTAATCTTTATCATTTTCTAATATTTTCTCTCTTGGAAGAACCTATTCATTTTTAATCTCTCTAAGTACATGACTTAAAGGGTGCATTGGGAAAAGGGTGGGAAGACTAGTGATGCTTTGCAAAAAAATTAGTCCCTATACCATTACCTAAAACCACTACAAACTACTTTTATCCAACTTCCTAAGCAATTAAAACCCAGTTATCCACTCCTCTAAGTATTTGACCTTCCAAAATAGACCCTAATTAGGTAGACACCCCATTTCTTCATTTTTATACTATGTCTACTAGGTCGATCTTGTTAGGGATTGAGTGTAAGTTATGGAACTACTTCAGCCTAGACAATCTAGTTCAAGACCTAATGGATATATTTCCTGCCTAACAATATTGAGTTGGTCAATCTTTTCAGGTAAAATCCCAATGGGTTTAAGGTAAATCCTTGGATATAAATACCCCCTTCACATCAATATAATGGAGAGCAACATTCATTTTAAAAATATTAAAACTCATAATTATACTAATTATACACTTGAAAATTCATCACTTATGGTTTTGCCTTGGAAGGAGAGAATCTTATCTTGTGGAAAAGTCTTGGATGCAAAGTAGGAGTATTTAGCCTAAAGCTGATTTATATAGTGTGATCCTTAAAAATATATATCAACCTCTTTAGAATCACCATTTTCTAAGGGAGATAGTATGGCACAATATATTATCTCAAGGTAAGTATTCATAACTTTTAATCTTTCATTTAGTAGATAGATATTTCATAAAGTAGTAGGATGAATGTTTTACTCCTCTACATTGACTTGAGTAGAGTTCTCTTTGTATGTTTTTTTATTTTATTTTTAACTTTCCCCTTTTGTGACATAATATTTAGTGATCACTAGATTAGATTTATTTTATGTATTGTAGGCTTATTTAAGGTTATTACATAGTATCATTTTCCTAAAGGCTTTGAAATTCTCTCTTTTCGTGTTGTGTGGTAAGAGATCCCTTGGTTAGGTTTTATGGATCTAATTTTCTCGTGTCCCAATATAAATAATTATGTAAATATTTATTTGGTAATATTACCTTCTCTAAGATTCAAATCCATTAATTAGGACAAGTTGTAGATCCATCCTAATTCATTGCATACAGGATCCACTAGCTTTGATCTACAATATGGATTTTATGTACTTGTTATGTTTTTTAGATGTTTCCACTATGCCTAATATATATAACTATTTATTGTAAGACACTATTGTGTGGAGAATCATTTTAAAATATTAGTTTATATAAAATTTTCAACCATCCAAATAGTTGAAGAATATGAATTGCAAATAAAAATGGTTTGGTGTCAATTGAGATGTTTTTTTATTTTAAAGTTTTTGGATGTATAGCATGGGTGCACATTCTAGATTAAAATCACAAAGAAATTTTCATCCTTGTATATTATAAAATTTTAATTTGTGTCATATTCTTGTTTCAAGGACTACAAAAATGACTTACCAATGGAATGCATTATCTTATGGGATCCTACTCCTCCTCCTCAATTACCTTATGTTGATTTAGATAAAACTTATGAGGTATATTATGAATACCAAGAAAATTCAATGACTCCCATTCTAAAAGATACTAAAATTTAAATTATGAGGCATAGGGGGCACAACTAGAACCTCCGCCATTTCCAAAACAACATTCATAATGCACTTATAGAACCAACACAACATATACAAAAATGGGTCTATATTGTTCAAAATGAGATAGGTGCATTGTAAAATTATTCAAGAGATCCAAACCCAACAAGATAATTAAATCCATATGGTGTTTCATATTTGGCATAGTTAGCTATGACACAAGATATAAAGACTTATAATCAAGATTATAATCATCTTCAATGGTAGAAAACTATGGCAAAAGAACTTAATTTTTTGAAAAACTAGATTTGGTACTTAGTTCCTCTTTTGATAGAAATAACACTAATGAGGTGCAAGTGGGTGTACAAAACTAACTATGTAGAAAATAAGTCCATTGACAAATACACATATTGAGTTGTAAAAAATGATTTAATTTATTGTGGGATACCTAGTAGAAGGCATATCTTCATTAATAACCATAATTGTGACTACATTTTAGGACTAAATTCATCACATCCTTTCTCTAATATAAAATTTAGAAATTATATTTTTATGATTATAAAAATTTATAGAGTGTAAATATGTGGAAGTTAGTACATAGTTGGTTTGGAAATTAGTACAAATTAGGTAGTGCATGGAACCAAACCATTTCCTTACTCGGTGTTAAATGTTGATTAGATAAAATAGTGATGTTTGAAAATCATTAGTTCCTGATGGCACTCAATTCATTGATTGGAGAAATTAATGGATCGAGGAACTTGTTAGTTCCTAACAACATGAAATTCATCAATCAAACATTTTTAGCATTGCTAAGAACTAAATTAGTGCCAAATAAACACCATTTCATTTGATAGGATGATGGGAGGTTGTTAGGAACTAAGTTTGTTCCTAACAATTAACATTTATTTAATTTTCCAATATAAAGTGTTTGATCCAACATGCTCCATTATTCAAAATTGCACAAGGGGACCCTTTTTCTTATCATAGTTATTATCTTTTTCTATTCTTCCATACTGATATGACTTCATCAATTAATGCCACTTACATTATAAATATTAGGTTCCATTTCCTTGGTCTCTTAGTCATGAGATACTATGGTTTTGATGATTTTGACATAACCTTATTTAGGCATTTATTTATGGTGACTAGATAATTCTTGATGAGGTGTCAAGAAAAAATGTGGATTCTTGCATGATCATTTTATTATCTATTAGCCTATCCTAGAAAAAAATTCATTATGCTTCAATATTAAGCTTATTGACTGCATTATGATCTTTATTCATCCATAATTGTTATAAAGTATAAGTAAAATGATTATATTTATTGATTTGTAATGTTTATTTGATTGTTGAATCATTTTTTTCACTCAAATTGGCATTTCTTTGGTTAAGTATTTGTTGATATTAGACTTCACTTACATTTTTTGGATGTACATGTAGCAAGTTTCATGTTTGGTCAAATCAAATTTATCTTTCATTTGATTATGTATGTGTCATATATTCTTTGCTCAGGTGTTATTCATACTTATATGGATTTTGGATTTTGAATAATCTATTAATTATTCCCCAAATATCTATTTTGTCTTCATTTTATAGTTCAAGTCTATGCTTTTGGAAATTCACAATGCAGTTTGATAGTCAAGATCTCCTAGAGCCATCAATATTCACTACATTTCAAACTATTGATAACCCTAAGATGTTCCATAATCAAATCCTTTCAAAAAAGTGACTAAGTCCTTTCAAATTCATTGATTCTTGAGATCATGCCACATGACATTATCCTAATCACCTGGCCTAGTGGAGAAATAATAGGCTATGTAAAGGCCACATGCCCTAAATTTTTTGGTATTACACCACTTGGCACAATCTTAGGAATCCAACAACCTAGGAGCATTTTGATAGTGTAAAATATATGTGCCCTTGAGGCCCTAGGATTGAGACACTTAGAACCATAACATAAGCCTAAAGTGATGATAGTATTAACTTGGGAGTGCACAAAATATCCCAAAAGCCAAGAAGAAGCCACATGGTGATGACTGAGTAAAAAATAGATTAATGTCTAGGAATGTCTACAAACTACCAAGTGTCAAATGAAACCCAAAGGTGACATCATCATAGTTTATTGTATAGTCATTTTTTAGAGAGCGGAGAAATAAGATTCATCCATGTGTTAGCATCATATTAATTTGGATATGACATGGTAGAAGATATAGTGATAAATTATATATAAGATCTCAAGTTATTGGGATCATGACAAGTGGAAACAAAATAAACCCTGGGGAAACATGGTAGACAACCAAGTAGTGGAGAAGTAAAAAGGTGATGAGTGGTAGTGAATTAGACATGTAAATATCCCCCTTAGCATGAAATGAGTCAAAATTTGATGGCCAAGTAAAATAATGGGAGATAAATAAATGATGGTTTGGTTGTGTAGTAATGGTTAGGCAAAATCAAATGGGAAGGTAAACTATGGAGTCAACTACAAATATTGAAGGTTAAGTGGAAAAGATGTAAATTTCAAGATTGATCATAGTATATCCTATAAATAAATTCTATTGAGGAATCAAAGGTTAAACACAAAAATAAAGACTAGTTAATAGGTAAGTAATGATTTACACTTGACTAAGAGTAAAGGTTGTATGTAGACAAGAGCAGGCATCTATAATACATAGACCCAAGAATTTTGAACTATTCATAGCATAGATTAGGTTGAGTAAGACTACATAAAAGGTTTGGGTAGATAATCATAAGATAAAAAAGAGCATGATGGTAGCAATGGTCAAAATATTGTCATAAATCTAGGTAGAGGCATAAGCTAAAATCAAGAAGATTAATCAAATCTTTGGGGTAAAATCAAACTAATAGCTAAGGGTATTAATGAGATCACCATGTAGACACTAGAAAACCACACATATGGTCATAGTTGCCAAAATGCCTTGGGTTTATCTTTAACCTCTTTTGACTATACCTACAAGGTTGAAAGAACCTACCCAACCTAACCCACTCACCTAACCTAGAGTCAAGTTAGCCACCTATCTAACTTAATTCACCTTTTAACCTTTTTAACCCATCTTTTCCCTAGACCCTCAACCAATGACGGTCACCCTAACTAGTGATGATCAGGTTGCAGTGCATGGACTTTTATCATGCAAGCCACATCTAAACCACCACTTTGCTTTTCTAAAAATATCTTGTTTAACTCTTGTTACGAGCCTTTGTATGGAGAATTTATATTTATATGACCTAGTTACACCTTCACTTCCACCTCTTGCTTTTGCCTATAAGAGAGAGAGGCCTAGGAGGCCAAATCCATCTATAATTATTATCAAGAGCTTTGTGTATCTAGAATCTCTTTTTATAGGTCAATAAACATCATCAGCATTATTAAGCATCATCAACCCATCTTATTGGGAACTAACTCACTGTCACCTCTAAACCAAGCTTTTAGATATCATTACTCTATCAAAATAAAGCCAAATTCCACCAAAAAGCAATCCATCTCAACTATCCACCCAACTAACTTATATTAAGACAAGTATTTTCTTTTTGGTATTTACTTATCATGTTTCCATTTCAAGAGTAGTCTATCCCTTATCTACCTCTTAAAACTTAACTTTTGAATCCTATTGATTAGCAACACCAACCCAGTTCCACTAACAAGTAGCTGACAATAGTATCTTTATTGATGATGGTTAGCCTCAATTGGTGATGGTTAGATGACTAGTGATGGTTCCCCTCAAATGGTAATTGTCACCTTGACTACTGACAGTTCACTGTCAGGAAAATTTCTAACAAGCTCCTTTCACCTATCTACACCCAACCAAATCTAGTTCTTTGTGTCTCTACCAATTCATAGACCCCTACCTAATTTTATAAACCATACCCAACCCCTTAACACTAGTATTAATTAGTTTATCACTAATTTAATCATTTCTATTCTATTTTCCAAGCAAGCATTATTATATTTAATTTTAGTACCTTTTGATTATTGATACAAGTACCTTATTTCCATTTTTATGAACTTAATTATTTAAAACATGTGGATTGATAGCCCCTAAGAAATCTCCCACTTTTGGGATCCATCTATCTCTAGGAAATCCACCCAACTATCTATCTAACAAACATGTTTACTTTAGTGTTTTCTTATATGCATTTCTTCTTCCCAAGCTAAAGAGGAGCTCTTCATAATCTTTTGATTCAATGCATGAACAACTAAACATGTTTTTCAACCACACTTTTTTGAGTTTATTTTATCTCTTCCTTAGAACTTAAAGTGAAAATTTACATGAAACATTCTAGCATGTCTGGTGGGACCTAGAGTCTTTACTCACATTTTATTTGCATTTGTATGCTCCTCTCTCTATCTGTGCTCATAATTTAAAGTAAAATTTATTTTGGGATTAAAATAAACTAAATCCATTGCTTGATTTTAAAATTATTTCACTTTGAATTAAATCACAATAATCTTATCTTAGCACCACTTTTGTTGCACACACTAGCTAAACCACTTTCATCAATCAAACATCAAAACAATTTGAGATAAGGCCTGACTAGGATTTTATCACCTAGAAGTCACCTTACCCTTTCTCGATGATCTTACTTGGAGGTCATTACCAAGGGGTTAACCAACTTAGCTATTTTTTTGAATATAAACTTTGGATATCAATATATACTGGCTAAGCACCCAACACTCTTACCATTGTTGGACCTTGAAGTGAGGGGGTAAGCCCCAATACCAAGCCACATATTGATTCCAATACAAATTATTTTGAGCACCTAAACAACTCAAAACCAACCATAAATTACTTTTATAGTACCTAGTCTACAAGCCAACTTCTATCACACATTCTCATAAACTAAGGCATAAGCCAAAAGATAGATTAAAACTAACCTCTAGGATTAATGTATTTTATAGTGTGTGTCTTGATTTCCTTGATCATTTTTTTATCTTATTCTTATTTGAGTGGTGAGTTTGTTCTTATTTTCTCTCCCTCTTTCTTGTATGGTTCTCACTCACCAATAGTGAAGAGACCTAGTAGAGAAGAACCCATCACTTAGATCAACCTATTCTACCTCTTCATATATGGAGTATGTATCTAAAGTAGAATACTCACCTCATCCATTGGGAATACCTACCTTTCTTTGTGTATTTTTCTAAGGAGACATGGACTTTACCACCTTTTTAGATAAAAATCTAGTTTCCCTTCAGCACTACCTTAACAGCTCCCCTCACCATGACTTAATTCCAAATTGACCTTAGGATTCTCCTTATGAAATTCCATCCCATCTTATGAGGGGTATCCCTATTTACATTATCACCACCCAACCTTCAACTACCTAAGCATATTAATCTACTAATCCTTTTGATGCCACAACTAAAAACAAACCAACTGCTACCCTTACACCTTATACTCTTACAAATGACTCCACCTTAGGGATAACCTAACCATTAACCCATCACACTCCACTTATTATTGGAGCACCTACCATCAGCACTACTAACCTTCCCTCTATCAACCCTAACCCATTTGTTAATACCCCTTTGCTAAGCTTAGGGGTACCTATCCTTTCCACTTCACCACCTATTAACATGAAGGTCACTACCTCCCCTCTTGTTACCAACACAACCACCATTCATACCCAATCCACATGGGACTCCTCAATAGGTACCTATTGCACACAATCTAGGGCACATCCCTAACCCATAAGGGTATGTACCCACTACCATACCACTACCATCCACCTATATTTACATACCACCTACCCAACCTTTAGCATCCACATTTCAAAATCTGACAATCTCTCAACCACCAAATAACTACCAATATGTTACCCAATCTCAACTGTAGTATCCACCTTACATCCCTCTTATTCTAGCACCTCAAACTGATCTAATGAAGATGCTCATGGACAAGATGATTAACCTCAAGTCATGTATTTTAAGGTCTCATAACATCCTATCCTATGATCATATTTGTAATGAACCTATTCATCCCACTGTCCCTATCATACCTTACCCTACTCAATGGGAGCTTTTAAAATTTACCAAATTTTAGAGCAAGGAGGACACCCAACAACACCTTATGGATTTTAGACACACATGTTACGTGATTACTTATGATGATACCATTATCATCCAAACCTTCCCCATGTCTTTTCCAACTCGACACTTGATTGGTATAGTGCCCTTACTAGGTATTCAATCTTTTTTCACCCAACTAGCTCACGTATTTTTAGATCACTTTTCCATTAACATTTCTAAGAAGGTCTCTATCATTGATCTCTATTCTATTAGACAATTTGATGATGAGTCCATTGCCAATTTTTTTTCCCATTAGTGAAGCTTCATTAATTATGTTTCATTTTCCATACCTCAACCTGAACTTATAGAGATTTTTGCTTGAGCCTTCGCCAAGCATATATCATCTACACTACGTGTCCAAATATTCAAAACTTTTGATGAATATTTTAACATGGTGTGTAAGTTATAAAACTAGGCCATAGATGAGGAAAAATTGAAGTTATGAAACAAAAAATCTACCTTCAAGACCAATGAAACCTCTTCCTCTAAACCAAGAAACTAAGACAACACCAAAACCAAGAGCAAGGGAACTGTGAATGTAGTTATCCTTAAAACTTCCCCTCCACGCAATGTCAATCAGAAAAATTCTCCCAATACCTTAAATCAAAATGAAAATAACCCAAATTTAAGAAACCAAAAATAGTTCACTCCACTTGGAAAATAGTATGCCTCAATTTTGGAGAAACTACTAAAAGCTAACCTCATATAGCTTAGCCCATTAAACTTCCTCAGTAGTTTTATTCTTATTGTCCAAAACCTACTTGGTATAATGAGAATGGCCTTTGTAATTTTTAATGAGTAATTAGACATTATGTCAATTGATGTAATACTTTCAATAATGTATTTTAGATCCTTATTGATAAGGGGGAACTTGTGTTGGATAATCCCAATGCCCTTCAAAATCAAGCTCTTGATATCTTCAAAAAGCCTTTTCCCAACCATGCCCCTATTAAAACTAAGGACACACAAGTTGGATGTTCTCATTATGCCCACATGGTCAATATGGTCCTTGATATGTTTATCAATGGGGAACATACAATCCAATCTACCTACTTTTCTCCCACTTTACCCATCAAGGTGTTGGAGTCACTTTTGCTTCCTTTAGAGGCCCAAATTGAGAAGGTTCATTTTTCCTTAGATTCTCATAGAGGCTTTGGAATAATCAAAACCCCTTTTAAATAACCTATCCAAACAAAAAACCATTCCTAATCCACCATCTCCTCTAACTGTAGCACAAACCACAACTATGGACATTGTGCCCAAAGGAGCAATGTTTTCACAAACACCCTCACAGAATAGCCACCTAGTCCAAACTTACATCCATTTCTTGAGGAAATGGATGAGGCCACCAACCCTCCTCCTCAACCCATAGGTCTATCCTTGACACCCACTACCTGGGAGGCTAGACCAATATATAAACCTTTTTCTAACTCGTTCAAAAGTTAGGTATGATCACAAAACTGGACATAGATCAAACCAATTTTTGACAATAGTTAAGGCTTCCTTACATAAACAAACCCAAATATTTTATAATGCCTTTAACAAATCATCCCATTATTTTTCTACCACTTCTTAAACCAATCATAACTTCCACCAACCCCTCACCTTCTCAGTCAATCAAAACAACCACCTCTCCAATGATCATGCCACCAACCAAACCTTATAAAACTCTTGATGCCTTCCCTACACAAATATTGGTTCACCCTCCTTGAAATTTGAATTAACCCCATCCAAGCCTATACCCAAGCCTCAACCCAAACCAACCAAAGGGGCAAAATCATTGAAAATCTACATGACTAAGATTCCACCTCCCTCTACCTTTTCCTCTATCTTAGGGCCTCACCCCTCAACTTTACCTAAAAATAAAGCTCCTTTTAACATATGTCATCCACCACCATTGTTTACACTAGAAAACCTACTATCTGATGCATAGATCCTTCTTGGATTACCAATAGCTAAACTATCAACCTCAAACACCCTAATAACTAGCATACCCAAATGAAAACCATTGACTAGAAACACCACTTTACCCAAACCTTCTCTCACCAAACCCATTATTACCAACATGACCATCTTCCCAACCAAAACCACAACCTCTAGACCTTCCCCACCTCTATCTAGATCCTATACAACCATTATTCAAATATTATTGTAGACCTCTTACCTCACATTACCTCTTATCAAACTTTCAATCTTTTTAGTTCAAAGTCATCTTGGTACAATGATCATCAAATTTGTTCATATCATAAGACACCTAGGCATGACACCAAGAATTGAAAAACTCTCCAAGCCATTATCCATTAGCTCTATGATGAGGATGATCTTTTACTAGATGAACTCCCATTACCTCTACTACCAATGTACCCAATAATAATTTACTAGCATATCCCTAATTCTCCACTCTCACCTCAAAGTGATGGAGAATATACCCAACCTTCCATCACACCTTCCCCCTCTATCCATACCATTGATGTGGTCACATGATCACAACAAAAGGATAAATGGAAGGCCAAAGTGTCTACTCTATAGACATACCCCCCAACTCATCCTAAACCAAACTCAGTCCAAACATCCACATCCTCAGTTAAACCCAAAGTTACCATCTTAGGCACCTCTAAGGCTAACCCCTCTAAATCTATCAGGAGGGTCATTCTTAAGCAACTTCATCAAACTAAAGCTATGATGAGCCTCTATGAGCTCATTTCCACCTCAACCCACCATCATCAAGCCATGATAGAGGTCATTCAAGCTATCAAGGTTAGACTAGGTGACTCCCCACTTATAGAGGCTTTCATAGGTGCTCTCCAACTCTCCACCCTTATTAATTTAAAGACTCAGAGATACCCTCTATCCACCTTGAGGATCTAGATCTTCCTCTCTTTATTATTTCCCATATCAATTAGACTTGCATCAAATGGGTTATGATCGATAGGGAAGCCAAGATCAACATCATCTCTTCCCATGCCTATGACTAACTCAAATTACTAGACAATGTCATATCCCAAACTTATGCCATGCTTCGATCCTTTAATGACACTATGACCACTACCTTGGGAGCTATTATCCTCCACACTCATCTAGCACCTTGCATGTTCCCTAAACTTTTCTATGTGATCAAAGGTGAATTCTAGTACAATGTTCTATTAGGGAGACCTTGGATCCATGTTATGATTTATGTCTATTATACCTTCTACCATTGTTTCAAGTTTGAACATGAAGGTTAGGTTGTCACCATATAAGCAGACCCAAGCCCTTTTGCAGCATGCAACATGACCTATCGACCTAATGATGTCCTCCTTCCCTTGATAAAAGCACCATAAACATCCACCATTGAGCCCTCAACCATAGAAAAGGAAGCCATTGACCCCTCTTCCATGGAGGAATCTACTAGTTCCTCTATTCCCATGGACCAAATACCCACCACTGATCCCTTAGAATCTACCTTCTAATGCCTTACCCTTGGAGAATATCAACTCATTACCCTCAATGTTTTCCTTACTCCCCAAGAGTATGGGAAACTCAACCATCAACCAGATTATGACCCCAACATTAAAACCATTACTCCCTTGGTGCCTCCAAGTTGGTAAACCAAATTCATCTATGGGGGACTTGATAAGCCACTTAATATTGCACCGTACCCTCTTCACCTCAACCAAACACCTCTATATTCTCTTACTTGGATAACCTAAACTTCACCAAAATATACCTTCATAGGTGTGCCTAGAAAGGATTTGGCTTAGGAAAATATGATCATGGACCACACACATTGATCTTAATTGAGACCCAAAAGCCTCAATAAAATCATGACCTTGGATTCATTCTACACAATAAGAAGAAAGCCAAATAACCCATCACTCCCATTATATAAAAAGATACCCCTTTCTCAACAACACCCCCTCGACCTAAGTATGAAGATGAGGACATTATCCCACCTAAATTTTGTTTTTATGTCAACATGATTACCCTCCATCCTTTGACTTATCAAAAGGAAAGGGTACCAGTATCCATCCCTTTAATCCATCCTAAAATGGTGGGAGAAGACTCTGCTACCATTAACATTGTCTAGTGCCAAGATGATGATTTTATTCTCACCTACCTTGGTGCACCTGAGTCCTCCATCTAAAAATCCTTACCTTTGAATACCTTAACCATGTTAAATAAATCCAATATGAATATTGACATAGGTATTTCAAACAATCCTCATATTGTCAAACTAGGCCAATCTCTCACCCTTGAGGAACTTCAAGACATCTCCACCTTTCTCCAAGACTATAGCATTATATTTACCTGGTCATATGTTGACATGCCTAGTATTGACCTAGCCATTGCCATCCAAAACATTGTAACCAATCATGATTCCAAGCTTTTCAAATAGAAACTTTGACAAATGCATCCTCACATAGCCCTTCTTATCAAAGAAGAGCTTCAATTTCTCCTCTCTATCAGCTTCATTCAACCTATTGATTATCCCCAATGGGTTTCAAATATCATGCCTATCACTAAATCCATATGGGGAGTATGTATCTATGTATAATTTCATGACCTCAACCTCACTTTCCCAAAGGATGACTTTCCTCTACCTAGCATTGACCAAATTGTTGATATTATAGTAGGCTATGAGATGTTATCCCTCATGCTTGGATTCTCAGGATATGATAAAATTTTGATTAACCCTAAAGATCAACACAAAAATACTTTTATCACCCCATGGGGGGATTTTTGTTATAAGGTCATGCCCTTTATATTTAAGAACACTGGTTTAACCTACCAACGTGTTATGACCTACATCTTCCATGACCTTATCTACACAACCATCGAAGACTACGTGGATGACCTCCTCAAAAAATTCAAACTTTTCAAGGACCACTTAGTCATTCTCAAGATTATCTTTGAGAGACTTATCCGCTACCATATCTACCTCAATCTTAAGAAATGTATTTTTGGGGTCTTGTCAAGCAAACTCCATGGCTTCATCATTTCCCTTAAAATCAATGTTAGTTTAACCAATATCAAATCCATCCTTGAGATACTACCTCTGACCAACCTTAAGCAACTCAGTAGTTTATATGGGAATATTTAATCCATTTTCCATGTCATTTCTCATTTCTTAGATCTATGTCAACCTTTCCATCACCTCTTAAAAAAGGACACCTCTTTCAAGTAGAATGTTGATTATCAAATGGCCTTTGATGCACTCAAAAAGTACCTTATATCTCCACCTGTCATCACACCCCCTAAGGATGACCATCCTTTCTACCTTTATATCTCTTCCACTGACCATTTCCTAGGGGTGATACTTACCCATTGAGATGAATGACATAAATAACAAGTTGTCTATTACATAAGCCACACCCTTGTAAACTATGAAACTCAGTATACTCACACTAAGAGATTGTTATTGGCTTTAGTCTTCATGGCCACCAAACTTCACCACTACCTTCTTAACCATAAAACTTTTATCATAACCAGTACCAACCTATTCAAGCATATGCACTCAAGCCATACCACAACCAAAGTATGGCCAAGTGGCTCTTGCTTTTAGTTAATTTTGACCTTGAATTACTCCAATAAAAGTCTATTAAGGGGTAAGTCATTGTTTACTAGTTGGCTAATGTACCCCTACCAAGAAAGCAACCTCTTCCTATTGAATTTCTAGATGAGTCCATTGTAAGCATATCCAAAGTATATTTCACCAATCACATAACCATGTTCTTCGATGGTTCCAAATGTCCATGTGGTGGGGGAGACAGTATCATCCTTATCCCCCTTGTTAGTGAGCCACTTCCTTTATCTTTTAAACTTGATTTTGAATGTACCAACAATGTGGTTGAATATGAAGCCATAGTAATAGGTCTCTAAACCACATTAGCCTTAGGGGTCAGAATAATCAATATCTTTTATGACTCCTAACTTGTGGTCAATCAATTCAATGTCACCTACTAGTGTAAGAATGAGATTTTGAAAATATACAGATAATTAGTCATGAAACTCTTGATATCATTTAAACACTACTATATTCAAACCACCCCAGGATCTACCAATAAGTTTATCAACACCATGACTTCTCTTGCTTCCTAGATCTTATCAACACCATCTTAATCTACGCTATTAGTCATTATCCATCACCTCACCAAACCTTCCTACGTTAATTCAAACACTCCAACCATCTTTAATTTAGAGGAGATCCACCCTGACCTTTAGTATCAACACACCTTTAACTACCTGAACCTTATTATAGTTATATCTAACCTCTCTAAGAATTCCGATCAAGCATTTATTTAGAGCACCTCTAGTTATACCATTATGGGAGGCATCCTCTATAAACATGGTTTTGATGGCCTCTTATTATGTTGCCTCCATGGTCTAGAAGCCTCTCACACTATCAAGGAAACACATGATGGTATCTATGGGGGTCAATTTAGTGGACTCATTATGGCTAAGTTCATCCTCCGCCTAGGCTATTAATAGCCTACCCTTAACCAAGACTATTGTGATTATGTGAAAAAGTGTGTTAAGTGTCAACAACATGTTAATTTACATCACACACCAGCCATAGCCTTCAAGTTTCCATTGATTTATAGCCCTTTTCATAATAGAGTCTGGACCTTATTGGTAAAATTAACCCCAACTCTTCATAGTGACATCACTCTATCATCATCACGACTAAATATTTCACTGAATGGGTGGAATTTATTCCTCTTATCTTGATAAAAGATGAAAATGCTATCAAATTTATCACCCATCATATCATCTGTCACTTTGGTGTTCCCCATAAGATCATCATCGACAATAGAAAATCCTTCAAAAATAAACAAGTTCAAGGCCTTTATGATGTATTTGGTATAAAACTTAGTTTTTCATCACCCTATCATCCACAAGCAAATAGACAAATGGAGGACTCTAATAAAACCCTTAACAACATGCTTACTAAAATGGTCAATGCCTCAGGTCAAGATTGACACTTGTATATCCTTTTCACCTTATGGGCATATCATACTAGCATTTGAAACCCTATAGGTACTACACCTTTTTCCCTCATATTTGGAGTTGAATTTGTGTTGCCTCTCAAGGTCAAAATACCCTATCTTCACATATATTTGTGTGACTTTATTTTGGAAGATGATTACCATCAATAATGTTTATTCCAACTTGAGATACTTAACAAGTGTCATTTGGCTACTCTTTCCCATCTCTGTGTCTATCAAGAATGAATCAAACATGATTATAAAAA
Source organism: Torreya grandis (assembly GCA_037957365.1). NCBI lineage: Eukaryota > Viridiplantae > Streptophyta > Pinopsida > Cupressales > Taxaceae > Torreya > Torreya grandis. Next base: position 29,154 of record JARHVA010000441.1, read on the forward strand.
ACAGTTTAAATTATGAGAGTTCAATATTGGAGATCTCACCCTCAAGGAAAATCCACATGTAACTAATATGGAGAAAATTAAAAGGGGAAAATCTTATTTCAATTGGCTTGGACCCTACATTGTAACCCATAAGTATGGATCAAGAGATTATCATTTGTCCTCCCTTGAAGGCAAACTAGAAACTAAGCATCTCAATGCTTCACATTTGAATCCTTTATATTGTTAAATATGGGTCACAATCATCATTGGTTTAACTTAATCTCATCCCTAATAACCACATTTATTTACCTCTTTTTAGGGGAAAATGATTATAGCTAAATCATGTGATTATCCATCACAGTCATAGCCTAGTCTTGAACTATGGGTACCATGGCTCTACCCATGGCATGATTCTCAAGGTACTTTCTATCCCTCTTCAGGATAGATTCCCATGGTTGTCACCTACACCTCTTTTTACCTAATAAACTTCCTTGTGTTCTTAGTTATGCCTTCATAAAGGTAACCCCTTGAGCATGTATAATCAATTCTATATCAAGCAAAATCAAACAAAATCAAAAGTAATATCAAAAGTCAAAAACTAAATCATGGGTAATTCTTAGCATTCATAGACTGCTCCCTTAAAATATAGTTGTTGAAAACTTATCTAAAATTTCAAAACATAAGGAGGACTACTCCTGTGAAGGATAGTTGTCAAAATCATTTGAACTAGGCATGTAAACTTAGACCACTCCCTTGAAGGATGGATGAGTAAAGAACTTATCAAATATAGCAATTTCTTAGAATCTTCTCACATCAATCAGCTTCACTAACCCCAAGTAAAATCAAAATAACAAATGACCCATAAGCAAAATCAAAATCAATAAGAATCACCGCAATCAACTCTCCTAAAAACAATATTTTTGGCAAGATACAATCAGCTTTCCTAAGTAAACTTCTTGCATCGATCAGTCTAAACTTTATATATGAGAATAGACTTGCTTATACTATCCTCTTGGAAACCTATAGAAAAGGCATGTTGATCTTGTAAAAGGTTTTAGTTCCACCCATCCTCCCTCCATATATCATACGCACAGGATTGTGAGCTTATTTGACATAATGTGATAAAGATAGCCATTTACCAACCAAAGCACGTTAATGCAAAGCATTTTAAAGGATTATTTTAAATAAGTAGGTACCAACTTTGGGTTTCATTTTTTTTTCCTTACTAATGAAGAGGAATCATGTTTCTTTTCTTATCTTTTATTGGTTCATACCTCTCATGATCCTTATCACTTTCCTAAACATTTAGTTTGTTACTACTTATTTTATGTAGTCTCATTACATCTTCACCCATATCCATAGTTTATCTCCATGATCATAAGCAAAAAATATCAAATTAAAAGCATAAAATTATGAGCTATGTCCATGGACCACATCACCTACATATCTATGATCAAAACACCATGAAATTTCACCATATCACATCATACCATAAACATAATCCTATCCATCTACCATTAAAACATCATGTCAACATATATTATATCCTAATTCATTCTCATGAGCATAAACAAAATCACTAGTCAAAACATCATGAACAATATCACATGTCATCTACCTATTTAGCCATAACATTACCAAAATACATCTCATGCAAACCACATCATCATAACCATAACCTAATCCATTAAAGATTACATTAGCATATACCTTATATACATCCATAACACATCTTATCATATCCATGAACAAAAAAACCATAATTACTATTTTTATAGCATCACATGCCTAAGCTACTAAGTCAAACATCTCATAAAGCATATGCCAGAGGTCATAGATCATAAACCATAAAAAATGAACACCATGAACCATAAACATACATCATATATAACATCATCATATATAAACATCATATACACATCATGTCATCATAACATAGATATATATAATAGTGTATGAACTCTCTCTCAAAACATGTATATCTCACTGCATCAACATGCAGGTTGGTATCAAAAATAATGTACACCTATCTTTATCAACATATCAACATATATGAATATATCAAGCTCCCAAACACTAGGACCACTACCACCTCCCCTTTGTCTATATCCACCTATACATTGGTCATTTTTAACCCAACCTAATCATATATTTTGTGCCAACCATGCTTGGTAATTTTGACCATGTAAACCAACCTTGCCTTGTTGACTATTCATTTTTGTACCACCTAGTGCATAACCAGATCATTGGTGTCTTTTTTAGAGTACTTCCTACCTCAAATACCCATGACACTTGACCCATTGGTGTCTTTCATTGGGAACAATCCTTTCCTTGGATACCCATGGAAACACTACACCCTAGTTTGGAGAATAATAGGTATATCCAACCACCATGCCTAAATATAATCACACAATACACTCTGACCCTTATTTTTTTCCAACATTGGTAAATTTAGTCTTTATATGATCATGAATATCATACTTAGTCACATTTTTTGCACATATTTGTTTTTCAAATGACCAACCATTCTTTTTATCACCTACCTCGTGACCCACCATCTACCCATGATCAAACCATAATCTAATTATGTTTTACCTCATCAACTCCTAGTTTGAGGGGGAATATTGTCTACCATATTTGGCCTAATGAAACATTTGACCAACATTATTTTTTTTTATTTTGCAAATTTTTAATTTAAAGCTACATAACAAAAAGAGGCAAAATGTAGACACTATAAAACTACACATACGGTCCTAGTTATCAAAATACCTTGGGTTTCTCTTTAACCTCTTTCAACTTTACCTACAAAGTCAAAAAACCTACTTTACCTAACCCACTCACCTAACCCATAGTCAAGTTAGAAACCTATCTAGCTTAATTCACCTCTTAACCTTTTTAACCTACCTTTTCCCTAGACCCTTAACTGATGATGATCAAAGTGATTGGCAACAGTCAGCTTGATCGATGAGGATCAAGTTGCATTGCCTGGACTTTTAGCATGTAAGCCACATGCAACCCAACACTTTTATTTTCTAAAAATATCTTGTCTAAATTTTATTATGAGATTTTGCATGGAATATTTATATTTAGATGACCTAGTTACACCTTCACTTCCACCTCTTACTTGTGCCTATAAGAGAGAGAGGCCTAAGAGGCCAAATCCATCTACAATTATTATCAAGAGATTTATGTATCTAGAATCTCTTTTTACAAGTCAATCAACATCATTATCATTATCAAGCATCATCAAGCCATCTTATTAGGAGCTGACTCATCATCACCTCTCAACCAAACTTTTAGATACTATTACTCTACTATAATCACGCTAGATTTTATCAACAAGTAATCGATCTCAACCATCCACCCAACTAATTTTGGTAAGACAAGTATTTACTTTTTGGTATTTACTTATGATGTTTCCATTTCAAGAGCAATCTATCCCTTATCTACCTCTCAAAACTTACTTTTTGAATCTCATAGATTAGCAATACCAACCCAGTTTCATTGATAGGCAACCAATGATGGTTACTTGACCAGTGATGGTTAGCCTCAATTGGTGATAGTCAAATGACCAATGATGGTTTCCCTCAACTGGTGATGGTTACCTTGACTATATATGGTTCACTGTCAGGAAAATTTCCATCAAGCTATTTTCACCTACCTACACCCAAATAAATCTAGTTTTTTGTGTCCCTACCTATTCATAGACCCCTACCTAATTTTTTAAACCATACCCTAACCCTTTAGCACTAATATTAATTATTTTATCACTAATTTTATAATTTATATTCTATTTTTTGATCAAGCATTCTTGTACTCAATTTTAGTACCTTTTGATTATTGATGCAAATACCTTCTTTCCATTTTTATGAACTTAATTATTTAAAACATTTAGATTGACATCTCCTACTTCTGGGATCTAACTATCACTAGGCAATCCACCCAACTATCTATCTAATAAACAAGTTTGATTTAGTTCTTTTTTATCTATAGGGATTTCTCCTAAGCCAAAGAGGAGCTCTTCACAATCTTTTGATTCAATGCACACACAACCAAATAGGTTTTTCAACCATGCCTGTATTGAGTTTCTTTTCTCTTTTCCCTAGAACTTAAAGCAAAAATTTACATGAAACACACCAAGAAGGTAAACATCATCTATTTATAAGATTGAAACACTCCATTGTTCATATATTTCTTGGTCATCAACATTTAATAATAAATAGTGCATATAGAGCATGTTATGTTGCCATGGGGATAAACATAAGAAATTAGAGATGGACACAGCTATAATAGGAACTAACTTCTCCCTCATTGGGATTAGTCCATAATGGTTTAGATATTTATCATTAGATTATTAATCAGTTAGTAGAAGGAATTAAATACCATAAAGTGTCTATTTTTCATTAGATATTGGAGTGCATTGGAGATAAAATCCACCTTCATGCTAGAAGCTACTGCCTACAAATTATGCCATGACTAGATCATTATCCTTTCTTGATTTGTTATCACAAAATACTAAGTTCAAATTAGTTATTTTATTTTATTTTATTTTTGTATCAAGAGCATTTAATTTATTGTTGTGCATCATAACCATGATGGATTAGCAATGTATATAATATCAACATTGCTTTCAATTATAATGGTCATTAAATTTGGTCCTAAAATGATTCTACAATCATGATAATATTACACCTATTTTTCCTTCATGTTTTTGGGATTTGATTGTCTACCATGGTCAACACATTGGAGTATCATTACATTGTTGAGATTGACATAGGATTTTACCTCCCTTATTCCTTGTTTTTCCTTGATTTGTTTGTGAAATATCTTGATTTGAGAAATAATATATGCCAAAAAGTTTTTGATTTTGATGGTTTTCAAGTGATTATATAATTATATTATGTAAAAACTGGTTTAATTACATTTGAGAGCTCATTCTGGTTGTTTTGAAGTTTACATTAGTTATGATGTGTAAATATCTACAAGCTTATGTAATGGCATTATCTTAAATAGATTTATAGATTTCATGTTCACACACTTTTCCTTTGAGTCTTTCTCATTGTGGTGTTTTAGTTTGTGTAGTAACTAATCTTAATGTCTAATGATTCAATTACAACCCATCATGATCTAATTTATGAGTATTGAAAGCCATGTCTGAGTCAAGTGATTAGTCTATCTTCTTCCATACTCTTTCCCTTTCTTTTATATTTTTATGAAGAACAATCTACCCACTACATTGTAAACAACCATTTTATAAAGGAACCAATAATGAGATCTTAAATATCTAAAGGAGACCATTTAGAACCTTCGATAGAAACAATCATAGCTTGCCTATTCTATAATCTTTTGGAGTTTATTGGACCTTGTATCACTACAAGATCCTAAAAATGAAGGGAATTTTATCCCATGAGATGTTGACTACTTTTTTTCATTTAAATTAGTTAGTTCTTAACTGAATTTAAGTGAGTCATAATTTTAGCTAAACACAAATTAATATAGTGTTTAAATGAAATTATAAATATTATAGGTGATAATATTGATATATATTCATTATTTTCATATTTAATAAACCATGTCCTTACTCATGCAATGGGAGGTATAAGAACTAATGTGGCTTACTTGACATCATAATTATTGTTTGAATTAATATGGTGTATTGTATGTAGTCTTTGTCTGAACATTTTTAAGTATGTCATTTCAAATTTACTTCAAATATATAATAGATCTAGGTGAAAATATTGATAGGTATTTGGTCATTTCATATTTAATAAACCATGCCCTTACTTGGAAATATGAAGATAGGTTATTTTGAAATAAAATTTGATAATTTGGAGAAACTAATAACTTAGCATAGCTCCAAATGACTCACTATTTTACTTGTCTCATCTCTAACTCAATAAATATATTCAACATAGAGTGTTTGGTAATTTTGGAGCCCAAAAATTTGGTAAAAGATTAATAGATTGACAAATTCAGCATAAAATATGAGATGTGATAGAATTAATGTGGCTCATTTTCCAAAGAACTAAAAATATTTATCAAATTCCTCATTCTCCATATCACCTTCAATCACCAAGCCAAATCAAAGATCTACAATTCTTGAGTTTTGTTGATTTTTTTGGAAGCAAAACATGAATAGAAGGTGTCAATTTGGATAGTGTTTTGGAGGTTTGGTTTTAGAGGTTTATTGAAACCCAAGTCATTATTACATGTATGTTTTATATTTTTAACGAGAAAGGTTTGATATTTTAGTATTTTGGGTAAGTTTTAAATGGGTTTTCAAAATACTTTCTCAAAGATTTAGGTTTAAGTTGTAAGATACTTTGTGGATTTCAATTATAACATATTTTGATCACATGCATTCAAAATTTTACATTTGTGAGTAATAGTTTGTTGAAAATGCATGCAAAGGCTCTTTTAAGTGAAATGATATCATCTATTCTTATTATCTAGCCAAAATAAAAATTTGATTTCGTTTATTACTCTAATATTTATAAAATTTCGCATGAAAAATTATTGATACATTATTTAGGGACATATTATAGAATTTTTAAAATGTTTGTTCATGATTGAATCACAATATTCTAATATTTTATTGCTCTTACAAAGAGATATAATGTGTATATGCTTTACAAAGTATTCCATTTAGCTACCACATGCATATGTGACATACAAATAAGATTTAGTTACATATATCAATTTCACATTCAAAATACATATAAAATTAACCTTGGAAAATTATGACTTATCCATAATTAGTTGATGCATGGTTGAACTTGTTGAGCTAGGAAGAATTGAAGTGGTCACAAACTGAACTAGACTAAAGTTTTCAAAAAACCTTTTGAATAAAATTCTTGACCAAAACTTCCTAAATGAAATTCCCAACTAAATTTTCCTGACTGAAACTTCCCAACTGAAAGTTCTTGACTGAGAGTTCCCAAAGACCAAATTTTGAACAAAGTTCTCAACTAAAAGTCCCTAAAGACCAAATGGAACTAACCAAAAGTTCTGAATTTAAAGTTATTGAAGACCAAATTCTCTTTACTGAATGTTCTCAAAGACCAAAACTCCTAGATGAAACTCTCAATGAAACTTTTGATGAAACTCTCAAAGACGAAAACTCTTAAACAAAACTCTCAAATGAAACCCCTAATGAAACTTCCCAAACAAAACTCCCAAAGCCTAAAACTCCTACATGAAACTCCAAAATACCTTTATATATGAAAAAAAACTTACATAAAGGTTTATTCCATAAAACATATAAGCTTTAATGATGTGACATTTCTCCAATTTGAATAAAAGCTAACTATGACTACACCAAACACAAAGTCAGCAATAAAAAATTTAAACTTTAAGAAAACCCCAAATCCTGTAGATGAATATTAAAGTGATCATTTGTTGATATACAAGGTGCATAGGGATAACATTAATGGTTTTCAATTTAAAGTCCATCCTTATTTGAAATTTTGATAATTGGGGTGTGTTGGGGCACAACACATCTTTCCTATTATACTTACTATGTTTTTATTCAAATCAATAGATATTTTCTTGTAATTTCACATCTACATGGATAAATAAATTACAAGAACATTAAAATATTATTTAATTTAAAAATTAAAGGGAAAGTTCAATTGGGAGAGTGTGAATCCAAAGATATGAAGTTTGTTTAACACACAAAAAGTCATTTATGTTGTATATTAAAGTTAAATCAAGAATTTTCTCATAGCCAAAAAATAATTTCAATTTCAAAACTCTAATGTAAAAATAAATGTAGATCCATTTGGCTTCCCACTTATTATGGGGTTGAGATAGGTTTAGCACTATTTTAGTCATATTTTTGCATTAAATTACACTTAGAATTTTAATTTAAAAAACTATAGATGTTGTTTTTAGTGATCTTGAGATTGGATCATGGTGCCCCAAAAAATCTTAATAGTTTGCATCTAATGTGTATCACTAGGAGTTTTCCCAAAGGTGAAAGTTATGTCAAAAGCGATGTAATTATCTATTTTGGTGAAGTGGGGTTTTTTAAATTGAAAGAGTGTAAATTGATAGTCATACCTTACTTTAAACTCATGGTGTTGACCCCATCTCACCTTTTATGTACTAATCATATGAAATAATAATCATATATTTCTAGTGGAAATGATGGTAGAAAATATGGTTGTGTGTTCCTTCATATGATGTGGCAATGAGTTGTGTGGGGAGATGTTTCATTTCATGGTGAGATTGATCAATGGTTAATTTGTGGGCAAGGGAAACACCATATAGAACATGAAAGTGTTGAAATATTTTATGGTGATCTAGGTGGTGATGGTGAGAGGCAATGATAATATATTTTAGGTAATAGACTCAAAGAAGCCTAAGCAGATAGATGTGTAAAGTTAAGTGACATGTTGAATCTATCAATGTAATTTGTAACTTCTACCAAATTATTTCAATTACCCAATAAATGATTAAAAATATGTCATATCAAAGGTGAAATTTATGTTGAAAGCGATGTAATTATCTATTTTGGTGAAGTGGGGTTTTTTAAATTGAAAGAGTGTAAATCGACAATCATACCTTACTTGAAACTCATGGTTATTGACCCCATCTCACCTTTTATGCACTAATCATATGAAATAATAATCATATATTTCTACTGGAAATGATGGTAGAAAATATGGTTGTGTGTTCCTTCATATGGTGTGGTAATGAGTTGTGTGGGGAGATGTTTAATTTCATGGTGAGATTGATCAATGGTGAATTGGTGGGCAAGGGAAAGACCATATAGAACATGAAAGTGTTGAAATATTTTATGGTGATCTAGGTGGTGATGGTGAGAGGCAATGGTAAGATATTTTAGGTGATAGACTCGAAGAAGCCCAAGCAGATAGATGTGTAAAGTTAAGTGACATGTTGAATCTATCAATGTAATTTGTAACTTCTACCAAATTATTTCAATTACCCAATAAATGATTAAAAATATTTCATATCAATGAAAACAAGTGTCATATATCTAATGACTCCTCTAAAAATGTAGATAATGCACCACATGTCAATTTAAATGAGTCTAAAATAAATTAAATAAAAATTATAACTAATTTAACTATTTAAAATTTATTTAAAACACTTAATAACCAATTAGATGAGAAATGGAAAAGGCTTCTTCAATTAAAGACACCTCGTATATAGTCTAATTGATCGATGTAAGTTTCTATATGCAAACAGATATGGATGCAATTTTTCATTCTCATTATTAATTAAACTAATAACAATGTTAGTATTCATAATAGTAGTGCTCAATTATCTTTATTTGGTGAAAATATGAAAGGTAAAACTACAAAAAAACCACAAGTAATTCCAATTTTAGGTAGTCTATGGACCTAGGTTTGAATCCCCACCAGTATCTACATACTCTCTCCAAATGCTATGATAGTCGATTGTATCTTAAATCAAGCACCACTCCTATTGACATAGCTTCCTTTATGTAGGATACAAATTCCATACTAAAGAGTGTAAGTTACACCAATAGGGTTGTGGATTTTTGTTTTATTAAATTAGGGTTATGTAAAGTGAAAGAGTGTAAATTGATAATCGTACCTCACTCAAAACACATGATCAATGATCTCATCTCACATTTTATGCATGATGCATTAAGAAACAATAATATGATATTGATTTTAAGAATCCTTCCAAAACATATTTTTATGACTAGTGTTCCTTTAGATATATTTTTTTCCAGCAAAGATAAATAAGATGCTTGTGAAGATAGGCTCCAATTTTGGCCCCTTTCTTCCAAGGGTCGAAGTATGACATTTCCCTATGTTATTAAGCCTAATGTAATTTCTCCATGGGTCAATATATTAGTATCATGGATGAATGAAAGCTACAAGATAGACTTTGGGACCTCAATTTATTATCCCCACATTAGTGGCATTGCAATGTTGATTCAAGGCACAATTACACATGGATCCCTATCGAAATCAAATCAAATATCATGACATCTTCATCCATTGTTGATAGTAGAAAATGACCAATTAATTATTTCTCCACCCTTCAAGCTACATGGTGCAATTCATGTAAATATAATAGGTACCCTATATCTAGGTTTAGTGTAAAATATGAGCCCCCTGGTGTATGATATCAATTAAAATAACTTATCACACATTACTTACCTTGAAATATTACACCGTGTGCATGCTTTGTATGGCATTTTACTTCCCCTCGACTTTATTGTTACTCAATATTATCATGAATGGAGCATATCCTCCCCACATAGCTCATTTTCATGCCATATGAAGGAACACACAACCTCATTTTTCACTATCACCTCCACCATAAATATAATATTATTTTTTATTAATGCTTCATGCACAAAATGTGAGACATGGAAGTACTACTTTATTTTAAGTAAGGTATGAATATTGATTTACACTCTTTCACTTTAGAAAACCCCACTTCACAAAACAATAAAATTATATCCCTTTTAGCGTAACTTACACCTTTAGGGAAACTACTAATAATACTTTTGTCTTTTATTATTTATAACTACTCATTAAAACCCTAACCCTAGCCTCCTCTTTTATCTATATAAAAACATAGAGGGATAGTGGGTGAGGTATACTATGGATGAAATTGACTATTATAATAGAAAAATTAGGCTAGTACTCTAAATCAAAATAGGTAACTATAAGACATTGGATGAATCTATGTTACATTATTTCTAAGTTTTCATAGATTTATTATGCATGTATTGTGTGTGTTTTCCTTATAGTAGCTAATAATATTTTGAACCTTATCTAGATAATTTAATATTATATTATGCATTTAATGATTACATTACATCATGATGTGTTACGAGCCTTTAATATCTATTGCATTAATGGATAGGTGAGAGATTTAATGTAAATAGGTGGATATTATGCATATATAAACATATCTCTACTTAATTGAAATGGATTCCAAAACCATGAGGTGAAAGTAAGAATTATTATTGAGAACAAAAAGCAATTACTTTTACACAAATCTTGGGAAGGATTAAATCAAGTTATTGCAAGGACATGTGGTAACACTACGATGTTTGTAACCCTATGGGTTGTGTGTATACATGTGTTTCTTATAAACCAAATTTATCTCAATATGAAATCTTTAATTTTTATTAATAAAGCGTAAGTTGTGGTTATTGAATTACATAAATTTCTTATGGGCTACATGGTATAAGGCATCTCTTGATTAATACCCATAAATGTGATTACATCAATCTATAACCACCACCTTTCAGTAATAATATTTGTGCATGATTTTCATACTTGCCTTCGTGTTATGATCTTATATTCTAATTATGCTATTATATAGCCATGTTTTTCATATGTTTGTCTAAATTATTCTCATCTATGTTTTACCAGCATATGCTTTGGGCTATGAATACCAAACTCCACATTTTGTTAGAACCATTTATGTAATTTATTATTTTTGTGAATAATAGATATATCAATGAGTTCCAATAAATAAATAGTATTAAAATATATGAAATAATTGACTATAGGTTAAATAAAACTAAATTTAATGAAAGATATTATATTTACAAATTAATTGATTCAAAATGACATGTTCTATGACAAGAAAGCTTAAAATCTCTACTTTAAAAAACATATAATAAATAAATAAAAATTGAATGCAATGTAAGAAATCCATTTTAGGTTTTTAATTGTGAACTTATTTTTATTGTGAACTCAATTTACAAAGTTAATATTATCTACATTGAAGGTCTCAATTAGGCTATCTATCTTAATTATTACTTCCATAATTTAACTTCTAATTTAGAGGCAAGTAATCAGGAATATACCTATGTCATTCTTCATACTATTAAATCCAAAGTAGTCATCAAATATCTTCCTAAAGTCACCATCGATTTGCATGAAGACACCTAGACCCTACACTTTGATGGTGCTAAATGTATCTAAGGAGATAGGCTAGGTTGTATTCTAACTAATCCTCATGGTAAAATCATCCATTTGGCATTCCAGCTAACCGTTGATGTCAATAATAACATGGTAGAATATGAAGCATTAATATTAGGCATGAAAGTGACACTTGACTTATATATTCCATATCTGCACATTTTGGGTGACTCCCAACTTATCTACCACTAGGTTAATGGTGACTACCAATGTAAAAGTGAAAATCTTATCATTTATCATCAAATGGATTCCACCCTTGCCAAAGAGTTTACTTCTTTTACCATTTATCCCATTCAAATAGATCATATTTCTATCGTCGACTCTCTTAATTCTTTGGCATCCTTATTTCACCTGCATTAAGCACTTAATGATACTCAATTTCTTATTCAAATCAAAAACACCCCGTATTCTATCCAATCATTGTAATATCATGGATAAGACCTAATTTTCCTCATGAATACCTTTCACTTTCATATATTAGCTTTTCATATTAACTTTATTATTTTCTAATAAATGTTTACACCATCTTGGGTTTTTCTTTTGTGAGTTGTAGTGTAAGACCATGGTTAGGACTAAGCCCTCCTCACAAGTACCATTCTTACCATTTATATTCTTACATGCTTTGTTCACTCACTTGGGTTTCTCTTTTGTGAGTTGTAATATAAGACCAATGATAAGACCAGACCCTCCTCATAAATATCATTTTTGCCTTTTTTGTACCCATTTGAGTTTCTCTTTTATGAGTCACAATGTGAGACCATGGATAGGACCAGGATCTCCTCATAAAATCACCATTTTATTTCAAAAACACCTTTACCCAACCAAATCTTTATTTTATATAATGTTAAGAAATGGTTACAAATTTATGATCCCATATTCTCAGCTTTGGTTTTTGTTTCTTTTATGGTTAAAAATGGCATAATAAATTATGTTATTATCTTTCCATACACTTACAACATTCTTATGATAAGGAATCATACTTACCTATCATTGTATCCCTTTTCACCTTTGTCACATTTTTGGGTTTGACGTAATTCAAATTGTTTTGTGTTCATTCCCCTTGATTTCCTTTCCTTTCATTCCACTTTGGATAAACCAAGGTTGAAGTCAAGATATCACTTTTATTTCACATGAATAAACAATAATCTTAGTTATCATGCTCTTTAAGTTCTCTTTCTTAGCAACTAAGTCCAAAGTTTTCGAATGATAGTCATTTTTAGCACTCTTGTTTAGTTATTTGAATTTATAGTTAGGAGGAATAGAAAAAGCCATAAAAATTTAAAATCCAAATAATTTAAAAGACAATGATCAAAAGTCAACATACAAATTTAAAATTAAAATCACACCAAAATACATGATTCATAGCACATCTCCTATTTATAATAAAATTTAAAATTCCACATTTGGCCTCATGATAGAGCTAAGGTCCATTAGGGTGTGATAAGCAAGTAGATTGGAATAGGATAATTTAAAAAAAATCATTCTTCTACCTAATTTCTCATTCAAGTAATAAATCTTCATAGTAGACCGATGATTTTGTAATGGGTCTTAAGGAATGGAGAACACATTATGGGAAGGTTGGTTCATTTTACTTTACATACATATAGCCTGCATGGGATGATATTCATACTTCATTTGATGACATAATATTTGTGTGGTTAGGAGAAGTTATTCAAAGTCCTTAATGTGAAAAGTCCTCTTGTTTTGACAAACCTAATATAAGTGTCTTGACTTTGATAAAGAGTTTTTCTACCTTGATTTTCCTTCATTTCCCCCACCACCCATTTCATTTCCCCCTTGATATGCAAGTTTGATTCTAAATTTGTTTCCCCACTTCTATAATCCCTATTCTCCACATCTTAAAACATGTTAGCACTACTTTGTTTCAATTTTATCTATATTTACAAATAAAATAGTATGCTTGAGTGACTCTGGATTATCTTCTTTACATTATTACTTTACATTTATAGAATTATCTTGGTTTATTTGACAATTTTCCATTATTTTACCTCCTTTTTTTTGGACAACTAAGTTCATTTATATATATTTCTTTTACTTCCTTTTTTCAAACAAATCCATCTATTTATACTTTTATTTAATTTTTCCATTGTTGAGTGAGGTTGGATTGTTACTTATCACTCACTAATGTTGTTTTCTATTTTTACATACTTTTTTCATTAATGGTATAGGAAGGATTGCTACTCTTACTCACCAATGTTGTTTTACCATTGCTTGCCCATCTATATTTAAGTAAGGAATATTCTACTCATTCATCAATGTTTTTTATAATTGCTTATCCATATTCATTTAAGTAAGGATTGTTACTACTTTCACATTTATATTTGATTAACATTTTTACTTATATTTTTAGTTTGACTCGGTTATTCACCTTTCTTACTTGAGGTTTACTTGTTCGAGTTTTTTGATCATTTAGTAGCCTTGGATTTTTGGTTAGCTAATTTTATCTAAATTTTGACTTGGTAATTTAGTCCTAAATTAGCATTTATCACCCTAGATTAACAAATTTCCATGTATGTCATGCCTACACATTTTAGTTATCTTGGCTCTATTGCATTTATTTATTTATTTATTTATTTTATTTAGTTTTTTATCCTTGGGTTTGTCCAAAGAAATTTCTACACCCTCCATGATCAAAAATAAAAACACAATGGAAAACCATCCAATGATAAATGTAAGTCAAGGTAAGTATAATTAATTTTATGTTAGTTATTTATTTTAAGTCATTTCTTTTTAGTTATTTTATACTTTAAAATAATACAATTTATTTAGCTTCAAGATTGTGTGTTTCTATGTTCTTTTCTAGAAGCACCATCCCGTGTTGCACTTGAGTGACACATGATGAGCTTAGAGTGGGGTATATGTATACACATATATTTTCAAACTTTATTAATTATTGATTCTTTCTCTCTTGTAAGATCCCATCAAGTCTCAATCTCTCTAAGTGAACACTTTAAAGGGTGTATTAGGAAAGGGGTGGGTAAACCATTGGTGATTCACAAGATTGTTGTCCTCTATACCACCACTTAAAACCAATACAAACTTCTCCTATACACTTCCCTAAGCTTTGACTCCTTAATTACACACTCCTCCAAGCAATTCACCACCTTATTTATCCCCTACCTAAGCCAAAAACCCTTTTTGATATTTAAAAAATAATGTTGGCTTGGGAAAACCCTTTATTCAAATTAATATTATCACATTAAGGGTCTAGGTCAACCTTGGGTGACTTAGACCAAGACCTAACTTGATTTTATTAATTAACAATACAAGGTCAAATTGGGATGACCCTATTAGTTAAACTTTCATAATGGTTAGGTTTAGATTCACCTATATACATATTCATTTCATAATTTATTAGAGATAGAGACAAAGTTAATTATTCATTTGTTCTTTGTCACAATTAACTCTTCCACCATTATACTTGAGGAGTTATTTTCTTAAGGTTTACACTTGGAGGGAAAAACTTTGTATTGTGAAATATTGAGATTCATTAGGAGGTCATTGGCTATAGTCCATTGTCCATCCTTAGCTTATTCAAAAACACACAATAACCTATTTTAAAGCACTTTTGACTAGGGGAGAGATTTATTCTCAGCAATTTTGTCTTCAAGGAAGTATATTTAACTTTACTCCTCTATTTTAGTAGATAGTGACTAGGAGAGAGATTGAGTCTCAACAAGTTTGTCTTCAAGGAAGTATATTTAAATTTACTCCTCTATTTTAGTAGATATAAGTAGCATAAATAATGGATTTTGAATGTATTTATGTCTTCATGCATTAGGGTTATATATATATATATATATATATATATATATATATATATATATATATATATATATATATATATATATATAGCTTAATTATAATTATTCTATGCATGTTTACTTTCATATTTATTACCCACATTTTATGCCACCAACTTTAGTGAGCACTATATACACAATATTTTTAACTTTTACTGATTACTGACACTTTGTATCTTATAGAAACATGTCGAGTCTCAATCTCTCTGAGTGCATGCCTTAATGGGTGCACTAATAAAGGGGTGGGTATACCAATGATGCTTCATAAGATTATTATCCCTTTTGTCACTTTCCATCTACACAATTTTCTCCTAAAACCATTTACCCTAAGCTTATTCTTCTCAGTCTTACCCACTCCAAAAATTTGTCATTTCATTATCCTTCTTATTCTTTCGTTGACCCCCTTTCACCCGTTGACTATATTAGGTCAACTGGGTAGACCCTATACAATTTTAGCCTCTGATTACCATATAGGGTTGACCCTGTACTGTTTATGGATATTTTTCACTTGGATTTTTGTTAGCCCTTCGGTCTACCTATCTTGGGACCTAGTGATTTATCTCCTAAAAACATACAGGGTCGATTGGGTCAACCCTATACAATTGACATATTTTTAAGGATTTAGGGCAAGATCCACTTATATATATATATATATATATATATATATATATATAAGTCAATTTCTAACCATTTGAGAATAGAGAACCAAAAAATAATAATATTGAATGAACATATACTTATTGACCATTCTACTTGAGTAATAAAGCTTAAGATTCCATACTTTCTTTGGAGATACATATCTTGTCTTGTACAGAAGTCTTTTGGATGCATAGATTATATATATATATATATAAGTCAATTTATAACCATTTGAGAATAGAGAACCAAAAAATAATAATATTGAATGAACATATACTTATTGACCATTCTAATTGATTAATAAAGCTTAGGATTCCATACTTTCTTTGGAGATACATATCTTGTCTTATGGAGAAGTCTTTTGGATGCATAGATAGGTTGTGTAGCCTAGAGATGATTTGTCTTTATTATCATTACATACCACAATAATCTCCTATAAATCACTTTGGCTAAGTGAGAGATTGAGGCTCGATGGGTTCATATTCAAGTTAAGTATTCATAACTTTATTTCTCCTTTGTAAGAGTAGATATATAATGCAATCATGCTTATTTCTCATGTATTATGATTACATATACATTGATGTGAGTATATGTATTTTATGCATGTTTAGTTTAGTTTGTTTTATTTCTAACCTTCACTTTGTGCCATAAGCTTTGGTATGCACTATGTTAGTTCCCAATCATGCACCACTATCGCTCAGCCTCACACGACGTAGGAGAGAGATCAAGAAGAGGAGTGCAAGTCAAAGGTGAGGAGCCACAAAGATATGTCATTAGAGTTTGGGAGGGATTATCACATTTAAAGAAATTAGTGGGGATAATGATTGAGAGAGGCTTGACAAATGGGATGACTAGTTCACTACTACTTTTGGCTCTACCTGAACCAAGGTGAGAGGACCTATAGGGGGTAGCTAGTTTTACTCAAGGGATTTTAAACCTTAAAAAATTCATGGGGATTTGTAATTAAGGAAGAGTTAATATGACCAAAGCATAACCAAAATCACACACTCCACCCAAGAATGGTTGTCACATGAAATGCATGAATGCTTAAGTCATATGAAAGCTACTTAAGATAGATGTGGAAATGGCTACAATCTTTGATGTAGAGATTTTTTTGAATTACAAGGGGTAAGTGAGGATTGTACTGCTAGTATTTGGAGAATTTAAAGTGAATACACTTTAGATTAACAATGTATAGTGCATTCATCAGGCAGGAAACACTTATGGTATGCTAGTTGTATGTTGTATGCAGGGTAGAACAGGGTAAGACAATGTTTACAAGAAAAGTTTGATGAAAAGATGTGGAGGGATAATAAATAAATATGGAGGGGTTCACATGATCATGATATCTCCTTTACAAAAAAATTATTTCTTAATTATAAAAGTAACCAAGAAGAAACTATGCACATATGGTCCTTGAAAAATTACAAGCAACCCTACAGGTTACCTTTCAAGAATTATTTCCTATTTCATCCATGAGCCCAGGACTACCCTTAAAAAGGATATCAATGATTCATTCCCCAAAATTTAAAACAAAAAGGATTTTATGTTTTGGTTACGCCTTATAAATGACTACCATAAAGAAACATACAACAAACAACCAATCTATTTAGCTTGTGAAAAGAAACATTGCATTTGAACAACAAGACAGAATGGAAACCATGAACATATTTTATTCATTTATTGGGAAAATATTGATAAAAATACATTTCCTTAAAATTATATATCATTAAACACTCTATATAAATGACTCTATAAAAAGGGAACATCATAGATGATCTCAAAGCTTGCCAACGATTTTACAAATGAAATCGATTTGGCATCAAGGCACTACACAGGGATGACTCTCTAAGCTATCTCTTTTACACTCAAATTTTTGAGAGTACATTTGTAAATGGATACACCCTTTTTAATTATACAATTACACAACCATACTTGCCATATTATATAAAGATACATGAGCTGGAAGATTCTTTTGTGGGCTTGGAGTGGGTTGTAATTAACATGATTGCTCAGACCTACAGGTGTGCTCTCATGATGATGAAGGATATGATTTACCACTATAAAATAATATTTATAGTTATGTACATGTAAAATAACCTAAAAGGGACAAAATAAAACTTTTTATACTTACACAAAGAAACAAATATATCCTTTCCTTAAAGAAAACAAACATGGAAAGGGATGTGCCACTATCGAACAAAATATAAAGTTATATAAAAGTTCCTTAAAAAAAGAAAAGAGACAAAAAGGAGAAAAGGAGAAGAAGGGAAAGGGAGGTATGGGATAATTCCATTTTTGGGAAATAAAATAGGGGTATCTCATAATGATGTAGAATCCACATTGATGACTATGTCCTTCACCATCTTGTCTTTGTGTGTAATAAACTTTTTGATCATAGTGGCAAGGATCATTCTATTCGGGCCCATCTAATATGTGAATTTGGCATCATATTCCTCTAAAAAATTGGTGGTTCTCTAGATCACTCCCTATTTATTTTGTATCAATGCCTCTAATTTATCATAATATTTTTTGAGAGAGACCAGGTCCTTTATTTTTTGGCCACTAAAATCTCCATGAGGTGCATCGATGAGATCCTCCAAAACATTCTCCAATAGTTATTTTGTCTAGTCCACTACACCATCCATCCTTAGCATTTCTCTCAGAGTGGCCTCAATCTCTATTCTCATAGTCTTGAGAGATTGCTCTTCTTCTTTTAAATCAAAAGCACCATCCTTGAGTATGGTGAACTTGTGCTTTATGGCCAATTGGTACTCTCTAAGCATATTAATATTATCTGGAGAGATAATGTTTTCTATGATTAAACATCATTTCCCATATTACATATTTCATCCATTTTGGGCCTAAGTGCCTCCTAACTTTTGATATCAGCATCATAAATAGATGTTAGGGAGCTACACACTCCTCTCCTATTTATCTCATCATCTAACCATCCCATAATAGTATGGATTACTTCTTGGCCTTAGGATATCAAGTCATGTTACCAATCATTTGTCATCGATCCTCTAATCTTTAAATCTCCACCATGGGTGATGTCTAGTGTTATAAGGGGGATATGGGAAAGGTCAAGAGCCTAGATGGTGGTTCGAGTCACCACCTAAGGCTCACTTTGTCACTTTTATAAGTACTAGATCATAGCCTATTTTTTTACCTTTAATTTCTCCCTGGTGGCTTTATCTGTATCCATTATATGCATCACCATGTTAGTTAGGACTTGTGAAGTATGCTTTAATTTATTCCTTGATGACTCCCTAATATTATAGCTATAGATGGAATAGTTTTCTAGGGGAGTACCCTTTTTCAGTGCATCTAGAGGAGGAATGGCTACTTCAACACTTCTTTCCCTTATGTCAGTGAATGTCATTCTGACATATATCCTAGCTTTCTTTAGGGGCTTAGCCTTTTGATTTTGAAAAATCTAGGCTATTTTGATATCCCCTACTTTTATCATCACATCATTCTTTTCCTTCACTTGGTCTATAATCTAAAGAAGGGGCATAATCTAAAAACCCACCAAAGTTGTGGATGCTGAGGATGGCCTTGTAGTAGTGATGAATGGTGCCAGTGGGGAAACAACTACTAGGAACATCATTGGTTTAGGAGGAGGGCTTAATATAAATTATCATGAGTCTTCATCACTTCCCTACTCTTCTTTTTCCTCCTTTAAGACTAGCTCAACTTGTTCCAAAACTTTGAAATCAAACCCAAGCTAGCGAGACTCCATGTGTAATTTGTCAATGGAACTCCCTTTTTATATGTGATGTATGAAGGATAGAATAATGGCTTCTCCTTCTATAACACCCTGGGCCTATTGGGTCTATAGAGGCTATGGTGACTTCTTTGTCATGTTTAGGTGACTCTTCACTAATCATGACCTCAAAACCTTTATTATTCTCTAGGTCATGCACCTTAATAGTAGGGAGAATCCCTTGAGGGATTTTGATTAAAGTAGCATCCTTGGGGGAACTCTCCTTGGCACCTTTATTTACCTTTGAAGTTGTAGGGGTGCTAATTTATAGGCTTGATCCCTTGTCTCTTATTTTATCTTTTTATTTTTATCTCACGTTTAAGCTACTAGTGGGGGATTGAATGTCATCCCCAAGTTCACCCTGATCCCTATCATCTTGCTTTGGGGTGTCCTTAACTTCATCAACTTTGTCCTACCCAGGAGATTGAGCAATAACATTCTAGACAAATGTCTCTATTTCTTAGGAGTGGGGCTCCTTTTCAGCAGGGGATTCTACTTGGGTGGCTACCATCAACACCAACCTTCATAACATTATCAAAAGATAAAGGATCATCCAAATTCTTGGCCCCTTCCTCATCATCTTTACTTTCTTCTATTGTAGGTTCCCCTTCTATGGATGCTCCTTTCATCGATACTTTTGATGGGGAGTGACATTTCTCCCTATGGGTCGTCTAACCAGTTCTCACCTTAGGGGGAGTGAAGGTGCACTATTTTTTCATTACCTCATCTATCATCCTTTCTTCATATGAGTCCTCCCCCTTGCTCATATCCCTAACCCTCTATGTGTATGAAGCTTGATCTTCTTTTTTATCTAAGGGAAACTCCTTGGCAATTGGGTCTTTGAAGAGAACTATCTTTTGTTTGATTGGAGATTTGGATAGAGGTTAGAGGGTCTTCTTATCTCTATTTTATGTTGGTGTCTCCTCTTATTATTCACCTCCTCTCTCCCTTGAATATATCTTTAGAGGATTCTTCTTAACTACATCCTACTATGAATGTAGGAAAGTTGGGACTAGTGCTTGATTGGTCATGGAAGAAGTTGTTGAGATGGCTAGTACCCCTAGAGATTCCCTCCTTAAAATTGAAATAGGGATGGTGTAGCCAGTGTGACCTACCCTATGATAAATTTATCCCAAGTTTTGGTTAGGCTCTTTATCTTAGAGAAAGACATCCTAGCTTTGGATTAGGTTGTAGTCATTTTCTTGATGTCCATCAACTTGGTAAAGGTGATGACACCTAGATTTATTTTCCCTCTTCCTAATGTAGATGATGATGGGGAAAAAATGTCACCACTATGTGTAGGGATAAATGCATTCAATTCTATCACCTTCCTTAACTCTTGGAGGGTAGGGGTGTTATATGCCCTAAGGTCAATCCCATGCTCCTTTAACCACCTAAAGGTTCTCCTCATTATCTATGTCACTCACCTGGGGATGGAATCATTTTCTTTCTCAGTGAAATTTGGTAGAGTGATGGGTTGGGATTCAATATTGCTCCTATTGTATGTGGAGGATAGTGTCATCTTATCATCTACCATGTCCTTAGGGAGAGAAGTAATGTCATATGCTATGACCTCTTACATTGTTGACCTCATGTACTCCCACTTCCTAACATCTTATTTAGTGGTGCAATCAGACCATAAGCCTTCATAGTGACAATGATCCCATACCACATTTGTTACCATATTTATCAACCACCTGATGTCATAATTGGGTCAAGTGGCATCTTTCCAAGTGCATACAAACTCATTTTAAATTCCAACCCCTTTACCTTGGCCACAAAAGGGCATGATTAGAAACTAATCACCATAGGAAACTTGAAAGGATTGTTTATCTTTTTCATTGAAATCATTTCATGTAGTGGTAGTATCTACCTACATAGTTCCATTATTGCTAATCTATCATCTAGGTATCTGGGCAATTTGATTGGGCATCCAGAATACCCACTCACCATGATGTACATGAATGTTTTAAACTAAATATAGGTGGTTCCAAACTTATTAATTACCTATTTGGTTATTTTAGACATTCTATTTAGGCTCCTTAGGGGGTAGAACATGCTGATCATGGGGTTGAAGAAGTAGTTATACACCTTATAAAAACTATTCCTAGACCTTTCTAGGGTTACCTCAGGATATATCTCATAAATCCTCATCCCCATGGGTTTCCTAGTAAGTCCCTAGAAAACCCTATTGTGTACCAAGCTATACATCAAGTAGGAAGACATATAAAATGTACCTTGAAATTTCTCTTTAGAGGTGATGGTTGATGAGAGGTACATCATTTGTGCTTGCAAATTATCACTGAGGATGGTGGCCCTGCCGATCCTCTTCTTCCCTTCCATCATGCAGATCCTAATTAAAAATATCCATGTCTTAAACTTCTCAATAGTGGGTAGCCCATAAATTTTGATGGCCATGGATATAACATACTGATGCAACTCATTAAATTCTACCAACTTCAAGTTCTTTGACATTCTTGACCTTAGTTTTTTTCTTGGTCAACCAACACAAGTTTACTACCTCCTAGATGGAATTCTCATCATTATCAGTGTATTATTGCAATTCCTCCATGCTAAGTGTGATGATTTATAGTTGAGGGGGAATGCTAAGCATGGTGTTGAGGGAATTTGGAGTAAAGGAGCATACTAATAAATGACTATCATTGATGATGGTTTTGGTATCTGGTTGATGTGTTTGATCACATACTATGATGAGCTCTGGGTATGGAGTAGCTAGGGGAAATGTTATTTTTTGGTGTGATGTCATTCATGCAAACATTGAAAATTGCTTGTTAGGGGTTGGGATCTTCCAAAACTTTTACCAGTGTTGGGTGAATATTTTGTCGTCAACTAACTGATGACAAAATGGGTATATCAACCATAGCATAGGGAGATTTACACCATGAAAAGTATGGGTTTACCAGATCTGGATGAAGTAAATCTCTCCTCTCATCAAGGGGAGGTTCCCTATAAATACTTACGTGCTGGATATATATATATATATATATATATATATATATATATATATATATAATTAAGCAGAAAATAACACAGGGGGTGGTATAACAACATCTACCTCTCCTTTTTTAGAGGTAATGTATAAAGAACAAAAGAAAGAAAATCCTGGTCTTAAACTAACAACACTCCTCTTCTTTCAGGAATGGTATCAAACGAAGAGTAAGAGATCACCTATAATGACAAAGTCTACAAGAACACCCATGTAAGCACAAAGTCTTCCGTAGTCTCCTCCATCGATTCAGAACAAGTACAACCGTAGAGTAAAGTGAAGCACAAAGTCTTCACCTGAAACTACAAAAGATAACTGAATCTCAAAGATAAAAGCAGCACAAAGTCTATCTTCTACCTTCCAGAAATACCCTCAGATAATACTAACATACCCACTTTGCTTATTGAATTAGATAAATAAGATATTACTAGGAAAAAGGACATAAGAACTATTTCCTAAATAACACAGACAATCTCAACACAAACTCTGAAATAACCTGCTTCTCATTCATTCAACAAAATATGATTTACAAATTTGAGCACAAAGTCTCAAAAGTTGCTTCAATTTCAGCAGAGTGTTTACTATTAATTTTTCCAAAATCATTTACAAATGAGGTCTCCACTATATATAGGGAGAAAATCCTCAAAAAGAGAAAATAATAAAATATACAAAATATCTTGGTCAAAGATGACTCATCTTTGACTTTTAGATATTTTTCTAAAATATTTACATGTAATTACATATTTCAAAATTGCATGCACTTTGCACAAAATAGAAGTGCGTAAGGAGAGAATAATAAAGGAGAGAGATTCAGTTCTTGCAGCCAAATTTCTTCATATGTGCATTGAACATAGTGATGGATGCCTGAATTCCTATGTTGTCTAGCACAACTATGTTCCTAGAGACGATTTTGGCTCTGATCAATGCGTCCTTCAATGTTGTGATGGCTTTAGTGTGGCTAGTTAACTTGGATTTTAGATTCTCCAAAGTTAACTGAGCATCTAAAATACTATCCACCGAAGACATTGAGAAGGATTTTTCTTCAAAATCTCTCTGAATCATTTCCTTGAAATTCTGAATCATCTCTTCTGCTGGAAGGAACTGATTGTCCTTAGAGGTTAAGTTGCATGGCAGCTCTTCTAATTTATTTAGTAGGCTCAGGTCACTCTTCTCACTAGCTTCCTTGAAATATTTGAGATCATCAATTAGATCTTTGAGTACCTAGATCCTAAAGATCAGTGATTCCTTGATCTCAACATAGGAGTCCTTGTTGGAGATGACACCGATAGATATCAGGGTGCTTTTCTTTATATCTTTCATCTCCTTCCATTTACTAAGGTCTTTTTCTGAGCTATCAATCTCTTGAGAGATGAGGGAGACAAAATCATCTATCTCTGCCTTTACCTTCCTCATTTTTCCTATCCTTTGTGCAACTTCTGTAAGCAAAGAAACTCCTTGAGTATGCATCTTTTCAATATAGTCCTCCAGGACTTTTCACTTCAAATAAGTCTTTTCTGCTTTTTGAATGACTGAGTCATCCACAAAGAAGGCCTCTGGAGTTGTTGCTTCGGGAGTAAGAGTGAACCTTTTTATTACTTTCGTTAGCTGCTCTGCCTTGGCCTTGTAATAGTCCTTCATTTCCTTCTCTCGATCGAATTTTTGGACCATGATGTCCATAGCCAACTGAAGATTGCTTTTTGCACCTTCGTGGGTAACTTTGCCAAGTTCAACATGAGAGATGGAATACCTGATCATCTCGAAACCCTCAAGGGTTGCGTCCTGTGGAGGCTTGGTAATTTACAAAAAAAATTGTCCTTTTTCTTCGATCAATTTGGAGAGGATTCTTGGCCTCTTAGGAGCCTTTGCTTTCACCGGCACTATTTCGCCAAAGTCAAATTCATCTGGGGAGATGGCCATCTTCTTTCTTTTTGGTGTGAAAGTAGACATCCAAGGTAGGAGAGAAGTACTTGTTGTGGTGATGGTTGTCTCAGCCGGTGTTACTGTAGCAGCTTCCACACTGCTAGTGGTGACAGTAGTTGTAGTTGGATTAACTGGCAAAACTACACCAACTACTAATTTTGGCTCGGGTGCAGGGCTTGCTAACAAGTTGAAGGAAGGAGATGATATACTTGGAATGGATCCAGAAGAGCGAGGGGAACCTCCAGAAGGGCCTTGAGGATCACTAAATATGACCTGGGAAGGAGAAGCGGCTCCAAAAGAGGGAACACTGATAGGAGAGATGGGAGAAGAGGGTACCATAGGAGACTGAGGGGGAGAAGGAGATATGCTCTTGAGTGGTTGAGCTTCTTCTTGTGAGATTAGAGGTCTAGTGCTAGGTTGCCCTGACGGCTGATCATCTGTCTCCATGGGCTGAGCTACCTATGCCTGAGGGCTCTGTTCTTTGGTTCCTTTGGCCGCTGCTTCAGGCTCCTCAGTGGTCTTAGGCTTTTTAGATACAAAGATGATTTTAGGCTTGTGAGGCCTAGAAGGAGAAGGGACATCACCTTTGTTTTTAGTTCTATTCTCTACTTTCCTCTTCAATTCTACCTAGTATTTAGCCTCTGAACCCATAACAAATTCCCTCAGGGTGATCCCTTTGGCTACTAACCAATCATTGGTGTTAGCCAATATTGGTTCAAATCTTTTTCTCAGAGAAGTTAGCTCCTTCTGAGACCACTGAATTAGAGGGAGAGGGGAACCAGTAACCTTCTATGCCAGATACCTACTATTGATGATGTTCTCATCATCAATTAGACCAGAGGGGATCTCTGCAAGCCTGAGATATTCAATCTATTCTAGTGTCAACCTGTAAAAGTCCATTTTTCTAATCTCCTCAGCCGTCCCAAGGTCTACCCAGATATCCTCAATCATTGGTTCATGGAACTGAGTTTTCCTTCTAATCTTCTCCTTGACTCCCCTATAGTCAAATTTTTCTCATCTTTTGAGTGGTTTTAAGGTAACCATCTGCATTTTGGTTTCCATGACCTTGGCTTTGGTTGATGTTGCAATAGAAAACCTGCCAATCTCGATTAGAAACTTGAAACCTGGTCTCTTTAGTTCCATCTGTCTAGTATGCACGACAACCAGTTGTCAGCAAAGTTCCATTAGAACTAATTTATCTGAAGGGAACTTGGGAAGCATGTAGGGGTAGCCTTGGTAAAAGCTGACCCAAAGATAACATAATGTGGGGAACTGAAGGAACATGTAGCTATAATCATTGACTACCATCCAAGCCTCGTCTGATATTCTCTTCTGTGTGAGCTGAGGGTCGAAGAGACATAAAAATGTAGTGAAAAAGGCATCATTTACCCTCTTGAAGTGATGGGTTGACCCTTGAAACGTCAGCTGAGGATAATACGAGTAGACCGGGGTGGTCTTTCTATCTCCTTTAGTATATATCCAGCACGTAAGTATTTATAGGGAACCTCCCCTTGATGAGAGGAGAGATTTACTTCATCTAGATCTGGTAAACCCATACTTTTTGTGGTGTAAATCTCCCTATGCTGTGGTTGATATACCCATTTTGTCATTAGTTAGTTGATGACAAAATATTCACCCAACAACCAGTACCCCAAAATTTAAATTGATAATATCAATTTCCTTGATTGAATCCAATACTGATATGATGCTTCCCTTGGATGTTATTGAAGTAGGTACCATTGGTATTAATGGAGGCTACACATAGGTGGAAATAGAAATCCTTTGAAACTTGCACTTTGATTCACTATATTCATGTCATTCTTCACTCTAGCACACTTAGTCACTTGGAAGTAAAAATCTTTAGCTTTGAATACGAAAGGTAAATTCAAATGAAGAATAAGACTTAATTATAATCCCTTGAATTTTAGAATTAGGGTTATCATTAATTCTCCAAAATAATGTGACAAATCAGCAACTACCCCCATTAATTTCTTGAGCCTCATTTAAAAAATAGAGGTAAAATACAAGGCATTCCCTTGTGCACTAAGTACCCACTCTTTCATAAGACGTGGCAAAATATGAGTGAATCATAGATTTAAAAACTCTTATTGAGGTGATTAGGGATTTTCTCACCTTTTTTACCTGTTATGATAGTCTAGTGTTATGAGACAAAAGTCTCAAGTCCCTGATAAAACCAAGGACACAACCTGCAATGATCCTTCTTTTACAAAAAACTAGGCATTTAGGCCTTCGAGGACCTTTTGGAAAATGTCCATAATATTAAGTGAGGTAATTTCCAAAAATATTCCAAAGTTAACAAACACCTGAGCACCTCCACATGCCAAGAATATTTTATTATTATTAAAAATAGACATCAAGGCCCTAGGGATTTTTAGCACCATGTCCACAAAAAGGTAAGTGGAACAATTTTGTAAAGAGGATAGAAACATCTGAGGGCCCAATGTTTTTCCAAGTTCCAAATCAAAAATAAACTAGGATCACAACCACTTTATTTAAAAAGGGGATGAGTGCAAAATCCTCCCATCTCCCAAATCTCACTCTCAAAGGAGGTCCCTTAATTCAAATACATATTTTTCATTTAGTTAATCAAAATAATCCTCACCTTAATCATTAAAACACATAAGTGAAACATGTTATTTATATTTGGGACACTAACATACTTCCTCTTTTGAGTGCAAAGGATCCAATTTTTGGAAAAAGACTTAGTTACACCCTCATTTGTTTACTGTATACTCTCATGACATAGAATCCTTACTCCACATGTAGTTACTTTTTTAATCTTTCCTAAGCCTTCCTTAGGTATTTCCCATCGTCGATAGATGTCCTTCTAGACTCGTATAACCAAGATAATAGACATGATTGATCAAATTACATGCCCCAACCTTTCCTTCTGATGAGGAATGTAATAAATTAAGACATTGAATCTCACTTAGCTATGTCATAGAGAATATACCATACAAAGACCTAATTTACTTTAACACAATTTTGGGCACTAACATAGGCTCCTATTTGGGGATGGGTACCCCTAGTGGTTACATAGAGAATTCCAGACTGGTCGCCTATCCATTGGGATATGGAGTCAATAAGGAACATACCATGGGTGAATCGCCATTTCAATAAGGCAATCAATAAAAAAAGAAAAGAGATTTGGATAGATAAACTAAAATATGATCAAGGGAACCATAAGATAGACAATTATATACATATGTACATGGGCAAATAGAAACTCAATCTAGGAAATGCTTAAGATGTCTTTAAGATAGAAGGTGTGATTTCCTATCTAAAATTTTATGGTGTAGGGACCCATCCAAAGGGAATCAAATTTGTCATGCTTCCTTTTATCTTCATAGCTGTTGTCCTAGAGCAGAACTAGATCACCAACCTAAAAATTTTGTGGAGTAAATTTTTTGTCAAAAATCCTCTTGATACATTCCTTAAATTTTATGTGCTTTTTGTGAGCCTATCTCTTGGATTCATCAAGTTCGATGATCTGGTCGATTATCCCCCTATAGTGTCTTATTTTTGTTCCCACCCCAGTTATTTATCACATGAATTGGTATGTAAGCAATTGAAGATTCAAAGGTAGAACAACTTGGGTCCCATACTAGATTTCAAATAGGCTTTTTAAAGTAAATCTCCTTAGAGTTAACCTATCTACCCAAATAACAAACTTCAATTTCTCACCCCATTTTCTTTTGTTATCAACTAGAGTCCTCTCTTTAATTTTCAATAAGTTCTAATTGTTGGAATTTGCTTGTCCATTTCCTTAAGGATTATGGTTGGACACATAAGCCAAAGTAGTCCCATAATCCTCACATAATGCATTAAATTATTTAGCTCTAAAACACATAACGTTGTCACATACAATCTTCATTGGTACCTCAAATTGATAAATGATATTGTTTAATAAGAAACCAATCACTACCTAGTGAGTTGATCTCCTGGTAGGAATTGACTCAACCCATTTCATGAAGTAATCAGTGGCCACCAAGATCCATTTATGACTAGTGCTCAAGGAATATGAGATTTCACCCATAAAATCCATCGCCCATTGTCTAAAAGGACCCTTAATAGAGACTGGTTACAGGGGAAGTGATCTAAATGCTTTCATCCTTCTAGAGAACTATTGACATTTTCACATTTTCTAACCCAAGTAGTTACATATTTGAATAGTATAGGCCACTAATATATGGCCCTCATGATCTTGTGTGTAGTGACATTTGGGGTGAAATGGTCACCACACACACCACTATGTATTTATTTTATTATTGGAGAGACCTCACTTTCTACTAAACATCTCAAGAAAACACCATCAGGGTTTTTCCATGTGAGGTCATCCTATAATAGAACATATTTTTGGGATACCAACTTCAATGTCCTTCTTTGATTCTTTTCTAGATGAGGAGGACAACTTAGATTCCTCAAGTAATGCACTATGTTTCTATACCATGGAGATATGTTATACTTTGATTCATAGTTATCTATCATTATCTCTACATTATTTACCTCCACAACTTCTAAATTTGCTTTACTCATCAAATTAGCCAAACCCATGCCCCTGACAAGTTTGGTGATTTGTATCTCTAGGTCATATTATTATAGTTTATTAACCCAATGACACTTCTTATCAGTAGTTTAATTTTGAGTTAATATGTCCTTCACCATAGTGTGAGGAACATAGGCAATAATCTTTAAACTCAAAATGTAGGACCTAAATTATTTGATAGCCTTTAAAAGAACAAAGGCTTGCTTTTTCATTATGGTATATTTAATCTCAGATCCTTGAAGTGCCTTGCTAAAAAAGGCATTGGTTTCTCATGACCTTTGTCAATATTTTACATCAATACTACAGCAATGGTATGCATAGATGCAAATGAAAATATTTAAAACTCTTTTCTATAGTCCAGGCTAATAAGCATCAAGGCCATTTTCAAAGCTACCTTAATGTTTTGAAATGATTGGGTGGCCTTTTCTTTCCACTTTATGGTTTGATCCTTATTCAACATTGAATTTATCAGCAAAGTAATCTCTATATAATTGGAAACAAATATTTTAACAATATTAATTTGGCTGAAGAAATATTGAATACCTTTCTTATTCTATGGGATGGACACTTTTTCAATGGCTTCCATCCTCTCAAGGTCTATCATAACACCTTGTTGGGATACAATGTGTACCAATATCTTTGTTTTTGACACTCCAAAATATCACTTCTTGGGGTTTAGGGAGATCCCAAACTCCTGGCATCTAATAAGCAACTACTATAAATACACCACATGATCACTCTTCTTTCTAGATTACATAGTGACATCATCTTGGTAGGCAGCAATGAATTAGATGATCAATCTAGTGAAGGCTACATCCATTTCCCTCTAAAAATTGGCACCTGTGTTCATTAAACCAAAGGGCATTCAAACATACACATAGGTGCCCCACAAGATCATGAAAGTAGTCTTAGCTCTATCCAACTCTTTGACCGCCACTTGATTGTATCTATAAAAACCATCCAAAGTAGACAAAAACCTTGAGCCAGTGATATCTTGAAGCATATTATCCATGTTAGGTAGTGGATAATTGTCTTTCAAAGATGCCTTGTTTAAATTTTGGAAATATACACAAAGATGGATGTCTCCATTTTTATTTCTAACAGGGACAAGGTTCACCACCCATGATAAACATCTAATGGGTTGGATGATCCCATCATCCCTTAGCTTTTTTAGCTCTTCCTACATTTTTATGGCTGAGATGGGGTTGATTAGTCATTACTTCTAGCAAAATGGCCTTGTATTGGGATACAGGCAAATAACATGTTGAAATATATCCTCTTTATAAACCTTTAACTCCACGTAAGACCATGCCAAACAATCTTGGTAATTTCTTCAATAGAGTGATGAATGCTTTCTTTTCATCTTTACTTAAGTGAACACCAAGCTAGATATTCTTTGGGTTTTTTGGTGTCCTAATGTTAATCTCAATCACTTATTTTGATACATAAGTACTTCTAGATTTGATTTAGTCTACTCCATCAAAGGATACCTCAAGACTAACTAATCCCTTGGGGATGGTATTAGTCTTGAGCTAGATTATTTCCTTCCCATATAAGGTTTCCTTCCCATCACAAAAATGGATCATTAACTCCAAGTCTGTAACAACTCCCTCAAATTATTTTGTGCAACATAGAAATATTTTTATGTGATTATCATCATCAAATACTTACCAATGATCAATACTATATAAAATAAAAGGCCTTACTAATGTTTCAACTTGATATTCATAAATGACACCTCCAAATTCAATCTTGAATTTTGTATCTCTCTTGGCAAGCACATCTGCCAAGTGATTTAGCTCTTTGGTATGGTACTAGATGTTGAAAGCATTGAACCATTCCAAACAATCTCATACAACATTTTAGTACTGCTTCAACCTCTTTTACCTTATGGTGTAAATATCTTGAACCTATTTAACCATTAACTCAGAGTCACCCTTCACTCGGAACTTTTTGAATCCATATTCTTGGGCAGTCTGGAGGTCTATCATAAGTGCTTCATATTATACAATATTGTTTATGCACTCAAAATCCAGTTGAAAGAACTTTTAAAAATTTCCCTTAGGAGTTTAGAAAACAACTCTAGCCCCATTTCCAACATTAGAACATTCTCCATCAAAATGCATAACTCAAATGGATTAATCATCTTTGACACTAGCATCAGGGGCATCTCTATAAAATCAACATTTACTACGAAGCTCTTGATGTCTATGTCTATATATAACACTTCATACATCTAGTACTTGGGGTCTTCCAAGATATGAAGTATTTGTGGTTCTTGATTTAGGAAAACCATTTTTACATCCAAAGGTATTATGGCATAAGATAAATCCATCTGAATGCTACCACCAATTCTAGCAGCCCACTTTCGAGAGAGCAACATACCCCACTTAGGTGGATAGTCTACAATAATGACATCCATACTCAAGAAATTTTTGGGGTATTGTACAAGTTTTACCATCAACCCTTTTACCACATTGACTATAGGCACTTCTCTATAATCCATGGCAAGGCATCATCCATACACTATAGTTATTCTTATGCATAGTTCATTTATCATAGTTAGCAGCATGATATTATAGGAAGCATTGGAATCAAACATGAAATTATGGATGATTAATCCACTAATTACCAAAGTGGTATAGAATGCGTGAACATATATTTAGCTCTCTACCAGTGTTATCCCTAGGTACACTTCTAAGTGTTTTTTAGAGGATTTCAAGGCATTCTTCTTCTCTCTAGGGGGAATGAAAGAAGGATTTACCTCAATAATTTAATTGGTAGAAACCTTTTCTATGAAACATAAGTATTCAAAATCTCTTAATCTATGCTCTAGGATCCTAAGCAGCTTCATAAAATGTATTATGACCTTCAACTAACTCAGTACATGGGTAATGTCACAAACACTATATTTGGGCAATGGAGTATTAGCGGGTAAACTTGTGACATTTTCATCTATAATATATCCTTCTAGTACTAAGGGCACAAAAATAGGAGGAATGATACTTTTGACTTCACTCTTTAAAGGAGGCTTCCTAGGCTCATTCTTACTAATAATGCTAGATAGGGCGTAGGATTAGGCTTAGTAGGATTTTATACCTTCTTAACTCTAGTGGTTACTTTCTTTTTGGTCTCCATTTTGGGAGTAGGAACACCTTCATCCTTGGGGGGAGTATTCTAGTCCTTTATTCTCAAATTATACTCCTTTTCTTGGGCAATGGTAGTATAAATCATCAACTATTAATCCTGAATTGATGGGGGAGAGTCCTCATAGTTCTCTTTCATCGTTGATCTTAGGAATTCAAAATCCTGAACTAGAAACTCATACTCATGCATCATAATAATTTCATAGACAAAATATAGGGACATAGCTCTTACCTTCTCCCATGTATCCCAGAATGTGTGAGTAGTGGTAGCACCCATTAATTCTATAGATGGAGATAAAACATTTTCACCCAGTTCATCAAAACTAAAAGTGAAACAATCATAGGTCAGAGTGTCCTCATAGACCAAGATTGATAGGGTGCCTACCCCCTTTTCCCCAAAGATGTAACTCTCCACCTCTTGGAAATATATTATGTAAATGTCATCTTCATCAGACGTAGCTTCAAAACCAACTGCCTCTAAACATCCTTCAAAGGTTATGCTACATGGGGGGTGAGGGAGGAAACATTTATCACACTAGTCAATGTCAACATCAACTATGTTAATATTTGTAGCCAAAGGATATGGAACATCCCTTCTTGCCCCTCGAGTCTAATTCTTATCATCCCTTGCTAGCCCCTTTCCTTTGTCATTATTTTTAATTTGGAATGGTGGCCTACCTTGACCCTGATCTCAGGGATAATTTTGCTCCTCTCTCTTATGCTCCCTCTTATCATCATGATTAGAGGTGCCATAGGATAATCCCTTCTTGGCTCTAACCATATTGTAAGATATTTCCTTGATGGCAATAGTCAAGGTCTTCACTATCTCTTCTAGGTCCACTCCTTTGTGGGAGGTTTGCATTTTCTTAGGGTTCACCAGCTTAACATCATCCCTTTTATTCAAAGGCTTACCCATAACTTTGATGTTATTTATATTTGGATAGCCAAATTGAAATCCATCCTCATATTTTTAGGAGCCTTGTCTCTAAGATAATAGGTTGATTTCTTGTCAAATACATCATAATACTTAATTAGGGAAGTAACACCACTAGGCTTGATATCCTTAGGAAACCTCCTCAACACTTTACTGAATCTTGAATTAAAATCCTTTACACATTCATTGGGGTTATTTTTGAGGTTATAAAATTTAGCAAGAAGGAATCGGGGATCTATACTCTCACCAAACTACATCTCAAATGCATTAATCATTGATTGTCAAGTATATATAGATCCATCAAGGAGGGATTTGAACCACTCCTAAGCTTATTCCTCAATTGTGTTGAGAAAGATATTTATACACACATCCTCTAAGTTAATCTCATAATCTTCAATAATATTTAAAAATTCTTTCAAATGCTACTCGCTAGACACCACATTGTTTCCCTAGAACTTAGGTAAGACACTCTTAATCTTGATAGGGACCTCATTGGGAAATTTGGGCATACTAGTGAAATTGATGGATCTAAACCTTAGAATCATGAATGGTTTGTGTCGATTACCCAAATCTTGATCCTCCACTTCATAATTTTAATTATCTACATTAAACATCCTCCTCATTTAGTTACTATCTCCCATTTTTGAATTAGATGATGAAGGAGAACCAAGGGGAAGTCGAGAGTGATCACTACTCAAATAAATATAAAGGGGGGAATGCTTCTTTGGGGAGAGGATCTTGACTTGAAAGGAGCTCAAAACTATCTGAAGCACTTAGGTACCCTTCAACTAATGGTATGTTAGAGAATAAGGGGTGTGTATGAAGAGGAACAAGCTAATCAAGTCTTACTTGATAGCTTGAGCCCTAACCCACAATAGGTCTCCAAACTTGGGTTCTACTAGAAGGGATTTTCAATTTAGGGACAAGCTCATTTGAAGTATTCCTTTGAAAATAACATCTAGTACCTTCCAAGTTTGTAGAGTTGAAGAGAGGGTTCAAAACCAAAGGAAGGTACAAATAATAAGCACTCATACTTTAAACCTATGATAGAATAGAGTCACCATTAGAAATAAGAATTATAGACCAAAAAAAAATAGGCACAACTATAAAGAGAGGCTAGATTTTACACCCCAATAACACCCTTTAAAGATGTTAACAAATTCCCACTATGAAGGGTAAATGTTTTGAAGAGTATTACAAGAGCAACAATATAATAATTATGATCAACTAAAATTAGAAGAAAGGTGAGTGAAACACTCAATATATTTTGAAAACCAAGCCCATAACAAGGGTGATAAGTCCCTAAAAATGGTTTTAGAAAAGGCCTATTGGTTCCTAGTTATGCACCACTATCCCTCAGCTTCACATGCCTTAGGAGAAAGATAAAGAAGAGGAGTGTAAGTTAAAGGTGAGGAGTCATGAAGATATGTCATTGAAGCTATGGAGGGATTATCACCTTGAAAGAAATGAATGGGCATAATGACTGGGAGAGGCCTGACAAAGGAGATAGTTAGTTCCCTACTACTTTTGGCTCTGCTTGAACTAAGGTGAGAGGACCTACGGGGGGTAACCAGTTTTGTAGAAGGAATTTTAAAACTTCAACCTTCATGGGGATTTATAATTAGGGAAGAGGTAATATGACCTAAGAATAACTAGACTCACACACTCTACTTGGGAACAATTTTCACATGAAATGCATGAATGCTTAAGTCATATGAAAACTACTTAAGATAGATGGAAAAATGGCTAAAATATTATATGTAGAGATTGTTGTTGGATTATAAGGGGTAATCAAGGACTGAAATGATAGTATTCTGATCATATAAAGTGAATATACATTAGGTGAATGATGTATAGTGCATTTTTCAAGTACACAACACTTAATGGTATGCTAGTTATATGTTGTATGTGGGGTAGAACAGGGTAGGACAATGTTTACAAGAAAAAAATGATGAAAAGATATGGAGGGATAATAATTTAATATGGAGGGGTTCACATAATCATGTTATCTCCTTTATTAACAAATGATTTTTTAATTCTAAAAACAACTAGGAAGAAATTATGCACATATGGTCCTTGAAAGATTATAAGCAACACTACAGGTTACCTTTCAAGAATTCTTTCTTGTTGCATCCACAAGCCCAGGACTACCCTTAAAAATTCTATCAATGTTTCATTCCCCAAACTTTAAAATATAAAGGATTTTATGTTTTGGTTGCACCTTCTAAATTACTACCATAAAGAAACATACACCAGATAACCAATCTATTTAGCTTATGAAAAGAAACACTGCATTTGAACAATAAGACAAAATGGAAACCATGAACATATTTTATTCATTTACAAGCAAAATTTTGATCATAACACATTTCCATAAAATTAGATATCATAAGACACTCTGTAGAAATGACTCTGTAATAAGGGAACATCATAGATGATCTCAAAGCTTGCCAATGATTTTATAAATGAAATCAATTTGGCACTGGGGTACTACACAGGAATGACTCTCTGATCTATCTCTTTTACATGCAAATATTTTATCCAACCTTTGTAAAGTGATAGACCCCCTTTAATTATATAATTCCATAACCATACTTGGAATATTATATAAAGATAATCCAACTGGAAGATTCCTTCGCGGGCCTAGAGTGGGTTATATCTTCAGACCTACAGGTGTGCTCTCATGATGATGAAGGATATGATTTCCCACTAAAGAAAAATATTTACAATTATGTACATGTAAAATAACCCACAAGGGACAAAACAATACTTTGTCCACTTATGCAAAGAAATAAAAACATCCTTTCCTTAAACAAACAAACACAAGAAGGGACGTACCACTACCAGGTAAAATACAAAAGTTCCTCAAAAAAAGAAAAGAGATAACATGGAGAAAAGGAAAAAAGGAGAAAGGGAGGTATGAAAAAATTCCCTTTTTGAGAAATATATCAAGGGTATCTCATCATGATGTATAATCCACATCGATTACTGTGTCTGTCACCAGCTTATCTTTATGTGTAACATACTTTTTGATCATACTAGTGAGGATCATTTTGTTTGGGCCCATTTCCTGCTTGAATTTGGCATCATATTCCTCTAACCAATTGGTGGTTCTCTAGATCACTTCTTATTTATTTCATATCAATGCCTCCAATTTGTCTTAGGTTTTTTTGATAGAGACCAAGTCCTTCATTTTTTGGCCACTAAAAGATCCATGAGGTGCATAGATGAGATCCTCCATAACCTTCTCTAATAGTTCTTTTATCAAGTCTACCACACCATCTAGCCTCAACATTGCTCTCATAGTTCCCTTAAGCTTTGTTCTCATAGTCTTAAGAGACTTCTCTTCTCCTTTTAATTCAAAATCACCATCCTTGAGCATGGTGAGCCTATGCTTTATGGCTAATTGGAACTTTCTAGGCATATTAATATTCTCTATAGAGATAATGTTTTTTGTGATTAAAACATCCTAGCCCATATTACATATTTCATTTATTTTGGTCTTATGTGCCTCTCAAATTTTGATATTAGCATCATAAATAGATGCTAAGGAGATACACACTCCTCACCTATCTGTCTCATCATATAGCAATCCCATAATAGTATGGATTACTTCTTAGCCTCAGGATGTCAAGTTCTATTTCTAATATTTTGTTTCCCATCCTCTAATATTTACATCTTCACCATGGGTGATGCCTATTGTTATAAGGGGGATATGGGAAAGGTTGAGATCTTGGATGGTGGTTGGATTCATCGCCTGAGGCTCACTCAATAACTTTTATAAGTATTGGATGATATCTTGATTTTTTGCCTTTAATTCCTCCATGGTGGCTTTATCTTTATCCATTTTGTGTATCACCATGTTATCCAAGACTTGTGAAGTATGATTAAATTCCTTCCTTGATGGCTCTCTGAGATTTTAGATGTAAATGGAATAGTTTTCTAGGGGAGTATCCTTTTCAGTGCATCCATAGGAAGAATAGCATCTTCAACACTTTTTTCCCTTATGTCAATGAATGTCATTCTAACATGAATCTTGTCCTTCTTTGGGGGATTAGCCTTGTGATTTTGAACAATCTAGGATCTATTGATATCCCTAATTTGCTCATCACATACTTCTTTTCCTTCACTTGGTCTATAATCCAGAGAAGGAGCCTAGTCTAAAAACCCATCAAAGTTGTGGATGTTGAGGATGGAATTGTAGTAGTGATGAGTAGTGCTAGTGGGGAAACAATTATTGGTAGCATCATTGGTTTAGGAGGAGGGCTTAAAATTAAATTATTGTGTTTCTTCATTTCTTCCCTACTCTTCTTTTTCCTCCTCTAAGACTTGCTCAACTTGCTCTGAAACTTTGAAATCAGACCCAAGTTGGTGAGACTCCATACATAATTTGTCAATGGAAATCCCTTTTTCTATGTGTTAGATGGAGGATATAACAATGGCTTCTCCTTATGTAACACCTTGAGTTGTTGGGTCTATAGAGGCTATGTTTACTTCCTTATCATGTTTAGGTGACTCTTCTCCAATCATAGCCTCAGAACCTTTATTATTTTTTGGGTCATGCACCTTGATGGTGGGGAGAATCCCTCAAGGGATTTTTAATGAAGTAGCATCCTTGGGGACACTCTCCTAGGCACCTTTATTGACCTCTAAAGTTATATGGGTTCCCCTTTGTAGGCTTAATCTCTCATCTCCTATTTTATCTTTATCTTGTTCTCCCACCTTTACACAACTAGTGGGGGATTGAATGTCATCCCCAGGTTCACTCTGATCCCTATCCTCTTGTTCAAGTGTCCTTGACTTCATAGACTTTGTCCTACCCAGGTGATTGAGAAATAACATTCTAGATAAATGCCTCTATTTTTGGGGAGTGGGGTTCCTTTTTAGCAGGGGCTTATACTTTGGTGACCACCTTAGCACAAACCTTCACAACATCATCAAAAGATAGAGGATCATATAAAGTCTTGGATCCTTCCTCATCACCTTTATCTTCTTCTATTATAGGTTTCCCTTCTACAGATGTTCCTTTCATTATGATTTTTGATGGGGAGTGATGTTTATCCCTATGGGTCCTCTTCCCAGTTCTCACATTAGGGGGAGTGAAGGTGCGTTATTTTTTCATTACCTCAGCTATCGACCTTTCTTCATCTAATTCCTCCCCCTCTCTCATATCCATAACCCTTTATGTATATGAAGCTTGATCTTTTTTTTCTCTAGGGGAAACTCCTTCATGATTAGGTCTTTAAAAAGTACTATCATTTACTTGATTGGATATTTGGATAGAGGTTGGAGGGTCTTCTTGGCTCTCTTTTGTGTTGGTAGCTCCTCTTGTTCATCACCTCCTCTTTTCCTTTAATATATATTTGTAGGAGGCTCAATTGCATCCTATTGTGAAGGTAGGATAGTTGGGATTAGTGCTTGACTGGCCATGGGAGAAGTTGTTGTGATGGTTGGCACCCCTAGAGATTA
Organism: Torreya grandis; assembly: GCA_037957365.1. NCBI lineage: Eukaryota > Viridiplantae > Streptophyta > Pinopsida > Cupressales > Taxaceae > Torreya > Torreya grandis. The sequence continues at coordinate 68,353 of JARHVA010000441.1, forward strand.
CTTCCCTAAACTTAAAATAGGGATAGTGCTAGCTAGTGTGACCTACCCTATGAGAATTTTATCCTAATTTTTGGCCAAGATATTTATCTTAGTTCTATTTAATATTCTATATTAAAAAAATTTAATTCAATGGTATCTAATTCTACCTTTATTCAACAACAAGAAAATGAGATCATAAATTCTATCAAGTGAATCAAACCATCTCCAACTACTTCTAGTACATCATCAACACTAGTTATAAAGGTACCATTTGATTTATTCATTAATCATCATGGCTCGAATGTTAAACATACACTAGAAACAACTTTTTAGAATACCCTTAATTAGATGTGATTGATGACTTTTTTAAATCTAGAAGAGCTTCAATTAGTGGAGTTATTTCCCAAAGTAATATAATATTTAATGTAAATTGATTCACTTTATAAATAATGTTTTTAAAATAAGTATACAAAACCCCCTGGTGTTTGGTAGATCTATCAATTAAGCTAAAAATGGCACCATAATTGTTCCAATTTTCACCATGTTCAACCTACCAATCTGATATGTGTTGAAAAAGGATTATATGTTCATTTATTTTCCTATCATGAAAAGAAGTGTTGATATAGCTTAGAAAATATTCAAGACTATAAAAATGCACTCTAAAATGTTTTATTTAAGTTTGGTCATAAAATTAATAATAATGAAAGAGTGCCAATTGCTCTACCACAACAAATGTGTTGAGGGGGATTGATATGCCCTAATTGAGTGCATCATGAAACCAACTTAGAAATTGGTTACACAAGGCACTCAATGATGGAAAATTATGTTTGAAATAATATTAGGTCATAAAAAATGTGTTTAATAGACTCGATATGCCCTAATTGAGTGGACCATAGGATTTTTTAAATGATTGATTGCACATGGTAGTTAATTAGGTAAAATTTATTCTAAAATGATATTATGATGTCTCAAATATACTTAGGGGCTTAATGTGCCCTAATCAATTCCCCCATAACTGATTGAGAGATTAGTTTCACGTGGAACTAAATTAGGGAAAATGGAGTCAAAATGACATAGGTTGTCATAACTATGTTTAGAGGTCTCAAAATGTCCTAATTGAGTGCCTTATGAAACCATTCAAGTGATTTATTACACTAGATAGTCAATTAAGGAAAATAGAATTTAAAATGACATTAGGGTGTCATAAATGTGTTTAGGAGGATCAATATGTCCTAATTGAGTGTTTCCTATGATTAATCAAGTGATTAGTTTTACAGATCACTTAATTAGAATAAATAGAGTTGGAAATGACATTAGGTTGTGATAATGCACTTAAGGGTAATAATATGCCCTAATTGAGTATCACATGTAACCATTCAATATATTGGTTGTACAAGGTACTAAATTAGGTAAATTTGAGTTGGAAAAACATTAGGTTGTCATAATTATGTTTAGGGGGTTTGGTGTGCCCTAATCAATTACCATGTGTAACTAATTGAGCACTAGCATGATTGGTTAAATGAAGAAGTCAATTATGTAAAATTGAGTCTAAAATGATATTAGGTTGTTGAAAATGTGTTTAAGGTTCTATATATTCCCTGATAAAGTTCTTCATGCAACCAATTGAGTAAATTACTATACAGGGCACTCAATTAGGGAAAGTCATGTCCAAAATGACATTAGGTTATCAAAATTATGTTCAAGGGCCTTGATATGCCTTAATTGAGTGCCCTTTTTGAAATCAATTATAGATAAATGAGTTTGGAATGACATTAATTTATCATAAATCTGTTGAGGAGGGTTGATATGACCTAATCAAGTGTGTTGATTAATTTCAAGGGGCATTTAATTAAGGTATATCATCTCTAAATTGGTTTCATATGACACTCATTTAGGGATGTTGGGTTTTATATTATTATTATATATTTGGTACTGGAGTCTATCCCAAATAACTATAGCTATGGCCCTTTCACGTATTATTGTAGTATTGCACACTCACTCAAATCATGCAATTAGAGATCAGTTCCCATAGGTTTTATTGCATAGTTTTATTAACTTAGTCATATTATTCTGTTTGTGTAATTAAATAGATACTATATAAAATCATAGGTAGACTATCTTTATTATAGGATTACCAAGCTTGGCCAACATGATTACATATAATAATACCATTTGTAGTTAAAGTTGTTACTTTAGAAATAGAAAAGATTGGTTATATTTCATAATATTTTTTTCTCATTATGATCAGCTCAATATAACACATTCATTTGTCATGAACATAAGAAGTTATATAATACTCACAACTCATATATTTATCATAAAAAATAATTAGGTAACAATCCTCCCTCACAACATATTACAATAGGGGTATTTATACTTGTTTATCCTTAACCAAGTGTTTACAATAGTAATGATAGGAGTAATTATCCAACAGACTCTCAACAGACTAAGAGTTATGGGACTCAATTAACTAACTTCTCCTAGGGACATAAGCCTTTGTGCTCCATATATACTCATGTTTTGTTAGATCCTTGTTGCCATGTGTTTCTCTCTTTACGGGCTGGTGCAAAACTTCCAAAGAATGAGGTCTGGGAGACCCTTATGAATCTCTCCTTAACCACTCCTACTTCCCATGTGTTCCCCTAGTCTTCCACTATCATTTTGAGTCTTATTATTTTAGGATCCTCTTGACCAATTCTCATTTTATTGGGACCTCTCATGTTGGTGTTTATGTGCCTTTATCCTATCACACCCTATAGGTTACATGCTTGTTAAGCATGAAATATACTGAGAGGGGGGGCATGAATCAGTATATTATATATCTTTTACTTAATCTAATTTCTTTTCTTTAACCACTTTATCACATATTCAAGATATGTAATAAAACTAAAACAATAATATGTACCACATAAGAGAGAGAGAGAGAGAAGGAAAGAGACATTAAATTTTTATGTGAAAACTCAAAGTGGTAAAAACCATAGAGAACAATATCAAGTATATGAATGAGCACCAACTCAAATTTAAAAGTTCACAAGCACCAACTTTTAGGAGCACCAAACCCTCTTGTGTATAAAACATAACTATATCTCAATTTTGCTTACTCAACAAATGATAGCACTCTACAATATCTCCTACTTTTCTCTTTTCAAAAAAAAATACATACCATGTACACTCTTGCCTATTACAAATGGCTTCTCAATCCTTTATTTATAGCTTTCCAAATGACCTTTGGCATTCACCCTTTGTGATGCTTCAATCCTCATGGAAAATGGTGCCAAACTTGCATGACCCTTTGTATCCTTGCATTTGAAAAGTCATATGGTGACATTTCATAAGCAAATGTGTCATTTCCTCTTTTGTCTTTATCTTGGTGACTCTTCATATTCCTCAAAGTTTCCCTTCATGGAAAATTGTACCATACCCTCTTTTGTCTTCACATGGTGACTCTTGAAATTCCTCAAGATGACTCTTCATGAGAAAATGCATCCCATTCCTCTTTTGTCTTTTCCTCATGACTCTTTGACTTTTCCATGGGCCCTCTTTTGAATTATATGTAACCAAAAATATATTCATTAATATTAAATAGATATTAACACATATTAGCCAAGCTATGAATATTAAAAACACCATTAAATACAATGGGGCCTTTATCACCAATAATGTTAGACCTTTGACATCAATGACAATATTTCCAACAATCTCCCCCTTTGTCATTGATGGCAACCTCAAAATGAAACTACCACATCTTGAAACCTGCACACACTACCCTAAAAAACATACAGTAACTCCCCCTTACTATAGCAACTTATACCTATTCCCTGTACCTATTTTTTCACATGTACCTATACCTATACCTATTCTTCTCCCCCTTTGACATCAATGGAAAAGGGTCTACTTGGAGCTAACACTTAGCTCCCCCTCAACTGATGTTGAACCTCAATGGCAAGAAGTAAAATAAATTACTCCCAACTTCTCTTACAGATACTCAAATGTGTCTTTTAGTAGTGCCTTTGTGAAAATATCTATAATCTGCTCTGTATTACTGATATATTCCATCTTAACCTGTTGATCTACAACTTGCTCTCTCAAGAAATGATATCTAATGAGAATATGTTTTGTTCTTGAATGCATCACTGGATTCTTCAAAATATTAATATCACTTGTGTTGTCACAAAAAATAGAAATAGGTTCGTCATATTTTACCTTGATATCTTCCAAAGTTTTCTTCATCCAAATAAATTGAGTACAACACAATAGTGTTGCAATATATTCTAATTCGGCTGTAGAAAGTGATACTGAATTCTACTTCTTACTTAGCCATGATACTAAGTTATCACCAAAGAAGAAATCTCTTCACTTTTACTCTTTTTTTCATCCAAGAACCCTACCAAATCTAAATTTGTATAAGTAACCAAAGTGAAATCTCTACTTGTGGAATACCACAATCCATAATCCAATGTCCCCTTGATATATCTAAATATTCTCTTCACCAACTAAACATTAATATCTTTTAGAGCTGACTGATATCTTGTAACTATACCTACTGCATGCATGATGTATGGCCTCAATATTATTAAATATAAAAGACTCTTAATCATAAATGTATACAAAGATTGATCTGCAATATGTGAATCTTCATCCTTACTCACTTTATTTCCTATACACATTGGTGTGCCAATTGTTGCACAATCTTCAAAACCAAATTTATTCAACATTTCTTTAGCATATTTACTTTTAGATCTAAAAACTTATTTATCTAACTAAAATATTTGCAACCCTTAAAAAAATGAGAATTCTCCAAGCATAGACATCTCAATTTTTTTTTGCATATTATCAAAAAATTCTTTTGTCATCTTTTCAATGTTTCCTCTAAAAATGATGTCATCAACATATACCATAACAATCAATTGATGCTCACCTTCTTTTTTGATGTAGAGATTATTGTTAGAAAATCCTCTCTTGAAAACTTGATCCTATAGGTACTCATCAAGTCTTGCATACCAAGTTCTAGGAGCTTGTTTCAATTTACACAGGGTTTTCTTCAATCTGCATACATGGATACTAATATTTTAGAGAATAAATCCTTTTGGTTGCTCAATGTAGACCTCTTCTTCTAGATGCCCATTTAGGAAGGTAGATTTGACATCCATCTGAAATAGTTTGAAATTTTTAAACACTACATATGCAAGAAACATTCTAGTAGCCTTTAGTCTTGCCACTGGTGCAAAATTTTCTTCAAAATCTATTCCCTCAATATGAGCATATCCTTTACATTCTAATCTTACTTTTTTGCTGGTCACTTATCCATTTTCATTCAAATTATTTCTATAAACCCATTTTGTTCCTATCACATTGTGATCTTTTGGTCTAGGCACTAATTCCCAAGTATCATTTTTTCTATCTGATTTAATTCTTCATCCATTTCCTTAAACTAATGCTTATCATGTCTAGCTTCTAAAAAAGTTCTAGACTAAATTTTGGATAACAAAGATAAATTAACTTGCTCAGATTCACTTACCATCATTCTTCTGGTGTGAATTCCTTCATTTATGTCCCCAATGATGTCACTTTCATTATGATTTCTCTGAACATATTTGGATGGAGTTTTTGTGTCCTTTTTCTCCTTCTCATCTTCATCTTATTCTTCAAAATCTTCCTCTTCAATGATTTTAGGAATGTCTACTAGATCATTGATTATTTGTGTTCCATCTACTTCTATCCTGACACTTGCACTTTCAACAATTTTCTTGGTTCTTTTGTTATAACATTTAAAATATTTACTTTTGTAAGAATAACCAAGAAATATACCTTCATCTACTCTGTAATCAAACTTCCCAAGTTTTTTTTTAGTTCTCTTTATGAAATATCTGCTACCAAAAACTCTAAAATAATGAATTGTTATTATTTTGTCTTTCTATAACTCATAAGGAGTCTTGTCACTATTAACTCTCAATAATTCTCAATTTTGAATATGCACTATTGTAGCAACTACCTCTCTCCAATATTTTTTTGGTATCTTAGATTTATTTATCATTGTCCTTGCCATCTCCTGAACTATTTTGTTTCTTTGATCAACTACTCCATTTTTTTGTAGAGTTCTAGCTGCTAAATAATGTCTTTTTATTCCATGGTCTTCATAAAACTCAATAAACTAATCTGACATGAATTCTCCTCCTTGATCTGATTTTAGACACTTAATCTTCAAGTTGGTTTCATTCTCACCTAATGCTTTGAATGCTTTGAAATGTTTGAAAGCTTTTGATTTCTTCTTTAAAAACATTACCCAAGTCATATGTGAAAAATCATTAATAAGAAACATGAAATATTTCTCACCTTGAGTACTTTGAGTTCTCATAGGTCTACACAAATCAATATGAACAATCTCTAATATCTGAGTGGTCGAGTACTCTTTTGTTTTGAACTGCCTTTTAGCCTACTTTCTATGCTGCAAGGTTCACAAAACATGTCAGAAGGGTTTATAATCTTTGGAAGGTTTTTGACTATTTTATTTTTGCTGATGTTTACAAGATTATCAAAATTTATTTGTCTTATTCTCTTGTGTTATATCCAACTTTATTCAATCTGACTCAAATAACATCTTTGACCTTTGATGTCTGATAACATATACAAATTATTGCATGTTCTCTGAGCATCTAAAATCAACACATCTGAATCTTTTCTCCTAATTTCAAAACCTTCTACATAAAACTTTAGTGTGTGCCCCTGATCACATATTTGACTTACACTAAAAATATTATGCTTAAGACCTTATATATATAAAACATTTTTAGTTTTAGTTCTACCATTATCCAAACTTAGTGTACCTTTTTTGGCAATTCTGGTAGTAGTATTATCTCCAAATTTCACTATACCACCATTGATATTTTTCAAGGTTATGAAATTGCTTTTGTCTCTTATCATGTGCATTGAACATCCACTATCAATGAACCATGGCTTTTCTTCATTTCTTGCATGCAAAGCTGTCTGTACCAACATAGATTTTTTAGGTTATTTCTTCTATCATGAACCTATCTAAACTTTCTTTTTGATGAATGGAGCCTTGAAACTATTGGCCTTCTTGACTGACTCAAACGTGCTTATATAATACCAAGTTATGTGTCTAAAGTTTTTACACTTGTAACATATTATGGCCTCTTCATTAAACCCTGATAGAAGAGAAAAAGAGTTGTGGCTTCTATTTGACTCTACATGATTTTCCTTTTCCTTAATTCTAATAATTGTTAGCCCTTTTTTGACATTCTATTTTCTTTTGACCTTATCCATTTCAATAAAAATAGTAACCATAAAAATAGGACCTATTTGTGTATCTTTGACCTGATTGCCTTTTGTAGCTATGTTCCCTCCAACCTTATTTGTTTGAGATCTCCTCTATATTCTTAACTTCTTACCTTTTATTTCCTCTTTTATAAGAGCTTCAACATAACTCTTTCTTTTTTCCTTGTCTGTGAAAGTAGTGGCCTTCCCTTTCTCCTTTTTAAATCCAATACCTATCTTATCTAACATTGATTTTTGATTTTCTAATATTTTATTCAACATATTGGTGTTATTCTCACATTTTGAATCATTGGCTACTCTATGATTGATTACTTTATTTGTTTTCTCAAGATCTACTTTTAAATAAGTAATTTCAATAACATACCTTTCACATTCTTTACTTACTATTTGCAAATATGACGTTAGATCTTCTTCATTCTTCTTGGCTTCTTCAAAGTGTGCTTGTAGATCTTTAATTATTTGCTCTGACTCCTTTTCATTTTTCTTGATCTACAACTTTAATCTTTGATTCTTTTTTTAAGAACTTTTAACTCTTCTAAGGCATAAATGATTTCTCCTTCCAGATTTACTTTAGCTTCATCCTATTCTTCTTCTTGATCAACTATACTTTTGCTTGTGGAGGCATCTTCATGTATGGCCATGAATAGAATATCTTCTTCTTCTGAATCACTGACTCCACTATCTTCAGCTGAGCTAGGATCTTTAGTATACAAACTCTTATTCTTGAATCCTTCTTGAATTTTCCTTTGAAATTCTTCTTGTATGTAGACTTTCATTCTTAATTTTCACCATTGCCCTTATCTGGGCACTTAGCTGCAAAATATCCAATTTTTTCATAATTAAAATATTTTAAAGGTAATTTTCTTTGATATTTACCTATGCCCTTTTTCAGCTTGCGAATGAATAGATATCCATTGTCATCTTCATCATTACTAAAACTATCACTTGATTCTTGAATCTTGGCCTTCTCTTTCTTTGATGTTTTGAAATAACTTCTCTTTTTGAAGGTTTCTCTTGTTTGGTCTATATCTCAGATGCCATAAGAATACCATGTAGCTCATCCATCTTTACTTTGGCTAAATTCTTCATCTCTTCAATTGCCAAAATTTTGCATCATATCTCAATGGTAGAGATCTCAAAACTTTTTGAACCATAATTGATTCTTCTAAATTTTCTCCAAGACCTTGAATCTGATTAACTATTTGATCAAACCATAAAAGATAACTTGCTATATTTGCTTCCTCTTCCATCTTCAAACTCTCAAAGTATCTTCTGAAAGTTTGAAGTTTATCTTGTTAAACCTTTCCATCACCTTTGTAAATATTCTCAAGTTTTACCCAAGTTTCATGAGCAGATTTACATTGCATAACTTTAACAAATTCTAATTCACATAAACCATATAAAATAGCATTTAAATCTTTAGCTTTATTTTCACTTGCCTTCTTTTCTATTGGAGTAGTTATAAGTGTCTGTGGCTCTTCATATTCCTCCACCACTGCTTGCCAAATGTCGAATCTAAGGGCCATCAAATAAGTCTTCATCCTTATGCTCCAAAAATCATTATTTATCCTATTAAATAAAGGTGCCCTATTTATATAAAAACCTTCATGTGATCTAGCCATCATGTTATCCCGATCTACCTTCAAGATGTAAAACTTTTTCAAAAGGAACCTACTCTGATACCAATTGTTAATCATGAAATATACTAAGAGGGGGGTGATTTAGTATATTATATATATTTTACTTAATCTTATTTATTTTCTTTAACCACTTTATCAGACATTCAATATATGCAATAAAACTAAAACAATAATATGCACCACACAAGAGAGAGAGAGACACCAAATTTTTACATGGAAACTTAAAGTGAGAAAAACCATGGAGAACAATCTCAAGTATATGAATGAGCACCAACTCAAATTACAAATTTATTAAGCACCAATTTATAGGAGCACTAACCCCTTATCAAGTACCAACACATCAAATATTTGTGAGCACCAACCCCTCTTGTGTATAAAACACAACTATCTCTCAACATTACTTACTCAACAAATGATAGAACTCTAAAATATCTCCTATTTTTCTCTCTTCAAAAACAAATACATACCATACACTCTCTTGCCTATTAAAAATGTCTTCTCAAGCCTTTATTTATAGCTTTTCAAATGACCTTTGGTATTCACCTTTTGTGACCTTTCAATCCTCATGCAAAATGGTGCCAAACTTGCATGACCATTTGTATCCTTGCATTTGAAAAGTCATATGGTGACCTTTCATAATCAAGTGTGCCCTTTCCTATTTTGTCTTTATTTTGGTGACTTTTTATATTCCTCAAAGTGTCTCTTCATGGAAAAATGTGCCATACCCTCTTTTGTCTTCACATGGTGACTCTTAGAATTCCTCAAGATGACTCTTCATGATAAAATGCATCCCATTCCTCTTTTGTCTTTTCCTTATGACTCTTTGACTTCTCCATGGGCCCTATTTTGAATTATATGCAACCAAAAATATATTCATTAATATTAAATAAATATTAACACACATTATCCAAGATATTAATATTAAAAACACCATTAAATGCAATGGGGCCTTTATCACCAACAATGCTAGACCTTTGACATCAATGATAATATTTCCAATAATGTCATGATGCTTTTACACTTAATAAGTTTTATGCCATAGAATTTTTGAATTATGATCCTTTTGTACCATGCCATTTCCATGCCAAAATGGACAAAAACTTAGCCAAAATTTGGGGCCAACATCAACCCACACTACGCTCTTATTCCATCCCTAACTAAGGCATATGAATGGCCTCTATTAAAAACTCAGGTCCCATCTACTCGATCTCCTTCTTGACATCATCCCAATATGATAATACATTGAGCATTTTGGTAGTTATTTATTCTATAGCCTCTTTTGACCTCTTCATCTCCTCAAGTTAACTAGATATCTCATTAGCCTTCTTGACCAATTTATCCATGAATATGGAGGCATCCTTCTGGACATCTTCTAGTGTTGAAATTTTTTTGATAACATATCCTAGAAGGGTTAAAAAACTTGCATTCAATTGTTAATGGTTTGTGTAGATCATTTTCTCCATCATCTCCACATCCTTGAATACTTTGTTGCACTCGATGTGATCCCTTATTAAGAGCATAACATCAGCCATCTATTTCTTATGGGCTTCTTTCACTTGTAATTAAGCCTTCAATATTTTATTTGGGAACACTAGCCACTCAAAAAATTCCATCCAAAATGGGGATGATTTCTCCAACTCATTCTAGGGTGTGCTTGTAGACTTTGACTACCTCAATGAATTGTTCCACTAGCTCTAGTCTTTCATCTTTCAATATGGGATGTTCCTTGTAGCATTTTAACAAGAGGTTCACCAAGGTCTCTAGTTTACCTATGGCATCCCCATTGAGAGGTATTACATATATCAATGCCATATCCTATTCCAAAATTATTTTGTAGAGGTTTAATATTCTAACTTTCATCTTTATGGCCTCTTTGACATGTTGCTTCAGAGTATCCACTTTCTCGACAAGTGCCTATTTGGTGGTGAATTCATTATTATACATACCCACTACTTGGGTATATCAGAGTTGTTGCCAGAATATGGATAATGTGAATGCAATAGAGACGTGATCACACGAGATGAAGCAAGTGCACACCACATAGATGCTAAAGTAGTTTGAAATTATACAAGAAGCTAAATTACACAAGACAAAATAGAGAAAACCAAAATCTGATTAACATGAGATGGCCAAAGTGAAGAATACATATATGAGAGCACATAATAAACTTCCCACAAAAGGTGGCCAAGGCACCCCAAGAATAGACTGTAACTCCTCCATGAAAGGTGGTGATAAGGTGCTAAGAATAGAGAAGTAACTCCCATCAAGGGAGTTACTTATGACACCTATGACACATCTATGACACACATCTCCACATAAGCTAGCATATCCCACAAATGTAGGAAAACTCCTTGTAAGCACAAGAAATATAATTTCCCTAATTAAAAAATAGGGAAAAATAAAAACCTACACTAATACCCCCCCATAAGCGTAGCTTAGGTGGGTAATGTGGAAATATAAAATGGGTCCCAGCAACTAGGCCTAATGAGGTACCCATGTATAAATGCAATCTCCCATAAGATAGATAAAAGGAGAAAACCCATAGGAAAAAACTCCCCCCGCAAAAGAGAGACATAAAAGAAAGAAGAGGCTAGTGGGCCCCCTGAAGATGATGTTGCTACAGATGTGGACCACACTCCAAGAAGAGCTCATAGATGAATAAACTTGCTCTCAGTGAAAGGTTTGGTGAAGATGTCTACAACCTACTCTGAAGACTAGCAAAATATCAAGTCAATGACCTGACTATGAATAAGCTCCTGAATGAAATGCATGTGAATCTCTATGTGCTTGGTTCACTGGTGCTAAACTAGATTCTTGAAAATCTAAATGGTACTCTAATTGTCATAATAAATGATGGTGGGCTGTCTAATAAGAATGCCAAACTCAGAAAGAATCCCCTGAATCTAAATAGCCTCAGTAGTTGCATTAATAGCTCCCCTATACTCTACCTCTATGGATGATATAGCAATAACGTTCTGCTTCTTGTTAGACCAACTAATAGGACCTGAACCTAGAGAGAAACTGTAACCAAAAGTAGACTTGCAAGTTTGTGAATCACCAGCCTAGTCTAAATCTGTATATCCAACCAAGTCAACCTCTATGCCAAATCTATAATGAATCCCGTATCTATGTGAACCCTATATATAATGCAAGATCCTCTTAGCTACTTTCTAATGCAGCTCATGAGGTTCCTACATAAATCTAGAGACAAGTCCCATTGTATATGATATGTCAGACCTGGTGTGAGTCAAGTAGATGAGACTACTAACAAGTTGTCGATACCGAGTGGCATCAACCAATGGTGAAGAAAAGTCAGCCTCAAGCTTGACTCCTGATAGAAAGGGAGTCAGAGATGGCTTGCAATTAGCCATGTGAAATTGAGCCAATAAATCAAGAGCATACTTATGTTGTGCAAGAGAAATCCTTGAATCTGACTATGAGATCTCAGTGCCAAGGAAGTAGTGCAACAAACCCAAGTATGTCATGTCAAATCTATCCTGGAGAGATGCCTTCACTACTGTAATAGCTGATGAAGAACTCTCGGTGATCAAAAGGTCATCAACATATAGAACCAAAATCAAGAGCGAATCATCTTTCCACAAGAAGTAGACATTGGGATTAGAATGGGACCTAGTGAAACCTGCTGTGAGAAGGAAGGAATCCATCTTGGCATACCAAGCCTGAGGGGCTTGTTTGAGGCCATAAATAGATTTCCTAAGTCTGCATACTAAGGAAGAATCCTAAACAAATCTTGGTAACTGCTCCATGTATATCTCCTCCTCTAGGTCTCCATGAAGAAAGGCACTCTTCACATCCATCTAATGCACATCCCAACCATGTGTTGTGACAATAGCTAAGGTGAGTCAAATAAAAGTCATCTTTGCAATGGGTGCAAAGGTCTCTGAGTAGTCAATGCCTGTCACCTATGAGAAACCCTTGGCGACCAATCACGCCTTGTACTTATCAACCGACCCATCTGCTACAAACTTCATCTGATTATCCACCTACATCGAACCATATTTCTTACCTTAGGAAGTGAAGTCAAATCCCAAGTGTGATTTTTGATTAAAGAAGAATATTCTTCCTCCATAGCACTATCCCACTCAGGTACCCCCGATGCCTCTCAAAAAGTCTATAGATTTGAAACTGAAGTAAAGAAGGCATGTGGATCTCTCTAAAAATTCCCCCTAGTACATCTGTCATCTGTGGGATCTCCTTCCCAAGTGCCAACACTCTCAAGTGTTTATCTGGCCCAAAGTGGCCCAAAAGTGGGCGAGTCAGGTGCTAACTCCTCATCCTCTGACTGACTACAGGTGGATGCCTCGACATCACTATCCTCACTGTCTAAACTTGAAGAAGAAGATGTCTCTGGATCAAGAACCTGTTGTGGTTGATCTAAATCTAATGAGGAACCATCATGAAGAAGTAAATCTGATGAGGGAGAGGAAGTGCCAAGTGTTGAGTCTTTAGGACTCTCTTGAAAATGAACACTTCTCTCAATGAATAACTCATGAGTGACTAGATCTAGAAGGCGATATCCCTTAATACCATTCAGATATCCTACAAAGATGTAAGGCTTGGACTGACATTCCATAGTTTTATGTTTCTTCTTTGGAATGCGGGCCATAGCTGGGGATCCAAAAACTCTAAGGTGCTCAACATCAAGTTTTTTTATGCCAAGCTTCAAAGGGTGTTATCCCTTTTAAAGCTTTGTGAGGAACCCTGTTTTGAATGTAGAAAGCACAATTGATGGCTTCGGCCCAGTACTATGGTGCTAAGGATTTGGAGTGAATCATACAGCTACCCATCTCTTTTAAGAACCTATTTTTGCATTTTGCAACCCCATTCTGTGAAGGACTGTAAGTGATTGTGTGCTGCAAATCAATCTCCTCTGTGGTGCAAAATTGCTCAAACCTGATGCTGACATACTCCCCTCCATTATCAGTTTGAAGAACCTTGATGGATTTCTCACTCTATTTTTCAATAAGAGCCTTGAAGTCTAGAAATTTTTCAAACACTTCAAACTTTTGTTTGAGAAAATATATCGAAGTGTACCAAGAGAAATCATCAATGAAAGTGAGGATGTACTTGGCCCTTGTGAAAGATGGTTTGGAAAAGGGTCATGATACATCATTGTGTATTAACTCTAAAGGTTTTGAAGCCCTCCAAGCTTTGCCTTTGTAAAAAAATTTCTTTGAGATGCTTCCCAAGGGAGCACCCCTCGCAAAGTCCTTTTGAGAATTGGACATGAGGCAAGCCAATGACCATGTCATGTTTGCAAAGTTGTTCAAGGTAGTGGTAGTTAAGGTGGCCAAACCACTCATGCCATAATTTTATAACTTCATTTGAATGATTCAACAATGCTATTGGAGAAGAATCAGGTGCAAAATGTGAGAAGGTGTATAACCTTACTTGGTGATCTCCCCTACCCACTACCACTGTAGTATCACTATGTAATTCCCTAATAGCCACTAAATCTGGTGAAAACTCAACTCTCATGCCTTGACCAATGTGAGTGATTTGGTACACTAATATGAGATTGGTTGAAAGAGAAGGAACACTTAGAACATTATTCAATATTCTTCCTTCCATTTCAATTGACCCTCTCCTTATAGCAAAAACTGATGTGTCATCACCCAAACTAATTAAAGTCATGCTACAAGGCTCTAAAGATGAAAACTCAACTAGTGAAGAGCCCATGTGGTGAGAAGCACCCGAATAAATGACCCATGATGTTGTAGAAGCTATAGTTGATACAAGGGCCTTGCCCTTTTCTTTCTCCTTACCCTTGCCTTTTACCTTGGTAGAATCTTGGGTAGATGAATTCTGCTTGATTGACTCAGGAACACCTATATTGTTCTTCTCTAGAAGATGAGTTAGGTGATCTATTTGTTTCTTCATGCATTTGTGTTCATCATGCCCTATCTTTTTACAATAGGCACACTTAACCTTCTCCTTCTTAGGTTTAGCATTGGAGGAAGACTCAATGTTGTTTTTGGTAGGATTATTGTTTTCTTTCTTCTTCTCCTGGTCCTTGTTCTTTTTCTTCATCTCCTTTGTTGAAGTCTTATCCTTACCATTTCCAACTATCAAAGTTTGAATTTGAGTAGAATTCATTGTGCCCATTTGAATTAGCTTATCTTTTTCCCTAGTCAAGTTGGCAATGAATGAATCCAAAGAAGGCATTTTCCATGTAGTGCCAAGGGCACTTTTTGTGGCATGGAAAGTGGAGACAAAGACTGAATAGCTTGGACCTAACTTTTCAAGAATAGAAAGGATGAGTTGGTCATCTTTCTTCTCTATCCCACATTTTTTCAATTGAAATCTAAGGGCCTTAAACTTAGTGAAGAAGTTCTGTAGAGTGTCAAAGTTGCTAAGACTTAGACTTATGAGTTCATTTTCGAGCTCATGACCTCTCATCTCATCAAGCTTCCCAAATAAGTTTTCTAAGGTGTCTCATATTTCTTTGGGAGTTTTAGAGTTTTCTAAATAGAAGAGAAGTTTTGGAGACATAGACAAGCTCAGTAATCCATAGGCTTCATCACTATGGTTGTACCACTTGACCTTTTCAGCATCAGTGTTGGGTTCTACTTCAGTACCCATGGTGATCCTATACAACCCTTTGCTTCTAAGAATGATTGACATTTTAATATTCCATTCATAATATTTGAAGGGTGTTAGGGGTTTAAGTTGAAAAGAATCCATTTTAAGCTGAATTTAGGTGAAGTTGTGTTGATTGTAAGTTGTGAAATTATGCAAAAAGGAGAATGAAAGCAAAGATTTGCAAGTTGTGAAAAGCAATTACACCCCCCCCCCAAAATATTGAACCCCCCCCAAATATGCAATTGCATGCTAAAAAGATGTCAGGCTCAGCCCAGAATGCATCTTAGAGCAATCAGTGCAAGACTTAAGCAAATAGGACGTTGGACTCAACCGAAAATGTGTCCCAGGAGACCCAAATTTTAGGCACTTTATAAACTAGTGCATTTTTGACAAATAACAAGCCTACGCTATGGAGAATTGAATTAAAAACACTTCTACAAAAAACGGTACCCAAAATCAAGCTACCATTTTCAAGATATTAGAGGTTCAATTTTCTCGTAAACTAGTGTTTTTGCAAAAAAAGCACTAAAACATTAAAAAAATGCTTGTTTGGAGAGAGAAAGTGGCCTTCCAACCACTCGTTGGATTTGGAATAGAATGAGGAATCCAAAAGAGGTTTGTGTGAGGGGGAATTGGCCTCCTGCCAACCTAGGCCTCACCCTTCATCTTTGACAGGCGAAGATACAAGTTTTAAATGAAAACCTCCAAATTATCAAATTGTCTAAAAAACTAAATATTTAGTCAAATTGACTAATTTTTTTTATTTTACAAGTCAATTTTTAATTGAAAAAATAAAGCAAAGACAGAATGAACAGATGCCAAGTGTCCAAGGGCCCACATGGGATGCCAAGCAAAGAAGGGGCACCAAAAAAGCACAGTCCAGATTTTGCTTGCAGAAAAGACAAAAGAAAAATTTGCAGACCTGTTGGATGCCATATGGCCTGCTTGGCACCTTGAAAATAAAGAAAGGTTAGCTGAAAGGACTTGACGTGGAGTTCCAAAAGTTTGGTACAGACTAAAAGAGTGTCCAGCATTGTAGAAGCTTGGCGTGGAGTTCCAAAAGCTTGGCACAGAGTTGCAAAAGTTGTGCCTGGATTGAATGAGTGAAGTGTTGCTCCTCCCTCTGCTCACAACAATGGCACCTAGCAGCTTGCAACAAAGTCAGCCCCTCCAACGTCTAGGAAGCAAACCAGATAGCATAAATCTTATCTTTTTCCTGTAAAATGACCAAAAGAAAAGAAATTCTTCTATCTTTGCTAAAGCCACAATAGATCTAGACAAGATGTCTTGGCACATTCTAACTCAGAAGTAATTTTTTGAACAAGTTTTCGTATGGATTTACATGAGTTTTAAAAAAAAATCTACCAAAATAATGGAGTTAAACAACCAAAAAACTAATAAGAAGGCAAAGTAAGAATTTTAGAATAGCATAACAGACACACGATTACTGGAGTGGCTCTAATACCATATCAGAGTTTTTGCTAGAATCTGGATAATGCGAATGCAATGGAGACGTGATCACACGAGATGAAGCAAGTGCACACCACATAGATGCTAAAGCAATTTGAAATTATACAAGAAGCTAAAATTGCACAAGACAAAATGGAGAAAACCAAAATCTGATTAACATGAGATGGCCAAAGTGAAGAATACATATAGGAGAGCACGTAAGTAACTCCTCCACAAAAAGTGGCCAAGGCACCCCAAGAATAGACTGTAACTCTTCCATGAAAGGTGTTGACAAGGTGCTAAGAATAGAGAAGTAACTCCAATCAAGGGAGTTACTTATGACATTCTTATGACACCTATGACACATCTATCACACACATCTCCACATAAGCTAGCCTATCCCACAAATGTAGGAAAACTCCATGTAAGCACAAGAAATATAATTTCTCTAATTAAAAAATAGGGAAAAATACAAACCTACACTAATAGGGTATTTTTTTTAGTGGCACTTCATGCATCACAATCATAAAAAATGTTTTGGTACATGATTTCCATGGCCATCTTTTAAAATGTTATGCTCGCTTGAAGGGGGGCAGATTTTTTAGGGATCTACCCATAGTGTCTTAGGTAGTGCAAGAGCATTAGGTCCCAATAAGAGGTTGTCTTGGGGAAGCTCAAATTTTCACTCCTCACTATACATGTCCAACACAAAGGGCTCAATGTTTCATCATGGGAAATGAAGTGTGGCCATAGATATAATATCCTATCGTGGATGCCAAATTGATAATGTTCACTTGGATTATCAAATTCATCAATGCCATGATCTTCCATGGACCCAGTTGGTTCCTTCTCTTTATTAGGGTCATGTTCTAATTCTACCTCTTCATTGGTAGCTATATAAGTGTTACCAACATCCATTTCACTCCTTTCTTCCTTACCATTCCCCTCTTCTCCATAAAATTGATCAATAAAAAGCAATGAGTCATTAGAGGTGGCTACCTCCTCCCACACTAGGGAGGGTGTCTTCTCAGAGTTATAATCTAATGTTTATACATGTAATAGAGTTATTTCTTACTAGGACACTTGTTTTGTGGCCCACTAGAGTGTAGCTCTGAAAGTAAACACTTTTGGGGGAGATGGTTATGGGGATTTTCTAGGGGGTGAGGATGGAGATAAAATAATGTGTGGAGGAGAAGGTGGAGGGACTTGCAATGGTGAAGATGAGGGTAGAGATGGGTAGTGTGGAGAAGGGTAAGGTAGAGAAGGGCATGGTAGATATGGACATAGAGGTGAGGTTCTGGTTGGTGGGGGGATTGGTTGTGGCACCTGATCAATCTTCTACCATTTTTTTGGTGCCTATTGACCACTTAAATTGGCATCATGCTCAACCCTCTTCTTATTTTTTAATGGTGGTGCTAATGGAATCTTTTCTTTTTGGTAACTACCCTTGGAATCCTTTTTGGGGTATAGTATATAGAACAAGTTGTGTACTTGTTCTCCCACTATTATCTCTTTGACCTTAATATTAGTTAGATTCATTTCCCTCTTCTCTTGGTATGCCTTTTTACTTGGATAAACATATATTTTTAGAGAGTATGAGTCTCTAAATCAATCTTCTCAACTTCCAAGGCAATGGGATATGTGTTAAAGATCTAGTTCATAGATTTCATGAAGTACCATGCTGAGAAGGCATATGTTAACTTCAATCATATAGAGAGCTCTCTAGAAGGGATCATCTTGATGCATTTAAGGGAGAAGTGCTACTTCAATGTAAACTATGCTTGCTCAGTATCTAAATGGGGAAAATAATTTATGATGCACCACTCATTCTGTACACCACCTCCATGTCATCAAACCAGTACCTCATCTTGATTTTATATGAAGGGGTTATGTGGCCTGGGCATGTGAATGCCTTATAGCATTTGGCAAGTGACCTATGCTCAAGAGGGCATGCCCACGTAATGCTCTCAAGGTGTAGTCCAGTACATCAATCTCATCAAAAACCATCAAAAAAAGGAAAACACCCCATGGAAACATGTGGTTGGGTGTCCAATGGGTCTTCTCTACATACTCAACAATCTTCCATCTAAAATACATAACCTAGTTATATTTCAAGGCTTGGGTGACCTGGAGGGTGATGTAAAGGTGTAAAGACTTCAAGTCATACACCAACTAGTTTATGGTGTTCTAGTATTCAACCCTATAATCATTCTAAAGTTCAACCTCATTCTTAGGTTGATGATGGTTGTAGTCAAAGATTTATGAAAGAAGTCACCTTAGAGACCTAGTTCTCCACATGCAACGCTGACTATGGATGTTTCATTTCCTCAATCAATAGAGGTGGGGGTGGGGATGATTGAGTCTTTTTTACCTAATATGCCATACTTGATTCCTCTTTCTACATACTAAGCTTGATATTTTGATGTCTCTTCCCTAATGAAAACCATGTCTCCTCCATGTACCTCCTCTTCCTCTAGTATCATAGGTAATGGTTTAGTTTTTAGGGCCTTTTTCTTAGGCTATATCACCCTCTGAAGAGTCCAAAGGTTGATGTGCAACCATCCAATGTTTCCAAATGAATACGTGATTACAGTTGATGACTTTGGATTTATTTAGCTTGAGTTCCCTCTAATGGTGGACTTCTACAACCTTCGACCTATAATATTTCTTTCTCATGGCTATGTCCTAAAGTTTTGTTGGCATGGGATGATGTTTGCCTCAACATCTGTATTAAATTATGATTTTTTGAATTTTGGCTCTAGATTGGATCTTTGCTCTCAACTCTAAGTTTTATCTTCACTTTGTTTTCAGTTCTTTAACTCTTGTAATTTGTAAATAAATGCTCAAGGTAAACCATAAAAATTAACTAACTTTCTTATTATAGGTTCAAGAGGGTTCACCGTAGTTACTATTCCTTTCCTTTCACCCATTAGTTCTCATCATAAATGTATTATTTTATGGTTTTCATTATTTAATCATCACTTTTGGTAATTAATGCATTTAACAATATTATCAAGTCATGTCATTGGAAAAATTCTTACCATTATAATTCTTCTACGCATTAATGACATGTCTCATTTCGTGCCTTCCTTGGGATGGAGGATAGTTGTGTCCCACACTTTTTTTGAAGTGGGAGATAGTTGTTTCTTTCAAATTTTCAAACTTATGGTAGGAAATAGTATCCTTAGGTTATGTATTTTTCATGCCTTAAATGACTTACACACCTTACACACCTTGCATGCCCAAGTACCTTGCACACCTAGTACCCTACACACCTTATGTAGTCTTGTGTGCTTATCTTTTAATCATGAATTCATATTTATTGATTTATTACCCCACACTAAAAATTAATTATGGTCCTCCATGAAAAACAAAAACTTAAAAACATTTACATTAAATAAACATTGTGTGCAATAAAGGTGGTGATTTTATTGAAAATGTAGTCATATAAAATATGAAAATTGGTGACTTGAGTGTGGTTTGTGACACCCAACCCATAGGTCCCTCTTTCTTTCTCTCATGACCCTTATAGACATATTTTCACTAATTCTCAATCATCCGTAGCCTTCCAAACCTAATTCTAGCTCAACCAAGACTACTTTTCCTATGATAAATCCATCCTTCCAGGTCTTGTACCCTCAAGACAATAGTGCCCAACTTGGACTATAGCATCAGACCCTAAGGTGTCTATTTTTGGTGCTCCTATCTAATTACATTTTACCTCTAATGGCTAGTTCCTTATAATTCCTATCCTCCTTCTTGTTGGCCTAATGTGAATACATTCGACCCATGACCAACATATAACTATAAAATCCCAGTCAAGATTCATTTAGAAGGGGTTGGAAAATATCATCAAACAAGCAAGAATACAAGCAAGATGTTGGTGCATTTATTTGTTTTATTGCGTTTACTTGTATTTATTATTTATTATTTTGGTTCACTAATTAATTATTATAATTAGTTTATTATGTTTATTAATAACTTGCAATAGATAGGATAAGCTTGCTTAGCTAGTAGTTAACTTATACACTTATCTTGTTACAGTGGAGATCCACTCTACTATTCAGGTTAAGATAGGATAAGATTGTTTAACTAATAGTCAACTTGTGTTGATCATTTACACAAGTTGGACACTTATCTTGTTAGTGTGGAGTTCAATTCCACTATTCATGTAGATAGATATCAATTGAACTACACATTTGTGAGTTATCTGATCTTTATCATGCACACCTTGCTCTATATAAGCAATGGCTATTTATGTATTCTATATCAAATTAATATTGAATTATCAAAGTAATTCATCATATTTGAGTTATTTATTCATTTATGTTATTATCTCAGATATACATTTATTATTTATTACTATTACTATTTTATCTCTTATTTATGCTTTCTATTAGATTCATTAGATCTTGTAACTAATTTTAACATGGTAACAAAGCTATCTTGAATCTATAGATTGCTAAATATTCAAGAGAAATATATCTAGATATAGGATTGATTTTTTTATTTTGTAGATAAATACAAATTGGAGCTTTGTGGATAATTTTTTAGCTCACCATTGACTTCAGAGTGCCTGAGATAGTCAAAATTGTCTACAATTTTGTCCAAATTGTGCACAGGAGGTAAAATTGACAAGGGTAAAGTACCATGCCTAAATCTAGTGGGTACATGAAAATTGAAGCATTTTTGAGAAAAATAAACCTCATGGTTATTTTCAAAAGATGTCAAAACCTATATATCCATATAAAATTTGTCCAATTTGGACACAGTCACCCCGAAAGACAATTTTTTTTTGCTCCCAGGTACGGCCATATGGACCATAGGAACTATGCAAACCATTTTTTTTTTTTTTTTTTTGGCAGGCCTCATGGATCAGCAAGAAGATTTGAAAATGCAACTTCGAAAGCCTACCATTTGAACACTAGGAGGTATTTTTGAGCAAATTTTTATTGAAATATCTTAATATTTTATGCTCTTCACTGCTGTACTTTTAGTTTTTTTCATATTTTTCCAAAATTTAGATTTTTATACAGCAGCTTTTGCCCATCCTCATTTTTCCAACTTCAAAGGCTCATAAATTTCACATACGACCTCAAATTAAGGTCCCATTTTTTTTAAAGTTAATATTTTTTCAAGCACAACACATTGGTGTAGAAATTTTTATAATAAAGTGCATATTTTTTGTACTTTTAGACTAGAGGGCCTACTAAATGAGCTTTTTATAAACTATAAAAATTATAATCTAGTGTTGTAATTTCACTCAATTATAAAGTTCTAAAAATATTTTTTGGGTGGGATAAAACTAGGTAATTCAGGGGGTTTTATGGTGTGTTATGTACTTTGATTTCTGCTTTGTGACATTTATTTTTGATTACATCATGGAGAATCCTAAGTTCCCAATATTAATAGCATACAACTATAATACATGGAAACAAAATGCTTAGAATGTATTAATTATTCTAGGATATACACCTCACATAATAACTCTTCTTAATCCACCTATTGATGCAAAAGAGTTACAACACTTTCTCTTTGAAACTACTAAAGTAATTGGATGCATTCAATCTTACATATCTTTAGATTTGAATTTCCATCTTGCAAAATTTATAACTCCATAAGAGGCTTGGGATAAATTAGCATCATTATTGGAAAAATAGATGAGGTTCATGGTTACCAAATTGACAACAAACTCATTAGTTTGAATCTTAAAAATTATGCTACAATACAAGACTACATCACTAAAGTCACAAATCTTAGAGCACAACTTTTTGAATGTAAAATTTATAAAAAGGATATTCAATTAATTTTAGTGCCTTACATAAATTAGGTCCTAAATATTCATCCTCTGTCTCTATCTTTTAGACTCATCGGCTCACATTAGGCACATCTTATCAAATGCCCACTTTTGAGGTATTCTCTGATATTCTAATGGCTAAAGAAGATAATTTAATAGCTATGGGTCTAATCAAGCCATCCAAATCTCAAGCTCTAGTTATAAGTCAACCTCTGCATAAGCAAGTTTCAACATCGGCATCAAATATAAGTTCAAGTAAAAAGAAGTAGAATAATCATAATAAGTCATAGAAAGATAAGAATAAAGGGCAATAATATTCCTCACAAGGAGATTATAAATTGACTAATAAGAAAGGGAATTCACAAAAAAAGACTGGCACTCTTTGCCCTTATTACAAAAAGGGGTTTCATAGTGAACAATATTATTATAAGAAAGAGATTGATGAACTTAAGGGTCTTCTCAAAAGAATAACATCAATCAATCCTCTTCAAAGGATTCTTCCACTCCTTCAAATTCAGGGAAATGGAAAGCTACGGCACTAGTTGCATTGACAAATTCTCCCAAGTCATGGGTCATTGACTCAGGGGCTTCACACCATATGTGTTCTGATCAAGAATAATTTTCTAGATTAGAACCAAGTTCCTTGCCTCATATTCTCATAGGTGATGATTCTAAGGTAGATGTTATATGAAAAGGTATAGTTGATGTTGATATTAGTGTATTTTAGGATGTCCTGTATGTGTTAGAGTTATCAACTAACCTTCTTTATGTCTACCAAATCACTCACTTTGATACTAGTAGGAAAGTTGAGTTCATACCCAATTCTATATTAATTAGTAAATTCGAGGATAATGCCTTAGTTATAGTGGGAAAAGTTGACAATAATACTCAACTTTATTCATTCTCTCACTTTGTGCCATAGTCTTCCTCTATAGCTTTGCTCTCACACACTGATTCAGTGAGCAAGTTATGGCATGAGCAGTTTAGTCATCTAAACTATCACTATTTATAGTGGCTTAGTCAGTAGGAGATGGTTATAGAACTTTCATAGATTCATTTTTCAAGGGGTGTATGTCATAGTTGTGTCTTAGGAAAACATCTAGAGGATAAGTTTGATAAAGGGAAGCCGTGGAGGGCTACACAAGTCCTCAAACTTGTTTATATTGATTTATAAGTTTAATTACCTACTTTGTCTTTTAGTAAAACCTTCTATTTTCTCACATTTATTGATGACTATTCCATATATACTTGTGTTTATTTTCTAAAACTCAAGAGTGAAGTATTTGATAGATTTTTAGAGTTCAAAGCTCTAGCAGAGAAATAATATGGGAAGTATGTCAAGATTCTTTGCATAGATAATGGAAGGGAATATGGGAACAACATGTTTGAACAATTCTATGCTCTTGAAGGAATTGATCTTCAACATTTAGTTGCATACACACCTTAGTATAATGGTGTAGCAAAAAGGAAGAATAGATTCTTAAAAGAGATGGCAAGTTGTATAATTCATGAAAACTCATTAGTACCTAAGTATTGGGTGGAAGCGATTAATTGTGCTTCATATATATAGAATAGAGTTCTTCACAAAGCTTTAAAGGGGATAACACCTCTTGAATCTTGGTGTAATAGGAAGCTATATGTGCATCATTTCAGAGTCTTTGATAGTCCAGCATGGGCTAACATACCTTCAAACAAGCATCATGCTTTAGAACAACAACTTAAACTTGCATATTTGTGGGATATCCTGATGGTGTTAAGGGATATTGACTCATTGATCCATATTCACATAAGCTTATTATAGGAAGAAGTGTTTACTTTGAAGAAAGTCCTTCAGACTTATCTTCTAACATTTCTCATTCTTTTTCCTCAGAAGAATTAGATAGCAGTGATGATGAGGTAACACCTCCCCAACAAGGTTTAGCAAGACATGTTCCTCCTCCTCCTCCTCTATATCCTCACCCATTGATGCCTTTGTGGGATAGATAGACTTTGGTGGATGTAGACCATCTTTTTAGGGATCCATTAGATAGAAGGAGAGCACAATCACAACATGATCTTACACACTCCTACATTGCCATAGCTTATGATCCATAGTTTTTTCAAGAAGCCATAGGGATAGTTGAGTGGGATATTGTTCCTCTTTATAAGGGAATATAATTAGTATGATGTAGGTGGATATATCAGATAGTTTTTAAAGGATGGAAATATTGATAAGTATAAAACATGCTTAGTATCCAAAGGTTTTTTTAAATTAGAAGGCATTGACTATACAAAAACCTTTGTGTCTATTGTTAAGGTGAATTATATTCACTTGATACTAGCTATTGTTGCAGCTCATGGTTGGGTTGTACATTAGATGGATGTGAAGAGCACATTTCTTCATGGAGATCTTCATGAGGAGATTTATATGGAGCAGCCACAGGGGTTCATTTAGGATTATTCACTAGTATCTTTCTTGAAGAAGTCTCTCTATGGTCTAAAACAAGCCCCTAAGGCTTGGTATTATAAGATAGACACATTTATTCTCTTAGTTGGGTTCTCAAGATGTCACTCAAATATGAATGTCTACATTCTATAGTAGGAGGATTCACTATTATACTTGGTGCTCTATGTTGATGATCTCATTATTACAGGGAGAACAACATCCATCATCAGCAGTGTTAAGACTGTACTTCATGATAGATTTTCTATGACAGACAAGAGATTATTGCATTATTTTCTTGGGATTTAGATAACACATTCTTCTTCTATGATTACACTTTCATAACCCAAGTATGCCATGGAATTTTTATCTCAGTTTCACATGGTTGATTATAGGCATGCATGGCTCCTTTCTTATCTAGAGTTAGACTTAAGGTTCATTGTTCCACTGTCTTGGTTGATGCCACATTGTATCACTAGATTGTAGGTGGCCTCATCTATCTAAATCATACACAACCTGACATTTCATATGCAGTTGGCATGGTTTCATGCCTTATGTAGACACCACATGAGCTTCATTAGAGAGCCACCAAGCATATTTTGAGCTACATTCAGGGCACTATCAGATACAAGATTCACTATACAGTAGGTACAAGTTTAGACTTGGTGGAATACATAGATTCTGATTGGGCTCGTAATTATGATGATTATAAGTCCACTTCTGGTTATAGCTTTCACTTTATATCTAGCCCCATTTATTAGTAGATTAAGAAACAAAATGCTATTTCTCTTTCATCTATAGAGGTTAAGTATCATGGCATTATTAATGCCACTACTGAGGCTATTTGGCTTTAGAATATTCTCATTAAGCTTGGTGTTCTATGTTGGAAGCCATCAATCATCTATTTTGACAACCAGAGCACTATCCAAATCTCAAATAATCTAGTTCATCGTTAGAGAACCAAACACATAGAGATCCATATGCACTTTATCAAGGTGTTAATTCATGTGGAGATCATTGATCTTCAATATTGTCCTATACAGGAGCAAATTGCAGATATTTTCACCAAACCTTTCACTAAGAGCAAGTATCTTCACTGGTGATCTCTTTTGGGGGTCTCCTAGACCTTCATTTTGAGGAGTTTTTTTTCCTTCGGGTTTTCTCCTTTCCTCATCTATTGTACAGAGTACCTAATATGGCTACACATTATCAAGACTCTTATTGACATACCCCTACCTAAGCTTCACTTATATGGGTGTTGGTGTATTTATTTGATTTATTACATTTACTTGTATTTATTATTTATTATTTTGGGGCACTAATTACTTATTTTAATTAGTTTGTTATGTTTATTAATAATTTGAACCAAATAGGATAAGCTTGCTTAGCTAGTAGTTAACTTAGACACTTATCTTGTTACAGTGGAGTTCCACTCCACTATTCAAGATAATTTAGGATAAGATTTTTTAACTAATGGTCAACTTGTGTTGATCATTTACACAAGTTGGACACCTATCTTGTTAGTGTGGAGTTGCACTCCACTATTCATGTAGATAGATATTATTTGAACTACACGTGTTGTGTGAGTTCTCTAATCTTTATCATGCACACATTGCTCTATATAAGCAATGGCTATTTATGTATTCTATATCAAATTAATATTGAATCACTAGAGTAATTCATCATATTTGAGTTATTTATTCATTCATGTTACTATCTCAGATATATTATTATTGTTGTTGTTGTTGTTGTTGTTTTCTCTTATTTATGCTTTCTATTAGATTCATTAGATCCTGTAGCTAATTCTAACACAAAACTACTCAATCATATTTCCCTATTTTTTGCATATAACTAGCTAATACAATTACAACCTTATTCAAACCCTCACCCCAATCCCTAGCCACCTCAAGCACACTTAGTTTTGGCATTTTACATCTTCATACACTATTGCATAAAGCACATTAAGTGGAAGAACTACATATGGCTTAATCCCTCTATAGAGTATTGGTATGTAGGCAACATGCCCACACAAGAGGTGTAAATACATCTTCAGTGCATATTACACACACTAAACCTCCCCCTTTCTCAGAATTTTTCAAAGCATAATGGAGTCTAGAGTTTTAATACTAAATCAGCTCTACAATGAGTTCCACAGACATTTAGCATCTAAAATTTCATAGGCAAACTCACACAGGGATAGAAAATAAAACCCAAAAATATCAAGTCTCTTAGACAATAGAAACATAATATGACTATAGTGTTAGACCCCAGGGTGTACTATTTTAGTGCTCCTATCCTTTTATAATATGAAAGCTAGATTCTGATTTGTGACACTATCCCATTTCTATATAGCAAATTTTAGACCCTACAATAGCCATCTCAGTCAATTTTTAGCTAAGTCTTATTTTCTCACATTTATTTCTATTTATAAAAAGGTTTAAAATGTAGTTAAATTATACAAATTAGTATCTTAATTATTGAATTATTATTTACTGATTTAGATAACTCAAACCTTTAACTAAATTAAGAATAATACCACAATATTCTTAAAATAGTTAAATCATTTGGTGAACCCGACATACTTCATTTGCACATAAAAACCCTAGAAACCTTAAGGTAAATTCCTTGCTAATTTTTACAATATTTTTTTGATTTTTTACTTGCATATTTAAATCATAAATTCAATTTAATTTTTAAAATTCCATAGTAATTTAAAATATATATATATATTTCTTCCAAACCCTAGTTGTACATACTAGGTCCTTTTAATTCAAGAACTTTTCAATAATTTTCTAATTTTTACTTGCATATTTAAATCAAAAATTAACTTTAATATTAAAAATTCCATAGTAAATTTTAAAAATAATTATTTTCAAAACCCTAGTTGCCTATACTAGGTCCCATTACTTTTGAGGTATAACCTTACATGTTTGTGAGTTTCATATCCTTTTTATGTATCTTTTAGTTGGTTATTTTTAGGACTTTACATTTCCTTTATTCAATACTTTCTTTCCATAGCACTGTACTTATTATAAATTATTACAAAAAATTCAATCAACTTGCAATTTGTTTTCCTACTTTAATAATGACCCAATACACCGATTTTGATAAAACTGATAAAAGGGAACTTCAAGACCTTTTAACTAAACATCTTGATATGAAAGATGGCATGCTTAAAATACTAAAAGAGGAACAAAAAAAGTGAAAAATGGTCAATCTTCTGAAACCATAGAACAATCTGTTGCAAATGACACTATGGAGGCAACTATGTCTCAATAACCCCCTATAGCAGCCCAACCTTCCTTTATGACACCACCAGCTACAACTAGTACATATTTGTCTCCTAATATAGTATCCCTTGAGCAAGAGATAAAATATCTTCAATCCAAGGTGATACATATCAAGCAAGGTGCCTCTAGACCTATATATCCCTTAGATTTTTTTGCTCTACTTCATACACCATCGGCATGTCATATTGTTTATACACCTTTTCCATACGGTTTTGTTCAACCCAAGCTCACTCTAAATGATGGCAAGGGTGATCTAGAGACACATTTGAGATATTTTCATGTAGCATACTTGGAATATGTGCCAAATGACTGGCTACTTACCAAGTTATTTTCATAAAGTCTAAAGGATTATGCTTCACAATGGTTATATAGCCTACCAAATAAGTCAGTCAATGCATTCAATCCTTTAGTAGACATGTTCCTAACTCATTTCAGCATTAACATTGATGATAAGGTTTCATATTCCCAAGTTGCACAATAGAAACAAAGGTCAATTGAGCATCTCACAGATTATGTTTTTCTATATAAGACTATCTTAGATAAGATGACTAGCCCCATGGTTGATCAAGAGTTATAAATCTCTTCAAATAGAGTCTTCTACCAGATTTACATGAATCAATAATGTTTTAAAGGTTCTCTTCCTTCACTGAGTTATGTCATACACTAAAGGAAATGGAAGTCAAATTAATTTCAATGGGCAAACTCAAGTACACAAGTAGATCAAAAACAATAAATAAAAGTAACAGCAAAGTCCCATACAAGGTCAAGGTCAATGATAAAAAGATTCAAAATAAACCTATAGTTAATGTTGATTTAGAGCCCCCTCATCAATTTATTATATCAACACCTCCTCGGTGAACCCTTACCAATCTACCAGTATCTCCAGCCAGAGTTTTACAGAAGCTATTGGAATGTAACATCATATCTCTCCCTCTTGTTCAGGAAGTGGATCCAAAAAATCCCCTTCCATTGAGATATGATTAAAATGAATTATTTAATTTTCATAGGGCACAAGGCCACACAATAAATATATGCATTAGTTTGAAACATAATATATAGGAATTGATAAATGGCAATGTTATCAATCTTGACACTTCAGTTGAGCCTCCTCAGGCAAAGCAAACATAGGATAAAACTTTGAAAATATTCTTAGATCCTTTCCCACAACATTATAAATAGGATAAAAATGGATACATTAAGTGTTCACCATGTATATCATGTAGATCCCCCACCAGATACATATAGGACACCTTCAGTTGAGACACACCCTTTAAGCAACATGATTGGTGTATGCAATTCTAGAGTTCTAGCTAGACCTTTGATCTCCTTCTTAGAGCAGGAGATAGTTGAGGATGATTTGAATTATAATGTATTCTATATCAGATATTAAATTCATCATCATATTATTCATATTGTTCTCATAGACAATGGATCCAGTGTGAAAATGTGTACTGTGACATTACTGTAGTATTTGGGATATTCAAAACAGGATATTACCCTGATAGACATAGTTATCAGTGGATTCAGTGGACACATATAGAGTTTATTGGGTGAGATTATACTTCTTATATAGGTTGGTCCAACACATGTGTCCACACCATTTACTATAATTAATAGTACAAGAGTTTTTGATATGTTACTTGGTCTACCATAGATTCAAAAACTTTGAACAGTACCTTCTATAGTTCACAAATGCATGAAATTCATTCATGCTAATCAGGTTATTATAGTTGGTGGAGTTTCATATGATTTACTACTCCTCATTTTAGAGACATCTTCTAATTTTTAGTCACCAGTTTCAGTTCTTCAACTAGTTTAGATTTAGACACAATCGAGACCCCCATCACCAGCATAGAGATTTCATACACTTCCACAAAGGTTTCTTTTAGAGAAACCACAATTTTATAATTATAAATAGACTCTAGCTTTAGTGGTCACACCTAGGTTAGTTTCATTGAGGTCTCATGCCTCTACACACATATCACATGTTCAGAGAGTTTTTCCTACTACCAGATGGGTCCCTAAGATCCCTACAGTGGCATCCACTTCTCAAAGTTACAGGGGGACCCCATAGTTGGTTTCTAATTCAAATATTTTAGAGCATTTATATTATACACATCTTATAGAACCATAGTCTTAGCCCTTCCATCATGTTTCACGATCATGCACAATCCTTCTCCTTGATACAGGACACCATGATATGGAGTCTCCCATGAGACTCATTCGTTAGTATCATTTCTTCTTAGTATTACTTGTACATAGTCTCTTCATGATTAATTGTGCATAGCTCAAATATATCAAAATTACAAAAACATTCAAATATATCAAAAATCCAAAAACATTTAAATAATTCAAAAACATAAAAACATTTTGATTGTATGCATCATCCATGATTTA
Organism: Torreya grandis; assembly: GCA_037957365.1. Lineage (NCBI taxonomy): Eukaryota > Viridiplantae > Streptophyta > Pinopsida > Cupressales > Taxaceae > Torreya > Torreya grandis. Next base: position 99,226 of record JARHVA010000441.1, read on the forward strand.
CATTTATACTACCATTAGACTTACATTTTTTGTTCTCTATTATTATTTATCAATTTATCTACATTACCATGCTTCATTTGATCTTCTTTGAGTGTGTGTAGTGACTTTCAGATCTTTGATTGATTCACTCTACCCATTGAGGGGGCATCTTACTTTTACATTCGAGACATACATCAATATATTTACCCACTGGGAGCATCTTCTACATGAATACACCATCTAGGTTATGTCATTCCTACACCACACACTTTAGTTATCATGTTGTTTTACATTACTTACTAGCTTACATAGATTATTCTATCAGCATTCACTAGTATATAGCACTTGTATAATTTTTTGCATATACATAATCTTGTACTCCATGTCTTACATACTTTCACTTCTTGATTTGATTAGTTAGATGTGATCATACTTTTAGTATATTTACATGCTTTCCTTTTTTTCTTTATGTAGCTAGATGTGTTCACATTTCTCAGTTCTTATTTGTCTCTTGTATGTGCCTTAGGACATTTTCCAATGTCTTTTAATTCTATTTTTATGTGTGCCTTAGGACATTTTTCAATTTCCTTCCCCTGTACTCTTCTATCTAATTGTGGCTTTCACACCAACCTTGCTTGTTTCAATTATATATGTATGTGGCATTTGAACATGACTTATATGTTTGCTTTCTAGTTTGAGTGACATGTGCCCATGTCACTTGTTTGCTTGGCCCCTTGGACACTCTTGTTTGCTTCTTGTTTTTTACCTTATGTGCTTGTTGCTTGATTGAGTTTTAAATTGTTTGAAATGTCATGATCCACATCATGCATTACCTAACTTTCTTGGATGCCATGATAGACATCATGTTCTATCCTTCCTTAACAACTAACCAGACTTCTAGTTCTATTTCATTATATTGCACATGTCATTAAATTGTTATATCTATCTATACATACCCCTATTGATCTAATAATCCCCATTACAAACCATGCTATACCTTGAGATGTCTTGTTAATTATCATTTTTATATCATAAATTTTATAGCATAACAATATTTCAAGGCTCTTTCTTCTGAGGAAAGTCATTGCAAGGTATTCATTCCTACCCTCAAAAAATGGAGTAATAAATAGGGGTTTTCTCATAGAGATTAGAGCTCCTAACAGTCAAAAAATTAGTTTTTAAAACACCCAGAGTAGCAACCAGACTTCAAATCAACAAATAAACTAGATAGATAGTGATAATTCTAGAACAGTCATCAGAATTATCCTAAGACAAGATCATTAAGATTGTACTACAGTGTCAGATAGCAGGGTGTCCATTTTTTATACTCCTATCCAAACAACAACAAAAACTAGATTTTACAAAAATAGATAGAAATATAAGTACAATTATAGTTTTGTTAGTTATAGTTTAGTTCAAAATTAGTAGTTTTAGTATATGTTTTCTCAAAGAATATAGATATAAGGGGCATCATGCATGGCATGATGGCTCTCACTTCTAGTTTTAGATTAGGTAGTTGGTATAACTTCCAAATTAGAATCCATGTTTCAGACATCAGTGATTGGGGGAAATGTGCACAACACATTTGACTTCTATTCTTTTCAAGTTTAGTACATTACCCAGGTATTCTCATTAGTTTCATACCTTAATCCATTTGCAGGTGGTTGGCATCATTTTGGAGTGGATTTCATATAAGCCTAACCTCTATATTTTTTAGTGGCTTCCACATAATCTTATTGCCTAGTTTTAGAGTGGCTTTCATACAAGCCTAATATTCACCATTTTTTTATTTGGCCAAGAGTAGCCTAGTTTCCAGTATATATTTGACTATCCATACCAACATTGTCAAATTATAGAGCATTCATGGGCTTTAAGAGTCATCTCATTTGACACACATTTCATACTGGATCAGTTCATAGCTTCACTTCATAGGACAATGATGGAGCCAAAGGACTAGTTATCCTTTGTATTATTGATCCACCTACTTAGAGGGATTAGACACATAGTCCAAATATCAATTATTAGATGCATGATCACATAGCTTCACTTAATGCACAATGATGGAGCCAAAGGGCTGGCCTTTACATTCTTGAGCCACTCTCAGAGAATTGAGTACTCAACTCCATTCATGATATTAATCTTGGTACATGATCATTCAACACATACCCAACATCATCCAGCATCACAAAAAGTTTTGTATTCATCTACGTACTCAGTGAGGTTTATTCATTCATTTCTCTTCTTCTCTCTCTTACTTAACTTTGTACATTCTTATTTTAGATATAACATATCTAGTAAGAATTGATCTACTTTTTATTTTCTATTACAGATTTACACTTCACAATGTGCTCTCTATGCATACCTAGCATCACATAGCTTCATGGGCTTCACCCTTACATGTAAGTTCAAGTACAATTTATATTTTTATTTCATCCTAGTATTTCACTTTGTTACATCATTAGAATAAAGTGGGGTAAATGTAGTCATATAAAATGTGAAAATTATTAACTTGAGTGTGGCTTGTGACACCCAACTCATAGGTCCCTCTTGTTTGCTCTCATGACTTTTATATGCACCTTTTCACTAATTCTCAATCATTTGTAGCCTTCCAGACCTGATTCCATGTCATCCAAGACTACTTTTCCCATAACAAATATATCCCCCATGTCTCATATCCTCAGGACAATAGTGCCTAACTTGGATAATAATGTCAGACCCTAGGGTGTCCATTTATGACGGTCCTATCCAATTGAATTTTTACCTCCAATGACCATTTCCTTTCGGTTCTTATCCTCTTTCTTGTAATCCTAATGTTAATACATTTAACCCATGACCAACAAATCCATATAAAAGCCTATTCAAAGTTCATTTATAAGGGGTTGGAAAATATCACAAAGCAAGAAAGAATATAAGTAAAACTACTCAAGCATATTTCCCTATTCTCTACATACAACTAGCCAATACAATTACAAGCTTATTCAAACCCTCACACCAATCCCTAACTATCTCAAGCACACCTAGTTTTAGCATTTTTCATCTTCATACACTAATGCATAAAGCACATCAAGTGGGAGAACTACATATGGCTTGATCCCTCTTCAGAGTATTGGTATGTAGGAAACATGCCCACAAAAGGGGTTTGGATGCATGTTCAGTGCATCTTACACACACTAACCCCCCCTCTTGCTCAAAGTTTGTCAAAACACAATGGAGTCTAGGGTTTGAAAATAAAATTATCTATACACAAATTTTCATAGACATCGAACATCTAAAATTTCATAGGTAGGTTCACACAGGGATAAAAAACAAAACCCAGAAAGCTTAGGTCTCCTAGATAATAGTGTTAGAAGATTATTATATCACCAGACCCTAGGGTGTCTTATTTTGATGTTCCTATCTTTTCATAAAATGAAAGCTAGATCTTGATTTGTGACACTGTTCTAGTCTTGCATAGAAAATTTTAGACCTGCAATAACCATCTCAATAATTTTCTAGCTAAGTCTTATTTTCTTCACATTTATTTCTATTTATATAAGGGTTAAAAATACAATTAAATTACACAAATCAGTAGATTAATTATTGCATTATTATTTATTGATTTAGGTAACTCAGACCCTTGACAAAATTAGGAATAATACTCCAATATTCCCAAAATAGTTAAATAAAAAAATAGTAAATCCTAAACTAATGACATAAGCTTTATTGTGTTAAAAAACATTTAACTACTCAAAAGATAAATACGACTGGAGTCAGCTACCATTGTAATGCCTAAAAAGGAACTGGCCATCTAACCTTTGTAACTAACATGCTCTAGTAGGCTAAATGTTATGAATAATAAATGGGCCATCCTAGTGAATCCAAATTTATGAGTCTAAAATGACATTAATTTATCACAATTTTTTTTGAAGGCTCGACATGCCCTATTCAAGTGTGTTGATTAATTTCAAGGGGCATGTAATTAAGGCATATCAACTTTAAAATAGCATTATGTTATTGAAATTGTATTTAGGGGCTCACTATACCCTAATTGAGTATCTTATTAGTTACTATTGGCTAATTTTATCCTACATATGGAAATTTACCTCTATGGATTAGTTTCTAGAGGTCTTGGTATGGAGTGATCAACTGAGCAGAGTTTTTGATTGAGTAAGTGATCAAATGGATTAAAAGTAGGTCTAGGATTATAAGGTGAAAAGGATCAGCAGGTTCTCATGGTAATGATGACCTTCATAGACATAAAGTAGGTTTCACAGGTCTCAAAAACTCATTTTGAGTCTTGAAAGTTTAAGCTAAAGCCTAGAAAATCTAGACCATCTCAACATGTCATATAAAGATGAACAAATTAGTTTGGTTACACATTTGTTATATGTACTTTAAAAAATAACTAGGGTCAAAGCATTGCATGGACATGGTGTTTTTCATGCCTTGAATTTTTTTTGCAAATTTCATGTCTCGATGAGTTGTCTATCTCAATATCTAAGTCCTCAAAGTTGAATTAGAAAAATGAGATGTGTGTGGAGACATCAAATAAAAGTCATGGTGAATAGTTGTTTGAATTCAAAAAAGCCCAAATAATCCTAAAGATAAATGTAGGCTAACAAGTGTCCAAATCATGGAAGCTCAAGTCAAGATCCAACAATGATCGAGCAATTAATGATGTCAGTGGGTCTAAAAGATCCAACAGAGTGTGTTAAATCATGCATCAAAGATTAATGACAAGATCATAGTCAAAAGGTCATTGTATCCTAAGATTGAATGCATGGATAAAAAGTGTCAAGATCTTGGGTGCCCATACAAATATATAATGGTGCATAGAGACTGACAAAGCTAGTGGGTCTAAGTTGATCAATGATGCATGATCCATCTTACTAAATCAGATCAATGGTGAGTGAAAGGTCAACTAATAAGTGGATCTCGAGGGTGAATGGGAAGTTGTTAAGTGTCATGAATGTGGAAAATATTAGGTAAATGAATGGTACATGTTCAATTTATAAAAAGGAATATCAATGGTATATGATAAAAAAATATCCAATGATACTCATCCAATCACAAGGATGTTAATTGACAATGAGTGAGAAGTCAAAGAGTCAATGTATCTTGAGCATGAATTCAAATTTAACACATGGCACAAGCGTATGAACCAGATGGATACTAAAAATAGGGTCCATAGGAAGCACATAAGACTAACAAGTGTCACATTCTCAGAGGCCAAAATCATAGACCAATGAGGAGCTAATAAATGGCATAGTTTGAGAGCCCAAATCAAGATCAATGGCCAAGATCAAAATTTGAATCTAGGAGACTTCAAGTAGAGGTCGAATATGGTTCATGTTAAACCAAAATAAAAAGTTTTGAAGGGCTATATCACCATTAGAGCTCAATCAAATATCATCAAGTAAACACAACCATATAATCAATATTACTAATAATAAGGCTCTATTTCCATTAAAGCTCAGATGTAGGATAGGTTTGTTTAAACCTAATATAGTCTAGAACAAAGATATTTGAATTATGGATATTCATTGATATAATGACTATATGAAAACTAATAAATTAGATTGGTTTTCATTCTATAGTAAAGATCCATATTCAGGTTGGAGAAAATGCAGACATAAATGAGATATGGTGGATTGTCTCATCCTTCGACATAGTCATAGCTTTGATAAACAAGTACCTATGGCCACCCAACATAGACATAGTCATGGCTCTGTCAGATCCACACATATATAGATTTTTTCTTCACAAATAAGTCAAGTGGAAGATAGTGTAAAGTACCAAGATGGATATCTAGTGGTTAGAGAAAGTAGCTAGAGAATTTAATAGATTTTTATGGTTCATAAGGGTTTTTCTTCATAACAAGATCATGATTCATCATCTTTGGTAAACTATTGTCTTCTAGTGCATTTTTCTTAGCCAATGAGAAGATCTTGAATATTATTGGAACAAATGAAGGCTATTTTGTGTAAGATGTATTAACCTTGAGTTGATAAAAAGATGGTGGAGAATTCATTGAAAGATGGTGGTAGCTCATTTAATGATCTCAGATGGCATGTTCCCTCTCTCTCCCCTTTCTCCTATATCTCTTATTTTCTTCCATATTGTAATCTCTCTCTCAGATTTTGAATTCCCAAAAGGACTCTTTGATCTTGAAGAGCAAGGGATTCTATAAGATATCACAAAATATGCTCATCTTGATTAGGCTAAACCCTATCAAGCATTTGTAAGAACTACCTCTTGATGCAATAATAGACTTTCTTTACCTGTCCCTTGCCTTAGATCTATGTTGAGTGAGTTATGCATGATGGCATTGTGAATGAAAATCTTCCTCATCCATTGACCTCCTTTAGGGTGTTTTCAAGCTATTAAAAGTCTAGATTAGTGTTTTGCTTGAACCTAGTCTATGAAACACTAATGCATTGAGCTAGATTATGAGGTTGTGTCAGATAGCATTATCTTCTGTAGATCTAGTGTGGGCTCAAGCTTATGGGAGTTTTCCATTTTTATTTGGTGCATCACCTTTTATCCATCTTAGGATCCCTTTTCCCATTTCTAACCCTTTTCCTTATGACCATATTAGTTTAGGTGATTCATCAAAAGGAAGTGGACCTTCTCTAGAGGTTCAGCTTCATCATAGGTTACCCAAAGCCTGAGGTTATCCTCATATTATGATAGGGAGGGAAGGAACCTAAATAACTCCTCCACAAGGGTGAAATCCCACATCATAATAATTTTTTTCAAGTTTATCACTTTTACCTCCTCCAACACCAACCTTAAATTTATTGGTTTTCATTTATTCTTTATATGTCTAGTTGAATCAAATCAGATGGCTTCTACTTAGGATCATAATGAACTTCAAAATGATTTTGAAGAAATCATACCATCTCCATCTACATCATCAAAATGAAGGAAAAAGATACATTATGATGTATTTATTAACCATCATGGACCAGATGCTAAAAATACACTTGCCACCACTATCTACCATACCTTTGTTGGGATGGAACTCATAGTTTTCTAGATTCACAAGAGTTGGAATTGGGGGATTTCTTGCTTGGAGCATTAAAATAAGCCATGAGCTCTGTTGCACTTCACATAACATTTTTTTCAAAGGGCTATGCATAATTTGCATGGTGTTTGGTAAAGTTGGCATTTATGCTCAAAATAGGCAACCCAAATGTTCTTATTTGCTATCATGTTTAGCCTACTAATCTTAGATATGTTGCTAAGGGAGTCTATACTCATGCATTTTTCTAGCATGAAGTAAAGGGTAGATACAACTTAGAAAAACTTCAAGAGTGGAAAAATGCTCTCTACAGTGTTTCATTTAATTTTGGTCAGATCATTAATAATAATGAGTACCAAATACTTTGACCCAGCACTTAATATTTTCTAATCAATCCTATTTATTCAATATTTTTTGCTATAATGGGTAGTGATGTTTGTTTTATTTCTTTGTATATTTTTTTATATTTCTAGTGATGATCAGATGCTACTGAAGAACATTGTGCATTGTGTATTGAAAATAATTAAAAAAAATGTGCCATTAATAGTTTCAAAACATCCCATGGGTCTAGATGATGTTGTAAAATAATTCGAAAAAAACACACTATAATCTACTCAATGTCCTCACAATGTACAAATTATTGTAATCATGGGCATGGATGGTTCTAGAAAAACCACTCTTACCAAAGAATTATATAACAAAAAATATGCATCTATGGAGAGATGTAGATTTCTTTTTGATGTCAGAGATGAAAAATCTAAAATCTTGTTACATAACAAGTAGACAAAACTCCTTGAGGACCTTTGGGTCAAGGGTCTTCAGGTATTACATTGGCAGTAGAATGCCAGGATGGTACAATAAGATATACAATGGAGTTGGATGAGGGTAAATGGGTATGGATTGGTGTCTTCACACAACATTTACCTTGGTTTAATTTAAACTAATAAACAATAAGGTCTTTTGACTTATAGTGAGAAAATCAAAGGGGTACAGAGTACACTCTCTTGATTGAGAAAAGTTTGCTCATGAAAGGGGAAGAAAATAGCATTGTGGAGGCTTTCCACACCTTATTGAAAAAAATTTAAAGTAAATTGGTATATTAAATGAACATTTAATTATTTTTTTAATAAATATTTTAATTATATAAATAAATAATTTAAAAGATATTACTTGTATGTAATAAATGTAAGGATAATTTTATAGTAATTTTTTTGGTATACATTTAATTATTTTTATATTGATGGGAAAGATCAATGTTTTTTAAATATGTGTAAAGTGATCATTAACATAAATAAAATATTTAAAATATATTAAAATTGTAAAAATTCATTTCTTTTTTTCCTATAAATAAAAAGAATAACAATAATATGTAAATAAAAAAAATTAACCAAAAAAATAAATGTCAACAATTAAATGGTCTAACACACTTTTACCATGAGACTATCAATCCTTCTAAAGATGAACAATAAGTAATTTTCAAAAAAAAAAAGATTTTTGCATTGCTAAATAAAAATAATAAAATTAAATGCGATTAGCTATCCACCTCCACCTGTTTGTTTGATGAGAGTGGGAGATGGTTTAAATGGGATTTGAACTCGTCACCTTGAATTAATGGTTTAAAGGGGATTTGAACTCACCACCTTGAATCAATGGTTAATTCTCATTCCCCTCTTTAAAAAAAAAAGAATTAAAAGGAATTTTTTGTCATATGTAATGTTTATCAATTTTCACTATTTAATTTATTTAACTTGAATATAATGTCCACCAAAGTCCAAGAATAGTCCATGGGATTGCGAAATATATAATGTAAAGAAGATAAGGGGAGTGTAGTAACACACCTAAAATAATACAAAAGAGAAAACTAAATCTAAAATGAGTAAATGGAATGCAATAATCTGATATAATTAAATATCATGAAGAAGATAAAAAAAAGAGAAATGTCTTACGTAGTGAGATAAACCTTGTTGCTTTGGAGAAACACTTATAATAGTCAAAGTGATAAATAAGTGTGTGATGAGTGTGAGACCATGTGAATCATTGAGTGTAAGACATCTTATTGGTCAACCATATAAATTTGTAAGATAATCATAAGGCCACTTCCTACTTATGATGTGATATGGTTGAATGTAAGATGTAATTAACCTAATGCATGCCCCTTTTAGGGAATTATATCTAAAATTTTGTCAGCAAAAGTCGATCTTATCCTAGAGCAAGAGGGCTAAGCATCTCTAGTCTTCATAAGTTATGAATTTCTAGAGAGAGAAAAGATAATCTTTAGAATCAAAATAACTATCCCCTTACCTCATAACAATGACAACATTTGAAAACAAAAAGGTCCTCAATTTTAGTCTCCAAAGAGAAAATCTAAAAAATATGATGCTCTCGAGCTGATGGGCACTGTTTAACCCTTTTATGATTTGAGGTAGGGTTAAGGATAATAATAACCTAATCAAATAGATGAACAAAATATTCTAAGAGCATTCTAATTAATTTAATTCAAATAATACAATACACCGAATATAGAAAATGTTAAATATATAAATTACAATGCCAATTTATATTTTAATAATTGCAATACAAAGAAGAGAATACTTAGATTATTGAATAATACACAGAAAGATCTAAGTTTCACATGTACATAAGTAAAAAGACTAAAGGTTTGGATCCTATCTTAAGATTCTAGAAATATGATTTTTGGTGTCCTAGACACTATCATTAATCTTTGGACATTAGCGTTGATGTTTATGTGTGTGCTTCAATGCTTTTATTTGATGTAAGATATCAATTTATTCTATAAATTTCCACTTGTGTCTATTAGAGGGTTTTATCACCTTATATATGATTTGTTTGGATCATATGCATAAGTTATGAATGTCACTCTTTCGATCAAACCCTAGATATCAAACTTAGGTCATATCTCCTTGCCAAAAATGGGTTAGTGAGTGTATTCACCTAAAAGTGGTAATTGGATGCTAAGAGTGTCACTTGAGTTAACCTATCCCTAAGCTAGCCATAGACTTATTCTAGAGCCTTAGACTTCCTCAGTCACCTATAACTAGTCAAGACACAGTCTCTGAGCTATCACCCTTAACTCTAATCTAACTTTCTTAGCAGTCTGTAGAGAATACATTAGCACCACATTTCGGACACTATAGCCATATGGTGCTAGTGTCCCCAACTATGCACTATTGTGATTATACCTAGCTCTTCCTAACAGATATTTTTCCAAATGTGTGCCCCTCCTAAGGTTAGCCTAAGCTCATTTTATTATCTACACAAGCAACAGAACCCTATAAATACAAGTATAATTCACCTCCATTCACTAAATGGAAAACAAATTCAAAATCTATCAAACCAATTATAAATTTATGTAAAATCAAGATACTTTATCCCTTTTTTTCCCTAATATCTACATGATACCCTCTACAGTAGCCTTAAATCTAGTTTTCAAACATTCTAAAGCTCAAGCACATTCAAGGCATCCAAGACCACTCTCACTCTAGCATTCACTTGCACATACATCAACCACTATGTGGGAGAACTACATCGAACTTGATCCCTCTTTAGAGTATTATTATATAGGCAACTCTCTACACAATGGGGTGTTGAGAATGTCTAGTCTATCCTATCAACACACACTCAATTCTTGATCATATCATACTTGTAAAGAGAACTAGGTTTTGCACATCAAATGAAGCTTTCTAAGTACAATGCACAGCTATAGGTTTTGATCACGTAGGAACAAAACATACAGACACAAGAATACGTGCTCCCTAAAAATAGGAATAGTCCTATAAAGAGGACATTTGCACCATATTTGGGACACTACACATAAATGGCACTACTATTCAAACTAGGCACTATTATCCAATAAATAGACAAATACTAAAATATTGTTGATGACATAAACTACTACTCAAATCTCAAATTCTAGAACCTAGATCCATCTATGATAGTTTTCAATTAAGTCTCTATTTATCCCTATTTTTTGTTATTTATAGAAAGTAAAACAAGGTCAAAATCCTAACAAATTAGTAGCTTAATTATTAAAATTTATTTAACTGATTTAGGTATCTCATGCCTTTAACCAAACATAGGAATTACTTGTTTAAAACTCCTAAAAGGTTAAATCATTTGGTGAACCCGTCTTACTTCAAATATTACATCAAACCCTATCTTGCTTTAAAGTCTATTTTTGTGCAATAAATTTGGGAATGAATACTTCTAATTTTCTAATTTTATTTAGACAACCAAGGTAAATTAAAATCAAATTTTACATTAAGATTTCAATTTATTTTACATTTAATTTAAATTATTACAAAAGAAACCCTATTTTCAAAAACCCTAACCCTAGACACACTTAGGGTTTGTATCTTTTTTATATTCATATTCAAATTTTAGCTTCCTATATCTTCTAATCATGATCATAATGATATAAGAAATCAATTACCTTTTGTTACAAAGATTCATACTTTCATTTGCATGCTTATTTCCTTTAATTTAGAATGAACTTCAAAAAGACAACAATACATGTATAAATGATGGTTATTATCAAATATAATATCTCACATATTTCATAGCATGTTATATTTCTCCTATGTGGAATTCTATTAACAAGCAAATCCATACACACATAGAGGATTTAGCACACAAACTAACAACTATATTCCAAGTTTCAATGTCATATATTATGCATAGGAAAAAATCTCATTATCCTCCTCATCTCCATGAGGGTGATAACTAATTTACCTCTAATCAAGTCCATGCTATCATTCCTCCATGAGATGAAGCAACATATAGCACTATCACTAATCCCCCTACTCAGTCTATTTACACCTCTTCCCTACAATATGTGTGCCTACATGTTCAAATAAAAATAACTAGGATTTGTAATTGTGAGACTCTACGTGATCAAATTATCATACTGACCAAGATAATTATAGGTTTACAAAATCAGAATAAACTATTACATGAAAATATTATAACATTGGAAAATCAATTTACATGACAAAGGCCTCCAAGTAACAATAGTGTAAATCATGTTTATACGTCTTCAACTAGTCAATTTGTGGCAAATAATGTTACATATCATAACATGACATCACAATAAAGTACATCTAAAATTAGTGATTTATAAAGTATTCAAAGATCAAATAAGAGTTCAAGTGAGATTCTAAGGGACATGATTAAAACTAAGTTGATCAACCTACCTCTTTTATGCCCAATGAGGAGATCCAAATATTTTTGTGCATATCATAGAATGCATGGGCACCACATAGATTCATGTTTAGCATTTAAAATAAAAATACAATAGATAATGGATACAGATGACTCACATAGTGACACTTCATCCAAACAACATACATTCACACATATACCAATTCAAAAAGGGTCAAACTCAGAAATAATACAATAATAGTTACCAAACATAACTCAGAACAACAAAATGTTTTAAAATAACAATCGTAACAATAAATAGTACAACAAGCATAGATAAAACAAAAAAATCTTCCTCTCTAAAAGGAGGCTCAACATTCAATATGGTATGGGTTTGCTCAAAAGTATCTATAATAGTATGATTATCATGGTTAAGGTTTGGACAAGCAGACCCAAGGCATCACTACTCATATTCTAGAAGTTGATAATATTGGTCAACAAGGTTTGGGATTTATTGAACATCCCAAAGTGCATAATTCAAAGATACAATTTATCAAGGCAAAATGTATAAATACATAGGAAATGTTACAGAAAGAGCCAAATCCTAAGTTATACAATCAAAATCATGCTCAAATAGTAAACATTATCAAGAAAAGTTTGCACAATTTCAAAAGGTGAAATTACAATCAATATACAAAAGCACAATTTAGAAAGCTTAACTCCATAGTATGTGGTAGTTCCTTCTAGAATTCTAAGTTATTATGATTCTGATGTTGAATAATATTATAATTTTGATGAGGAATAATATTCAGATTCTTAATACAACAACATTCAACTACAACATACCAATCACATTAAACAAGAGATTGTCCTTCTTCTTTTTGACATAAGCCACAATGATTGCAAGTCTTTAATGAAACTCATTGGTTAGTATGGTTCCTATCCTTACACATAATTCCTTCTCTCTCTTGTTCCTTGTACATAGTTTATTTTCATACACTTTTACATAGATTATACTCATAAAAAAAAAGAAATATAATATGTCTAAATATAAAAACATTCAAATATTTCAAAAATACAAATTTTTACAGATTATATATATAGCTATGTTTACATTTATACTACTTTCTAGATATTGCATATTGATAGATATCCTAGTATAATTAGTTTTATCATACACATATGCTTCACTTGTTCTTGTCAAGTGATTGTATATTCTAAATAAGACTCTAGTCCACTACATTGATCCAAACTAGCTATTGTCTACCCATTGGGGGCATTTACACCGATCTAGGTTTATACATTGATACATCAACCCACTTGAGGGAAAATCCTACATAGCTATTATAGCCAATTTTTGTCTTCACATACTATAAATTTTAGTTATGCATTGATTTATCTTGATATTGATCATTACTATTCATTGCTCAGATTTTTTATCGACTTTCATTAGTTAGCTTTAGTATATATGCACCCTGGCATCTACATAGATTTGTATTATACAATTATACATAGTTAGGCCATGATGACCATAAAGGGGATGTAGAATTTTGGACATGCATTATAGGTAAAATAAATTTTATCTATTTTTAAATTAAAAAATAAAGAAAATAAAAAGCTTATTGCTTAAAAGTAAATGATGGCATTAAAGGTTGACTCTTCACCCAAAGAGTAATCAATTGTTTTACTTGGAAAAAAATGTCTTTTTACTGCATTTATTTTTGAGTGAAAAACACTAGAAGGAAAATGATAGCCATTGAGAGTAATGTTGGCTGGAAATTCATCGCACCGCTCTTTAATGGTTAGGAAAAAATTCATACCTGGTTAGATGGAAGAAAAAGAGAGCAATCCATGGAAGAAATAGAATGGATCTAGGCAAGAGTTTCATTTTATGGTGAAGAGTAATCAAAGAGAAGTTATTTTCTTCTCCATAGAGTAGATCTATGTCAAATAAGTGATACATTATTTTTGTCTTGCTGGAGTTATCTTTTTATGGATTTATCGAGTTGAATTGATTCTCATACCCAGTTATGGGTTTAAAATTTTACCTGGTGTACAGGATTTAAAATAAATTAGATTTATTATTGAATATTGTTTAGAATAAAATATTAAAACCCTTATTATTATTTATATTTTATTTATGGATGGAAAATTTTGTCTTAAAATGGCAAGCTATGTGTTTTATTTTCTATGTAGTTTTTATTTAATGATCAAATGGGTACCTTTTTCTGTTGTGATTATTTTTTAGCTATTGGATTTTTACCATTGCTATTTTTATTTGACCTTATTGATCTTTAATGGTAGCCTGTAAAAATATGACACCATAACAAAGCTTGCATGTTTTTATTTTGGCTTATTTTGCCTAAATTTTGATGGATTTAAAGGCATTGATGCAAAGGAGTTGTTGCTCTTATTTTATCTCTTTCATTTTACATGTTTGAGTCAAAACATGAATGTGTTGTTATTTTCTCTTGGATAAAAAAATAAAAATTGTAGATCTGGATGATTCATCGTTTGTTGGATGCTTGATAGATGTGGTAGGCCATTATGCAAGTGTCACTTATAAAAAATTTAATGTATTATTGTTGGCACTATTGGTGCATGATGTTCATCTATTTGATGGTGTTGTGTGACTATTGTAAATTACTCACTAATGGTTAAAATATATTACTCACACCTTTATCCAAAACTTGAATCCCTGACTCCACCACTCAGTTGATGGTTCGGGTGGTGAGGGCCACTGATTGGAGGGCTCATAGGATGAGTCGAGGTGGTGTACAGATCATTTGGTGATGCTCTTTCATTCTAGAGGTTCATGACATGTTTAGAACTATTATTATCTTGTTATAATGATTAAATGCTTGTTGTAGCATGTTTAAAATTTACTCTTCCTATGTATTATTGTTGTAGCAATTTTCTTGCAATGTAAGAGAGTATGTTATGTTTTTTTATATAAACCCAAATTTGATGGAGTTGCTGCTCATAACTCATAAAATTTTATTAGAAATGATTTTTGGGTTTTATTCTTCTCAGTTTAACCTTCAAAATATATATCTGAAGTATTTTTTTATTGAATATTTAGAGAGAAAATTGAGTTTTAATGACTGTATTTTATTATTAAAATAGAGATATTTTGTAGCAATTTAATGCTCTTTCTACAACATGATTTTGAGAGTTATTATTTTTAGTTGTTAATATTTTAAGATGCTTATTAAAGGCTATGTTTTCCTTAGAATTAATGCATTATGATAAGAAAAACTAGTAAGCTACAACCAAGTTAAAAATAACTTAATTTGGTTGTCAGCTGGATGCATGAATTTTTAGAGTGTTGAAAATTATTTCCTAAGCCATGTAAATTGTTGATTCCATTATTTATATGACTATAGTAAGAGTTTTTATTTATCTTATATGACTGTAACAAGTTGTTATTATTGATAATTACATTGTCTTTGATATTGGCAAGTGGCCCTATGGAGTAGATATAGCATAATGCTATTATATGAGTATATGATTTTTACATGGTGCAATAATCCTTAAATTATGAGATTTTGGTATAAAGATCCATATAGGATAGTAACATTGCATATATATTATATGTATTAATTTTAATGAGTAACAAAATCATTGGAATCTTATACATTTCTATAGAATGATGTGGGCATGTTTTGTCTTGGTTGATCCAATAATGGTTAAGACCTAATTTTTTTTGTGCAATGATTCTTTGACATTAAGAGTCTTGGACTTTAAATACAACATTGTATGTTTTTGTTTCTTGAATATTTTAAATGGTGTATGATGGGAATCATATATGCATAACTTTTGTTATGGGTTGTGGGTGCATTATATAAATCCTAACCATACATAGTGAACTATGTTCTTAATTTCCTTTGCACTCTAAACAAAGTGATGCTCAAAAGAAAAAAGAATTTATTTTGGGGGGTAATTTCACCTGGTATCATATCCTATGCTTAAATATTATTGTTGAGTTTTGATGCATTGCACTTATTTTAACAATGCTTGAAAAGTTAGTTGAACTTTTGTGTGATTATGCATACCCTTGCAAAGCACTATGTTGTATAATGTACTTTAGGTGGATATAAATACACCTAGTTTATATGTACATGTCCTTATAGATTCTTATTTTATTGACTTGTATGTAAACTTTTTATGGAAGCTGAATGCTATATGTATGTCTTTATTATCTATAAGGTTGAATTGAAACCTTGTATTTTAGTGTGCATAATAGATCAAGGTTCGATTTATATGCCTTGTATAGACTGATACATATATTATATGCTTGAGAAGGTCATGTGTGACCCTTATAAAGTCACTTAACCTCTTAGATGAGTTGATTAGTGCTCTATTTATGTAAGCCTGAAGTGTTGAAAGTTACTATATTATGGAATGTGTGTGTGTGTGTGTGTGAGTGTGAATGCAGAAATCAGTAAAATTTTTGTAGATAATCTTGCAACTCTATGGGATCTTAATGATTACCTAACCACAATATGTTTCTTTTCATATCATTTACTGAAGTCACTCTTTTCAAATTTTGGATTACATTGATATGGATCTCACTTGACTACCAATTGACCTATATAGGTAGGTCAATATGAGTTAAGGTGATAAAAGACCATTGTTGAAATTTAGAACAATTATTTGATAATTGTTTAAATTTATTTTGAGACATTAAGTCCTTGAAAGTTTTAGGGATGACTTATTCTTGGGAGGTTGGTTGATGAGAGAGTATACTTGATTTACTTGAGTAAATCATTTGGTTTTAAAATATTTGTTGGTCAGGGACCGATTTGAACTTTTTGGGTTGATAGACTTAAGTGGTTGTTGATTACTCTTATCGACCTATTGGATATGAATTAACCCAACTTAATAATAAGAGTTGGAAGAGGATCTTTAAATAAATTTTTTGATTATCAAGACCATTTAGTGACTTGTATGAATATTGACCCTTTTTTTATGGTTTGTTAAGTTGGGAATTACTCTCCCAAGTCATATATTGGACTAAGTTATATATGAAGTTATTTCATAGCTCTTATATGATTTATTTGGTTGTATTTACTCTCTTTTTGAGTGAAGTCTTAAATGGAATTAATGACATTATTTTTATCTTAAGAACCTCATTGGCAACTTGGTGAAGTTGGCCTATTGTGATTCTTGGTATGTTAACTATGTTTTCCTTAAACTAATAAATTGATTTTTGAATTAAGGTTCAGTAGGTTAAATGAGGTTGGAATGGTATCCCAACTCATTATTGGCACTTGTGTAACATAAGTATAAGTTAAGAAAGAGCTTTATTTTATGACTAATGTTTGTGAAACATTATTTTATCCAAGATAGTGAATTTATAATCAAGATCTAAAAGGTTTTTATGATTGAATGTTGATATTTGATTGATATCATAAATGATGGGTTCCTTTAACCATCTTTAAAATTATAAAAAATGTTGAATATTGGTACTCTCATCATAATTAATGACTATTTTGGGCAGAATTTTATGATATTTTATTCATATGAGTTGAATACTTTAATGTGATATATGTTCAAATGCTAAATTATTGATCTGATATAGCACTTTTGTGATGAGTGGCATTCAGTTGAGTAATAAAATTCAACATGTATAAGATGCTCATGGTTGAATAAGTTTTTTCCAAGGTAAATCTACCTTTGGAAGGTGGTGTAATTAAACACCAAATATAGAAAATTGTTAATAGAGCCTTATGAGGTAGTGCTAAAAATTTCAACAATGATTTTAAAATAAAATACTACTCTTTTTAATATATTTTGGGTAATTTAAAATAAAATTTGTTCCAAAAGAATAATTAATTATTAATTTTATGTGGCTGGTTTTTTACAACTATGACAAGAAGGTGTATGTTTTACTTGTCTTTATGTGTCACTATAAGTGATTGGTTACAACTATGTTAAAAAAAAAAAAAAAAAAAAAAAAAAAAAAAAATTAAAGAACATTATGACTAGTGTTTGGAGAGCACTATTGAGTTCAAAGTGGTAGATTTGTAATCAAGATCAAGAAGGTTTTTCTAGTTTAAATGCTATTATGGTTGGCCGATTGCAACCATTAAGTAAAGTGGAAGTGAATAATTACTATGTTTTATGATATTGAGGTGCTGAAATTTATGAATTTTAGTTGAAATTAATGATTGTGGAAATATTTAATTTACATGATAGTAACCTTCACCTTGAGTCTTGGCTGAGTCCACCCTTGCCAAGGCTACACTATGTAGGATAAGCAATGATAGTCAACCATTTGCTTGTTTGGGCAAGCCAATTGGGGGACTAGTGATAAAAGTTTGTAGTTGGGATAAAAGGATAAATGCATGGTGTTTAATGATAGCTTGTTTAGATGAACCCTAATATGATACTCATTTTATGACAACCTTGGGAGGATCGAGGGTGTGACTCAATCTTGGAGGGTCAAGTGGGGGTGAATGTGACTAACTTGCTTGGGTAAGTTTGAGAGTTTTGAGGTTCTCTTATTATTTTCAGATTGCATGAGCCATCTAACCTGTAAGGCACGAACCTTGATGGTAACTTTTTGAAACTCATGGATATATATTTTGGGCCTTGTTGTAACATCACTTTCCTTCAAAGGAAGGGTGATTAAATTTGAGATCCTTGAGATTGATTATGTGATGATTATGATGGATATTTGATTTCATTTAGATGGCATCTAGACATCAAATGATCCGATGAGATTAGTGGACCCTTGTGCTTCACTTGTAAGTATACTTATATGTTGTGATGTGAAAATATCATTGGCATAAATTATAAAAACAACTGAATAAACATGTGTATCCTACTCTATGTGGTTTCTTCATTGCATGTAAAATTTTTGTATGTTGTGTAAACCTTTATTTTATATGTGATTATGTTATACCATGTAACTTTGTAGTCATTTATGTTATCAAATATTATTTCATATATGTGCCATAGAAAAAGTGTGACATTGTGTTGTTAACACTTGATATGAAGCAATGTGATCATGAACTCCTTTATGATGTAACTTTTTATTTTTGAAGATAGCCTCTGCTAATTAAATCTGTCAGGGTATAGTATTATATTATGTGGTGTAATCCTTCATTATTGCTCTAGTGATGAGCATTGATGCAAGTGTGAGGTTGAGGGTAAAGAATCATTATATATGCATTGATTTAGACTGGGTATGGGTTAGGAAGTGGAGTCTATTGTAGGCTTAAAATTCATTTTTTCCTTTTGCATGAACTAGCCACTTGATTCGATTGGATGTGTGTATCATGTGTGCCACAAGTTGATTGCGATATCTTTATTTATAATGGTCACCTTGTGAATTAAGTGTTACCTTACCCACCTCTCAAAGATTGTCATAAAAATAATTTATGTGTAAAATTCCATGATGTAGCCTTGTGAAACACTAATTGCTCCTATATGTTGGATTATTATGCATTATAGCAAAGTTGTACTTGATATAATGTAAGTACATGTTGGCTTGTAAATGCAATTATGCTATGTTATGAAATAGATTTTTTTTAATGAGAGAATATTCTTAAAAATGATATTATGATCTATTTAAAGGCATGACTAGCATGTATGTCTATGCTCAGAAGGAACAATGTAAAGTCCTGATCAGACAGATCTAAAAATTTTAGGTATTATCAAGAAGTATTTATAAAATGATGGTGGGATTGGGATCCCTATAACCATCATGTGAGCTCATAAAATTAGTGGAGAACATGCTAAAAATTTTGAGGGTTGCATGTAAGTGCTTGGGATGGCCTCTCCAATATTCAGTGTGGTTGGTGTGGGATGTTGCACTAACCCAAGAATGATGCAAATTTTGGCGACCATAGCATCATGGTTAGTTGGTTGTTAATTTCATTCTAAGATTAATGATAAGAAATTATGTGCTAAGCATAATCTAAGGTGGTGGAAGGACCACATAACAAGTATGGTTACTATGATGGTTTATATTTTATGATGAATGTTACAAATCTATGTTTGGGACATAACTAATTTTTGTGTGAAATGTCTCAGATTTGGTTATTTTTGTGTTAAATCAATTGTTGTTATAAATTACAGGTTGATAATTGAGTAGAAATATTCAAGATATTTAATTTTAATAATGAAATTTCTAATTTCTTAGACATTATATCCATTTTATGATGGTAATTCTAACATGAAACAACTTTGGTTTCAAAATTTTCATTCTAATTTTTGGAATCATGCTAAAATTTTATGAGAGAATGCAAAAATTTAAGTATGTATGAGCGCTTTAAAACATGACTTTTTTTCATATGAGGTTTAAAATATTTAAAAAGTTGTAGTATAATTGTTATTGGATGTTTTGATTTGATCCTTTCTCTATTAGTTATGAAAATTTGTGAATCTTTATTTAAAGAAGCATGAACTAATGAATCTCTTATTTGAAGGCTTTAGATTTTGCACTTAGTTGTTGTACTTTTTGTAAATTAGTATACTATTAAAATCGATAGATGGTTGATCAAGCTCTTAAAAAAGAAGAGAGAGAATCTTCAAATCCTAGTATAATGAGACATGTTGAATGAAAGAAATGCTACATAAGAAATGCAGTTGTTTTAAACAACATTATCCATGGTTGTTTTGATTTGTCATCGAGATAGATCCTCATTAAGGGGAGAAGGATGTCACGACCTACTATTTGACTCTTTTTTTTATAGATATTATTAAATATATTAACATATTTTTTAGTGTTGATCATATGATGTTTACATATAAATGCTAATTGATTTGATCATGCTAACATATTGTTATTCTGTAATAACATATTGTTATACTAAAACAATATATTGTTATCCTATAGTGACATACTATTATCCTACAACAACATACTTTGATCCTATAGTAATATACTTTGATATTACATATTAATGATACTATCAATATAATTTTATATTATGATGATTATATAATTTAGAATTACATGCATATATGTTTTTATTCATTTAAAATAGATATTGTTGATGCCATATTTTGGTGGTTGCAGGGCTCACAGGTACATCAACTAGATTGGTGGTGGATTTCAGCAATTGGGATAATAATGATAGAGACAGTGAGTAGTTGGGTAACACCAGCACTAGATAATAAATATAATGGTAATGATTCATCTAGTCATTGAGCAACTACAACATGCATTATGTTTCTCTTTTTATCTTGTTTTATTCATTTAATCTTGATTGATATTTGTCTTTTTATCTCACTTGATTATGGTTGTGCCCGCTTTTAATTTTTATTATTTTCTTTGACTGGTGTCTTGTGTGTGTTGGCTTGGTGATAAGTTGTCTTTTATCTCAGCTATCATGTTTTTATTTCAAGTCATTAGGGGGATCAAATACTTTAATTATCATTTTGACCCTATTAATTTATTGCCCACCGTGCATCATATTATAATTTAAATTATTTAATATAAGTCTTCTTATCTTGGTTTTATCATCAAGAGGCCTTGAGAAGGTTAATGTCATGCATTATAATAGAGCGAGACTCCATGATGACCTTGATTTAATAAATCTATGGGCAAGAAATAACTCATGCTTAATGTTTTTATTAAACAAAATTTGTGTTAGGCTATGATGACCATAAAGGGGTTGTGAAATTTTAGACATGCATTATAGTTAAAATAAAAATAAAAAATAAAGTTTATCTATTTTTAAATAGATAAATAAATAAAAAGAAAGAAAAGCAAAAAAAAATAAAAAATTTATTTCTTGAAAGCAAATGATGACATTAAGAGTTGACTCTTCACCCAAAGAGTAATCGATTGTTTTACTTAGGAATAAATGTCTTTTTGTTGTGTTGGTTTTTGGGGGGAAACCCTAAAGGAAAAATGGTGGTCATGGAGAGTAATGTCGGCTGGAAATTCATCTCAACAGGTTTTAATGGCTTGGGAAAAATTCATAACTGGGTAGAAGGAAGAAAAAGAGAGCAAACCATGGAAGAAATAAAATGGATCTAAGTAAGAGTTTCATTTTATGGTGAAGGGTAATCAAAGAGAACTTATTTTTTTCATAGGGAAGATTTGTGCCAAGTGATGCATTATTTTTGTCTTGTTGGAGTTATCTTTTTATGGCTATATGGAGTTGAATTGATTCTCATACCTAGTTGTGGGTTAAAAATTTTACCTGGTGTATAGGGTTTAAAATAAATCATATTTATTATTGAATGTTTTTTGGGATAAAATATTAAAACCTTGGTGATTATTCTTTTTTATTTATGATTGTAAAATGTTTCTTTAAAATGGCATGTTAGATGTTTTATTTTCTATGTATTTTTTATTTAATGGCTAAATAGGTGCCTCTTTCTACTGTAATTATTTTTCAATTGTTAAATTTTTATCATTGTTATTTTTATTTGACCTTACTAGTCTTTGATGACATCTTATAAAAATATGACACCATAGCAAAGCTTGCATATTTTTATTTTAGCTTAATTTGCCTAGATTTTGATGGATTTAGAGGCATTGGTGCAAAGGAGATGTTGCTCTTATTTTACCTCTTTCATTTTGGTTGTTTGGGTCAAAACATGAATGGGTTGTTGTTTGTTCTTGGCTAAGAAAAATAAAAATTATAAATCTAGATGATTCATCCTATGTTGGATGCTTAATAGATCTGGTAGGCCATTATGCAAGTATCACTTGTGAAATTTTTGGTGTATTATTACCAGCATTGTTGGTGCATGATGTTATGGTTCATTTGTTTAATGATGTTATGTGACTACCATAAACTATTTATTGATGGCTAAATAATCTTACTCACACCCTTTATCCAAAGCCTGAATGTCTGACTCCACCACCCAACTGATGGTTGGGTGGTGAGGGCCACCGATTGGAGGGTTCAAAGGATGGGTTGAGGTGGTGTGTAGATCATTTGGTGGTACACTTTTATTCTAGAGGTGAATGTATTGTTTGACATTATTATTACCTTGTTGCAATGATTAAATGTTTGTTGTAGCATGTTTAAATTTCACTCTTCCTATGTATTATTTCTATAGCAATCTTCTTGCAATATAAGAGAGTATGTTGTATTTTTTTTATATAAACTCAAATTTGATGGAGTTACTACTCATAACTTATAAAGTTTTATCAAAAATAATTTATGGGTTTTATTCTTCTTGATTTAACCTTCGAAACGTATATCTGAAGTATTTTTTATTAAATACAAAGAGAGAAAATTGAGTTCTAATATGAATGTATTTTGTTATTAAAATAGAGATATTCTACAATAGTTTAATGCTCTTCCTACAACATGATTTTGAGAGTTATTATTTTTTATTGTTGATCCTATAGGATGTTTGTTAAAGGTTATATTTTTCTTTGAATTAATGCATTATGATAAGAAAAATTAGTTGGATGTATGAA
This sequence comes from Torreya grandis, assembly GCA_037957365.1. NCBI lineage: Eukaryota > Viridiplantae > Streptophyta > Pinopsida > Cupressales > Taxaceae > Torreya > Torreya grandis. Next base: position 122,763 of record JARHVA010000441.1, read on the forward strand.
TTTTTAGAGTGCTATAAATTAATTCTTGATCTACGTAAATTGTTGATTCTATTATCTATATAGTTGTAGTAAGAGTTTTTATTTATTTTATATGGTTTTAATAAGTGTTTATTGTTGATAATTACAATGCCTTTGGTGTTGGAAAGTGGCCCTATGGGGTAGATATAGCATAATTCTATTGCATGAGTATATGATTTAACATGGTGCAATGATCCTTAAATTATGAGATCTTGGTATAAAGATATATATAGGATAGTATCATTGCATATCTCTTATATGTATGAAGTTTAATAAGTAAGGACATCCTTGGAAGCTTATACATTCTTATAAAATTATGTGGGCATGTTTTGTCTTGGCTGATCCAATATGGTTAAGACTTGATTTTATTTGTGCAATGATTCTTTGACATTAAGATTCTTGGATTTTAAATTCAACATTATATTTTTTGATTTCTTGAATATTGGAAATGGTGTATGATGGGAATCATACATGCATAACTTTGGTTGTGGGTTTTGGGTGCATTATATAAATCCTTACCATGAATAGTGAACTATGTTCTTAATTTCACTTGCACTCTGAACAGAGTGACATTGACAAGAAAAGAAAGAATTTTATTTTTGAGTCATTTCAGATATGTAATGTAATAATACTATGAGTATGGAGTCACTAGTCTATAAGGGATACATCAGACGTGGATAATTTTTCATGAGAGAAACATAGGTAATTAAAAGTGGTCTTGATTTTGTAAACACCATTATATTTAGTTGGAGATGCCTATAGAAGACTCTTTTTGTAATTATGTCAGAAGCATTTTATACTAGGAGAATCATAACTAAGATTCATTTATAGATGGAATATAAAACTACCACATGGACACATTATTATGGAGGATTTAATGGTGGAGAGCATCCTGGATCTACAAGTCAAAGATGAGGATCTATTGGAAAGTCAAATGTGTCACGTTGGGTATTACCAAGGTTGAGTATTTATGAATGACTGGACTACATATTTTCTTTACCAACAAATATTAGAATCATATCATATAAGTGAGGTGGAATCATACAAACTATGATTTTGAAGTTTGAACTGATTTAAATGCATTCAACAAAGGAAAAAATATGAGTACAACAATACTCAAGTATATTTTATTTCTTTAGTATATATTATACATATTATGTGATTAGTTTTTCTTATTTGGATATTTTGTTTTAATATTTTTATAAATTGTTTTATATAGTGATACAAAAATCATACATGAACTTAAAAAAATTATCGTACCTACATATTTGGACATTGTACCAATATTGTTATCATAACTTTTTCTTCCTTGACCGTACTACTCTTGACATAACCATTATAGACAAGGTAAGCCCGATGAACATAACCGTTATAGATAAGGTAGGTCCCATGAACATAACCATTATAATCTTGACTAATATGTTCTCTAGTGAAATACATATGTCTAATTGGTCCCTGCAACACACTATGACTCCCACTACCATCTGACCATCGCATGCTACATGTGGCAATAACAAATATCATGCAATGGAATTTTTTATATTAATTTTATATTTATGATATAATATAATATAATATTATGTAATTGTAGTATTATACATAATAATAAATTATATTTAAGAATATAAAACATACTATTGTCAAGGGTTGATAAGGATGATATGAGACTAATTTGATTATGAGAAGGCTCCAATCAAATCAATGATGTAATGTCGTTGATGTGGGGATAATAAATTGAGGTTCCAAATTCTATATTGTAACTTATGTTCATTTATGTTGCCCATATATTGACATTTAGAGAAATTACATTAGGGTTAAAAAAATACAGAAACACCATACTCATACCGATGAAATAAAGGGCAAGCTCATACAAAACTTGCAAGTGGTGAAAGACTTCAAAGTGAGCTAGGCAGTGATGATGAGGAGCAATGACAACATATTTTAGGTAATATCATACCCTAGATGGATCATATCACATTCATGCACCAACTTCAAGGCAGTTGTCGGCTTTACATGACTTGTACCCATTACAAAGGGATTTGTAGCTGTTAAGGTGCTGGCATCTTTTATTGATTATTTTCTATTTGATTATGGAAAGATTCCATGTCTGATGTGTAGATCAAATCAATAATGCAAAGTTGTTGATGTGGGGATAATACATTAAAGTTATGGAGTCTATTTTATTACTTTCATTGTAGTTGATGTGAGTACAGAAGCTTTTACAAAGTGCATGTACAATATAATATTATTATTAATTATTATTTTATACACACACACACACACTTAATAACATAATAATATATAATATGTTATACTATTATATATAATTAATACTTCATAATAATATTATTTATTTAATATTATAATCCATTATATTATAGCGATATATTATTACTATTTAATTATAGTATAAATAAATATATATAAATATAAATTATACTATTATATATAATTAATATTACATAATAATATAATTTATTTAATATTATAATCTATTATATTATAGCGATATATTATTATTATTATTATTATTATTATTATTATTATTATTATTATTATTATTATTATTATTATTATTATTATTATAAAGAGAGAGAGAGAGAGAGAGAGAGAGAGAGAGAGAGAGAGAGAGAGAGAGAGAGAGAGAGAGAGTTGAGTTGAGTTGAGTTGAGTTTAAATGGAGAGGGGAGAGGGGGTCCTTTCTTTAAATGGGATTAATTAGACGTAGATCTATCTACATGTCAGTTGTTTATAATGATTTCATATGGATCAAATCAGTGTTTGGTGTTTAATCTATTATAATATACTATAATAATATACTTTTACTGTTTAATATAGTATAAATAAAAATATAAAAATGTAATGATATAAATAATATATAGAGTTAATAATATATATAATATAATAGTATATAGTATGTTATAATACTATGTATAATTAATATTATATAATAATATAATAATAAAGTGGGTATTTGTAAAGTAAATAAGTGTAAATTCACAGTCGTATCACAATTAAAATTCATGACTGCTGACCATGTCTCATATTTTGTTCACAAAATATTAAGAAATAAAAAAATGATATTTTTTTATGAAGGCGACTGTGAAAACTGAGGTTGTGTCTTTCTTCATATGGTGTGGAAATGCACTATGCGGAGAGGAAATGTTTTTTTTTATGGTGAACTAGAGCAATGGCAAATTGGTGAGGAAGAGAAAACCCATACAAAAAATACAATTGGTGAAAGATATTAATGTGAGCTCAGTGTTAATGATGAGGGGTAATGGCATGGTATTTCAGTGACCAGGTATGTTAGATATCCAATGGCTCTTTTAAAAACACAACAAATGCATGATGTGTCAATTTAGACAAGTCTCACTAAATTGACAAACAAAATTAAATGAGGGTTTGAATCTCCACCAATTTCTACATGTTATCTCCTAACACTATGGCAGTCTGATCACTCACAACATAATCATGCATAATTTGAACAAAAAGGATTTTGAAAGGACTTTCTCAAAAAAATTAACCCAACAAAACACTCCCAAAAATATGGTCGTCATGGAAATATATGGTTGAAAAATCCTTGAAAGAGACACATAGGTCCATTAAGATGACATATGGAATGATTTGTACGTGATTTGAGAGTGGCTTTTTGGTAGTGAATCATGTTGTAAGTTATATGGATCATACTGTGTAGGTAATTTAATGTTTGATGTTTTGGGCTTTGGATGGAATAAGTCTCACAATGGAAAATATTAAATTCATCTTGTCTAGATGTAACATTGTTTGTTCTACGTAACTTAAAAACAATAGGTCTCACTCATGAGATTTTTGATTTAGACAAATTTGAAAGCTTTATAGCATGAAGACAACCCCTATATTATAAAAGACTAATGACGTGGTGATAGTCTTCACCACAAGAGTCTTGACAAAGACACATCTACAATTTATTTTGATCGATATCAGAATTTCCCACTTAATGGCAATGATGCATTTGTATTGCTACAAACAATAGACATATGACTATTGATGGTGGGGGTGAAACCATCAACAGGTGGAAGACTAAATTTGTTCATCATATGAAAAAACCAAAACACCGCCCAACAAAGCAGTGCATATCTGTCAAATGTTTTAGGCTTTGAGTGGAATATGGCATCAAATTCAACTTGTTCAAATATGAAATTTTTTGTTACTCATATAACTTTAAAATATTAAGTTTCACTCATGTGATCTGATTTGATTGAAACAAGACCCCATGTCTGATGTATGATTTAAACTAACAATAAAATATGGTGAAATCCCAAAATACATATTGTTTCTTTCATTTGCTCATATCACTAATATATTACTATTTAAAAATGAAAAATTATATCCCTTTCAACATTCCTTGCACCATCAAAACAACTACTAATAATAAACATCTTATAAAATAAAAGAAAAAGAAATCTTTTATTTAAAATAAAATTGAAAACAAATAATAAATATTTTATAAAGTGAAAGAAAAAACATCTTTTTAAGTGAAAGTCTAGTCTTTTCTCTCTTATTTTTTTAAGTTCATAAAAAGTCAAATAATTAAAAAAATACTTTAAAAAAAATAAAATGTAAAAACAAATGTTATTTTCCTTTATGAAAAAGTGCAATCTTATCACTTATATTTTGATGTCTTTATGGTCCAACACGATTTTGAAGTGGGGCAAACCACATTCACATGCTTTCTTGAACGAAAAGGTTTACCTCTTATTTCTCAATACTTCTGTAAATTCCATATGGTTTTTTATATTCATTCATTATTATGCGTTTGCATTTTTTTTCAAAGAAAGAATTGAAGATTAAAAAATATTCCCCAATTTTCACAAGAAGAAAGGAACATAAAATAATTTAAAAAAAAAAAAACGTGAAAATTTACCTGGACAGTACTTTAAATCAATCATGAAAACACACTCTGAACGAGAGGAAAAGGAAAATCTTATCAGTTGAATTTCACATTGGTGAAAATAAATCTCATGAGTTGAAAATCATATCTAAGAGTCATGGGGTGTCTTTAATAATTGTGATCGTACGCCATGATTTTGATTCCACATGCTTTGTACTAATAGAGTGACTCTGCTTTTGAGATGCCTCTGCACTCCTTCCACACGGTTTCCTACACAAACCATAGCCATTCATTCTGTGCGTCTCATCACTACGTATCTTCATTACTCCCTGTTCTTAGCACTTCACCTCTGACTGCCAAGCCGGTTTTACTTGCTTTTCTTTGTGTTGAGCACATTTGAATTCAATGGCATCCACTTCTTCCGCTGGTCATGAACTAGAGAATGAGATTACAAATGCTTCCGATGGAATTGCACAACCATGTGCATCTACTTCTGTTCCATCCTCAACACCAACCCTGTTTTCATCCTGCTTTCAATGGTTTTATTTCTTTGTTTCTTTCTTTATGTTCAATGCGATCCAATTCAATGGCATCTACTTCTACCATTAGTCATCAAACAGATACCGAGATTAAAGATGCTTTTAAGGGAATTGCACCATCTCCATCTACTTGTGCCACATCCTCAAAGCTGCCATTTGGTTATTCATTAATCACCGTGGCCCCGATGTCAAACATACACTCGCCATCACTCTCTACAATACCCTCAATCACATGCGATTGAAGGTTTTTCTAGATTCAGACGAGCTTGAATTGGGGGAGTTCTTGCCCAAAGCAATACAAGATGCAATGCCAAGTGCTTTGCTTCCGGAGAGGCTACACAACACGGCCCGGCTGTTGGTAAAAATTCATAGGAGGTGGGATGACATCTAAAAGAATCTGAAGAACTTCTAATGGTCTTGACATTTGGTCCCATAGACTGTTTGGTCTCGTGAACGTTATTAAAACTCATTTCATTTTACATAGCAATTTTTTCAAAGCGCTATGCAGAATCTCCATAGTGTTTGGCAGAGCTGGCATTTATGCTCAAAACAGGCAACCCAATTATTCATGTTTTTTATCATGTTCAGCCTACCGATCTCAGATATGTTGCTAATGGAGTGTATGCTGGCGCATTTTCCCAGCATGAAAGGGAAGGTAGATACACCGCATAAAAGTTTGAGGGGTGGAAGAGGGCGCTCCATGAAGCTTCATTTTTTGATGGCCACATGATTAATAATAATGAGTGAGTACCAAACACCGTCACCCGCACTCATAATTTTCTTTTCAATCTTCTTCCCATGCATCCCTGCCATATCATTATTATTATTTTTTAAATAATTGTCACTGTTAATAGTAATTTTCCCCTATTTGGTTTATATGTTCTTTATGTTTATTGATGAGGAGAGGCTGCTAAAAAAGATTGTGAATTGTGCATAGAAAGTAATTAAATATGTGCCATTAGTGGTTGCAAAACATCCAGTGGGTATGCATGAAGCCCTACAAGACTTTGAAATGACTACACTTCAATCTGCCCAATTAAGCCACAACAATGTGCAAATTGTGGGATTCTGGGGCATGGGTGGTTCCGGCAAAACCACCCTTGCTAAAGAAATATACAACAATAAAGGGCCATTTATGGAAAGGTCTAGTTTTATTTTTGATGTTAGAGACGCAGCATCCAAAAGCTTATTGCATAGCAAGCATAAAAAACTCCTTTAGGACCTTGGTGTCAAAGGGGTATCATTTGACAATATAGAACAAGGCAAGGGGATGCTTGCAAGGAGTTTGAGATATGTTCGTGTTTTCATCATTCTAAATGATGTGGATCATGTGGATCAATTGGATGCTCTATTGCCTGCAAATGATAGTCTGGGATCAAGTAGATTGATCGTTGTCTCCACACGGGAATTGGAAGTCCTTAAATGTTGGGGCATCTCTTCCATTTATAAAATGAGAAAAACTGGATGTGCCACGCTGAGCAACGTTTTTGTTGGCATGCCTTTTTACAACCCTTTCCACTGGATGGATTCGAGGAGTTCATTAAAAAGTGTTAGAAAACAAAAACATATTAAACACAGAAAATAGAACACACAGATTGCTACAGCATTCATGGAACAAGATTTTTATTAATCTTCTTGAATCTTGCAGATCTTCTTGATCTTGCTTATCTTGCTCAATTACAAAGCTATGCCCATGGGTTTCTTAAATAGAATTGAGAACAAACAATAATTAGAAAAGCAAACTCAAGACTAATTTTAGTCTTTACATGCAAACTGCTTGAACTAACTGTTTGTTAACTAACTGATAGTTAACTATTGTGCATGCATGAGAAGGAAGTGGAACTGGTAGTTTTGGAGAAATTAACTCCAGTTGACTTCAGTTTCTAACACTCCCCCTTAATTTCTACCACTAACTACTTTAGCATTTACAATGCCTAAATTATTTACCATTCTTGCCACAGCTACGTTGCTAGTAGCTGCCATTGATGGCATACATCTCTTCACTCATTCTGTCTACCAGCTTCAGCTAGGATGCTTTTCTTTTGCAGAATACACTGCCTCTCATGAGGAATACATTGCCTTGTCTTCATACAAAACAAATACAATTGCTCAATGAGCGTTCACTCAGCATTTAAGACTGAGGAGTAGCCTGTCGAAAGGCTATCAACGGACATGCTTATATCCAACACTGCAAGCTTCCTGCTTGCTTACCTTTCTTTCACCCGACGCGTAACTGCTCAGGTATCCTCCCAGGACTCTGCTGGGTTCATTCCACGTTGGTCTAGATTTGCCAACGATCGCCTAATCTTCAGACACTTTGACAGCTTCACTCGTTGTTCAACACACACACTTTCACAGCTTCACTCGTTTTTCAACACACACACTTTCACAGCTTCACTCGTTGTGTAACACAAGCACTTTCACAGCTTCACTCGTTGTGTAACACAAGCACTTTCATAGCGTCACTCGCTGTGTAACACAAGCTCTGCAGAGCTCGTCTTTTCAAACACGGCACTGTGGTCGTTCATGCTATAATCTGAAGACAATGAATGATTGCATTGCTTGTATAACATGAAAAAACATACGCCTTGTAAAACTGAATATAGATAGCAAACAAGAAACAAAATAAACAAATAAAAAACTTTCGACGGTGATTGTACTTTTCAATTGTGCCTTGACCGCAAACTGCAATCTTTATCACCTTCCCACGCTTTGCGTGTCTCAATAGGCTCTTTTCTTCCTGACAACAGCTCCCCACAAATTGCCAGGGTCCTCCCACGATCTCAAGCCTACACTCTGTCTTCACGCGTTGGACTGCGACTGCTTCGCTCTCCTTTCTTCTTGGCGCCTCCCTGTTGGTTGCTTTCCTAACCAGGCTCTGATACCACTTGTTAGAAAATAAAAACATATTAAACACAGAAAACAGAACACACAGATTGCTACAGCATTTATGGAACAAGATTTTTATTAATCTTCTTGAATCTTGCAGATCTTCTTGATCTTGCTTATCTTGCTCAATTACAAAGCTATGCCCATGGGTTTCTTAAATAGAATTGAGAACAAACAATAATTAGAAAAACAAACTCAAGACTAATTTTAGTCTTTACATGCAAACTGCTTGAACTAACTGTTTGTTAACTAACTGATAGTTAACTACTGTGCATGCATGAGAAGGAAGTGGAACTGGTAATTTTGGAGAAATTAACTCCAGTTGACTTCAGTTTCTAACAAAAAGTTGTTAAATGCTTGTGGTGGACTTCCTCTGTCTCTCAAGGTACTTGGAGGACTGCTATATGGACACTCCTGCAAGGATTATTGGAAGTCTCTAATACATAAGCTCTCCAGAATATTTCCTGGCGATGTAAAAAAAAGTTTAAAAATAAGCTATGATGCTCTAGACGATGAAGAAAAGGATATATTTTTAGATATTGCTTGTTCCTTCATTGGAGAGGAGATAAGTTTGGCCATTGATGTTTGGGATGGATGTGGATGAAGCGGTCTGCACAGTTGGGAAAGGCTTGTCAACAAATATCTTGTGGAGTTAAACGAGGGTAATCGCATAAGAATGCATGACCACTTGAGGGATTTGGGAAGGGAAATCGCAAGTCAACAGTCACCCCATCGTCTTTGATGCACTGAGCAGATTATTAATTTTCATAATCAAGCAGGTGAGGTTAATACTTTCTTTTGTTGCTAAAACCTTTTTGTATGTGTGTATGTTTGCTTGGGAGCTGGTTTATATTTTTCTATAGCCTTTAACTTTTATAAATAAAATTGATAATCAGAAAAAAAAAAAAAAAAAAAGACATTCGAGGAATAATGGCCACAACAGCTGGATCAGCTAGTGAGGTTTACGAAAAAGTTTGTGACATTGCAACCTTTTCTCTTGAATTAAATTTTTTTGTTACGGGAGTAGTTTTGATCCAGTAATTGGCAAATTGGTATCAAGAGAGTTGGTCTGGCTTAGATGTAATGTAAGTGGGCAGAGAAAGCTTCCCCGCTTTCATTGAAAAAATTGAGGGTTTTAGAACTCATTGAAGATTATAGGGAGGAAAATCCCTTGGAAGAACTGTTGGAGGCTGATGACGCTATAAGCATCTTCCTTTTCCGCTTTTTTAAATTTATATTTCCAATTCTTTGTAACTGTTATTTATTTTTGGTCCAACTTATTGAAAATGTGATGCAGGCTCCTGTGCAGCTACGAACGTTGGTTATTTCCGAGTGCAGAAAATTTCAAAAATTTCCAGAGTCAATAGGATGTCTCAAGCATTTGAAAATATTGGTCGTCGTAATAAACAATAGCTTGAGTCTGCCAGAAGAATTTTGTCTTCTTCAATCGCTGGAGCATTATTAAAATTGTAAAAAGTATTTAATTTTTTCCCTGTCAATAAAAGGAATAATAATAATATATAAATAAAATACTTTTTTTAACCATAAAATGTTAATAATTAAATGCTCTAACACACTTTAACATATTTTTACCATACTTTAAGAGACCATCAATCCTTCTAAAGATGAATAATAAGTAATTTAGAAAAAAAATAGATTTCTCCATTGCTAAATTAAAAAAATAGAATTAAATAAAATTGGTTGTCCACCTCCCCCTGTTTGTTTGATGAGAGTGGGAGAGGGTTTAAAGGAGATTTGACCTCATCACCTTGAATCAATGGTTTAAAGGGGATTTGAACTCATCGCCTTGAATCAATTGTTGATTCTCATTCCCCTCTTTAAAAAGATAAATAAATGGGATTTTTTTGTCATATGAAATGTTTATTAATTTTCTCTATTTAATTTATATATAATGTCCACCAAAGTCCAAGACTGGTCCATGGGACTCCGAAAGATATAATGTAAAGAAGATAAGGGGAGTGTAGTATCACACCTAAACTAATATAAAAGAGAAATCTAAATCTAAAATGAGTAAGTGGAATGAAATAATCCAATATGATTAAATATCATGAAGAAGATAAAAAGGAGAAGTGTCTTACATAGTGAAATAAACCTTGTTGCTTTGGAGAAACACTTCTGATAGTCAAAGTGATAAATAAGTGTGTGATGAGTGTGAGACCATGTAAATCATTAAGTCTATGACGTTTTATTAATCTACCATATAAAAATGACTATTTTAGATAATATGTGTCAGGATCCCTACTCCTGAAGAGTACACTTGATTACCTTTGTATAAGCAACTAAACACGGAATTTAACCAGAAGTAAAATATAACTAGAATTCATAAACAGCACAGAATATGAGAGACAATACAATCTTGTATTCAACTCATCCAGAAGGAAATACAATGAAGAAAATACACTCTTCCCACACCTCTAGGGTGTACCAGTAATTCTCCCTCGAGAGTTCTCTCTCTCAATTACAAACAAATCAACTCAAACACAGAGTTGTTGTTTCAACCAGTCAGTAACAATACTGCCAGTACCACCAACCAGTAAGTGACAATCAACTCAACCGTTGTTGCCTACTTCCAGTACCACTGAGTGCACCACGTACTCCAAGTAGATCTCTCCCTGATCTTGCTCCTTGATGTGTTGCAGATCTCTTTTGACCGTGCTACCCTGTAGATCTCCTTTGACCTTGCACACATACACCTGCAGATCAACTGATCTTACTTACCATGTAGATCTCTCCTGATCTTGCACACCTACAGATCAACCTGGTCTTGCACACCTGCAAACCTAGATCTTACAATCGGAAGGATCTATTCATTGTCCTTGCCTTTCCAAGTCCTTATGATTCTTCAATTTTACAATACAGCCCCATGGGTCTCTTAAATAGATCCCATACAAACAATAATTAGACTTCTTAATTACAATAATTAGAAACGCAGACTCAAGACTAAAATTAGTCTTTACATGCAAACAACCAGTTCGTTAAACTAACTGTTCGTGTAACTAATAGTTCTAGAACCGCATAGGAGACCGACGTCAGTCGCTGTCTGTCTAGAGATGACTGACATCGACTGATCCATGACCAATGTCAGTTACTGTGACACTCAGCAACCTCCTCTATGTTTGCATCAGTGAAGCTTTTAGCTCCACAACTTAACAATCTCTCACTTGGAGATAAACAGCTGCACCTGTACCTGTACTTGTACATCATCTAATTTTGTTTCCTGGCTTGTATCCCTCTTCAAGTTCAATCTTGAAGACCAACCACCACATATCCTATGCTGCTACTCCTGTCATCCAAGTAACCTGTCATATCCGAATCTACATACCCATGTAGAGAAGTCTCTGACCCTGCATAGCATGAATCCCTGCTGCTGGTCCCTCTCAGATACCTGAGAATCCACTGAACTACTTTTCAGTGCTCTTTTCTTGAATTGGCCACAAACTTGCTGACAACTCCCACTGCTTGGGCAATATCAGGTCTAGTACACATGTACTCAACCTCATCATGTTATTTGAGACACTGTTCTGTGAACTGTCCATCCATAAGTGTGCTAACCGGTTCTGCATCCTACATATTGAACCTCTCCACTACCTTATTCACACAATCACCCTGAGACAACATCAACCTGTGATCTTCTCTGTCTCTAAAAATACTCATGCCAAAGATTTTCACTTCTCCTAATTCCTTTTTAGCACACCTCTGAACTAATTTTACCCTTAGCTCAGTAAATCTCTGCATGTATGAACCTGCAACAAGCATATCATCCACATACAGTAACAAGATAATGTCGTGACCATTATCCAACCTGATAAAATAAACACAGTGATTACATTGACATTGACTAAAGCCATGCTTTGTCATACACCTATCAAATCTGTACCACTATCTTGGAGCTTGCTCAAGATCATATAATCTGGCCTTCTATCTCACATGTCCATTCTCTTCTTTATTTAACCTAAGAATCCATTCATCTTTCAGTGCTTTCATCTCGGCTGGCAACTCTACCAAATCTCTCGTTTGGTTCTTTCTCAAAGAATTCATGTCATGCTCCCACTGTTTCCTGGATTCTACCTGCATTGTCTCTTCAAAACTTCCTGGTTCTTGACTATCAGTGAGCAATAAGTTCAAGTAGTATAAAGAAGGAGAATAACGAATTTGAGGCTTACTTACCCTTTCAATCCTCCATATGGGCGTTTGAGACTTTTTGACAACTTGTTGTCCACCCAAAATATGTTCTCTAGTCGACCTTGGTTTGCACCCGATCGATGTCGATTTCACCTGATCGTCGACGCCGATTTCTTGACCGACGTCGGTGTCCACCTTCCTGACATCACCAACTTTGTTTTACACATGACCGACATCGGTACCTACCTGATCGACGTCGGTTCTCCCCTGACCGACGTCGGTAACTGTGTTTTCCTGTGAGTGATAACCTTTATTCGCGAGCTCACCTTGGATCATAACCTTGCCCAAACTGCCCTGCTCAGAATTATTCAGCCCCTTGAGCTGATCTCTGTCCATAATCTTTTCCATAAAAACCAAGGCTTTCCAGTTCTTAAGCTTGTCAAAGACATCAGACTTCCTCTTAAGAACATACATTCCCTTCTCACTCATGTGACCAAGCCTACAAAGCCACATCTTTACAACAAAAAGAGAATCAGTAATACAAGTAGATAGATAAGAAGTACCTACTTTCTTACCACATGCTAATTCAAGTGCACCCTTGGAAACTTTCTAAGATTTTGCTGTGAGAGTAACTGTGCAACCCTCATTATCCAACTTTCTTGCAAAAATTAAACTCTTTTTCAGGACTGGGACATGCATGACATCTTTCAACACCCATGTGTTACCCATCTGCAATTTCAACCACACTTCTCCTTTGTCAACAATTTGACAAGGCTCACCAACCCCTAAATAAATCTTTCCAAAGTCTCCATGGACATAATCATGGAAAAATACTCTATTTAGGGTTGTATGGAAAGAGGCAACAAAATCTAAAACCCAAGATTCTACTTTATCCAAGGAACATACAAGAGCATCTTGTGCAACAATACCTGCAACATCTGCTTCTTCATTTCCTTCATGATGATCTTCTTTCAACCAACAATCTTTCTTTACCTGCCCTTTCTTTTCATAATTTTATAATTGATAATTCTTGCCATTGAATTCTTTTATTCTTGGCTTACTTTCTTCTGCCATTGCTTTACTCCCACTCAATCAGAAACTCCTGAGAGTGACCTGTAATCAACAAACACTTAACACGCTCTGACCACCTGTTAGTGTACCTAACCAAGCTATGATACCAATTTTGAAGATCCCTACTCCTGAAGAGTACACTTGATTACCTTTGTATAAGCAACTAAACACAGAATTGAATCAGAAGTAAAATGTAACTAGAATTTAAAAACAACACAGAATATGACCGACAATACAATCTTGTATTCAACTCATCCAGAAGGAAATACAATGAAGAAATGACACTCTTCTCACACTTCTAGGGCGTACCAGTAATTCTCTCTCAAGAGTTCTCTCTTTCAATTACAAACAAATCAATTCAAACACAGAGTTGTTTCAACCAGTCAGTAACAATACTACCAGTACCAGCAACCAGTAAGTGACAATCAACTCGACCGTTGTTGCCTACTTACAGTACCATCGAGTACACCACGTAATCCAAGTAGATATCTCCCTGATCTTGCTCCTTGATGTGTTGCAAATCTCCTTTGACCTTGCTGCCCTGTAGATCCCCTTTGACCTTACACACACACACACACCTGTAGATCAACTAATCTTACTTACCATGTAGATCTCCCCTGATTTTACACACCTACAGATCAACTTGGTCTTGCACACCTATAAACCTAGATCTTACAATCGGAAGGATCTCTTCCTTGTCCTTGCCTTTCCAAGTCCTTATGATTCTCCAATTTTACAATACAGCCCCATGGGTCTCTTAAATAGATCTCATATAAATAATAATTAGACTTCCTAATTACAATAATTAGAAACGCAGATTCAAGACTAAAATTAGTCTTTACATGCAAACAACCAATTCGTTAAACTAATTGTTCGTGTAACTAATATTTTTGAAACTATACAGGCGACTGACGTCGATCACTGTTTGTCTGGAGATGATCGACGTCAGTCAATCCATGACCGATATCGGTAGCTTCCTGTCTACCCCTGACCGACGTCAGTTGGCCTGACCGACGTCGGTTACTGTGACACTCAACAACCTCCTCCATGTTTGCATCAGTGAAGTTTTTAGCTCTACAACCTAACAATATGGACTTATCAACAGTTCAAATTTTTGAAAACTATCAGAAATAAATTATATTGTATCAAGATTAAATTAAATTGTATCAAGATTAAATTGGATTTATTACAAATAAATCACATCTATCTAATGTATTTTTAATAAGTCTAAATTATTTAAAATGATTATAAATAATTAATAGTTGAAAACTATCATAAATAAATTGGACTTCATCAAAAATTACTTGGACTTATTACAAATAAATTACATCTATATGATATATTTGCAACAAGTCCAAATTATTTAAAATTATCCAAAACAATTAAAAATTAGTAAATTTTTTTACAAATAAATCTCATCTATCTAAATGTGCAAAATATTCAGAATTTATGTGGTCATTCAAATTGGTTCACAAACCATACATATAAGACTTGACATTTTATTTCTTAAAGAAAAATAATTCATACATCAATCAGGTGCTTGGATGATATGTGATTTAAATCACCTACGATGATTGGGATGCCACATGTCAGCAGTTGATTGAATTGTGAATTATTTGTTTAATCTAACTCAGGGGATGTTCTTGAGACTATCAAATTTTATCTCATATTTGTGTACATGCCACGTGTCAATCATCGATGATCTATTATTATATTATTAATATAATTGTAGAGTAAAAATTACTCTACGTTGCATTCTAATTTTCAGTTGCACGCTAAAAAATTTTGTTCCCGCATACTTTGATGGCGAAGTTTTGAAATAGAGCACAGGCTCTATTCTCCCTTTTTGATTCATTTTTGTCTAAGTGTCGGGGTAAAGCAGAATCTGACAAGTGTCATCCTTTGAGGCATCTTTTTTCAAGTGGAAACGCCAAGTGTCATCGTTCGAGGCACCTTTCATATTTTCTATGAGTTAGTCAAAATGTGCCACATATCTAACAGTGACTCAGTGGAACACGCCAAGTGTCAGCATCTACGGTTACATATCAGCACCCACATTTTATCTCTTTGCAGCAGAAGGTTTCAAAAAGCTAAGTATCGAGATCAGGCAAAAAGTGCCAAGTGGCAGTAGCGGAAGGTCTCAGTGTTGCTTTTCTAAAAGTGACGGAAGCTGCCACATATCCCAGTTAAAGAGAGCGAAAGTCACCACGTGTCGGCATCTGCAATATGTTCAATTCAATGCCTTGGTTCAATTTTTGGTTCAAAGCCTTGGTTCAATATCTTCGGTTCAATGTCTCGGTTCATGTGTAAATGGTGCGAAGTGTTGAACCGTTGAACTGTTGAACCATTGAACCATTTTTGATTCAATCAATCAGTTCAACGGCTTAGTACAATCAGGTAGTTCAAAGGAGCGTCCCAAAAAACTAAAAGGTCAAGTGCCCTTTCAGAAGGCAGTAAGGCGCAACCAAACCATTCAAGCGAAGGTTGCCAAGTGTCATCTACCAATACCCTTTCTACTCCATTCCCAGAAGTAGCAGAAGATGCCATGTATCTTTCCAGAAGCACCGAAAGATGCCACGTATCTTCCCAGAAGTAGCAGAAGCTACCACATGTCACCATCTGAAAGATATTCTTCATTTTTCATGGCTGAATAAAGACTGTGGTGGGTCTCGAGTTTTATTTCTAAAAGTTTGTGGAAGCTACCAAGTGTCACCATCCATAAGAGCCTAACATGTGTCCTAAATGTTTTCACAGTATAGCTAAAGAGCAGTAGAGATTGCCACATGTATTTTGTTGAAGCAAGTGGAGATTGTCACCTGTCCCTATGCCCCTTTTCAAAGTTTCTCAGGTAAGAGATGCAGTGAGTCTTATTTCTGTTAAGTTATTAAGTATCAAAGAAGTGGATTGCGATAGGTGTCAAAGTCAAAATGTTCTTGAGCAAAGATATAGTAAAAGTCAAAGTAAAGCAGAAAGTGCCGCGTGTCTTCGATAAGTGTTGTAGAACATGCCACGTGTCGTTCTCTGATGTCTCCTAAGAAATAAGAAGATTTTTAGAGAATTGACTAAGTGTCCTCTTCTGTTTAATAGAATAGAGCGTCCTATGTATCTATTTCAACAAGTGAACTGCAGGGAAAAAGAACGTTTCAGAATCTAAGAACTATCTTCTGATAGACACTTCCAGCTCAGTTAGAGTTCAATTTGGGCCGTAAGTTTGGGAATGCACAGACAATTTGGAGGGAATTTGAGGTTATAAATAGAAGTGCAGGGATCACCAAATCATCATCAGATACTGAGAGAGAATTTTCTGAGAAAATTATTGTCAAGAGTTTTAGACTTTCTAGAGTTGTGATTAGGAATATCATTTGCCTTTATTCTATTTTCTTAATTTGTAAAGTTTATGTAACTGTGCATGTTTTTGTGCCTTTTATGTGGCTAGAGAATTAATAAGAAGACAGAGTTATGTGCCTTTGTTGATGTTTCCTATATCATTATGAAAGTAGTCTAAGCTGTGAGCCTCTATTTCTATTGTTTCTATCTTTTACATTGATCATGTCTCGTATGCTCTTTAATGTAATTGAATCTTACATATAGTTTCACTGTGCTTAAGATTAAGGATCAAAATTGCATTTAGGTGCATCACCATAGTTAGATTTTCTTTCTTTGCATTTGTGTTTCTATTTAAATTCCTATCCCTTTCCCCCCAACACTTGATATAAAAAAGAGACCAGCTTCTTAAAAATCTGGAGGTTGTTTCAAGTCACATGTCCCACATCTTGAAACTTCCCATTGTTGGTGTCTGAAACAAAGCGCAATTTTAAACATCAACAATTTTTGGCACTCCCGATGGGACCAATCTTGAAGTTTCTTTCAAGATCGTATGAAACAAAGAGCTACAAGGAGTCAGAGCTGTGGACCAGTAACCAGATCTCAATCTGCTATAAATCTAGGTATTCTTGTACCACTTTTGGTAACTAGTCCAAGAAGGAAAGTCAATCAATTTATACCAATACTGAGAGTAAATATGGGAGCTCTTGTTCCCCCAAGAAATTATGCAAGTTGAAACATTGGTAGTCCTCTAATCCTTCCAGTACCACCAGCTACTTGGGATCCTATCCCAGTAAATGCCTTGAAAGCTCTACCCAAATTTAGTGGAAAAGATTCTAAAACACCTGAAGAACATCTTCAAGATGTATCAGATGTATGTGTTATACATGTCATCACACAGCATAATGTGGCTATAAGGTTATTAGCGGCTTCTTTTAAAGGGAAGGCTTTGGAATGGTACCGATCCTTAACTCCCAATTCAATATCTACATGGGATGAGCTCGGAGATCTTGTCTTTGAAAGATTTGAAGAAAAAGGTGATAAGTCTTTTTTGTTGCAGTAATTGATTACCATCCAAAGGGCACCACAAGAAGCAATGACTGACTTCAACTCCAGATTTCAAAAGACTTGAGAAAGGATTCCTGTTACAGCTAGACCATTACCAGGTATGGCTATAATGTTTTATCTCAAGGCTTTAAATTTAGATATATCTGTTATGATTCAGTCACTTGGAGGTCAAACTCTGCCAGAAGCTTATGACTATGCAGTCAGAGCTGAAAATAATTTGATAGATGCTGGAAAGTTGCCCCCAAGGCCCCCCATGCCCATGTTTCTAGAAACTTCTTTGTCATTACCTCAAGAAGCGCCTAAATCCATAGCTCCACCTGTATCTATGTATCAATATCCTCAACCACCTGTGAAAGAACTTGTCCCTGCTCAGTCATCTGAGATGGATGATATCAAGAATATCTTAAGGACATTTTCTAATGAGTTGATTAACATAAAGAGACAATAGAATCCTTACTCTAGGCCTCCATATCAAGGCCATCAAGGAAATATATTTTCATCATAGCCTAACCAATACCAGGGTCCTCAAAGGCAAAATAACCCTCAGCCAGCAAATCAATTAGTTGCAGTCCCTACCCCCTCACAATTTGTTCCCCCTAATTCAAATAGAGAAATGGTTTAAGGGAAAAATAATTATGCAGACAACACCAATGCCTAGTGTTTTTCTTATAATAATGCTCATGCACCTAGAGATTGCCCCATGGGTAACCTACAACTAAAGGTAGCAGAGCAAAGAAGAATGGAGGGACAATCTGCAAGCACTAGTGACAATCAGGCCTACCAATCTCTTGGTATGAAAAATTCAGTCTTAATGGCTCAGATACAAGGGATGTCTCTACAACAAGAGGAAGAAATAGCCCCAGAACATGCTTTGTTCTCATGGATTGAAGATGAATCAATTTTCTTGAACGAAGCAGCTACATCTAAAAAATTAGTGGTGCAATCTGATTATTACACTAGATCAAAAAGAAGGATGGTGGAACAACCTGAGATTATAAATAGTCAAGTCATGGAGAATCCTCCATTTCAAAGAAAAAAAACCACGGCTGTCAGACAAGAAGTGCCTCAGTCAATGCAAAATCAAGGGGTTCCTGCACACATTCAAGAAAAAACAAGATATCCTTATTTTCAAAGAGCTCAAGCATTAGGACCAATGAATGTGGTAGATCAGTTAAAGAAGACTCCAGCACAAGTATCAATATGGGACATACTAGCTATTCTAGAACAAAAGACGCTATTATAAGAGGCTCTACAAGGCCAAGCAATGCCTAAGCAAGGCCAAGAAATGCATAAGCATGATGGAATCAAAAAAAGACTTGTTGATTAAGAAAAACTCAAGGACACAGTTCCTCTAAAGACAATAGCCTTTGTGAACGATGCAGCACAAATAAGTAAACCCAAACCAGAGCCTTTCTATTTGACTCTGATAGTTGAAAAGAAACTCTTGCATAATGCATTGATAGATTTAAGAGCTAGTACTACAGTGATGCCTAAGCAAATAGCTGATGCTTTGAAAATAAAATATGAACCCCTTACAAAAGGAGTTATGCAGCTAGATGGCAAAATAGTACAAACAATAGGGAGAATTAAACAACTCCCATTGTAGTTATATACTTGTCACAATATAATTGTCAACCAAGATGTAGTATTCATAGATATACCTTCTATTTTTGGTTTATGTTTATCTAGAGACTTTACAGCAAAAATAGGAGGATATATGTCTCTTGATTGGTCTCACCTCATTCTGAGAATGAGATATGGTTCGAAGATAAAAATTCTATTTGAACCACTATCAAAAGATCATATCACCAATGAACCAACATCAAAACTAGAGGCAAATCATGTTATGTTAAATAAGGAAGAAAGGATTTTTGTTGAAGAGTTAGGCGACTGGACTGAGCATGATCAAGAAGAAAAAAATAACCAATTGTTGGCTATGATGCATAGCGACCCATATGGGAACTAAGACTCTACTGGTCTGGGCACATATGTCATTTTTGATGAGGACCATGAAATCCCAAATGTGTTAAGGGAAGAGGCACCAACTACTCAAAATTCAAAAATATGGACCTTAAATTTTGATGGGGCTAGAAGTAAACATGGTGCTGGACCAGGAATTTGTCTTACTGCTCCAATTGGTGAGAAAATTTTAAGGGCTATCCATTTCCAATTTGCTTGTACTAATAATGATGCTGAGTATGAATCTTTAGTACATGGGCTCATGTTAGCCAAAAAAAAGGAATAAAGAATCTAATAGTAAAAGGAGATTTAGAATTAGTAGTAAAGCAAATTAGAGAAAAGGCGTCAGCCAAAAATGTAAGGATGAGATTCTACAGACATAAGATTTGGGACTGAATAGAAGATTTTGAAGCTTTCAATATCGAGATAGTCTAAAGGGGTCAAAATTTTGAAGCTGATAGGATGGCCCAGATTGGCTCACAGTTTGATCCAGCAATTGGCCTATTAATTAACAATGAGTTAGTAAAAGTTATAGTGAGGCCGGCTATTCTAGACAATGATGAGAATTGGTAAGTATTTGAAAATGATTCTCAGGTACTCTCATTCTTACAACAATCAGATGAGTTTGCTAATCAGTTGCAAACCAAAATTGAGGAAGCATATGGAGATCAGATTATACAGTTGAAGACTAATAAGCTCCCCAAGGGCTTGATCACCTTAGAAAACTTATTTGATCTAGAGGATGTAAGCCTAGAGAAGAAAAGGTTCTAGGTAGACAAAGTAGATTTTTCTGAAATAGAGGTGAGTCAAGAGAAAAAACTAAAAGTTGAGAATTATGCAACTCAAGTGAAAAAAGAAAGACTAATTGAATTGTGCAAAAAGTATGATAGAGTCATAGCCTGGAGCTATGAAGACCTTCATGAATATAATAGAGACATTATTCAGCACATAATAAAACTGACTGAAGGATCTAAGCCCATCAGATAGAAATAGAGGCCAGTAAATCTAAGGATGGAGCCTCTAATGGTAGATGAGTTGCAAAAACTTTTAGATTCCAAAATAATTTTTCCAATCAAGCACTCAACCTGGGTATCAAATCTAGTATTAGTTAGGAAAAAGAATGGAGATGTAAGATTGTGTGTAGATTTCAGAGATCTAGATAGAGCATCTCTAAAAGTTCACTATCCCTTGCCCTCCATGGAACAAATTCTACAAACTGTGGCTAAATCAGAGAGATTTTCTTTGCTAGATGGTTTCTCTAGATACAATCAGATTTGGTTGGCTGATGAAGACCAGTACAAAACTACTTTTACTACCAAATGGGAAACGTTTGCATATGCTAAGATGCCATTTGGCCTATCAAATGCAGGAGCCACCTTCCAAAGAGCTATGGATGTACCCTTTGGAGAACTTATAAATAAATGTTTTTTCAACGACCTCACTATTTTTTCAAAAAATGTTGTTGATCATTTAGAATCTATCTTTAAGAAATGTCAGGATTTTGGAATATCACTGAATCCCAAGAAATGCATCTTTGTTGTGTCTCAAGGCAAATTATTGAGACATATAGTATCTAAAGAAGGAGTTTCCATAGATCCTAAAATAATTTCAACTATAATGAACCTACCTCTTCCAGTAAATAAAAAGGGAGTTCAATCCTTCTTGGGAAAGATTAATTTTGTTAGTAGGTTCATATTCGATTTTACAGGCTTGGTGAGACCAGTGACACTCTTGTTAAAAAAAGACCTGATTTTCAAATGGACTACAGAAGGAAGGCAAGCTTTTGAAGAGGTCAAGAAGGCTATTTCAACAACCCCAGTACTAAAAACCCAAAATTTTTCAAGCCTTTTGTAATGTATGTCTATGGAGGAGAGTTAAGCATTGTTGTTGTCTTAACCCAAAAGGATGATAGACTGGAGGGAGAACACCCAATAGCCTTTTTATCAAAAACTCTCAGGGATTATAAAACTAGGTACAACTTTGTAGAGAAACAAGCATATGCCATGGTAAAAGCCCTCAAGAAATTCAAACATATGGTATCAGGGAACAAAATTCTGATACTTGTAGCTCACCCAAGTGTCAGAGAATACATCATGGAGGGAGAAATTATTGATAAAATAGCCAACTAGATACTAAGATCCTTGAATATGATGTAGAGGTCAAACCCACTAAGTTAGTCAGAGGCAGGAGTTTGTGCCAATATATGACCTAAGGGCTTGAAAAGATGGTACTTGAAGAGACAAATTCAGAAGGAGAGACAGAGATGGTGTTAAAGATACAAGAGGTTGATTAGGAATCCTGGGTCACAAGCATGATTCATTTTATGAAGTATGGAATTTATCTGAGAGAACTCCCTCAAAATAAGAAAAGATACTATAAGATACAAGGAGTTCATTTTGTTTTAATTGAACAGGTCCTTTTTAGAAGAAATTCTGATGGTAAATTGTTAAGATGTGTAGAAAAGGCTGAGGCTAAGAAAATACTACACGAGATGCATCATAGAATATCAGGGGGCATTTTTATTCAAAGACCACAGCCATAAAGATAAGTGAGGCAAGATATTTCTGGCCTATTTGCAAATTGTTATCAGCTGGTTAAAAAATGTCAATATTACATGGGGATGAGAAGGAATGCAGCAATGCCCCTTAGTCCTATAATTGCAGATGAACCTTTTGCTCAATGGGGTCTTGACTTCATTATAATGATAAATCTAGTGTCTAGTATGGGCCACAAATGGATATTAACTACCATGGATTACTTCACCAGATGGACCGAGGCAGTCCCACTTAAGGAAGCAATAGAAAATATGATCCTAGATTTTCTAGGGAGTATCACTACTTGCTTTGGGGCTCCTCACACCATAATTTTAGATAATGCTAAAGCATTCTTGGGGTTTAAAGTATCTGAATTTGCATTAAAACATGGAATATATCTGAAAACTTCTAACTATTACCCTCAATGTAATAGTTTGGCAGAATCGACTAACAAGACCCTGATTAGACTCATAAAAAGAGTAGGGGCTGATCATCACAAAGAGTGGCATAAAGTGCTTAATTTAGCACTATGGGCTGATAGAATTACGCCTAAACAAGTGATCAAAATGTCCCCATATGAGTTGGTATATGGAAAGTCTGTTGTAATCCCCCTAAGCTTGGAGATTCTTGCCCTCCAGATGATCAAACAAATTGAAATTGAGGAAAATGGCCCCATGCAGGTTAGACTTGTGGAGCTTTTGGAAGTTTAGGAGAAGAGGGATACAACCCATGATTCATTAATTAAGAATTAGGGAATGGTTAAGGACTATTTTGATAAAAGGACTTCGAATCCTCATTTTGAGGTAGGCTCAATTGTTTTAAAATGGGATGCAAGAGCCACCAAGCTAGGTCAACATACTAAATTTGAAGCATTATTGACTGGCCCATAAAAAATGTGTGCGTGTAAGTAAAGGAATTCATTCGAGCTAGAATCGATGGAAGGAGAACCTGAAGAGATTCCTATAAATGGAATCTATTTGAAGCATTTCAGTTAACTTGGGTCTCTAATGTATTATAGTTAGATAGTTTCCCATTCCCATATTGCTTTATTTTCTCATTTTTGTTTTCCCGCTTTTATTTTAAATAAGTGTTTTTTAAACACATTGTCGATGGATATGAAAGTTTTTTAAATTCTTCAAATTCTTGACACATTGAATGTTTCTCAAATCTTTAAAAATCTCCAAGGTACCTTGCACTGCCACTTGCCTAACATGTCTATCTCGTTGTCCCAGGAAGATTGAATAGGATTTTATAACGATTATCTGAGTTTAATGCCATTTGAGACTTGATAGGTTAATAAATACCTCTTAGAAAGACTTAAATTTTACAAATTCTCAAACATTCTTGCATCTGTGTGAAAATATCTTGCTACTTACATTTTCTGTGCTTAGTAAACTTGCTTCAGCGAAAGTGTCTCTGTTTTGAAAAAGTTCATACAAGTTACCACAGAAAAGATACAAAGATGGAGGGGGCACAATCTTCACAACAAGGACTTGGGATATATGAATCCCTTGATAAGTTTCTTGCAAGTAAATCGTATGCTTTGGCTCTCACACAACCATTGAAGGCCTATCTAAGGACCAAGTTTCTTGAAGCTGGTCCAACAAGTGATTCAGCAAAAATAAAAGATTATGCTGATGGCATCATGGATCTAATTCTTCAGAGAGCCAATAGCAAAAATCTTAGAGAAGGAGCACATCAAAGGTGTCCACAGAGGGCCAGAGTAGGGCAATATGAAACATTTTCCATGAGGATATAGACCTCACAACTAGCTCAGTTCATTGCCTTAGCTGTGCATTCATGCCCTAACCTGGTCGAATTATGTGCAGACTTGCTCCATGCACCTTCAAGTACCATTCAATGAGGCCCATTCACAGTGCAAATCACACTGCAAGCTATCAGGGATATGTTATCCCTGCATCATGACAATACAGTTACATTTCCCATTGTTGCTAAGATGTAAAGAACATGGGAAAATATCAACACTCAGACAAGGTTCTTGAGATTCGAGTTACAAATGGGTGATGATGACACTATGGTACCCACACTCCCTACACCAAGAGCTCAATTCACACAGGCTAGCCAAGATGAATTGTCTATGATGGCTCTCATCTTTGGCATGAAAGATGACATGGCAGTTTATGCAGAACAAATGGCTATCATTTTCAGGCTGAAGACCATTGACAAAACCCAGGAGTATCAGCTTGAATTTTTTGAACAAATTGCTTTCTCAATGGTAGAACAATTGGCCCATTTCATATCAAAAGGAGTGTTCAGGTATTCTTCCTATTTGTTCCACCTCATGCTTTTTCAGAACTTTGAACTCTTTGCCCAACATATGTATCTTAATATGTATGACCCAGATTTTGATCTCCAAAGTACCATTCCTGTGTCTGCATGGACACACATTTTGTCAAAAACTAGTGACCCATATGAGTTATGGGAATTATTTGTCACTCCTTCTTTTTGCCACCTCAGTCCCAAACTAATTATGAATAGATTATTCCCCAGTGTTTCAAATCTTCTGGCTAGTTGCCCAATTACTTGCGATTTCTATTTTAGATCCCACCATATCATTATAAGAGTCCATGGTTTTTATGGGGAACCAATATTGCTACCTAAGATCTTGACTCTTAGGTTAGCATTCCTAGAGGTCACCAGATAGGTATCCATAATTGACAATGAATTTGGCTCGGGGAAGAGGAAAAGAAAGATGTATAATCTACCATGGATGACCAATGACATGGTTTTGGAAACCAGAGATGCTGAAGTTGTATTGCTTAGAAAGCTAGCCTTTCTGGGTTTCTTTTTAATAGAGGACAAATGGGTTTATGACCCAAATGATTTCATAGCTTCTTGGATAAGAAATAACAGAGTCACAATCAGAATTGCACATGAGGGCCACCCTTTTTGAGAAACCAAGAACAAATCCTAAGGAAGACACTCCTAGATTTTATGTTGAGTTAACAGACTTGCCACTTCCATAAAATAGGCCATGGGAGACATTCTATGTTAAGCAGAGAGATTATGATCTTAAAGTCAGAATGACTTCTGGCTTAAGGAGAACATTAAAGAATAAAGATTGGGATATAGAGAAGATAGAGGCCTATTGAAAATATAGGCAAGAAATTTGTCAAACAACCCATTCTTTTGAAAACGTAGACACAGATGAAAGATGGGAAGAACTATGGGATGAGTGTCATCTCTCCCCTGTATCTAGCCCAGAGACAAGTAATTTACTGACACTAAGTTTAGAGCATGAAGCTAGGGCTAGGTCAAGTCAAGAGTCACAAGCCTCATAGCAAACTGTAGCTGTAGTAATGGTATCAATCTGGCCCCAATTATCTCAGTGCCATAAAAAATGCAGAAAAGTGTGATGCCTTCATCATCACAAGATTCCCTATTGGCCCTAGTTATAGATATTCCCAGTTCTCCATAAGAAGCAGAAGTGGATGGAAAAAGGACATAGTAAGAAGAAGAAACACCCAAGAAATGAAAGAGGGTGCAGTTTCAATTTGATTCAGAAGAGGAGATGGACACCACACAGCACCAATTATAGGGTACTGTAATCGCTCCTCAGATAAGTATTATTCCTCCCTCTCCTTCTCAGTCTATTTTTTCTCCCATTAGCATGATGATTTCATCTTGTCAGATGACATCCTCTACCACTTCTATCGTCTCCATTTCTCATTTTGCCCCATCTGTGCCACCTCCTACCTTAACATTACCTCATTTCTCTCCCTCTGTTCCCAAGAAGCTTTCCCCTCAGATTACCCATAGCCAACAATTGGCTATTCAATATGGTCTACCACAAGGACAACCTTTTGTGGGTGGGCACATTGCCTCTCCTTTTACCTTCTAGACCCAAGTAGATACTGCTAGGAAGGCAAGAGAAGCTCGAAGAGAGAAAAAGAAGATCAAGGAGAATAAAGCTTTGGCTACACCCCATCTGTGGTCACAATTTGACCCCATCTAGTAGCAATTGACAGTGACTCATTTGGAAATGTAATAGAGCCAATGGAGTAGATGCAGCTAAAAGATTACATGATGAATGTTGTGGCCATTGACATGTCACTCTTTAGGCCACAGGACAAAGTTGAGCTACTGGCTGAATCCACTTCTACAGTTACTGAAGACTATTTAAAGATATCAAGAATGCTACAGAAGATGGACGCTGAGCTAGCCAAGGAAAAGGAAAACTGTAATATTTTGACCTCAAAAATCAATAGCAAAAACAATGAGGTAGAGAATCTGAATAAACAGTTGCAAAATACTATTTCTCTTCAGACTCACCAGGCAGTTCAAGCCCAAAATGATTCTTTAAAGGCAGGGCTCACACAGGTAAAGGATGCGATGATGACCCTTAGGCACAAAAAAGTAGCATTTCAAGAAAAGTGCAAGGAACACCGGTTGTAGGTTACCTAATTACAACAAAAGCTGCTAAGTGAACAGAATAATATTGCAACCATATAAGCCTAATTTCACGTAGAGCAACAGAGAGTAGCACAATTGACACTAGAGCTGGCCAATAGGCCAAAAAGTGTCAGAGTATTAAGTCTGGTAAGGGAGCTATACGATTCCATGTGGAAGAGAATCTCTTCAGAGATTAATTAACTCAGACCTTCTCTCACCTTCTTTCTAAATGCATAAAAATTGTGCAAAAAGGTGGAGAGTTCAATTGTAAATACTTTGGCTACAGTCTCTAAGAGAGTAATGGACTCACAAATGTTGCTACAAAAGCTTTATGATGCAATAGATGCAACATTGTCAGCAGCAAGAATCAATGATAGAATGGTCACTGCCAAGCAAGTAAATGAAGTTCTTAGTTGCAATTTCACAGCCAATAGTTGCAAGGAGCTTCTGGATGTCATGAAGGAAGGAATCAATGAAATGAAACAACATGTTGAAGATCTATTCCAATTAGGTCTTCCTTCTCCATTTCCTGATGATGATATCATGCTGATGGTAGAAGAAATTGAACTATTACTGTTGTCTAAATAGAATGATCAAACAGTTTTCTAGGATCTAAGGGATGATTCATCAGTCCCTGAAATAGAAGCTGTCTTGGTTCCTGTTTCCTAGCTCGAATTCAAATTGAAGGCTACTGTTCAAATTTTGCAAAAATTTTCACACAAGGATATCATTAACCTTGATTTAGCCTTCAATGAATTACAAAATAAGCAAGGGTTATATGATGAAGAGTGGTCCGCCTACCAGATAGCCTTGTTAAAGCTATGATTTTAAAATTTTTGATCTAGCGGGAGTTGTGGCTTCTTTTTGAGCAGGATCAAAAGTCCTTGGGGTCGCCAATAACTGTAGAGTAAAAATTACTCTACATTGCATTCTGATTTTTAGTTACACGCTGAAAAATTTTGTTCCTGCATACTTTGATGGTGAAGTTTTGAAACAGGGCATGGGCTCTATTTTCCCTTTTTGATTCATTTTTGTCTAAATGTCAGGGTAAAGTGGAAGCTGACAAGTGTCATCCTTTGAGGCATCTTTTCTCAAGTGGAAATGCCAAGTGTCATCGTCTGAGTCACCTTTCATATTTTCTATGAGTTGGTCAAAATGTGCCACGTATCTCACAGTGACTTAGCGGAACGCACCAAAAGTCAGCGTCTGTGGTTACATATCAGCACCCACATTTTATCTCTTTGCAATGGAAGGTTTCAAAAAGCCAAGTATTGAGATCAAGCAAAAAGCACCTAGTGGCAGTAGCAAAAAGTCTCAGTGTTGCTTTTCTAAAAGTGATGGAAGCTGCCACACATCCCAGCTGAAGAGAGCGGAAGTCACCATGTGTCAGCATCTGAAATATGTTCGGTTTAATGCCTTGGTTCAATTTTTGGTTCAAAGCCTTGGTTCAATATCTTCAGTTTAATGCCTCGGTTCATGTGTAAATAGCACACAATTTTGAACTGTTAAATTGTTGAACCATTGAACCATTTTTAGTTCAATCAGTTGGTTCAATGGCTTAGTACAATCGGGCAGTTCAAAGGAGCATCCCAAAAAATCAAAGGGTCAAGTGCCCTTTTGAAAGGTAGTAAGGCACAACCAAACCATTCAAGTGGAGGCTACCAAGTGTCATCTACCGAGCCCCTTTCTACTCCATTCCTAGAAGCAGTGGAAGATGCCACGTATCTTCCCAAAAGTAGCAGAAGATGCCATATATCTTCCTAGAAGCAGTGGAAGATGCCACGTGTCACCATCCAAAAGATCTTCATTTTTCATGGCTAAATAAAGACTGTGGTGGGTCCCAAGTTTTATTTCTAAAAGTCTATGGAAGCTGCCAAGTGTCACTATCCGTAGGAGCCTAACATGTGTCTCGAATGTTTCCACAGTATAGCTAAAGAGTAGTGGAGATTGCCATGTGTCCTTTGTTGAAGAAAGCAGAGATTGCCACCTATCCTTATGCCCCTTTTCAAAGTTGCTTGGGTAAGAGATGTAGTGAGTCTTATTTTTGTTAAGTTATTATGTATCAAAGAAGCAGATTACGACAGGTGTCAAAGTCAGAATGTTCCTGAGCAAAGATATAGTAAAAGTTGAAGTAAAGCAGAAAGTGCCACGTGTCTTCGATAAGTGTTACGAAACATGCCAAGTGTCATTCTCTGGTGTCTCCTAAGAAATAAGAATTATTTTAGGGAATTGACTAAGTGTCCTCTTCTTTTAATAGAATAGAGCATCCTGTGTATCTATTTCAGCAAGCAAACTGCAGGGAAACAGAACATTTTAGAATCTAAGAACTATCTTCTGATATACACTTCCAGCTCAGTTAGAGTTTAATTTGGGCCGTAAGTTTGAGAATGCATGGACAATCTAGAGGGAATCTGAGGTTATAAAGAGAAGTGCAGGGATCACCAAATCATCATCAGATACTGAGAGAGAGAATTTTCTAAGAAAATTATTGTCAAGAGTTTTAAACTTTCTAAAGCTGTGATTAGGAATATCATTTGCCTTTATTCTATTTTCTTAAGTTGTAAAGTTTATGTAACTGTGCTTATTATGTGGCTAGAGAATTAATAAGAAGACAGAGTTTTGTGCCTTTGTTGATGTTTCCTGTATCATTATGAAAGCACTCTAAGCTGCGAGCCTCTATTTCTATTGTTTCTATCTTTTACATTGATCATGCTTCATCTACTCTTTAATGTAATTGAATCTTACATATAGTTTCACTATGCTTAGGATTAAGGATCAAAATTACATTCAAGCACATTGCCATAGTTAGATTTTATTTCTTTGCATTTATGTTTTTGTTTAAATTCCTATCCCTTTTCCCCCCAACACTTGATATAAAGAAGAGACCAGCTTCTTAAAAATCTAGAGGTTTTTTCAAGTCGCATGTCCCACATCTTGAAACTTCCCATTGTTGGTGTCTAAAACAAAGTGCAATTTTAAACGTCAACAATAATCTCCCACATAGTCAAGTTACCAATATTGTGATGTGTGTTGAAATCTCAGATGCTCACATTACTTGGGAATTTTATTTAGATTGGTTATCCTTCTGCATAGTCGAGTCACCAAGATTGTGCCATGTGGCATAATGTCGAGTGCTTGTACAAAGTGTAAAAATATGAAAAGCCGAATACCATTTGTTGATACATAAATTCCAAAGAACAAATCTTGACAAAAAACAAAAATATGAAGTGAAAATTCCAATAGTCAAATGTTATTAAATAGATCCACAGTTACCGAAATACTAAATTATCTTATACAAAATATAAAATTCAAATTGCCGAAGTGTATTTCCCAAGACCCAAAATGTGAAGTACCATTATAAATAAATAAAATAATAAAACATTATACATTCTAAAAAAATGGACTAAATTTTGAAAAAAGCCATTCATATTTCTCATTCCAAAATTAAATATACACCATTTCAAAAATTTTGATCTTTTTATCACTATTTTTGTTAGTGCGTAGTGGGACAATGCATTCAAATAGTCTGTTACAATGCCTTTCAAAAAATCAATGAAAACAAGTGTATGACCTTTCTAATTTTTATTTAGCTTCCAAGTGTAGATGATGGTATCTATGAGTATGGATGGTAAATATGTCTCAGTTGGGTTTGGCTTCCATTTTTTGTCCAAGTAACTTGAATAATTTTTTGCTTCTTCTACATCATTTTTCTCTGTATGAATTAAGATGAACCAAGCTACATTGACCCTTCGTTCTATATCCCCATTTGTTTGTTGTATCTCAATATTGCTTCTAGCTCTAGAAACCATACTATGTAGTTCACTCTTGTAGAATCATCAGGTCTAACTAATAACATATCTCTGATTTACACATCTTGAGCTGAATCAAATGCAATTATTGTTCTTTTACTTCTTGGACCAACATATGTATCTGTAGATTCCACTCCAAAATCAAGGGTCATATCATGAACCATTTTATGCAGATCTTTATGCAGGGGTATGTCATGGTGAGTTCTAGGCCAAAAATCTCCTATACACTCAACTTTAGAATAGAACATATCTTCTTTCATTATGTTGTAGATGTTTTAGAAGTAATATGCTAGATCTTTCCACTTACGATTTTTTATCAAACCAAATTTATTGAATTGTTGTACACATTCAAGTTATATTTAAACTATTTTTCACTTTTTTTTTACTTCTATCTGAGTCTTTTGCAGCAATGAAATCTTGAGACATTTCTCTATTGTTCAAGTCTTTGAAATATATTTTTGTCATATTACCTTTTGGAATATTTGGCTCACCATTTTCTTTTGTTCCCCATAATGTAATTGGAGGAGACCAATTTCTATCTCTTATAGAGTTTTTGTAATGCATAATAGGTTGACCTTGTGATGATTGTCGATTAACCCTTAATTTAATCAATCTTTCAGATTGATGTCTATCAAACCAAGACCGGTGTCCGAAACTATCTGCAGTAAGGTTTATGGTGGTAGATCTATAAGTTATTCTTGGGGGGATTTTGATGATTCTAATCTAACTTTTACCAATGAAATAATTCTTGTAAGATAATTAATTCACACACTTACTGAAAGAAGAGATTAACCATTACACTAACTAATTCAATCCTTTGCTTGAAATTAAAGCACCCTTAATCTACTTCATATTTGCTTAGAAATATTAATCTATCAAATTCACACTTGCATGGAAATGTAAATCTATCTAATTCACACTTGCTTGGAAATGTAAATCTATCTAATTCACACTTACATAGAAATGTAAACACTCAGCTGGAGAGATAATTCTAAGCTAACTCACTCTTGTGTAGTAAATCAAAATAAACACTAAGACTAAGTCACACTTGTTCTGAAAAAAGATAGGTATTGAAAGGCAAATCTTTGAATTTGAATTACTAATATTTGCCAGTATTTAACATAATCTGATTATCTAATAATGTGAAATTAATTCAACATAAATATAAACCGTATAGAAATTCTTGGTTCCAAGGAGAGTGTGACCTTGCTCTTCTTAGATTCAAGAATGAAGTTTACTCAGTATTCAAAGCTAGAATGCTATTGCATTAATTAATAGAAAGTTGAAACATTTATAGTATATCTAAAATTTTGAGTGTAATAGTTATTCATCTCATTTTCAGGCAAAAGATTTACATATTTATGCTAATACAATTAGACTAAAAATAGTATGTAGGAAAATAGGACTTCTTAATCAATCCATTCATCCTCAAAATAGGAGATTTGGATTGATCAAAATCCTAGAAATCTATTTGTCTCGATAAGATAGTTATACTATCCCTATAATAGTTTTAAGGTCTAAATATATACAAAATATATAAAGATTAAATCCTTCAAAATAGGAGGCAAGTATTTCATTGATGTGATTCCAGTTGGAGTAATCTTCCTCTTCAAATCATCTACAAACTCTTTTACTTCTTAGATTTCAGATCTATAAAGTATGTAGATTCCGAACTGGTAGAATTCATATATCCTGGACTGGTAGAGTCCATAGATCCTAGACTGGGTGAGTCCATAGCTTTGAGAAACTAAGGTCAAAACTGGAACTTCTCCAAAATGCTATTTCTACCATCCTTCATGTGTATTCTTCAAAACCAAAACACTAAAACATGTTACTTATTAGGTATAAATGACAAAATAGTAACTCAACCTTTGGTTTGACATAAATGAGATAAAGTAGCTATTTTGCATGCAATAGTTAGCTAAAGGTCTATGATTTGCATAAGATTATATCCTTAGAGAGATGAAATGAAGGAAATTATATGTCAATAATAAGTCATAGTTTGGACTCATCATCTCCCCTAGACTTTACCTTTTGCAAGTCCCATTGCAAACATTCAACTAGTGTCATTGGTTCTTGGCCTGTTTTCTATGCCCTTACTGAGATCATATTCATCAAATTCATCTTTGATATGCTGATTTGTATTGCTTTTAAATCCTTTATACGTTTGAACCATTCTTTTCCATATGTTAAACTCTTCATCAGATTGTGGTGCCCAATTCTACCATCCAAGAACTGGTATGATAAATAATGGAGGTCTATATCTCATTCCAATCCATGTTTTCTCTCCTCCAGAGTTTATTACTTCTACAATTACTTTAAAAATTGCTTCAGCTCTTCTTCTACTCTACCTTATATTGTTAAGAGACATAATTTCTTATCTTTTGAGAGATACTGATAATTGGTCCCATATTTTCACACTAGTAGCAATAACTGAATCAAAGCTTTGTCTTACAAGTAGGTCAAATGAAACAATAAAATTATACAAAGCTTCTAAATATTGGTTTTTGATGGTAGTATTTAAACAATCTCCCTTGAAATTGTGGTCAATCAATCTTGAAAATGAGAAGGTTGGTCTAATACATAACCCTATAGTTTTAATATGATATGTATATTCTTCAAATATATTTTTCCATGCCAACTGATTCTTGAAAGTGGAATGAAGTGCTCTCAACTGAACTTCTCCTACATGTAAATTTATTAAAAATTTATTATGTTCATGATCTCCTTTTATCAAATCATGTAGATAAAATTCACAGAGGAGTTCCTAAGTATTAGACCTAGAAGTGTAAAATATTTTTAAAATTGTAGATGGATCCAAAATATTATAATAAATATGGCAGGATATCCTAAGAATTTTCCATCTATAGAATTGTTCAAATAGGAAAAAACTATGTGTAGGCAATGGACTTATACAAGCTAAAAGAATCTCTCCTAATTTGTAAGCATTTTTCAAGTCTTCCTCCAAAGTCTGAGTTTTAGTTTCTAATATTTGTTTTTCATTTTCCAGTTTCTCATTGGTGATGACTAAAACTTCATTTTTCTATTTGATTGATTGATATTCCTCTTGACCTTGATGTAACATTTCTAATGGAGGAATATATAGATAACTGGTCTGACATCCTTGA
Source organism: Torreya grandis (assembly GCA_037957365.1). NCBI lineage: Eukaryota > Viridiplantae > Streptophyta > Pinopsida > Cupressales > Taxaceae > Torreya > Torreya grandis. The sequence goes on from JARHVA010000441.1 coordinate 156,531, forward strand.
TCAACAAATATTTTCAAAGAAGAGGTAGGCTGACTATCCGTAACAAAAAAATGTCTAAGAATAATTTAATAGTTTCTATTTTAACCTTCTATTTTTTTCTCAAGACTCTTTATATATGTCCATGAATTGAATTCTTCCTCCTCTTTTTGTTTTATTGTTTCTTCCAATCTATTAACTTACAAAGCAAAATTCAAAGATGTTGTTTCTAATTTTTGTACTAACATAGAGTTGAGATAATCCTTACTCTATAGTTGGTTGAGTAGATTTACAATATTTGTTTCTTGTTCTTGAATCAACTTTTGGGCTTTAGAAAGTTCCATGGTTAGCTACATGATGGGATCCTTGGGACTTGATGGTTCTTCTTCTTCAAATGTATATAGAGATTTATCTTTGTCTAATATAACTTAAATTTGATCATTTTGTTTTCCTATTGAATTACCTTGTTCATATTTTGGTTCCTTTATTAGAGAGATTTTTAATTCCTCCAATGGTTGCATGACAAAGCTCTGAGTAGGTTCCTCTATAAGAACTTCTGTAAGAGTTTCTTTTTCTTTATTGTTATGATGTTTTTAAGGTTGGGATAGCTATTGACGGCTATCCAAGGTATGGACTACTTCTTGTTCATCTTCATCCAAAAGAAGCAATCTTCTTCTTATTTTAGTCCTGAGGGCCACACTTGATCCTTCTTCTGCTATAAGAGTCAGGCCCTTCTCAAGTTCTATTGAGACAGTAGTGTTTCTTTTTAGTTTTATTCTTCTTGGGTAGAGGATTGGTTGCTCAACCAATTCTTGAGTTTCTTGTGGAGGCTCTGAAATAATGAGGGTTTGAGTAGCCTAAGATCTGGTAACCCTTCCTGAAGAGGGAGGAGTTCTCTATACAACTATAGGTTGTTTTGGTTTTTTCCTTGAGCTCACTTTTTTGGTAGTCATAATAGTTGTAAGATATTGCTTTTGTGACTGGATTAAACCTGATGTTCTAGCTTCTTCTTGAATAGGTAGGGATGAAATTTATCTAATAACCCTATTTTCAAAGGTTTCCCAAAAAAATTTCCCCTGTTGCAAGAAATAGTGTTGAATAATAAGGTAAATGAGGTCATGATGCTTAGGGGAAGCATTAGGGTTATGGTCATCACTCGGAGGTGACCATACAAGAAATATGGAAGGTTAATTTTACACTGGGGATTTTTCCTTCCATGATTAAGATGTATTAAAATTTTCATAGCTTCTCCTCCCAAAAGACTACATTGCCCCTCACATGTGATATACTTAATTACCCATAATGCTACAAATTGCCATGGCTATGGAAGTGAATCTCTACGGAACCCCTTAGATTTCTCTTTTGAATTAATCAAACATTCAGCTCTAGTTCATTCATTGTCATCGAATTGAGCAATCAAGTCATTAAATGAAATTCTTCTTGTGACTTTCATTCTTTCATCTAAAATTTCTATGATTTCACTAATAGTCTGACTAGACACTGGAATAACTACTCCCTCAGAAATAGAAAAATCAAGAGTAAGGTTTTTCATGAATTCTCTTACCAATGTCTCATGGAAGCCTTAGAATTCTTGGATGAATGATAACCAACCATTCACCTCAAATACTGCAATAGAAGCCCTATCATTAAGGAGTTTAGTTGCCTTTTTTAGTTCTGACCTTGTCTTTTGCCCCATTACTTCTAAATTATCATTGATTATGGATAAATTTTCCAAATTGAACCAAGGTTTGCACTATTTTCCTTTTGGATTTGCAGATAATTTTTTTTAATGCACTTCTTAGAGAATGGTAACTTTTATGGGCATGTTATGTGTATTAAGTTAACTCACTATGAGCAAGTGAGAGTATAATCATTACTTTGCATGGTCTTAGGCTTCACTCAATATTTATAGAGTGAGACTACTAACTGCTAAAGTGGCATGAACACTATTATGCCCATTTAAATGATGGCGTGGCATGGTGGCAATTTCATTACTCACGTAGATGGAACAGTTACTGCTTCCACCACCATAGGTATTTGTTATGTCTAATCAATAATGATTAGAAGCCCTTTTATTTCATAATTTTTATGAAATGATGTCATAATGTCCCATCATAATGATAATGATGCAATTAATTGCATTGGATACATGTATCCATTATGACATGTGTTTCCTTATCCTTTTGCATGCTATGATTATTCCTCTCTTTTATGGGATAGATGATTATCTAAGTATGGTTTTTCATTTCCGTAAGATTTTATTATTTAAATCAAAAGACTTATAGTTCACTAAAACATGAATAAATAAAACTTATAACTCATTTATTCTTACCTCAAATCTTGTTCTTCTCTTGCCATTTGTCCTATACAAGTAAGTTTACATGAATTAGTTAACATACTTTAAAAGAATAATTTGAAGTTTCATTTCATGAGGAAATCAATCAAGATTTCATGATCAAACATTTTTTTTTAGTTTTTGACCCTTGACTAGCCATTACTGGTTTTCTAGTCAAGGTCCTTTTTAAAAATCCATAACCAGCCAACAAGCTGGTTTTCCATCTATGCATTGTCAATAGTGTCCTCAAAAATATTTTCACTATTGAATTTTTTTATTTTTTTATTTTTTGAACAAAGAGCAATAATTAAAAAACAAGTTTCCTAGAGAAAATTGATTCCTCCAAGAAAGCTATTTCACTTTTCATTTTCTATACAAATTCATCTTTACTGAGAGGTTTTTGATAAATTTTTAGTGTATTCCCATTGACTAGAAGATTCCTTCTATTTTCATCAATGGGAATCAACTTGACAGAACCATTTATAAAGACTTCCTATATTTGATATGGTCCTAACCACCTTATCTATAATTTACTTTTGAATTGTTGAAATTTTGAGTCAAACAATAATGTCCAGTCTCCTTTCTAAAAATTTCATTGTTTGATGTGTGAGTCATGACAAAATTTCCTCTGATTTTGTATCAATTCAATTCTATATACGGCTTCAATTCTCATTTCATCAAGTTGATTGAGTTGCATAAGTCTATTCTTTTGTACTTTTTCTAATTCAATTCCCACTACTAATGTTGTTTTCAATGTTTGTAATTCAAATTCAATAAAGAATAAGGGTCTCTTACCATAAATTATCTTGTAAGGAGAGAAACTAGTAGTTGTTTTCCAAGTGGTATTATAGGCCCAAACTGCTTCTAATACTTTATCTACCCAATCTTTTCTATTGGTACTAACAATCTTGGTCATAATGGTTTCCAATTCTCTATTGGTGACTTCAACTTGTCAATTAGTTTTTGGATGATATGGATAAGACTTCCTATGCTACTCTTGATATACTTTCATGAAGTACTTTATCATGTTTGACATGACTGGGGTCCTTGATCTGAGACTATCTTCCTTAGAGCACCAAATCTCTGCATAATTTTGAAATATAAGAAATTTATTACAGCTTCTTCTCGAGCATGTGTTAAAACTTCAAATTTTACCCATTTGGTAACATAGTCTTTACAGACTAATAGATATTTATTTCATCTGGATGGGGGATCCACACGTCCTATAAAGTCAATTCCCCATTTCTCAAATGGTTCTAAAACCAAATGAGGATGAAGAGGCATCTCAGTCGAAAGAGTGGGTTATCCCATTCTTTGACATGCATCACATTGTCTGACATATATGTTTACTTGTCTGTGAATGGAAGGCTAATAGTAGTTTGCTGCTAGGATTTTGTGTATAGTCTTCTGAGTTGAGTAATGTCCTCCTCCTCATTTATTATGATAAGCTTTGATGATTTCATAGGTTTGATTATTGGTTACACACCTGTGAAACACATACTCAGGTCTAAATTTAAATAACATTCCATTAATCCATTTTAAAAAACTTTCTCTGATTAAACATTTTCTTTGCTTTCTTAAAAAATATAGATAAAACTTCCATGTAGCAAGGTAATTAGTTATATCAACAAACCATGGAGATTCTATTGAAATAGCGAATAATTGTTCATCTAGAAAATCATCTTCCACTAGTTCTTCATCTGAAGTGTCAAGTCTGGATAAGAAATCAACAATCACATTAAATTTTCCTAGTTTATCTATAATAGTTATATCAAATTACTATAAAAGTAACAGCCATATGATAATCCTTCCTCCCACTATTGGTTTATTGGTAAGGTATCTAATAGCTAAATGGTCTGTATAGATAAACACCTTGTAGCCTATTATATAGTGTCAGAATTTATTTATTGTATAGACTACAGCAAAGAACTCTTTTTTAGTTGTGGTGTAGTTTTTCTCAGTAGGTGTCATATTTTTACTGATATAATAGATATCATGCATGTGATCATTCTCATTTTTTTGTCTTAGGACTGCACCTATGGTTGTGTTGGAAGCATTTGTATATATATGAAAATGTTGCATCCAATCTATTGCTCTTAATATTGTGGTAGTACTAATCTTGGTTTTGATTATTTCAAAATCTTTCTGGTAATCATACTCCATATAAACTCACTATCCTTTGTGAGCAAAGCAAACATAGGAGTAGCTATTTTATTGAAGTTGTCTATAAAGCATCTGTAATATCCAACATGTTCTAAAAAACTTTTAACCTCTGTTTGTGTATGTGGAATGGGAAGGTTGGAGATTATCTCAACATTTTTGTTATCTACATGAATGCCTCTTGCAAAAATCTGATGTCTTAGCACTATTCCTTGATCCATCATCAACAAGAATTTTTCATGACTTAATGATAATTGATGTTCCTCACATCTTGTCAAAACTCTTTATAAATTAGTAAGAGCTTCTTCATATATTTCTCCATGGATAGTGAAATTATCCATGTAAACCTCCACACAGTCATTAGTGAGGTTAGAAAATATTGCTAGTACTACTTTTTGAAAGGTTGTAAGAGCATTACAAATTCAAAATGGAAGTACTCGATAGGCAAAAGTTCCCCAAGGATAGGTGAATATGGTTTTATCTTGATCTTCATCTACTACTGTTATTCAGTTGTATCCACTAAACCCATTTAGAAAAGAATTTTTTTTTTCCCTAGAAAATTGTCTAGAACTTGGTCAATGAAAGGCAATGAAAAATAATATCTTAACGTGGATTTGTTCGATTCTCTATAATATACACATATACTCTATTTCCCATTATTTTTAGGTAAAATTACTAATGATGAAACCCATTGGCTATCTAAAATAAGGTAAATAAATCCTACATCCAACAATTTTTGAATTTATGTTTTAACTATGTCTTTCAATGCTAGATTTATTCTTATTTGTAGTTATCTTACTTATTTTATTAATTATATGTAGATATTATATGTACATACACTTAGGTGAATTCCCTTCATATCAATGTGATCCCAATCAAAAGCCTTGGTGTTTCATTCTAAGACTTCAAAAAGTTGATCCTCTTCATCATTTGTTAGCCAACTATTGATGTTCAAGACTTTTCCTGGTAACACCATGAGAGGTTTAGTGTCTGGATGATTAGGTTTCACTTTCTTAAATTCACTTATTAATGAATTAAAAATACATGGATGAGGAATTAACATATTAAATGTAGTTATGTTTTCAACAAATCCCTTTTCATGAGGAATAGCTCTTGTTAATAGGCAATGGAATTCACTCAAAAAATGGGTCTATTGTGTTTCTACTCAATTCTAAATATTTTATTGAATCAACCTATGATCATATGATGAAGAAGCAATAGAAAATTTGAGATAATATGTCTCAAGAAAGTCTATAGAGTTCGTATATTCTGGACTGGCTGAGTCTATAGATTCTGGACTAGTTGAGTCTGTAAATTCTAGACTAATAGAGATTTATGTTGAATGGTCATGTTATTCATAACCTTGGATTAATTCTTCATTCAATTCTTCTAGATGATCTTTAACTGTAATTGTAGCTAAAGATGAAAAGTCATTTTTTATATTTTTTGGCTTATCCAACCAAAGTTTTTCTATGTGGTTGACTAATGATTTTGCAGGAGGCTACAAAGAAATGCTTTTGGATTTTAAACCATTGGAAATGGTCATGTCTCCTAACCTGCAATCAATTAGTGTTTCCATAATAGCTATCCATATTCTTCCTAGGATTAGGGGATATCCTAATTTCTTGGTTTTAGGCTGAAACACTATAAAGTCAATTGGATACTCTCAAGATTCAATAATGACTTCAACATTCTCTATAGTTCCTTCTTGTTTATCCATAGATTGATCTGCCATTTGAAGGATGGTAGTAGTAGGTTGCATTCTCATTAGGGATAGTGTTTGGAGAGTATCAATTGTCATGACATTGATTATTGCCCCTAAATCCACTAGAACATTTGGAATTTCTTTTCATCCTATTGTGACTATTATGACAGGACTACTTGAGTCTGCATACTTAGATATTAATATTTTTCCTACTAACAAATTAGCAAGCTTGCCATCAATATATATGGTTTTTGGATATTTTGACACACAAATTTTTAATAATTTTATTCAATTCAGGAATATCCCTAATAGCTTGTAGTAGGGGTACCTCAATACTCATCTTTTGCAACTCATAGATTAAATCCAATTCTTCTTTGGTTTCAATTTCTTTTGATCTCTTAGGGAAAGGAACTACTGGTATAACGACATTTCCCTTGTGTTTACCAGAGTTTTCCTTGCTTTCAGTTTCTTTGTTGTTTAGTTGAGATTGTTTTATTTCTTCATTTTCATTTCGTATTTCAAAAATGAGAATTGGTGGCTCCTTTACAATTTTCCTTGATCTTAACTGAATATCAGAGCAGTTAATTACTCCTACATTTATTTTTCCATCTTGTTCACTGACATAAATAGGTGGTGTTTGCTTATTTTTTAGATTGGCTATTGGTTGTGTAGGCATTGGAGGCTGATTAATTTGTTCAGGATGTTGGACAATAGGGGGTGGCATTATAGTTTGCTATTGTAGTGGTATTCTTAGTTGATTATATTATGGATTAAGATTCCATTATGAATTCCATTATGTATGTGACTATTGTTGGGGCATCCATGGCTATTATGACATCATCCATGGTTGAGGTGGTGTACATTCTTGTCCTTGCCATTGAATTTGAGATAATGGCATATGTGTTTGTTCCCACATGGATGGAGGAATTGAAAAATTACATGATGATGTACAAGAGTTACCTAGATTTTTGGAAGCAAACTATCCTTGGTGTTGGTTTTGTGGAAAAAATCTTTGCCTCTGAATATAGTTTAGCTCTTCACTAGGTTGAATGTTTGATTTTATCTAAGTTTTCAAAGTGGGCATATAAGTACAATGATATGTGTCATAATCTTTTCCTTCACAGATTCCATAAAATGAAATGTTTGTTTTATCCAAAGTATAGTCTCTAAGGGCATGTTTCAACCTACACTTAGGACAGTATATTTATAATGGTTCTATTGTATTGGCTTTAGCTTGAAGGCCATCTAATGTAGTATTGAGTGTGACCAAAATGTCTATCTTTAGATTAGCAAATTCTTTCATCAATTTACCCATTTTATTGGATTTCCCTAGTCTTGTTCTCCTAATCCTTGATTTTGTCCTAAATTAGTTAGTACAGAGTTTTAAAATCTGATAAAAAGCTAGTTTATTTATGTCTCCTACACCCATTAGATTTAATTCATCTCTAGTTTCTTCATCTAATCCTTTGAGGAAAATAAGTTTCAAGACTTTCTTAGTGAGTGGGTAACTACTCTATCTATGAATAAATGTAAATCTATCTAGATAGTCTTCCAAGGATTCATCATCATTCTATTTGATTTTTAGAAAATCTTCCTTTCTTTCCCATACCTTGTAATAATCTTGATATTTATTTAGAAATGCAGTTTCCATTTCATCCCATATGTGATTTACTCGTAGGCCCATGAACCATCTCATGGCTGCATCTTTGAGTGTAGATAGAAACAATTTTAGTTTTTGATTGTTTGTTGTATAGTCATAAGTTTGAAAAATTACTTTAAATTCAAATAGAAACTGGTTAGGGTCTTCTGTATATTTTCCTCAAAAAATTGGCAAATTAGTAGGAGAAATATTTTTCGTAGAAGTTTGATCATTAGGATCTTAAATAATGGGAAAGTAAAAATTCCTCCTTGATATTGCAACTTGTTATTTTTGTTGTTGAGCCATGTCTTCTTCTTCTTTTGATGGTTTTTCAAAATTAAGATTAACTTTCCAATGAACGTTGGTTGGAGGTTTTTCAAAATTTTCAAAACTCTCTTCAGTGATGGCTTGCTCAAATGCTTCTTCTAAATATTTTGCAAACTCTAAATACTCTCTTCTTAAAAATGGATGTTTTGGGTGAATTCTTCTTATAAGACTTGGTTGAGACAACGTTCTAGTCCCAATTAATATTTCAAGAGAATCTTGAAGATATGATTCCATAGTTTGTTCAAGGCTCTTAGCTAAAGATTATGAAGGACTTCCTTCTTGGAGTTCTAAAGTAGAGCTTTTATCTTTTGTTTTTGGAGGGACTTTAGGGACAAACCTTCTTTTAGAATCTCTGGATCATAACATAAATTGATTGTTCTTTATTTGATTTTTATTTATTTTATATTTTTTTAAACTATAGATCAATAAATTTTACCTTACTAACACCTAAGAATGTCTCCAGCAATGGTGCCAAAAATGATGAGTGTCATTTAACCCTTCATTTAATCAATCTTTCAGATTGATTCTATCAAACTAGGGTTAGTGTCCAAATCTATCTGTAGTAAGGTTTATTGTGGTAGATCTGTAAATTGGTCTTGAGGGGATTTTGATGATTCTAATCTAACTTTTATCAATGAAAGAATTCTTCTAAGCTAATTAATTCACACACTTATTGAAAGAAGAGATCAACCATTACACTAACTAATTCAATCCTTTGCTTGAAATTAAATCATCCTTAATCTACTTCACACTTGCTTGGAAATGTAAATCTATCTAAATCAAACTTGCATGGAAATATAAATCTATCTAATTCACACTTGCTTGGAAATGTAAATCTATCTAATTCACACTTGCATGAAAATGTAAACACTCAACTAGAGAGATAATTCTAAGCTAACTCCTATGCAATAAATCAAAAGAAACACTAAGACTAAGTCACATTTATTCTGAAAAAAGATAGCTATTGGAATGTAAATCTTTGAATTTGAATTACTAATATTTGCAAGTATTTAAGATATTTTGTTATCTAATAATACAAAATTAATTCAACATAAATATAAATGCCATACAAAAAATTTTGGTCCCAAGGAGAGTGGACCCTTGCTCTTCTTAGAGTCAAGAATGAAGTTTACTCAGTACTGAAAGCTGGAATGATATTGCATTAATTAATAGAAAGCTAGAACATTTATAGTATATCCAAAATTTTGAGTGTAATAGTTACCATCTCCTTTTTATATAAAAGATTTACATATTTATGCTAATACAATCAGACTAAAAATAGTATTCAAGAAAATAGGACTTAGTCAATCCATTCATCCTCAAAATAGGAGATTTGGATTGATCAAGATCCTAAAAATCTATTTGTCTCGATAAGATAGTTATACTATCCCTATAATAGTTTTAAGGTTCAAATATATATATAATATATCAAGATTGAATCCTTCAAAATTGGAGGCAAGTATTTTGTTGATGTGATTCTAGCTGGAGTAATCTTCCTCTTCAGATCATCTACAAACTCTTTTGATTATCAAATTTTAGATCTACAGAGTTCATAGATTTTGGACTGGTAGAGTCCATAGATCCTAGACAAAGTTCGTAGATCCTAGATTAGCTGAGTTTGTAGCTTCAAAAAATTGAGGTCAAAATTGGAACTTCTCTAAAATGCTATTTTTTCTATCCTTCCTATGTATTCTTCAAAACCAAAACACTAAAACATGCTACTTCTTAGGTATAAATGACAAAATGGTAACTCAACCTTTGGTTTGACATAAATGAGATAAAGTAGCTATTTTCCATGCAATAGTTAGCTAAAGGTCTATGATTTGCATAAGATTATATCCTTAGAGAGATGAAATGAAGAAAATTTCATGTCAATAATGAGCCATATTTTGGGCTCATCACCTTGCTCCATGCATAGAAAAAAGTATTAACCTTTTGTCAAGCCTGTTATTTCATTTCTTCCCTTTAGCTGTTAACTATTGACATAATCTTTGAAATCCACTACCTCTTCAATCAAATATGGTGTGAATTTTCTTGTATTTTTACATGTCCTATAAGTGTCCATCATCCCTGTCACACTCCATACATCTTTCCTCTTTGTACATTTAGACATATTTTCAAATGTATCGTCAGTGTCCTCATAGGTATGTCCTACAAGGATAAATCCAACCTCAACATCGAGGTAAACACCATTGTAGATAGGGAGAGATAAATATTATAACACATACCTATACAAAAAAACATGATTTTATGAATTTGCAAAAGTAACATTAGTTCCATATAAGGTTTTATATTTTTAAAACATAATTATGGATGGAATTACCTTTTCTTATTGTCCCCACAACAATTGTCTAGTTGAAGGTATAACCTGGAAGAAAGTTTTTTGAAAGCACCAATTGATCGTGCTTCTCTATATTTTTTGTATTTAGGGTAGCAGTTATTAGACAAAAGTGCATCATACAATGGATATTTTGAAGATCCAAGTTTACATAGTAAATATTCATAAGTATCTGACATTATTATTTCCATATCCCTGAAGCACTTGTTCAATGAGATGATAGTAAAGTTAGACCCTCCAAGAATGTACGGTAAAAAAATGCCCATATGTACATGCACCATGACCATGTGTTATAATCCTTGCCATTGACAACTCTAATATTTTTTCGATAATTTCTTTATTTTTTTATCACTGCCCTTGGCACAAATGTTTTTTGACGTTCCACCTTGTCATGAATGATACATACATTCTTGAGGGTATTGCTCTTACATTTGTTTATGTGTGTAATACATTTAACTTGCAGAGAGTATTTGATTTGAGTGCATCATGAATTCTTGATCGATAAGTTCTTCCTGATCTCTATAGAGGGACCCATAGCGTTTATGTTGAGTCAACAAGATGCATGTTTTGCACCTAGCGAAATCATCAGGTGTGGTAATGATCGCATCATGAAAATTAGTTCTCCACATGTTATTGAATTTTGGTTGGGATATTGGCTCATATTCCATATTTGCTAATTGTGCATTGATGTGGCGCCTCATAAATTTTTGAGTGAAAGATGTTGGAAGATGTCGAACATTTTCTCCTGAGCCATCTATATCTACCTGGCATGCTAGTCATGGAGAAACATTTGCAAAATCATCCACCAATTGGTCTAACAAATTTTTCGCTGCCATTGTATTCTTTTGTGACTTTTATCAAAATATCCCTGCATGGAATGCATTTCATTCCCAATTTTTGTGACAATTTTGAATGTCAAAAAAGCTACTTCTTTTCAATCCATATATTTTAAACTAAGCTTCCAAACAGATATTTATACCTTGAAAATTAATGCTAGTTTTGTTTTTATTTTTCTTAAACAAAGCAGTAGAAAGGGCATCCAAAACATTTTGCCTCCTATCTTTTGTGGTGGAATCAACCAAATTTATCTTTGCAGATTTTAGAATCTCAAATTACAATCTTAGATGAAAACATTTTTTGGTGCAACATTTATCCTCATACATTGTTGAAATCTCACTATCTACGCTTTCATCAAACTCCACTTCGCTGAGTGAAGTATCTGGCTGACTTCTTTTTCAACCCGAGTATTTGTACGCATCTCAATTTTTTCTCTTGCAGTAAGCTTACTTTCAACTCAGACATTCTGGAAAACATGACAAAGCTCAAGTATTTGAACCTTGCATGCTGTACAGAATTGGAAGAGTTGCCTCGTCACATCACAAATCAGTCATCCTTGGGAGAACTCTATTTAGATGGCACCGTGAGGTTAAGGGAGATGCCAGTTAACATCGGTGAACTCCTCAAGTTGCGTGTGATGCAAATAAAGAGGAGCCCCTTGTTAACGAGCCTGCCCACCTCTCTTGCGAATCTGTCCTCATTGATTAATCTTAGGATTAGTTTGTGTCCCAATCTGAAAGCTTTTCCGGACTCTTTGGGGCGTCTTAATCTCTTAGAGAGTTTAATTTTGTTTGGATGTGGAGTGAAGTATCTCCCAGAGTCAATTAGGCAACTGTTAATCTTCAGAGTCTGGATATAAGGGATTGCCCAATCAGCGAATACGATGTTGGTCCGCGGTCCTTTACTTCTTCATTGTGCAAGCTCAAGCAGATTCATCTGAGCAAAACAAAAATGTCAAAGATTTCGATCTCTGAAGACTGTTGTCCCAGCCTTAAGAGCCTCACACTTCACGGAAGTCACCATTTGAAGGAGATAGAAGCCCTGCCAACGACAGTGAAGCATATAAAATTGAAAAATTGTGAAATGGTGAACATTATAAGGGGTATTGGTGGTGTGGTAAACCTTCAAACGCTCACAATACATCGTTGTCCAGCATTAGAAGAGCTTCCAAGTTTTGCAGAATTAGCTTCACTCAAAAAATTTGAACTACGTCGTTGCTACAAAGTTGGGAAATTAGAAGGGGTAGAACATCGCAGATCATTGGAGGATTTGAGTGCACAAACCAGGTGCGAGGTGGGATAACTGAAGACACTACTACTCACAAGTAACAAGACATCAGTTGTTCAAACTTGCATTCAAATGCTGCAGGTAAAAATAGTTTACCATTCAAACGCTTCAGGTAAAAATAGTTTATAGGAGTTTAAAATTATAATTCATTTCATCTGATTATGCATTGATTGCGAATAGTTTTGCAAAGAATTTGCAGAAATGGCCGAGCGAAATAATAATATGTGCGAGGGCAGCCTTTGATGTGGCGTCGCTTCTAAATTCCCGTCGCTTCTAAATTCCTTCAGCCTTCCAAATCTCTCTATCGTTGACTCCGCTAATCATACATTTTTCTTATTTTGGCATGAACAATGACTCGAGTGTCCCTCCAATGCCATTATGCTGTCTTATTATAATGCCATTAGGATGTAATTAACCTAGTGCATGCCCATCTTAGGGACTTATATCTAAACATTTATTGGCAAAAGTCAAATTTATCCTAGAGAAAGAGGGCCAAGCATCTCTAGTATTCATAAGTTATGAATGTCTAGAGAGCGCAAAGAGAATCTCTAGAGAGTCAAAATAACTATCCCCTTATCTCATAACAATGACAACATCTGAAAATAAAAAGGTCCCCAGTGTTGGTCTCCAAAGAGAAAATCTGAAAAATATGATGCTCTTGAGTTGATGGGCATTGTTTAACCCTTTTATGATTTGAGGCAGGGTTAAGGAGAAGAATAACCTAATCAAATGGATGAACAAAATATCCTAAGAGCATGCCAATTAAATTAATTCAGATAATACAATACATTGAATCTAGAAAATGCTAAATATAGAAAGTATAATGCCAATTGATATTCTGATAATTGCAATACAAAGAAGAGAATACTTAGATTATTCAATAATACATAGAAAGATCTAAGTTGCATAGGTACATATGCAAAAAGACTAAAGATTTGGATCTCATCTTAAGATTCTATAAATATGATTTTTGGTGGCCTAGACACTATTGTTGATCTTTAGACACTAGCATTGATGCTTGTGTGTGTGTGTTTTAATGCTTCTATCCGATATAAAATATCAACTATTTTTGGAAAATTTCACTTGTGCCTGCTAGGGTTTTCTATCGCCTTTTATATTATTTATCTGGATTATACACACAGGTTTTAGATGTCACTCTTTTGATCAAACCCTATTTATCCAACTTAGGTCATATCACCTTGCCAAGAATGGGTTAGTGAGTGTAATCACCTAAAAGTGGTAACTGGATGCTAAGAGTGTCGTTTGAGTTAACCTATCCCTAGACTATCCATAAACCTATTCTAAAGCCTTAGACTTACATTTTTCAGTCATTCAATAGACCTTAGTCACCTACATCCAGTCAAGACACAATCCCTAAATTGTCACCCGTGACTCCAATCCAACTTTTTTAGCAGTCTGTAGAGAAGACATTAGCACCACATTTGGGACACTACAACCACTTGGTGCTAGTGTCCTTAACTGGGTGCTACTGTCATTAACCCAAACTCTTCCCAATAGATAATTTTTTTAATGTGTGCCTCTCGTAAGGTTGGCCTAAGCTCATTTTCTTAATCACATAAGCAATTGAACCCTATAAATACAAGTATAATCCACCTCTATTCACTAGATGGAAAATAGATGCAAATGCTATTCAAACCAAAGACAAAGTTGTGCAAAATCAAGGTATTTTATCCATATTCTACCCTACTTTCTACATACTACCATCTACAGCACCCCTAAGTCCCATTTTTAAACATTCCAAAGCATAAGCACATTCAAGGCATCCAAGGCCACTCTCACTCTAGCATTCACTTGCATATACATCAAACACTAGGTGGAAAAACTACATTGGACTTAATCCCTCTTCAGAGTATTGGTATGTAGGCAACTCTCTACATAATAGGGTGTTGAGGATGTCCAATCCATCCTACTAACACACATTCAATTCTTACTCATATCATACTTGTAAAGAGAACTAGGTTTTGCACATCAAATCAAGATTTATAGGTACAATACATAACTACAAGTTTTGATCATGCAGGAATAAAACATACAAACACAGGTGCAAGTGCTCCTAGAAACATGTATAGTCTCACAAAGGGGGCATTAGTATCACATTTGGGATACCACACACAAATGACACTACTATCCAAACTAGGCACTACTATACAGTGAACAGTGAATACTGAAATCCTATTGATGACACAAACTACTACTTAGATCTCAAATTCTATAACCTAGATCATCTATGATAGTCGATTTTCAGCTAAGTCTATATTTATCCATATTTGTTGTTATTTATAAAAATTTAAACAAGGTCAAACTCATAACAAATCAATGTCTTAATTATTACAATTTATTTAACTGATTTAGGCATCACAACCCTTTAACCAAACATAGGAATTACTTATGTAAAACCTCTAAAAGGTTGAATCATTTGGTGAACCTATCTTACTTCAAATATTGCATCAAACCTTAGCTTGCATTAATTCTTATTTTTGTGTACTAAATTTAAGGCTGAATACTTTTGATTTTTTTATTTTATTTGGACAACCTAGCTAAATTAAAATCAAATTTTACATCAGGGTTTCAATTTATTTTACATCTAATTTATATTATTGCAAACTAAACCCTAGTTTCAAAAACCCTAACCATAGAGACACTTAGGGATTGTATCCTTTGTATATTCATACTCAAATTTTAGATGCATATATCTTCTAATCATTATCATAATGACAGATGAAATCAATTACTTTTTATTACAAATTTTCATACTTTCATTTGCATGCTTATTCCCTTTAATTTGGAATGAGCTTCAAAAAGACATCAATACATTTATAAATGATGTTTATTACTAAATACAATATCTCGTATATTTTATAGCATGTTATATTTATCTTATGTGGAATTATACTAACAAGCAAATCAATACACACATAGAGAATTTAACACATAAACTAACAACTATGTTCCAAGTTTCAATGTCATATCTTATGCACAAAAAAGAATCCCATTCTCCTCCTCATCTCCAAGAGGGTGATAGCTAATTTCGAACTAACTAGGTATATGTTATCAATCATCCATGAGATGAAGCAACCTATAACACTGTCACTAATCCCCTACTCATCCTATTCACACCTCTTCCTTACATGGTGTGTACTTACATGTTCAAATAGAAACATCTAGGGTTTACACTTGTGAGACTCTATGTGATTAAATTATTAGTATGACCAAGATAATTATAGGTTTATAAAATCAAAATCAACTATTACATGAAAAGATTACAACATTGGAAAATCAATTTACATAACAAAGGCCTCTAGGGCACAATAGTGTAAATCATGTTTATACATCTTCAACTAATCAATTTATGGCAAATAATGTTACATATCAGAACACGTGTTGGAGAAAAGTTCACTAGGTTGGCTTTTGCACTTAGTCATGCACTTAGGTTTCAAACCAAGTTAGTTCTAGACTTGATGAAGCTAGGCATGAGTATAGTAAGGTCTAAATCACAACATTTAATCATGTTATGGTGTTGGCATTAGCTTCACACAAGGCATAATCCTTGTGTGCTCACCCATAGTGTAACAATGAAGGGATTAGGCTCACATTGGGCTAGTTATAACATGGTACAACTTGGGGTTCAAAGAGACTTAGTCATTCATTAAAGGGGTTTAGGTGACCTTTTGATGCTAGGTTATTCACCAAGAGTTCAATAGGCACAAGCCTTCTTGGTAGCACAAGGCCTAAGGTGTAAGTCCAAACTTGGCTAGGCTAGGATCTTAGGGGCACAAGCTATGGGAATAGCTAGTTAGAGTCATTTGGGTACTTAGATGATTCATAGGGATGGCTTATGTTCAATTACTCATCCTCAAGGTATTAATCTAAGAATAGGACTTGGGGCCTTGGTGCATTTTAGTTCTAATACTTAATCACTTTATAGGGGAGCCAAGGTCATTATATGGCACAAGGACACCATTAGCGACCAAAGGGTGAACCTTCATTTCACAAGCCATTCAGATAAACAACTACAACATTACTCAAATGAAACTAACTCACAAGCATAGCATTATGAAAATCATAAAACAAGTCTCAATACTTCATTTCTTCATTAACATTATTCATTAACTTATAGTTCAGCAAAAAAAATTAATACAAAGAAATAGAGCATGTTGTTTCATGTAAATTTTCACTTAAGTTTTAAAGAACAGAGAAAATAAACTCGATATGGGTATGGTTTAAAAATCTATTTGGTTATGTGTGTGTTGAATCAAAATATGTGAAGATCTCCTCTTTGGCTTGGGAGGAAGACTTGCAAATAGAAAAGCACAAAAGTCAGTTGGGTGGATGGTTGAGATGGATGACATGTTGGTGGAATCTAGGCTGATTTTGATAGAGTAATAGTACTTGAAAGCTTGGTTGAGAGGTGACATCAAGTCAGCTCCCAATAAGATGGTTAATGGCACTTGATAATGCTGATGATGTTGATTAACCTATAAAGAGAGATTCTAGATACACAAAGCTCTTGATAATAATTATAGATCATCTTATCCTACAACCTTCTCTCTTTTATAGGCAAGGCAAGAGGTTGAAGTGGTTGTTCTAAGTGGGGCTTGGAGAGGGCTTCTAAGTATAAGTCATCCATTCAAAGGGCTCATAACTGAAATTAGATAAGCTTATTTAGAAAATCAAAATAGTGATTTTCATGTGGCTTGAATGCTAAAAGTATAGGCAGTGTAACCAGACTGTCATCAATTGAGGGCCGAGGGAAAAGGTGGGTTAAAATGGTGAAAAGGTAAATTAAGTTAGTCAAGTGGCTAACTTGACTCTAGTTTAGGTAAGTGGGTTAGGTCAGGTAGGTTTGTCGACCTTATAGGTGTAGTTGAAAGAGGTTAAAGAGAAACCCAAAGTCATTTCGATAACTAGGACCATGTCTAAGGTTTTCAAGTGTCTACATTTTTCCCCTTTTTTTATGCAACTTGTGTGAATGAGTAGCAAAATAAAAATGGAGAATGGATCAAGGTCTAGTTTCCCCAAAATTAGGAGGAGGTATTCCCCCTCAAATTGGGAGTTGGTGAGGTGAGACTAAAATGGGTACGGGTTTGATAATGGGTCACAAGGTAAGTGACAAAAGAATGGTTGGGTATTTGAGATGCAAACTTGTGTACAAAATGCAAAAAAATTGTGCGATAACCAAGATCACACAAAGACTAAAATTACCAATGTTGGTAAAAATTAAGGGTTGGTGCTAAGTAGGACATGTGACAAGTGACCTACATAATCACCTCTAAGGATGGAAATTGGGAACACTCATAAACGCAAGTATCCTAAGTGATTTTTGTATTTCTAGTGGGTATTTAAGGTAGGAAGTGTTCTTAGGAAAAATAAAAATGGGCCAAGTGTTGTGGGTATCTGAGGTAGGAATTACTCCTAATGAGACACAAGTGGGTCAGTATGTGTGAGGTGGCATAAAATATAAAAGGTCAACATGGCAATGTTATCATTGTGATCAAAAGGACTAGGCAAAAAGTATCACAAAATTGAATGCCAGATGGGCCAAAATAGACCAATGATGAGGTGATGAGGTGGCCAGGTTGGTGGGATAGGTCGAGCTAACTCCATGTACATGAGGTACGTGGATGTTGCTTACATAGTTTCATGGACATAATATCCAACAAAAACTTTAGGCTAAATGAAGTTCTTATTTTTGGGTAGATAAAATGTTGAGCACTTAGGTGAGATGTCATAAAAGTTTAAAAAGGGGAATGGGGACCTTGACCGGTGACAGTTAAGGGGTGCCCCAAGGGTTGATCAACACTAGTCATCCTGACCGATGATAGTCAAGGTAAAACCCTAAAAATCTAGAAGGTAAAAAGTGAAAAGGTGAATTATTTTTTTCACATTTGACTTTTATGTTTATGCTCTAGGTGAATAGTGCACTTTTGGCATTTGGTGTGCCAATGCTGCTGAGGTTGAAGTTCGCGATTCGTTGGATTGCCCAAGTAAGGAACAAGCTGATGGAAGGTGGTTGAGGATGTGGTGGAGTGGTGAAATGAGGTTTGTAGCCATGCTAGTGATCACTGAATGAGGTAAGGGTTGTTTTGAATTGATAGCTAGGGTTGATTTTAAAAATAGTTAAGGGATTTAGCTATTTGGGTTAGCTTCTTGTGAAAGCCCTAATTAGGGTTTGGGTAAGGTTTAGGTAAAATTATGGGTGTAATTAGGAATTAGTGGGGGTGGGTTTGTAGAGGGTCTAACTTATCAATTTTGTTATATTATAAGAGTTTTAGGTAGTTTAGGAGTGAGATAGGGTTGTAACAGAGGTTCTTGGTTTGAGTTCCTCCATGGTTTGGGTAAAGGCAATGATCGGTGATAGTTCTTCTTGATCGGTACTAGTCGACCCCAAGAAGGATAGCTAGTCATAAGGGACTGGTGATGGTTCTAAGAACCATCAATGGTCAAAGGACTAGTTAAAAAGGGGTGGATTTTGATTCCAAAGGTGTTTTCTAAAAATAGATTAGGATTGGATATTATAGTTGATGAGGGTAGATTTTATAAGATAATTATTTAGTGAGGTGAGCATTAGCTTGGTCGATAAGTGTTGGGGAGATAGGGGATAGATTAGGAGTGGTTTTGATAAAAGGATGTAATGGGGTGAATCAGAATAGGTTAAAGAAGGCATGATTTAGTACTCAATTTTAGGTGGAAAACTAAGTATGCATGTTTATTGTATGTTGCACTTGCAGGTTCGAAGCAGGTTCACTTGGGGGATTAGATTCCCATATTTTTTTTAGATATTTGGGATGCCATGACTACTGATGAGTGGCAACATATGGAGGTCATTAGATTAGGTATGATATACCATTATCATCACCTAATCTAAGATACTATGATGATCATCATGCTTATTGAGACATTGGACCCCATGATGAATACCTTTTAGCTGCTTACTAGAGAGATCACCATCATCCTAGAGGATGTGCATAAGATCACTCATCTGTTGATTTGAGAAGACACAGTCTATAAGATAAAGAGTGATGAGATAGACTACTACATGGAGATGATATATGGTGAGGATCATGTTCATGCATAGTTCACTTAGGTAGATTCATTTATGGTCTATTATACCAAATGGCTCTTGAGGATAGATGCTTGATTACAATGATGATGATGGCCATAACAAGTTTTATGCTACCTAATTCAGTTGGGGGGTAGTTTTCACATGTTTTGCTTGGTGTTTTAGTAGAGATATTACTAGGGGATCATATTTGGATGGGCCCCAAGTTTACTAGTGTAGATATACTGAGGGCTCTAGGGATTATGAGCACACAAATAGTAAAAGATAAGTGTCAGCTTCATTCTTCACTACTAGGTATTTGAGCACATTCACGTGATAAGCCCTTGGGGCTACTGGTGGAGGGTTATCTACCAACTAATTATATAGTGGGCTTCCTATGTTGGAGGAGAGGTGGAGCCATGATAGGGGCATGTGGAGGAGTTAAATATATTAAGTGGTTCTGAGACATACTAGAAGATCTAGTAGTTGAATATGTGATATAGAGACCATATGTTGGGTGGCCTCAGTGGCTAAGACTCTGATATCACACCCTTAGTCTTTAGAGCTGGTGATGGTTATACAGCCATTGAAAAGGTGAGGATGAGCTCCTTCTATTTGATCATGTGAAGAGATATTTTGGGCTAGTTTAGGGGATACCAGCTAATTTTTCTTGATATAGGAGAGAGGAGGTGGAATTCATGTTGCATGTGCCACAACCATGAGATGTTAAGCTAGATTATAAGGAACTACCAATGAGAGCTCATATTGATGACATAGGTGTTTTTGATGGATATGCAGCCTGATACTAGGGTAGAGGTACCATAATAGACTTCAGATGGGGTGATAGGGGCAAAAAAACATAGACATAGATCTAATGAGGGCACAGGCATAGGGGGATGGTTAGGTAGTAGTATCACTCTCTACAGCACATGCCTAGGTCATTATATTATAAGGGTAGGTGGTTTCACTACAAGGTCAAGTGGCTATCTTTCAGGGGCATGTTCAAGCATTAGAGATTGAGAGAGACTAGGCACAAGCTATCTTTTGCATGGTTACATAAGAGAGAGATGCTCTAAGATAGGGTGGAGGGGTAGTGGTAGTGTTATCTAGTTTTGTTCTTTTAGCCTGGTATTTAGTCATGATTTAAGAGCTAAGATATTATGAGGCCATAGTTCTGACTCAGTGCCTAATAGAGTCAATATAGGGGGAGTACAGGGTTATCTTGGCATGTGGCCCAAATCTCGTGACTCCAGGATAGTGGGCTTTGGTAGTGGGTCCCTAGGTAGGTATCCTAGGAGGACCACCACTAGATGGGGCTACAAGTTCATGTACAGGTGGGGAAAGTGGTAGTGGTGTGAGTGTAGGTGAAGATACCCCATGATCATATATAGGCATGTTTTGACATATTGGTAGTGATAGGTATACACCATTTTGATATCAGCCTACGTGTCGATGAAGCAAGATGTATATGTTTGGAGAGAGAGCCCATACATTATTATTTGTATTATTTTATGATGACATAATGTATATATGATGTTTATGGATGATGGTGTTATATATGATGTTCATGCTTATGATTGATGTATGTTTATGGTTCATGGTGTTCATGTTTATGATTGATACTTTATGACTTGGTAGATTAGGCATGTGATGTTAGAAAGATAGCTATGATGCCCTGATTCCATTCATGGATGTGAAAGTATGTGTTATTGATCGATGTATGTAATGTGATAATGTAATAGCTTTATTTATGATAATGTTTATTTGCTTATAATGAGTTTATGTTTATAAGATGAATTATGCTAATGTCATGGTAAATGGATAGAGTGATAGATGGTATATGGATTGATGTCTTGCTCATTGGTTTGATTTGTGCTTATGATGGTGTAATGGTATGATTATATGCTCATATGATGTCATGATGGTTAATGGATAGGATGATGTTGAGTATATGTTTTCCTTATGTTTTGCTCATAAATAGTTAAATGATGTTGCTTGTAGACATAATTGATGATGTTCACACTTTTGATTTGATAGATTTTGTATATTCTCATGGAGATAAAATGTGAATATGGTTAAAGATAAGAATACATGAAGTACATAAATAACAAACTAGATGTTTAGAAAATTGATGAGGATCATGAGAGTTATGTTTACATAAACTGATAAAAGATAATAAAAAATAATATGATGCCTTTCCATTGACGAGGAACGATATAAAACCTAAAGTTGGATTGGCTTAGTGAAAATAAGCCTTTAAAATGGTTTGCATTAGCATGCTTATGTTGATAAATAGGTATTTTGATCACATTGTGTCAAGTAAGCTCATAGTCCCCTGCATATGATATATGGAGGGAGAATGGTGAAATTGGAACCATTAGTGAGACTAACATGCCCTTTCTGTAGGATTATAAAGAGGTATTATAAATAAATCTATGCTCATATATAAAGTTTAGAATAATCGATGCGGGAAGTCTACTAAGGAGAGACAATTACGACTTCCCAAGATTATTGTTATGAGAGCCTATTATGGCTTTCTCATTACTTTTGTTTTTGTTGAGGGATCTTTTCTATTTTTGAATTTTCTTTAGGGTTGGGGAATTTGATCGATGTGGGAAGCTTCCAATAAATTTCTATATTTGATAAATGCTTCACTTAGCCATCCTTTGAGAGAGTGGTCTGAGTTTATATTCTTAGTTCAAATGCTTTTGATAGTTATCCTTTGAGGGAGCAGTCCCCCTTACATTTTGTAATTTTGGCTAAGTTCTCAATATTTGTCCTTCAAGGGAGTAGTTTGTGAATGTTAAGGATGACCCATGATTTGTTTTTGACTTTTGATATTGGTTTTTCTTGACATAGACTTACTTATACATGCTCAAGAGATTACCTTTATGAAGGCAAGACTAAGTTGACATGAATGTTTAGTATGTGAAAAAGGGGTATAGATGGAAATGACCATAGGAACCAATCTCAAAGAGATGGGAAGTACTATGAAAATCATTCCATGGATAAAGCCATGGTACCCATAGTTTAATATTAAGCTCTGATTGTGATGGATAATCACATGATTTAATTGTAGTCAGTTTACCCTAAGAAGAGGGAAATGAATGCAGTTACAAGGGATGAGCTTAAGTTAGACAAATGATGATTGTGATCCCTCTTTAACAATAGAAGGGATGCGATGAAAAGCATTGAGAGGCTTAGTTTCTAGTTTTCCTTTGAGAGAGGATAAATGATGAGCTCCTAATCCATACTTATGGGTTATGATGTAGGGTCTAAGCCAATTGAAAGCAAATTTACCCCATTTTCTTTTCTCCATATTAGTTACATTTTGATTTTATTTGAGAAAAAATATCTCCAATATTGAAGTCTCAAACTTTCAAGTGTTTTTTATATGTGCATTTGATTCATTCTTGATAGACATGAAGATGGGAAAGAGTAGCCAAACAATGCTCGTCAAGTAGCTCAAGTTGATCTAAACATTCTTGATGATAATCATATTTCAAAATATAATTTTGAAAATATATGTGAAGAGAAGGTATTTGGATTTCAAGAGGCAATACAACCTTGGCTCCAAACATGAGAGAAAAAGGTGTAGCACCTGTAAGGGTTCAGATGCTAGTATGATATGCCCATAAGGTAAAAGGGATGTGTAGGTGTCAATTCTGACCTGAGGCATTGACCATTTTGGTAAGCATGGTGTTAAGGGTTTTGATAGAGGCTTCCACTTGTCCATTTTCTTGTGGGAGATAAGGTGATGAGAAGATTATTTTAATTCCAAAGATGTCACAAAGACCCTGAACTTATTTTTTTTGAAAAAATTGCCATTATCAGTGATGATCTTATGGGGAACATCAAAATGGTAGATGATATGATGGGTGATAAATTTGATAATATTTTTAACTTTTTTCAACACAATAGGAATAGCCTCCACCCATTTGGTGAAATATTCGATCACCGTGATGATATAGTGATGTCACTATGAAGAGTGGGGGTTAATTTCACCAATAAGGTCCAGACCCCATTGTGAGAAGGGCTAAAATTCCATAGAAATGCAAAGACTATTGTTGGCTACATGATGTAAAATAGTGTGTTATTGATACTTGACACACTTTTTCACATAATCACAATAGTCTTGGTTAAGGGTAGGCTAGTAATAGCCTATGTAGAGGATGCACTTAGCCATAGTGAATCTACTAAAGTGGCCCCCACAGATACCATCATGCATTTATTTGATAGCATGAGAGGCTTTTATACCATGAAGGCAATAAATTAGGAGGCCATAAAAACCACATTTGTAAAGGATTCCTCCCATAATGGTATAATGAGAGGTGCTCTAAATAAATACTCGATGGGAATTCCTAGAGAGGCAAGAGAGAACTATACTAAGGTGAAGGTAGTTAAAGGATTTTTGATACCAAAAGTTAGGTAGAATCTCTTCCACACTAAATATGGTTGGAGTGTCTAATTTGGTATAGGAAGGTTTGGTAAGGGTGTTGATGGGATCTAAGAGGCAAGATAATCCATGGTGTGGACAAACTCGTTGGTAGATCGTGGGGTGGTTTGAATATGGTATATTGAGTTTGAATGATGTCAAGAGTTCTATGATTAACTATCTGTATAGTTTTAAAATCTCATTCTTACATTGGTAAATTCCATTGACTTGATTGACCACAAGTTGGGAGTCACTAAAGATATTGATTGTTATGACGCCTAAGGCTAAGGTAGTATGCAGGCCTATTACTAGGGCTTCATATTTGGCCACATTGTTAGTACATTTCAAGCCAATTTTAAATGATAAAGGAAGTGATTCACCAATAAGGGGGATAAGGATGATACCAGTGCCCCCATCATTTTGACATTTGGAAGCATCAAAAAACATGGTTACTTGATTGGTGAAATCCACTTGAGTTAGGCTTGTGATAGATTCATCTAGAAAATCAAGAGGAGGAGGTTGGTTATTTGTTATGGCTACGTCAGCTAATTAGTCAGCAATGAATTTCCCCTTGATCAAATTTTTATGGGAAAACTCAAGGTCAAACTCAACTAAAATCATGAGCCACTTATCCATACACTAGTTTTGGTATGGTTTGGATTGCATGTACTTGAGTGGGTCAGTATTAGTTATGACAAAAGTTTTGTGGTTAAGAAGGTAGTGGTAAAGTTTGGTAGCCACAAAGAATAGAGCCAAATAAAATTTCTCAGTATATGTGTACTAAGTCTTGTACTCAACAAGTGTGTTATTATTGTAATATATGTCTTGATCTTTACGTTGTTCATCTTGATGGGCAAGCATTGCCCCTAGGGAATGGTCAGTGGTAGAGATATAAAGGTAGAAAGGTTGGTTATCCTTAGGAGGTGTGAAGATAGGTGGATATAGAAGGTACTCTTTGATTGCATCAAAGCCTTTTTGACAATCAACATTCCACTTGAAAGAGATGTTCTTTTTCAAGAGGTGGTGGAAGGGTTGACACCGATTAGAGAGCTGGGAGATGAAGCAGCGAATGGGTTGGAGCCTCCCCTACAAAATATAAAATTGATTAATATTAGTTTGAGGTAGCATCTTGAGGATGGCTTTAATTTTAGTTGGATCAACCTCAATTCCTTAAAGATAAATGATAAAGCCTATAAGTTTGCCTGACAAGACCCCAAAAATACATTTCTTGGGATTGAGGTAGACATGATAAGGGATAAGTTGCTCAAAGATAATCTTGAGAATAGCTAAGTGGCCATTGTGAAGTTTTCACTTCTTAAGAAGGTCATCCACATAATATTCAATGATTGTATGGATAAGGTCATAGAAAATATAGGTCATGACACATTGGTAAGTTGCACCAGTGTTCTTAAGACCAAAGGGCATGACTCTATAATAGAATGTCCCCCATGGGTTGATAAAGGTAGTCTTGTGTTTATCTTTAGTGGAAATCAAAATTTTATTATAACCCAAGAATCCATCCATGAGTGACAACATCTTGTGGTCTACCGTAAGATCAACAAGTTGGTCAATGCTAGGTAGAGAAAAGTCATCCTTTGGGTAAGCAAGTTTGAGGTCATGAAAGTCCACATAGATACATATTCCCCTTATGGTTTTAATGATAGGCATGATGTTCAAAACCCACTAAGGATAATCAATGGGTTGAATCAAGTTGACAAAAAGGAGGTGTTGGAGCTCTTCTTTGAAAAGGAGAGTTATGCATGGATGCATTTCGTAGAGTTTCTATCTAATAGGCTTGGCATCATGATTAGTCACATTGTTATGGGTGGAAATTGTTGGGTCAATATTGAGCATATCAGCATATGACCAAGAGAATGCAATACTTCAATCTTGAAGGAAGGTAGAGAAGTCTTTTAGTTCCTTAGGGGTGAGAGTTTAGCCTAGTTTGACAATATGGGGGTTATCTAGAGTGCCTATGTCAATATCTATGGTGGGTTCATTCAACATGGTTGAGATCTATGGAGGTAAGGATTTGTGGATAGAGGAATCAAGTGCACCAAGGTAGGTGAGAATAAAATCATCATCCTAGCACTAGATAGTGTGAATGGTAGGAGAGTCTCCTCCCACCATTTTAGGATGGATTAAAGGGATGGATACGGGTGCCCCTTCCTTTTGATAAGTTATGGGGTTAAGAGTAATCATGTTGATAAAAAACATTAGGTGGGATGATGTCCTCATCCTCACACTCAGGTGGAGGGGGTGTTGGTGAGGAAGGGGTCTCTTCTTCAACAATGGTAGCAACAGGTTGTTTGTATTTATTCTTATTGAGTAGAATAAATCCAAGGCTATGTTTTTGATGAGGCTTGAAAGTCTCAATTGAGATCAATATGTGTGGGCCATGCTCATACTATCTTAATCCAAATCTTTCCAGGCACACCTATGGAGGTATATCTTGGTGAAGTTTGGGTTGTCCAAGTAAAATAAGTTGGAGATTAATGGTTGAGGTGGAGAGGTAATGGTGGAAACATTAATTATTTTGTCAATTCCCCTATAGATAAAGTGGGTTTGACAGCTCAAAGGACCCAAGGGGGTAATGGCTTCAATTTTGGGGTCATAACCTAGTTGGTGGTTGAGCTTTATGTATTCTTGGGGAGTTTGGAAGGTGTCAAGGGTGAGGAGGTGGTATTCTCGAAGGGTAAGGCATTGAAAGGTGGGTTCCAAAGGATAAGTGATGGGTATCTAGTCCATAGGAATAAATGAATTGGTAGATGCCTTAGTGTAAGGGGAAGTAATGGCTTCAACTTCTATAGGTGAGGGCTTAGTGGTGGTCATTTATGGTGCTTTGGATGGAGGTAGGACAACATCATTAGGTCGATAGGTCATATTATATGTAACAAAAGGGATAGGTTCAACTTATATGGTAACAACTTATCCTTCATGTTCGAACTTGACACAATGATGAAGGGTGGAAGGTAGATAACCCATGGCATGGATCCAAGGTCTCCCTACTAAAAAATTGTACTAGAATTCAACTTTGACCACATAAAAGAGTTTAGGGAATGTGTGATGTCCTAGTTGAATGTGAAGGATGATGGTTCCAAAGGTAGTGGTCATAGTGTCATTAAAGGATATAAGGATGGATGAAGTTTCAAACATGACATTATCTAGTAGCTTGAGTTGGTCATAGGCATGGGAAGAGATGATGTTGATACTGGCTCCCCCATCAATCATAACCCATTTGATGTGGGTTTGGTTGATATGGGTTATAATAAAAAGAGGGGGATATAGGTCTTTGGGATGGATAGAAGGTATCTCTGAGTCCTTGAAGTTAATAAAGGTGGAGAGTTGGAGAGTGCCTACAAAGGCCTCTATAGGTTGGAAGTCTCCTGGTCTAACCTCAACAGATTGTATAACCTCTATAATGGCTTGATGATGGTGGGGTGAGGTAGAAATAATCTCATAGAGGCTCATCTTAGCTGGGGTTGGTGAAGTTTTTTAAGATTGACCCTCTTGATGGATTTAGAGGGCTTAGCCTCTAAGGTGCTTAAAATGGTAACTTTGGGCTTAATTACAAACATAGTGGTTTGGATCTAGTTTGGTTTAGGATGAGTTGGTGGGTATGTCCATGGAATAGATAATTTAGTATTTCCTTTATTCTTTTATTGTGATCACATGACCACATTAATGGTATGGATAGAGGGGAAAGGTGTGTTGGAAGGTTGGGTAGATTCTCCATCACTCTGAGGTGAGAGTAGGGGATTACGAATGTGTTGGCAACTAGCTATTGGGTGCATTGGTAGAGGAATGGATGGAAGTTCATCTAGTAAAATATCATCCTCACTATAGAGTTGGTGGATAATGGCTTGGAGAGCTCTAAAATTATCTGTATCATGCCTAGGTGTCTTGTGATAGGAGTAGATTTTATGATCATTGTACCAGGTTGACTTCAAATCAAGAGGATTGAAAGGTTTCATAGGAGCTAATGTGAGGTAAGAGGCCTAAAATAATATTTTAAGAATGTTCATATAATATTTTTCTAGAGGTTTGAAAGGTTTAGGGATCATGTTTTTGGTTGGTAAGATGGGTGTGTTGGTGGTAATAGGTTTGGTGAGAGATGGTTTGGGTAAGGTGGTGTTTCTGGTTGATGGTTTTGGTAAGGGTATGCTAGTAGTTGGGGTGGCCAAGTTTGACAGTCTGACTATTGGTATTCTAGGAAGGCCCAATGCATTAGATAATAAGTGGGATAGCATAACCAATGTGTTAAAGGGGGTTTCTTCTTAAGCAAAGTGGGAGGGTGAGGCCCTAAGATAAAGGGCAAGGTAGAGGGAGGTAGAGTATTAGTCATGTGGCCCTTCAATGTTTTCATCCCCCTGGTTGGTGTGGGTTAAGCCCTAGGTATAGTCTTAGGTAAGGTTAATTCCACTTTCAAGGATGGGTGTATCAAACTTTGAGTAGGGAAGGCACCAAGAGTTTTGAAAGGTTCGGTTGGTGATGTGGTGTTTGAAAGGCAGTTGTTTTGGTTCACTAAGAGGTTAAAGGGTTGGTATAAGTTTGGATTAGTTTAAGAGGTGGTGGAGAAATGATGGATTGGTTCATTAGAGGCATGTTAAAAATTTTAAGTTTGTTGATGTAAGGGATCCCTAGGTGTTTCCAAAAAGTGGCTTGATCTATGTCTAGTTTTGTGACCTTACCAAACTTTTAAACAGGTTTAGGAAAAGATCTATATGCTAATTTCATGCCTTGGGTAGTGGGTATCGAGGATACACCTATGGGTAGAAGAGGAAAGTTGATAGCCTTGTATGTTTCCTTAAGCAAGGGAGGTAAGTATGAGTTGGGTGTCTACTCTATCAGGGGTGTTTGTGAAAAATTTGCTTCCCTAAGCATGATGTCCATAGTTGTGGCTTGATCTATAGCTAGTGGAGATGGTAGGTTAGGAATGGTTTTTTGTTCAAGTTAGATATCAAAAGGGGTGCTTGATGATTCCAATATCTCTATGAGTACAACCAAGGAAAAAGGAACCTCCTTGGTTTGTGCTTCTGAAGGAGGAGAAGATGATTCTTCCACTTTGACAGGTGAAGTGGAAGATAAATAGGTAGGTTGGATGATGGTATCCCCATGGAAAAGTGTGTCTAAGACCATATTGACTATGTGGACATCATGAGAATATTCAACTTGTGTGTCCTTGGCTTTAACAGGGGCATGGTTGGGAAAAGGTTTCCTGAAGATGTCAAGAGCTTGATTTTGAGGGGCGTTGGGATTATCCATCATGAGTTCCCCCTTGTAGATAAGACTCTGAACAACATTAAGTATTACATCGGTTGACATCATATCTAATTACCCAATGAAAATCACAAAGGTCTTCTCATTGTACCAAGCAGGGATGGATGAGAAGAATCAAGCTGTTGGGGAGGTTTGATGGGCACAAGTTGTATAAGTTTAGCTTTTAGTAGCTTCTCTAGAATTGATGCATAAGATTCTCCAAGTGTAGTGTATTATTTTTGGTTTATTTAATTTGGGTTCCTTGTGTTTTGGTTAGAGGTAATGGGAGAATTTTGTTGATTGACATTGGGTAGAGGGGTAATTTTAAGGAAAACTACATTTGCAGTTCCATTTCTCTTGGTTTCAGTATTGACTTGGTTGCTTGGTTTTGAGGAGGAGGTTTCATTGGTCTTGAAGGTAGAATTATTGTTTTTGAACTTCAATTTACCCTCATCTATGACCTAGTTTTCTAGCTTACGTGCCATGGTAAAAGCTTCATCAAAATTTCTAAAGCTTTAGACACGTACTGTAGACAATATATGTTTGACGCAGGCTCAAGCAAATTTTTTTATAAGTTCAAGTTGAGGCAAAGAAAATGAAAGCTAATTAATCAAGCTTCTCCAATGATTGATGAAGTCGGTAATAGATTCATCATCAAATTGCTTGATAGAATAGAGGTCAATGATAGAGACCTTCTTGGAAATGTTAATGGAAAAGTGATCTAAGAAGACTTGTGCTAGTTGGGTGAAATAAAAGATGGAATTCTTGGTGTGGGCACTATACCATTCGAGTGTTGGGCCAAATAAAGACATGGGGAAGGTTCCTAAGGAGAAGGGCATCATCACAAGCAATCATGTAACATGCATGCCTGAAATCCCTAGGTTGTTGTTAGGGGTCTTTCTTGCTTTGAAATTTGGTAAATTTCAGAAGCTCCCATTAAGGAGGGTAAGGTTTGATGGGGATAGAAGGATGAATAGGTTTGTTACAAATTTTATCATAGGATAGGATGTTATGAGCCCTCAAAATGGATGACTCAAGGTTTGCCATCTTGTCTATAAGCATCTTCATTATGTCAGTTTGAGGTGGTACACCAAAAGGATTATAAGTTGGATACTATGGTTGAGATTGGGTAACATATGGGTAGTTTTTTAGTGGTTGAGAGGTTACCACATAATAGAATGTAGATGCTAGAGGTTGGGTAGGGTAGGTGGAATATGGTGGTTGTGTAGTAGGTACATACCCTTGTGGGTTAGGGATATATCCAAGATTTGGTGCAATGGGTATTTGTTGAGGGATTCCTATGGATTGGGTGTGGATGGTTGTTGAGTTGGTAACAAAAGGGGAGGTAGTGATCTTCATGCTAGTAGGAAATGAAGTAGAAGGAATAGATACCCCCAAGTTTGGTAAAGGGGTGTTGACTAATGGGTTGGGTTTGATAGAGGGACGGTTGGTGGTGTTGGTGATAAGTGTTCCAACAAAAAGTGGAGTGTGATGGGTTAATGGATGGGTTATTCCTAAGGTGGAGGAGTCATTGGTAGGGGCGAATGGTGTAAGGGTAGCAGTTAGTTAGATAGGTTGATTTTCAAATGTGTCATCAAAGGGGTTAGTAGATGAAGACACCTAGGTGGTTGAGGGTTGGGTGGTGACCACTACAATAAAAACATCCCCCATAAAGTGGGATGGCATGCCATAAGGTACATCCTAAGATAGATTTGAAATTGGGGCATGGTGAGGGGAAGTGTTAAGGTAGAGTTAAAGGGAAACTGGGTTATTGTCCAAAAAAGTGGTAAAGTCCATGTCTCCTTGTGGGAATACACAAGGAAAAGTATGGATTCCCAATGGAAGAGGTGAATCTTTTGCCTGAAGATGCACTCCATAGATGAGGAGGTAGAAGAGGTTGATTTAAGTGATAGATTTTTCTCTACTAGGTCTCTTCTTTGCTAGTGAGTGAGAACCATATAATAAAAAGTAGAGATAAAATAGGAACAAACTCACCACTCAAACAAGAAGAAGACAATAAAATGATCAAGGCAATCAAGACACACATTATGAAGTATGTTAAGCCTAGAGGTTAGTTTTAATCTTGCTTTTGGCTTATGCCTTAGTTTATGAGAATGTGTGATAGAAGTTGGCTTGTAGATCAGGTACTATAAAAGTAGTCTATGGTTGGTTTCAAGTTGTTTAAGTGCTCAAAATAATCTATATTAGAATTAGTATGTGGCTTGGTATTGGAGCCTACCCCCTCACTTCATGGTCCTACAATGATAAGAGTGTCAGGTGCTTAGCGAATATATATTGATATCCAGAGTTTATACTCAACTAAAATGTTGAGTTGGTTCTCCCCTTGGTAATGACCTCTAAGTAGGATCACCAGGAAAGGGTAAGGTGATCTCTAGGTGATGAAATCCTAGTTGGGAATTGTCTCAAATTATTTTGATGTTTGATTGAATAAAGTGATTTGGCTAGTGTATGTAATAAAAGTGGTGCTATGATAAGATTATTGTGCTTTAATTCAAAGTGAACTAATGTTAAAGACAAGAAATGGATGCAGTTGATTTTAAACCCAAAATAATTTTAGTTTCAATTATGAGCATAGATAGAGAGAAGAGCATGCAAATGCAAAGAAAACATGAATAAAGACTCTAGGTCCCACCGAGCATGCCAAAATTCTTCATGTAAATTTTTACTTGAGTTATAAAGAAGAGATAAAAGAAACTCGATACAGGTATCATTGAAAAACCTATTTGGTTGTGTGCACATTGAATCAAAAGATGTTAAGATCTCCTCTTTAGCTTGGGAGGAAGACCTAAAAATAAGAAAGCACAAAAGTTAGTTGGGTGGATGGTTGAGATGGATTGCCTATTGGTGGAATCTAGGTTGATTCCAGCAGAGTAACGGTACCTAAAAGCTTGGTTGAGAGGTGATGGCAAGTCAGCTCCCAATAAGATGGTTGATGGCACTTGATAATGTTGATGATGTTGATTGACCTACAAAAAGAGATTCTAGATACACAAAGCTCTTGATAATAATTATAGATCATATTCTCTTATAACCGCCTCTCTCTTATAGGTAAGGCAAGAGATGGAAGTGGTTGTTCTAAGTGGGGCTTAGAGAGGGATTTTAAATATAAGTCATCCATGCAAAGGGATTGCAACTAGAATTAGATAAGATTATTTAGAAAAGTAAAGTAGTGGTTTGCATGTGGCTTGCATGTTGAAAGTATAAGTGGTGCAACCTGACCATCATCAATTGAGGGCCTAGGAAAAAGGTGGGTTAAAATTGTTAAAAGGTGAACTAATTTAGTTAAGTGGATAACTTGACTCTAGGTTAGGTAAGTGGGCTAGGTCAAGTAATTTTATCAACCTTGTAGGTGTAGTCAAAAGAGATTAAAGAGAAACCCAAAGGCATTTTGATAACTAGGAACACATGTGCAATTTCATAGTGTCTACACATGATCTTTTTAACTCTATTCATGCCCAACAGTTCACAGGCAAGCTTGGGTTATACATTAAAATATCTAAACTACCATATCTAGAATAATAAATAATAATGGTTTTCTCTCTAATTTGATATTGCTTTGCTATCCATTTTTACAACCTCCTAATCTTCAAATGTGAGTCTTCTTTTATAGGTGAATGGGCATCTCCTTGTTAGGTCAAATGGGTGCATGCCAAGAGGTGAGGTATCATGTGGGGTCTATATCCCACTAGTTATACTACACTACCTAAGTCAGATGAGTGCATGTCAGATGATGAGTTGGCATTGGGGGTCTCTTTCCCTACTTACTCCACCAGTATGACATCTTCACTCCTCTAGCCTCCATGTACAATTCCTTGTAGGGATGTCCTTTGGAGGTTGGTGTCATGCAACTGCCTACTAGATGACGTAGGATCCATGGGAGTTATACCAACTGGTGTTAAAAGGTATAAAAAAGTAATCACTCCAAGGATTGCCTCACATCAAGATATAACAAGTTGGCATGGTCCATGTAATGGTACAAAAGGGGACCCAACATTACCCCATATAAAATTGCTAGTCTATACTGGACTAGGCTCTTAGCACCTTAGGTGCATATAATTTGGGTGCACCCTACTCTAAGTCTGATTTGAAATTCTCAAATCCTTGGATGGTGCCTTTAATTTATTTAATGTCACCATTTGATTATGTGAATGCAACCTTGAGAGAAATCACATTTGTGCTTTCTAGCTCTTTTCCAACGGTTTAAAGCCTTTCCTTTGTGCACTTTACTCCACCATCCAAAACCTCTCCATGCTCACTGGCCTTAGTTTGGAAGGCACATAAGAACACCTCCAAGTTTTACTCTTGAGTCTTCAATTAAGTGCTAATAGAGTTGACCTTGGCCATTACTTGCATGCCCTTGGTCATGCTTACCATGGAGTGTTGGAACAAGGCATCCTTTTCCTCCTTTGCCTTTTTAAGGAACAAATCAATGATTGTTGCTTAGTTGGTGAAGTTGAAAACTATCATGTCTGCTTCCTTGACACCCTCCTCAAGTTTGATGAAGAGGTATTTGACCACATCCATATTTTTATTCAACTCCTTCCTTAGGGCCTCATAGGGGTCATCTTTGTCCTCGAGTGATAGCCTCATCTTAGGGAGCATCTACTCCACAAGCATGCAGATTTGGTCAACTTCACTCTTCTCTAAGGTATCCACCTCGTCTAGGAGGGATGGATCTACCTCTGTTATGCACTCCACAAGTTGTATCTTGATCTTTGTTGCCTTGAGCTCCTTCTCAACATTTTTTTCTATTTTATTTTAGTTATAGGTATGAACATCATTGATGATGTTCTTACATGCTACTACAAATGCTATTTTAATCAAGGCATTGGTTGAGCACACTAGGTTTGTATCACAAGGATTGAAGAGTTGGTACTAATGCCCTTTTTCTGGCTTTTTGGTGCTCTAGATCACTTTGGACAGAACCTCAAATTTAGGCTTGTCCATGTAGCAGTCCAATACCCAAGAAACCTAGTGGTGCATTAGGGTCATGGTTTAGAGGCATACATTCCATCATGTAAAAGTCCTCATCCTCCTTGAACTCTCATTATGCCCTTTCTCTATTTCCTAGATCTACTCCTCATCCTCTCTTAGCTCCTCTTCCTCACTTCCATTAGTTCTCGTGTCAGTGCCTTCTTTGACTTTTTCTTCATCTCCCTCTTCTTCTTCTTCCTCTCTTTCTTTAGCACTCAGATCACCATCATGTTCTTCATATAGGGGTTCTTCTATGGACTTTTCTCCTTCATCTATTTTCTCTTATAGTGGCTCTATGGCACAAAATTGGATTGCACCATCTTTCTCTTCTTCTCATCCTAATGGGGCCTCAACCTCCTTCTTTATTTGCTTCTTTGAGGGGCTAGTATCACCTCCTTTATCTCTAGGTACCCCTTCGAAACTAGGTTGCACCTATTGTGTAACTTATGCTATTGTACTAGTGAGGGTACTTGGCATCTTTTTCAGCATTTTATGTTTACTAGGTCCCATCTTGTAATGACCTTCTTCTCCTCTCTCTCTCTTTCAACATTTTATCCCTCTCTACCTAGGTTGCTTCTTCTTCCCTTTCATTTTTCCTGGCCTTCTCTTCCTTTGCCTTTTTTTCTACCTCTTCCTTCTTAACCCTTTCCTTCTTGACCTTCCTTTTCATGGCTTGCACTGCACTTTTTTTTCTCACTCTCTTATTTCCTCAACCTCTAGCTGGTTGATTTTAGCCTAAGACTTGCCCTTAGCTTTCATCTCCTCATGCCTCTTGTGTGATTTAAGTGCCATGTCAATATTCTCTTGGTCAAGGCCCATATCCTTCCACTGGCATTGTTGTTCCTCTTTTATTAGTGCACCTAATTGGGTTGCCTCTTTGGGATCCCTTCCCTTTTCTCCTTCCTGACTTCCTTCTTCCATCAATGCCTAGTGCTTCTCCTCTCTTCGTTATTCTTCAGCCTCCACCATCTCAATTACTTCCTTTATCACCCATGCCTTAATCATTTCTTCTTTTTGCTCTCATAGCTCTTGCACCCTCTATATTTTAGCTTCACTAAAGCCAAGTTTCCTTAGTCTCCATCATCATTTCTCCATCTCAGTCTAAGGGGGTGGGGAATGGGTCCCTTCACTTGATGATGATTCCATGTCTTTGGGCATAATGTATGTGCCCATCACACCTTCTTCCTCCAAATCCTCCTCTTCCATCTCCTCTTCTATGTCGGAGAGAGTTGTCTTGGTCATCAGAATCCAGGCCTTCCCCTTCTTATTCTTTGTGCCAAGGTAAGTTTTTGGCATAAAATTGATGAGCTTATTAGATGGGCTTGAAGAGGATGCCTCTTTTTCTAAGGTGATTTTGAGCTTCATGTACTCCTTTATTTCCTCTAAAGTTTCCCCTCTCTTTTTTTTGGGAGACTTTTTCTTCTTGGTGGGTGCTGGGGTTCCTTCATCCCTTAATCTAGATTGGGAGGTCTTCTTTCTACTTAGCATTCAACCCAGTACTAGAATCCTTCTTCCATGGCTTTATCTCATAGTACAGTCTATAGATGAAACCAAGTATGGTGATCTCTCGAATAAGATCGATGTCCATTTGATCTGAGGCATCTTCTTCATCTTCGATCACTCTTCCATTAACACAAATAAACTTGTGCCTCAACCTCCTTCTTTATACGTCTAGTTATTTAACTAGAACATCCATATTCTACATGTTTGGGATCTTTTGCAGTGCATCCCTGAAGTATTTTACTAAGAAGGTGAAGGGAAACTTCAAGCATCCTGGCAAGTTTCCATCTCTTAGCATTAAGTACACAACATAGTAGTGTTGCATTATGTCAAATATCATCATCCTTAACATATTTTGAGTAAGCCCCTAGGGAATGTGCCACTCTAATCCAAAGGCTTCTATGTACTTATTGCATCATTATATAATGCACATCTTGTATTTGGGGCTAAAAGTGGTGGGTCAAGTGTAATCCTTATCCTTATGCATGGGGGATTCATGGTGTTCTGGGAACACCCACATATTGTCTTCACTCTCATTCGAGATCCCAATTTCATCCATCATGATCAAGATGAGGATAGACCCCCACTTGAAGTTCCCTTTGGTGTTATGGCATTCTAGCACATTCTTGATCAATTCTTTTGTAATGAATTAAGAAATATTTAATTGTATGCCTTGAACCATATGATATACAGCATAGAGGTGTGCCTTGGACACATCTATCCATTGGTCACCTAGACATAACTTGGCACTCATGAAGCACAATATCGCCCTCATACCAAGGTCCTCACACTTTGTGATTAGAAATGCAAAGCCTCTCTTAAAATAATTGAGGAGATTAGCAATGTGTTTAACCTCCTCTACATCATCCATCATCTAATGGATGTCTTGTTAGGCTTTAGGTATCCTAGTTATCCTCTTGATTAGCTATAGCAAGATCTTCATGCACTGTCCTATAATGTAGAAGTGGTATTTGTGGATGCATGAGAGTAGGAACTAGATGAGTCCCTCTAGTTTTCCAAAATAGGGCAACTCATAGAGCTAAGTTACATCAGTAACCTTTAACTTATCTCAAATGAAGACATCAAAGAGGGTGTCACCTTCCATGGTCTTGTGCCTTGTATTCACCATCTAGTCCTACACCAAGTCTTGGAAATGACTCGACATCTGATGGTTGTAATTTTTTAGTTGGCAGTTATACATGAAAGAGCACCAACTTTCCCCACCTATACCTTTGGGAGATATTGCATGTATTTATAGGACATCTTGGTTAGTTCCTTGGTATCAACATCTTTGACACTAACTAACTTAATTGGTTGTGCCTTGGTTTTGGAAACCATCACCTCCTCGATAATCCTGACCCTCTTGGGTTCTAGCTGAACCTCTATGGAACTCGATGCCTTTCATTTATTTACCATATTCAATCTACTTGTGTTGATTCTAGGTAGATGTGGCTTGTTGAAGCCTCTAATGGTGTTTGGCACCGCTGCAATTATAGGATCTATGATTGTATGTTTAGCTTTGATATTTATTGGCTGTTAATGGTGGCCTAACGATAGATTCCTAGTTAAACTTGGTTCTCTACATGACCCTCTCTCTTTAATCCTTAACACTAGTCTTTACTATGAATGCACTCTTTCTTTATGCTTCCATTCACTATAAGGTGCCTGAATTGCTCAAATGCTCACTATGATAGGGTTCTTTCTTACTTCAACTCTCTAATATCTTTCTTTGTTAATTCTAAGTTTGGGTTAGCATAAACTTTGTAACTTAATAAAGTTTGTTGTTGATTAATTTATACCCTTATATTGTTAACAACTATCATTAATGCAATATTAATGGCGTAGGTACCTCAATCTCTTGGAAAATGCAAAAATCTATGAAATCTTCAAAAATCACTTGTCTTGTACACATTAATTACATATCTTTGTGTTACCACCACCTCGTTGAATGTTCCTAATGGATTTTTTGGTGAAGTGATGGGTAGTTCAAATGATCACTTCTCATTCCTTTTTAGGTGGATGCCAGCTATCTTAGATGACTTCCTTCTATACGTGTATATTTTGGTGTAACCTTTGCTTTATGATAATTTGGTCATATCACCTCACATGTGCATGATTCAGCCTCCTTGATTCTTCTTTGTTTTATAATTGCACTCTTATTTCAAGCACACTTTTCTACTATAGTCAATTTATTGTATGTCATCTTGCCTTGGCCTATCTTACCCCATATAAATCCCTTATGTTAGACCTCCATCACTTTGATTCTCTCTTGATGCTCTTGAAAACTTTTAGAATGTGCATCTTCACTATCAATTTTGAACTCGACCATGTTAAATGTCTTCACTTGCCTCTTAGGGTTCTATCACCAGATCAATCAATGCACCTACTTATAATTCCAATGTAAAGGTAGCACCAGACTAGTTTATTCTTGGGCTTTCAAGTGCACATCACTATTCATCTTTCACATATGTCTCTTTTATTGCTTTTGCTTACACTTGGTAAATTTCATGCACCCACTACTTGTGCATGGGGTAGTCATTTTGAGTTTTATCAATCAACCCAAACTTGTATCAAGGTCATGGTGGAAACCTTCCCTTACCACATCCTCCTCCTCACCCATGTGTATCTCACTGGTTTCCATAACCCATATTATTCTGACCATATCCCTCATTGCCTTAACCTACCTGACCATCACTTTATGTCATCACCTGCCTCACACCTCTTTCCATATTTTGGCACATCTCATCAATGACTCTATAGTCTAATATTGAGTGCATATAGGCATCACACATTTTGCAGTAAATAGTGGTGTTTACTTGGCTAGCATGTTGTAATAGAGGATAGTTTCAAGAGTCATGCAGCCCATGATAAACTTCCTAATTGAAAAGGAGGGCACGAACATTTCTTCATGGGTACATATTCTTGTTATACCCCTCCATCTCATATTTGGTGTGCCATAACCCACTGTGAGTGTCATGAATCGAGCTAGTAGATAGATTTTGTAGTTGAGAGGCTATTGATGCAATATATGCCTCTATGAATGGGTTGATCCCTATATCGATGTTGCCCACTACCTCAGCCTTGATCATGGATTTAAGCTCTTCATGGGGGTCTATGAAGGTTTTCATGGACAATGTTCATCTAAAAAGTATTAACATGCCTCCACCAAACCATTGTGCATGTTGTAAGGTGTGGATGTCATATGGAAGCTTTGAGATAAGATTTTTAAACCATGCATCATATAGGTACACACTCTCGAATAATCCTTGACTGATCTCCTTGAGCATCATGATGCTCTACTATTTGAATTTAGGGATATCAAAATCCTTCAAGAAGGCTTCCTTCAACATAATGTAGTCAACCATATCCTAATTTAGATCAAAATTTTGATAATAGGTTGGGTGCCATCCAACAAAGTGGTTAAAAACTAGGTTGCCTTGTGCTTTGACTGAGTGATGCCCCAAGCGCACCATTAAAATTCACATTTTAGCACATGTTTCATGGTATTTTTAACTCCATGATACTCAACCAAGTACATCACCATCTCATATTAGATCTATTAAGGGGGTGACACTAGGTTTTGAGGTGATTTACCCCCTTATATTTGTGTTGGAGGAATCCCTCTAATGCCTTCACTTGTAGTTTTAAATGTTGACCCTGATAGAGTAGGTTGCACTGTTGAACTTATCAGCATAGTACTACTCACTAGTGGTGTCATGTTACTTCCTATGGGCTATTGCCTAGCCAGTGTAGCTGACATTCTCTACATAAGAATGCTTGTGCTTGTTTTCAAGGCTTATGGGTTGGCATTTACTAGATTTTTCATACCATTACTCAATTTCTTATAAGGAATTACTTAATTACAAATTCTTGATCTAAATTTTAGACCCTATCAAAGTCTATGTCAATAAAAGGTTTAGTTACTATTTTTCTATCTTATAATGGAGAATCTAGTGCATGAGCCTGTGCATCATGTTTAAAAGGGGTAAGTGATACTAGTGTGTTCTCAAGTTCTACATCTTGTAGGAACCCAATACATCCTATACCCAACTATTGAGTCTGGTCTCTTCTTCCTCTCTTATCGCATTGCTATAATTTAAGGGATCCTTTCCCATGCCCTTCTTACTTGCTATGGATCCTCTCAACACTTCTATGTTATAGATCCTCCATCAGCCTATGCCTTTACTTAATATAGTTCATCCTCCAGAGCTCTTAGGTGTTAGGTTGGTATTCCTCTTCCATTGCACCTTACCTACACTTCCCCTTCTCACCTTTTATGTTTGCTCATATGCACAAAGATTTTAGCCTTCCATTATGATTTTTATATCATAATGCACCAAAATCTCCTTCAATTTAGTGTTAATTCCTCTTATGAATGTGCTCCTTGGATCATGAATAAACTCATACTTTACTTTTTTAGGGTATGATAAGGTTGACACTACAAAATCTAATACATAGCTATTCAACGTGCCACTCCACCCCTTATCCATAATGCACATCCAAATCTCATCTAGAATTTCAAGCCTCTCTACAAAATTTGTGCTCCACTTGAGGTGATAACTATATATTTACCTTCTATAAGTTGTAAAGGTGACCAACCATTGGTACACATGCTCAGGTAGCTCACAAAATAATACCTTATACAAAGCGTCGTATAAGTTAGCTTACACCTATTTCCTTAGCTTCTACCCGTTGAATATAGGGTGCCTCTATGCAAAATTATCTTCCACTTATTCTAACTAGCACTCGATATTCTCAAGTAAAAGTTAGAGGATTACTTTATTTCACCATTATAGCAACAAAATTCATGCATCCTGACAATGGAACCAAAATGTTGTAGAAAAGTTCACCAGGTTGGATTTTGCACTTAATCATGCACTTATATTTCAAACCAAGTTAATTCTAGACTTGATGGAGATAGGCACAAGCATATTAAAGTTTGGAGCACAAAATTTAATCACATTATGGTGCTAGCATCAATTTCATACAAGGTGCAAGCCTTGTGCGCTCACTTAAAGTGCAATAGCAAAGGGATCGGACCTATTTTAGGTTAGTTTTAACATGATGTAGCTTAGGGTTCAAATGGACTTAGTCATTGGCCACAAGGGTTTAGGTGGCCTTCTAGTATTAGGTTATTCACTGGGAGTTCAATAGGCATGAGCTTTATTTTTGGCATAAGGCCTAAGGTGTAAGTCCATACTTGGCTAGGTTGGGCTCTTAGGGGTGCAAGCTATGAGAATAACTAGTTGGAGTCATTTGAGTACTTAGATGATTCATAGGGATGGTTTATGTTCAACTACTCATCCTCAAGGTAGCATTCTAGGCAAAGGTCTTGGGGCCTTGGTGTATTATGGTTCTAATACTTAGTCACTTTATAGGGGATCCAAGGTCACTATATGGCATAAGGATGCAAGTAGTGATGAAGGGTGAACCTCCATTTCATAACAAATTAAAATAAATAGCTACAACATTACTCAGATGAAACTAAATCACAAGCTTAACATTATCCAAATCATACAACAAGGCTCAATACTTTGTTTCTTCATCAACCTTCTTCATTAACTTATAGTTTAGCAATAAAGTTCAATACAAAGAAATAGTGCATGCTCTTCCTAACTCTATTCATGCCCAATGGTTCATAGGGAAGCTTGGGCTATACATTCAAATATCTAAACTACCATATGTAGAATAATAAATACTAATGGTTTGCTCTCTAATTTATTAGAGCTTCGCTATCTTTTTTTTACCTCCTAATCTTTGAATGTGAATCTTATTTTATAAGTGAATGGGCATCTCCTTTCTAGGTTAGATGGGCACATGCCAAGAGGTGAGGTATCATGAAGGATCACTATCCAACCAATGCAACTACACTACTTAGGTTGGATGAGCACATGCTAGATGATGAGTTGGCATTGGGGGTTGGTTTCCTTACCTACTCCACCATTCTAACATCTTCACTCCTTGAGATATCATGTATAATTCCTTGTAGGGATTTATTTTGGAGGTCATCACCACACAACTGCCTACCAAATAGTGCATGATCTATGGGATTTCTACCAATAAGTACAAAAAGGTAAAAAAAAGAGCAACCACTCCAAGGATTACCTTGCACCAAGATCTGACAATTTGGTGTGGTCTATAGAATGGTACAAAAAGGGGCCCAACAATATGACATCACAACATAGTACATCTACAACTAGCGATTCAAAAAGCATTTAAAGGTCAAATAAGAGTTCAAGTGAGATACTAAGGGACATGGTTAAAGCTAAGTTAATCAACCTACCTCCTCTACACCCAATGAGGAGATCTAAATATTTTTTTACATATCGTAAAATGCATGGGCACCACATAGATTCTTGTTAGCATTGAAAATGAAAATATAATAGATAATGGATATAGATGACTCACATGGTGACACTTCATCTAAACAACATACATTAGCACATATACCAATTCAAAAAGGGTCAAATTAAAAAAAATGGTTATAACTCAAAACAACAAAAGGTTCCAAAAGAAAAATCACAACAAGAAATAGTACAACATGCAAAAATAAAATAATTAAATCTTCCTCTCTAAAAGGAGGCTCAACATTTAATTTGGTATGGGTTTGGTCAAAAGTATCTACAATAGTATGATTATCACAGTCAAGGTTTGGGTAAGTAAACCCAAGGCATCAATACTCATATTCGAGCAATTGATAATACTAGCCAACGGGGTTTGTGATTTATTAAACCTCCTAAGGCATATCATTCATAGATATAGTTTATCAAGTAAAAACATTTAGATACACAAGAAATATTACAGAAAGACCCAAATCCTAAGTTGCATAGTCAAAATAATGATTAACCAATAAGCATTTTTAAAATAGGTTTTTTAGAAAAAGGGCTTCCACAACACCATATGTATATAATAAGCATAGTTTTAAAGGGAAAAATTACAATCAATATGCAAAATCATAATTTAGAACTGTCAGCTCCACAGTATGTGGTAGTTCCCTCTAGTATTCTAGGTTATTATGATTTTGATGTTGAATAATATTATGATTTTGATGAGGAATAATACTAAGATTTATACTAAAATAACATTCAACTACAACATAGCAATCACATTGCATGAGAGATTATCATTCCTATTTTTAACACAGGCCATAGTGATAGTGAGTCTCCCATGAGACTCATTGGTTAGTATGGTTCCTACCCTTGTACATACTTCATGCAGGAACATAGCATATAGACACAGGCACAGAAGCTCCCCAAAAATAAGAACAGTCTTGTAAAGGATGCATTAGTACCACATTTAGGACACTACGCATAGATAGCACTACTTTCCAAACTGGGTGCTACTGTCTAGTGAACAAATTAATATTAGAATCTTATTGGTGACATATCTTACTGCTTAGATCTCAAATTTTAAAACCTATATCATCCATGATATTCAATTTTTAGCTAAGTATTTGTTTATCCCTTTTTTTATAAAAATTCAAACAAGGTCAAAATCATAACAAATCAATAGATTAATTATTATAATTTATTTAACTGATTTAGGCATCTTAGCCCTTTAACCAAACATAAGAATTACTTATGTAAAACCCCTAAAATGTTAAATCAGTGAGCTCATGAAGTTGAGTTAACCTTAAGTACCCCTCTATTAATGAGTTTTGCCTACATATCCAATACTTCAATGAGGGCCTTAGTCATATAAATTTATCCCCTAAGTGTCAGATTATGTGTGCACAAGGGTGCAATATGCTATATGCAAGGGGATGAAATGATATAGCTTGTAACTTGACAAATATTACTCATGAGATATTATTTAAATGATTCAAACTCATAATATGACTACTCCTATGATTGAAATAGAAAAGGAAAGAATTGGGTAGTAGAATTCATTTGTACAATTGATTGAATTGCACTGAATAGGTGATTGCTTGGTATTTACTAGATGGGTAATGAGTAGTTTTTGATTTGTATTTATATCACGCTTGTTGAAAAAAATATCATAGAAGGGTTAAATAAGAAAAATATTCCAACCCATATGTTTTGAAATATCTACAAATTTAGTGATTTTTAAGATTAAAACATTGGATAGAAAATTGGGATATTAGCATTGATGCTAGTGTCCTTATCTGGATGGTAGTGTCTGGAAAGGTAGAAATTTTTTGAAGTTTTGTAAATGATAGTGAATGATATAAATCAAATTTTTAGCATAATTTAGTGTATAGGTGATCTATGTCATTAGAATAATAGGGTGAGACCAAAAGATAAACAATTAGGCACAATG
Organism: Torreya grandis; assembly: GCA_037957365.1. Lineage (NCBI taxonomy): Eukaryota > Viridiplantae > Streptophyta > Pinopsida > Cupressales > Taxaceae > Torreya > Torreya grandis. The sequence goes on from JARHVA010000441.1 coordinate 200,664, forward strand.
ATATGGTGAATGCAAGCCTTTCGACAATAATAAGATAAAAAACTGAAGGATAGAGTCATGATTGGTATTTGTCAAGTATAGAAGACTTATATGATATATTAAATCATATTTTAGTATCTACATTCCCTCCTTTAATATAGTAATGCATAAGGATGAAATTACTAGTTTAATAAAATAAATGTGTATCTAGGTGTGTACAACACACCTTGCCTTTGTAAGAACCATATTTTAATTTTATGTTTAAATGTTCACCTATAACTAAGAAAATATTTTATTTTAAATTAGTGCATGTAATTTAAAATTGAATAATTTGAAATTCTTGAAAATAAAGAGAGCAAGGAAGGACTACATTTGTGTGTCAACATAACAATGTTTCCCCTTGGTACTTTGCTCTGGTAAAGATGCTTCATGAAGCATTAGATATAGAGGTTCACAAATAAACCTTAGAGATATGAAGAGGGGTATTAGAGGGTGATCAATCCCCCAATATTATACAAGCATGAGTTATGATGATCATTGTGATCACTGGATCTTAATCACATAACTCAAATGTAAACATAATGTAACCAAGGCCAAGTGGTATAACCAACTCAACTTATAAAAGGGAAGTAGTGCTAAGGCCATTGAGGGTGTTGAATTTAAGGTGCACTACTCAAGGGAGCCAACTATTATAGATAGGAAAGACTCAAAACAATGCTTCTTGGTAAAATATCGACCTTCTTGGTAAATGATTTGAATATGTATTTGTAATATTTGTTTCACTTGCATGGCACATGCACCTCTAATGTGTCTCAATCTAAAGTATCTATCAAAATGTAACCTATGATCTATAATTATTTATAATATCTCTCATAAATATGAAAAACTTTGTCCCAAATCTAAGAAAATCAATGTCAAATATATAGAATTGTGACCAAGTATATATCTAAATAATGTAAAATGTATCAAAATTTTCCAACTGTGAAAACTGTGTATATGTGGAGTCATGTCTCTATGACATGCCCCCATTGGGAAACTATCTAAAGTATCAACTAAGTATTTTAGATAAATGTAAAAGTGTCACATATACTTGGGTAACTTTTGATGAAATCGGCTAAGTCCCATGGTGTGTAATTTTGACACGTGGCTTTGGGAGAAAGTTAAAGAATTAACTAAGTGATGAAAGTATCTTTTAGGCAAGTTGGAGTTTATAGTAGTTGTAGAAAGGTTCCAAATGGAAGAATAAATATTTTAGGACCAAGATAAAAACCTTGTAAGAACACAAAGAGAGTCCAAGTCAGCAACTCAAAATTTCAAAATCCAATAGTTAAGCATTTGAAAATAAATGGCTAGCTCAAAAGCCAATGAAGTTGAAAACTAATGGCTAAGAGAAATTCAAAAAGAAACAAGCCCAACGTCAAAAATATAGCTAAGGAATTAAAAACAAGATAGTCCCTTATCTTCAATATTTTTGTTGGGAACATTTTGATGCAAATGGTTCTCTCTCATATCGTTGTTTCATTCTTCATAACTTTTACTTGAAATAAAAGTTTTGACAAAATCCCTACAATCCTTATAAAGGATAGAAGACTTAGCCACTTCGAGTGAAATCATCAAGTTTTCTATAAATTCTTGCATAAAAATCTTGACTACTCATTTGTACCAGTTCTCACTACACAAGTTCTGAAAACCCAAGTAGTTGCATCTTTCGTTCATAACTTTTATTTGGAGCTTATGTAAGCAAAAGTTTAGATAAATTTCTAACACTTTTGATAAAGACCTAGAGGCCAAGAACTTTATGTGTAGTCTATTGGGTGAATATTTTGTCACTAGCTAACTGATGAGCAAAATAGGTCTCTTCAACCACAGCATAAGGAAATTGGTCCGCCTAGTGTGCAGGTTTACCACATCAAAAGGGGAAAAATCTCTCCTCTCATCAAGGGGAGGTTCCCTATAAATATTTAGGGCTATATATATATATATATATATATATATATATATATATATATATATATATATATATATATATGCAGAAAATAACACTCAAGGTAGGATAAAACCATCCATCTCTTTTTTTCAGAGATGATGCTCACAAACAAAAGCAAAATTCTGGTGAAGACACTGAAGTCACTTCTCTTCTTTCAGAAGTGGTCTTGCAGTGAACAGCAAGAGTTCTTTCAGATAGTGACAAGTAACTGGTAACAAGGGGCGTAGTAATTATCAGAATGAGGTGTAGCCCAAAGTCTCCACCTCAACTACCTAAAAGTGAAATATGAAGGACAATGAGGGCACAAAGTCATCCCAAGGTCCTTTACACATAAACAAAAAATAGACAAACACACTAAAGGCAATTGTAGGCAGCACAAAGTCTTCCCACAGTTGGCTTCAGGACACCTTCCTGATTATTTCCACTAGTTCTACTTATTTGATTCAATGGACAAGAACACATTTAGGAAATAGACATAAGAACCACCCCCTAAATGACACAAGCTATAACATCATAAAGTCTAAAAGTAACCTGCTTTCTCATTCAAACAAAGAAATATGATCAACAATCTAAGCTCAAAGTCTCAGTTATCACCTTTCAATTTTGGCAAAGTTTTGCTTTTATATTCAAAAAGATATCCCTTACATAAAATAGGAGATTACAATATATATTAGCCAAGAAAGGCTTGGCACTTTGTCCCATTGTGCATTCAATGCCTTGAATGCATTTTCAATTTTGTCAAAGGACCATGCTGGAACAAGGCAGCTGCCTTAACTGTGGCATGTCAATTCATCTCAAATGTCTTCTCTTGGGTGTGGGTCATCTGGTCTATCACCTGATATCTATGTAGCTGTCCACTTTGCTTTTACTCCAAGGGAGACAAACAGGCCATGCCTTCAATGTTTGCAATCTCAAATATCTACTTGGTGGACTGTTTCACTTACTGGAATAACTTTTATGTAGATATTTTTGGTCTTTTCCCTCTTTCATGTTGCAATTTGAGCTCTCAAGCTATCTTTTCCCTTTTTGGCTGGCTCTTTCAGCTCTCTCTTCAACTGGTCACTGAGTTTATTTTTAACTTTTGTCTTTTTCTAGCTTTATCTCTTCCTAGTTTTGTCTTTTCCTAGAATTTGAGCTCTTGGGGCTAAATTCCTAGCTTTGTTGGCTCCTTGCACTCTTCTCTCAGTGGTTCTTCCTTTTGTCCTTTTAGATTCTAAATGCATTTAGGTTTGTGCTCAAGCTTTTAAAGATTAATAGCTATTTCATTATCATAAATTTGATGTTCACACACCTATCACCATTTGAAAACCAATAGCTAGTTTATTGCCCTAAATTTGACAACTGTGGGGATGTCATCAGACGTCTGGATCCCAATAGCTAGTTTGTGATGCTTAATCTTGATGTTTGTTGGCCCATCACCCTCCTAGGCAATTCTTTTAGCTTTCTTGTTTTATCCTTCCCAAAGAGGAGGAATCCCTTCAAGGTCTTGAGAAAGGCCCATTTTTTGGTCAGTGAGAGCCCCTTACAAGGGTACCTACCCTTTAGGGTCCTTCGGGTGGTCTTTGGGCTCCAATTCCTTTAGACAAAATGTCTGAAGGAATTCTTTCGAACATTTTGTCTGAAGGAAATGTTCCTTGCCTTAGCTATTTTTGTCAGGCCTTATTCTTTTGGGTGAATTCCTTCAGATAAAAGTCTGAAGGAATTCCTTTAGACTTTTTGTTTGAAGGAATTCAGCTTGTTCACTTTTTCAAAGAAAACCTTACCCTTTCGGCCTTTTGCAACGATCCATTTTTCTCATCGTCTACCCTTTGCAAGGTCTATTTGGTCTCTAAATTTGCCTTTTGAAAAAGTCACAAAGGTCCTTTTGGCTCCCAAGTGCCCTCCACAAGGGCACTTATCCTTTGGACTCTCTAGCGGGCCTTTTGAAACATTTGATTAAAATTGCCTAAGTGTTGAGAACTTGTTTCTTTCCTACAGAGTCCATAGAAATGAACTTGGGGAGTCCATAGAAACTAGTCTATAGAAACAGAAACCAACCTACAGAGTCTGTAGAAACTAAGTTCGTAGAAGTAAGTCCATAGAACCTAGCCTGTAGAGTCCATAGAAATGAGTCCATAGAACCTAGCCTGTAGAGTCTGTAGAAATAATTTCATAGAACCTAGCCTGAAGAGTCCATAGGTTTCTCTAAGTCTCTTGAGCTTTGAAAGAGTCTATAGAAATGAGCTTGCAAAGTTTTTAGAAATTAACCTATGGAGTCTATAGAAATGAGCCTACGAAGTATGTAGAAATGAGCCTATAGAGTCTATAGAAGCTAGTCTGTAGAACCTAGTCTGTAGAGTCTATAGTTTTCTCTAAGTCTCTCAAGCTTTGAAAGAGTCTATAGAATCTAGCCTACGGAGTCCATAGAAACATGTCTAAAGAGTTCGTAGAAATCAGCCTGCAGAGTCTGTTAGTTGAAAAAGCTTAGAAAAATGGAGAATTTGAATGCTCAGAACAATTTTTGAGAAGGGAAGAGAGAATTTTTGGCCTGTAGGACCAAAAATAGTTTATGTGTTGTCCCAAAAATGAGTGATAGACTTTGGGAACAACTGGCTCTAGTTGGTGAACTTCCTTTAGTTGAAATTTTAAAACAGCTAAGGGGAGTTAAAACCAAAATCTCTAGTGCCTTTAAGTATGTCACTGGGCTACAGAGTCATGCTAACCAAAAATAAAGGCACCAAAAATGAAAATGAAAAGCATAAAATAGAACTAAAGACTATACAAATATACATATATACAGATGATCTTATTTGATGCTTCAAGAATTGAAGTGCTTTAGATGCTGCCCATTGTGAGGTAGAAAAAAGGGCGTGCCATCTTGATACTTCAACATGAAACTATTTTCACCATTGAGCTCATGGATAGTGAACGGGCCTCTCCATAGGGAATCAAATTTCCCATGCATTCCCTTTGGTTCTCTTCTCTTGTCCCATAACAGGACTTGATCTCCAATTTGGAACTCAAAAGTTTTGGCTTTTTGGTCGAAGAGTTTCTTCACTAGACTTTGATGCATAGCAATTCAGTCCACCACCATAGTTCATTGCTCATCTAGCTCAATCAAGCACATGATCCTTTTGTCAATGGAGCTTTCATATTTTTGATCTTTGACTGCCTTTACCAATTTCAGTACTGGCAATTCTAAGGTGATTGGTATCTCTACATTGAGACCATAAAAAAGCTGGAATGGTGACATACCTATTGCACTCTTGGGTGTAATTTTTCTGCCCATAAAGCATCAACCAATGCTTTATGCTAGGTTCATTAATTATTATCCACCAGCTTCCTGATGATGGTCACCAAGTTCTTGTTGCTCGATTCTGCTTGGCCATTCCCTTTTGGGAAATAATCAGAAGAGTGGGAGAGGGTAATCCCATAGTAAAAACAAAACTGAATGATCTCATGAGAAGAGAAATAGGTAGCATTATCTATGATAATCTTGGTTGGGACCCCAAACCTAAAAATGATATTTTTTTTGAGGAAATCTCACACCACTTCTGAATTAGCATGCTTGGTTGGAATTTCTTCCACCCATTTGGTGAAGTAATATGTGGCTATGAGGACATAATCATGTCCAGTGCTTGAAGATGGGTTTACAGCACCAATGAAATTGATTATCCATTACTGAAATGGCTCTTCTATCACCACTAGCTTGAGAGGTAGAGCAGCTAACTTGGGTCTTCCCATGAACTATTGGCATAGTTCACATCTTCGTACCCATTTATATGCATCCTAAAATAGAGTAGGCCAGTAATACCTGGCTTGTAGAATCTTATGGGTAGTCATAGGCATAGAAAAATGTCCTCCATAGGCTAGGTTATGGAAGGACCTCAAAAGTTGGTTTTGCTACTCTTTATCCACGCAGAGAAGGAACACTCCATCAAGGCTCTTCTTGTACAGGCCATTGTCCCAGAGAATAAAATTAGCAGCTTTCAATTTAACAGTCCTCATTTCTTTACAAGATAGGTGGGTAGGACACTCACCATAAGTAAAGAAATGAGCAATACTTGAATACCACTCATTCATGATGGAGACAAAGAGGACTGTTGGCGTATCTTCCACTTCTTTTTCTTCATGCCCTACTTCTTCAAGTTTGTTGTTAGAAATCAATTAACAAAGGCCCTTCCCCCACACAAGCTTCATTAGTTTGATGACCAAATCAAACTCTTATATTTTAGCAATCCAATTGCCTCTTTTGGTTCCAAACTCCGGCTGAGTTAATATGGATTTAATTGTGGTATTAGGAACTAGGGCAGTAGTGTGTGAATTGAGGATGTAAAAATAGAATTGCTTTACTACCTTTACCACTGGATAAGCATGCTTTTCCATGTTTGAATACTTTAGTTCATTAGATTTAAGAGGATATCTCATGAAGGATATGGGAGATTCCACACCTTCTTCATTTTGCTAAACTAGAATTGTTGAAAGTGTGTGTTTAGAAGCATAACTATACACTGTGAAATCCTTGGTATAATCTAGACAAACTAGAATTGGGGTGTGGGAAATAACTATCTTGATATATTAGAATGCTAATTTTCCTTATTTAGTCCAGCTAAAAGTGGCCTTTCCCTTCATCATGTCCACAATATGGCGAGTTTTCTCAGCGAACTCGAGGATGAACCTTCGAAAAAAATTCACTTTTCTGAAGAAAGAGTGAACTACAGTCTTACTTGTGGAAAGGGTAATTTATTGAATGTATTTGACTCTTTTTGAGTCAATATTTATGCCTTCTCAAGATAAAATGTGTCCAAGAAGCTTCCCTTCTGTTACCCCAAAAATAGACTACTTAAGATTTAGAGAAATTCCATTATGGCAGCAGCATTCCAGCACTTGTTGCAAATGGCACACATGATCAAAGTGATGCTTAGAAATGATGGTCAAGTCATCAAGGTATACCACAATGAACTTACCTATTTCATCTTTGAAAGCAAGGTCCATTGCTCTCTGGAAAGTGGCACCAACATTTATCAAGCCAAAAGGCATTCTCTGTTATGCAAAGCTACCCCAAGGCGTGGTGAAGGCAGTCTTATGTTGGTCTGCTTCACCAACTTCAACTTAATAATATCTTGAGAAGCCATCTAGCATTGATAACATCTCTGAACTAGTCACTATCTGAAGCACTTGGTCCATGATGGGTAGGGTATAGTTATCCTTTAAAGATGACTAATTCAAATTCCTGAATTCCATGTAGAGGCAAATTTTTCCATTCTTCTTTCTCACAAGTACTATATTGGCAATCCATGTGGAATGATGAATTGGGAAAATTATTCTAGCATTCAACATTTTTTGTATTTCAAACAGAATAGTACCTGATATCTTTGGATTGTACTACCTAAATTTGTGATTTTAAGGCACTAAATCATCTTTGAAAGGAATTTCATGGTGAATTTCATCAGGCCTGAGAGACTTTAGATCATCATAGGAGTATGCTAGGACATTTATGTACTGGCTGAGTAGAGTGGTGAACTTGAACTTTTCTTCCTGAGTGAAACACTTCTCAATGTTCATCATCTTGGGATTTTCCTTGGTACCCAAATTTATTTGATCAAACTCCTAAGAAGAGCTTGAATCCATTTGTTGTTGTTTGACGAACCTGTCATGCTTGTCAAATAAATTCTCAAGGGAAACTAATACTTTGGTAATTTTATTCCCTTTAAGTTTCATAAATTCTTCACCTATGTCTGAATTTATTTTAGGGGCTGGTTCACTGACTTCAAAGTGGAGCTGTTTGAAGTTGTCTTTTTGTTCCAAGAAGGCAGTGATTTGGTTGTCACTATTAAATACTTGCTAATGATTGGCATTGTTGGGCACACTTGGTCAAAAGACTAATTCAATAGTGTACTTGTCTCCTTTAAAATCCAAGTGAGAAACTAAAAGAGTTGCCAAAATAGCCAAAGCATCAGCTCTATCATTGAATTCCCTATGCACTATAGAGATGCTATAAGCATCAAAGCTTTCAATTTGATCCCAAACTAGATTGTGGTAATGGTGCAATCTCTCATTTTTAGTTTGGTACAGGTTTCTCACCTAAAAAACCATTAGTTCAGCATCTCCTTTAGCATGAAGGAGCTTGATGCCCTTGTCTTGAGTATCCTTCAATCCAAGTAGCAGTGATTCATATTCAACAGTATTGTTAGTATTGTTGAACTGTAATTTATATGATGAAGAAAAAACATCCTCAAAAGGAAAAACATCTCTTTGAGGAGATATCAACACAATCTTAACTCTTGAACTGGTAGAGGAACAACTTCCATCAAATTCTAGTATCTATACATCATCAGAAGCTGACCTTACCTTAGATTTTTCTTCACTTGGAAGGGGGGATTCTTTTGTGTTTACACTGCGCTCTATCCTATCTTGTACTATTCAATCTAAACCAATTTTTAGACTGTCATTTTCAGAAGTTTCATCAGCTAAAACATGAACATCCTCTGTGGCCAAGAAATAATTACCCATACCTAAAGACTCAAATAAAATTTGAGCTTCAAGCGCTGATGTTTGAGTGACCACATATTTTGCTTCCTTCTTAGGGAGCAATCTCTACATAACACCTTTGACTGGGATCCTTGCTTCAGACAGGTCCATGCTCAACTCACCACCAATATCTTTATAGAAATTTCATCTAAGAATAATGTCGTATGAGGCTGGGACGTCGGCCACCAGGACTGTCATCTTATTTCTCTTTTTTGGGAATGCTGCAAATGCAAATTGGGCATCTTTGATTTTCCATAGTAGTGGTACTTGTTTGCTCTCCATGGAGAAACATCTCTCAAGTGTCTTGGTTAGTGTGAGACCAAGGGATTCTGCCACTTTAGTAGGCATGACATTGTTAGATGCACCTGAGTCTATGATGTAATTGTTTAGCTGATGCCCATTTATCAGCAAGGAGACATTGAATGGTTCAGTCCTTCCAAGAGCAGCAAGAGGAGAAATGACAAGGTTATTTTGGGTGGACGTGGGAGTCACCTTTATAATAGCTAGTCTTGTAGGGATAGTTTTATTCCTCACACATTCCACTAACTTATCCAACTGCTCAGGTTTAGCTTGCCAAAATTCAAATTTAGACATTTGAATCTTAGTTTTCTTGACATGGTCAATTATGTCAAATGTCTGAAATGAATTATGAATAGGGGAAGGGAGTTCATCCTCTAGTTTTTAGGAGGTGGAGGACTGATCTACGAAATTTAATTTGAAGGTGAAGGCATACTTGAAGTACTTAATTTTTTAGCAATCACCAGGTCTTTTGGCTGGAAAGGCAGAGAAGTTCCTCATTTGGCAATTGAAATTACAAGTTGAGGTCACTCCTCTATTTTTTCCTTATCAGCTTGTTGGGTTGACTAATTTTTGGACTAGGTGAGCATAGTGTATGATCCTTCAACTGCTTTACCTTCACTTCTGGGTTCATCCTGGTAATTTAGGAAACCAATGTTGGAGTTGCCAGCTAATTCTTCTTCTCCTTCTGTGAAGATATTAGCATCATCTTCAGGGTTCAACTCAAGCTAGAAGGAGAAATCTGATTTTGCTTCAAGATATCCAACTACTAAATTGGTTGGAGGTGCTTCAATGGCCAATTTTACCTGAGTGGGAGGAAGACAATTTGGATGCCCTTGATTTTTGGCAGCATTTCCCTGGTATGACTGATTAGGGAATGTCCTCCTTGGTATATCTATATACAAAGGAGTAGAAGACATCTTTTGTGCCATTTACTTTTTAAGAGAAAGCAACTCATTTGCAAACTTCTACACCATTGGATCAGTGGTACCTATAGGTGAGTATTCAGAAGATGAAGAAGATTTACCTCTGTTAGGATCTCTCCTTATCTTTCCTACCAAGATAAGGTCATCTTCCACCTCAGTAGCCAAATTTTGAGTAGCAGTAAGGTCTATGTGTCCAACATGTCTCAACAAAAAACTCACTTCAGGTAGTTGTGAGTTAATGAAGAAACATTTAAGGTTCTCAGGTGTTGGCTAAGCAATGGTAGGAATCTTGTTCCTCAGTTTGTCAAACTTGGCAATGAAGTCCCTCATAGGTTCATGAAGTTCTTTCTTCATCTGTGTGAGTTGGGCCAGCAGGGCATGTGCATCTTATTTATGCTTGAACCTTGCTTCGAACTTGGCTTTGAGAGTGTTCCAATCAGTCATAGTATGGGCCTATAAATGATAAAACTAGCCTGTAGTAGCACCTTACAATGTTTCCACAAATAGTTTGACTACTATGTCCTCATATTCCATGCCTATCACACCAAAAGCTATACTGAAGGCTGTAATGTGTTCATCAGGATGAACTCTCCCATCACCAAAGAATTTGGAGAAATTCTTCCTTGAACTGTGTGGTAGCTCATGTAGGGGTGGAGTTAAATTAAGTGGGCCAAAAGAGTTACCCCAGGGGCCTTGAACTACCATGATTTGATTATGGAAAGTGGGGATAACAAATTGAGGTGGAATGTGTATAGGCAAAGCTCTACAAACAATAAAAAAAGAAGCTCTACCTTATAGTGGTGACCTGGTATTAGTAGGAAGAAGACTCCTAGTTCATTGAACTTAAAGTTGTGGAGGAAATAAATCAAAATGTCTTTGCTGCACCAAATCAAAAATAAGGTCAACAATACCTTGGGTTCTCTAGGTTCTTTTATAGTGTGGAGTTACCAAATTATAAATTAAAAATGAAAAAAAACTGGTCCTGCTTTAGCTTAAAGCTTGAGGCTTCAAACTGCTTGTTCTTCCCCAGTAGAGTTGCCAAAAAAATGTTGGGTGAATATTTTGTCACCAGCTAACTGATGAACAAAATAGGTCTCTTCAACCACATCATAAGGAAATTGGTCATCCTAGTGTGCAAGTTTACCACATCAAAAGGGGACAAATCTCTCCTCCCATCAAGGGGAGGTTCCCTATAAATATGAGGGTATATATATATATATATATATATATATATATATATATATATATATATATGTATATATATATATATATATATGCAAAAAATAACACTCAGGGTAGGATAACACCATTCATATCTCTTTTTTCAGAGATGATGCTCATAAACAAAGGATAAATCTTATTAACGACACTGAAGGCACTTCTCTTCTTTCAGAAGTGATCTTGTAGTGAACAGCAGGAGTTCTTTCAAATAGTGATAAGTAACTGGTAACAAGGGGCGTAGTAACCAATAGAATGAGGTGTAACCCAAAGTCTCCACTTCAACTACCTAAGAGTGAAATATGAAGGACAATGAGGGCACAAATTCATCCCAAGGTCCTTTACACATAAATAGAAAATAGACAAACACACTAAAGGTAATTATAGGTAGCATAAAGTCTTCCCACAATTAGCTTCAAGACACCTTCCTGATTATTTCCACTAGTTCTACTTATTTCATTCAATGGACAAGAAAGCATTTAGGAAATAGATATAAGAACCATCCCCTAAATGACATAAGCTATAACAACACAAAGTCTAAAATTAACATGCTTTTTCATTCAAATAAATAAATATGTTCAATAATTTGAGCTCAAAGTCTCAATAATCACCTTTTAATTTTGGCAGAGTTTTGCTTCTATATTCAAAAAGATCTCCCTTGCATAAAATAGGAGATTACAATATATAGCAGCCAAGAAAGGATTGGCACTTTGTCCCATAGAACGGCCCATGCTACATTCAATGCCTTGAATGCATTTTCAATTTTGTCAAAGGACCATGCTGGAACAAGGTAGCTACCTTAACTCTAGCATGTCAATTCATCTCAAATGTCTTCTCCTGGGCTTGGGTCATCTAGTCTGTCACCTGATATCTGTGCAACTGTCCACTTCACCTTTACTCCAAGGGAGACAAACAAGCCATGCCTTCAATGTTTGCAAGCTCAAATATCTACTTGGTGGACTATTTCACCTACTAAAATAACTTCTATGTAGATATTTTTGGTCTTTTCCCTCTTTCATGTCACAATTTGAGCTCTCAGGCTGTCTTTTCCCTTTCTAGATGGCTCTTTCCGCTCTCTCTTCAGTTGGTCGCTGAGTTTGTTTTTAACTTTTTTCTTTTTCTAACTTTGTCTCTTCCTGGTTTTGTCATTTCCTAGAATTTGAGCTCTTGGGGCTAAATTTCGAGCTTTGCTGGCTCCTTGCACTCTTCTCTCAGTAGTTCTTCCTTTTGACCTTTTGGCTTTTGAATGCATTCATGTCTACGCTCAAGCCTTTAAAGATCAATGGCTATTTCATTACCGTAAATTTTATGTTTGTGCACCTATCACCATTTGAAAACCAACAGCTAGTTTATTGCTCTGAATTTGACAGCTGCAGGGATGTCATCAGACGTCTGGATCCTAACGGCTAGTTCACGATGCTTAATCTTGACATTCGTGGGCCCATCACCCTCTTGGTCAATTCCTATGACTTTCTTGTTTGATCCTTCTTGAAGGGGAGGAATCCCTTTAGGGTCTTGATAAAGGCCCTTTTTTTGGTTGGTGAGAGCCCCCTGCAAGGGTACCTGCCCTTCGGGGTCCTTCGGGTGGTCTTTGAGCTCCAATTCCTTCAGACATTTTGTCTGAAGGAAATGTTCCTTGCCTTAGCTATTTCTATTAGGCCCTATTCTTTCAGACAAATTCCTTCAGACAAAAGTCCAAAGGAATTCCTTCAAACTTTTTGTCCAAAGGAATTCCTTTAGATAGAATTTGCCTTGTTCACTTTTTTGAAAAAAACCTTACCCTTTCATCCTTTTACAACGGTCCATTTTGCTCATCACCTGCCCTCCATAAGGGTTATTTGGTCTCCAAAGTTGCCTTTTGGAAAAGTCACAAAGGTCCTTTTGGCTCCCAAGTGCCCTCCGCAAGGGCACTTGTCCTTCGGGCTCTCTGGCAGGCCTTTTGAAATGTTTGATTGAAATTGCCTAAGTGTTGAGAACTCTTTTCTTTCCTGCAGAGTCCACAGAAATGAACCTGCAGAGTCCATAGAAATAGAAACCAACCTGCAAATTCTGTAGAAACTAAGTCCATAGAAATAAGTCCATAAAACCCAGCCTGTAGAGTCTATAGAAATGAGTCCATAGAACCCAGCCTGTAGATTTTGTAGAAATGAGTCCCTAGAAAGAAGTATGTAGAACCCAGCCTATAGAATCTGTGGTTTTCTCTAAGTCTCTTGAGCTTTGAAAGAGTCCATAGAAATGAGCTTGTGGAGTCTATAGAAATCAACCTGTGGAGTCCGTAGAAATGAGCCTGTGAAGTTCGTAGAAATGAGCCTATAGAGTCTGTAGAAACTAGTCCATAGAACCCAATCTGCAGAGTCTGTAGTTTTCTCTAAGTCTCTCAAGCTTTGAAAGAGTTCGTATAATCTAGCCTATGGAGTCTATAGAAACATGTTTGCAGAGTCCGTAGAAATCATCCTGTAGAGTTAGTTAGCTGAAAAAGCTTGGAAAAATGGAGAATTTGAATGCCCAGAATAATTTTTGAGAAGGGAAGAGAATTTTTGGCCTATAGGACCAAAAATAGTTCAAGTGTTGTCCCAAAAATGAGTGACAAACTTTGGGAACAACATAGTCTTCAAAAATTTGTTTAGAATAATTGTTTTGACTACCTTTTGACATTTTCTTCGAAGAGAAAAAGAGATCAGTAATTCCATCACAGGCTAATTCTACACAAATTATCTGATTGTTTCTTTTGTTGAACACAAATTCTAAAGGCTAATTCACCAAACACAAAGTCTAAAATCCAACCTATGAACAAAACATGCAAAATAAAGTTATAAAATTAGGTTTTAAAAAAATAATGGCTATGAATTTTAATTCTAATGGATAAGTATAAGGTCAAAAAAATGACTAAGTATAAAATAGAACCATGCAAAAAGTTATCCATTTAATTGATTTTAAAAGGGATTTTATCCATTTATATGAAAAGTGACTAAATTAAAAATTGAAACCTTATAATAATTTAGTCATTCATATTTAAATTAAATCAAAAATACATCGAATTACCCAAGAAAAGAAGCAAAAAAATTGAAAAATTTAGATAATCTACATAAACCTAAGCTGAAATAGCCTGAACAAAAGCTGTAAAATATGTTTCAAAACATAAGAAGACTAAGACTTTTTATAATTATGAAAAATTATATATGAAATTAAGGAATTTATAAATGAAATCTTGGATTGAATTGAAGAAGTACATTGAATTAAACTGGACCTATTCAATCACTTGTAACTTAATCATTTAGTGAATTGCCTAAAAAGTTGGTTTGAATCAACAACCACACTGAACTATTGAAAGATATAAGATCAGACTCCAAAGTAAAAAGAGAGTCCCTATTTTTAGTCTTAAAATTGGGTGTATTGTGCAAGTAACAACAAATGGTAACTCATGTTGGGAAATACTCTTGAGTATTTTGAGAATCCAAAATCTCTAATTTCACAAGAAGAAAAAAACATTAGTTACAATCAATTTACTCAAAATAAAAATTGAATTCAAAGGCACTAAATTCTATTGGAAAATTTGACATACTAGGTTGTGATCATATCAAAATCATATATATGTCTGTGATCAAGTGAGTTATTCCTTTCATTTGCATTCACACTCAGTGATTCAGATTTGCATAAGTTAAAACATTGAAGGGTAAAATATTTTACAATTTAGTTTTGGGGAAGTGGTTTGGGCATTGCTCTACTAGCATCTAGGCATTTATATCTCTGACAGAGATACCTATGGTCCCTTTCAAAGGCCTTGTTCCACTACCAACCATGCCAGAAATCCTATGGTGGAGGTTACCAAGTCACCCTTTCGAGGAGAATTTTAGATCTTACATTTTAACTTGATTCTTTTAAAAGGAGATTTTTCTATTTTATCCATAGAGGGTTGGGGACCAAACCATGGGTAAAATAAATCATCAAGTCCATGATAACTTACAATAAGCCAAAATCAAAGAAATATTACATTTTATTTGGATATTTCATTAAGTGTATTAAATGGTTTCAACTAAGAAAATAGATTTTCTAAATCCACAAGTTCTATTATGAATCATTGGCCTTTTGAATTTAATAAATGAACCAAGAAATAATAGTTTCATTCAAAATATTCAAACAAAATTACAATTAGGTTCTTTGATTACCATCTATGTTAATCTTGAAACAACCTTTTCTTTCATTTATTCAATTACCAAAGGGGAGCTTGAGGACAAAAATTTAAGGACTAGACAAAAATAAGATAAGAAAATGGAAACCTAACTCACAACAAGGGACAATAAGGAAAAGAAGAAAATAAACAAAAAGGAAAAGATAAACTATTTACATAGGTTTTCAAGCAAATGCATGCTTAAATCAGTTAGACACCTAATTCTTTAGGATTTTGAGAAGGGTAGAGGGAAAACCTATTTTATTATATTTTATCTTCTACAATGGAAAAATCTATCCCATAGAGATTTATCAATGTTTAATTCTTGTAATTTGAACAAACTAGGACTTTATAATTCTACAACATGTTTACACCTAGATTGTAGAAAGTATGAGAGATAGGTTTAAGAAATTACCTCAGCCCATTCATTATATTACAATGAAGGATAGGGTTGAGTATTCATACATATAAAATTTATTAGAAGATCCAACCTAAATGTGACATGTTATTTATGGTGGCAACCAATAGATAAGTCACTTGGTGGCTACTCTTTGATGCAAATGGATGCTTGCATGACATCCCCTTTATTGTCCTTGGCATTTAAAAGGTGTGGGAGTGTTTTATATTCTTCCCATATAAAATACCTTATGAATTTATCATCAGTGGCTAAAGTATGTGGAGAGATGGGCCGAATAAGGTCATTCTTAGCTCAAACCTCCATTGGCATGACTTCTTCATTCATGACACTGTGTTTAGTACTTCCCATTTTAATTGCCTCTACTACTGAGAGGAACATGAGTATTGTCAACTATTTTTAAGATGGGGATAAATTTAAGAGATATTTCATCAACTTTGGAATCCTCTATATCTTTCTCCTCAAAGGGACAACCACCTTCTTCTTAGTTTTCTTCCTTATGTAAGCAACTTAACTCAGTGTTACTTTCTCCTTTTGTTCCCTCCTCTTCAAATGATAAAGGGGAGGATGAAATACTACCAATATATTATTGACCATATTGGATAAGTTTGCCTAACTTAGGATTAATAGCTAAGGGTAAGAATTATTTTGATGAATAGTATGCATCTTCCTTATCCATTATCTCCAACTCTTCTAGTTGTTATTTTGACTGATCTTGAGAGAGGTCAGTTTATTAATTTATGTAGGCAACTTCTCATCAATTTCATTTTCATCCACCAAGTTGAATTTATCCATGGATACTTCCTCATCTTTAGAGTCATCATCATTACTATTATATCTTTTGAAGAATGGATCCAGCTTGTGATATGGGATGTCCTCAATGTGCATGACCAGCTCTACATTAGTAGTGCAACTTGATTTATAGACTCTAGATGATGCATTAGCTTAGATTACACATTAGCTCCTGATTATCTCCTATAATAGATAATAGATAATATTTAATTAGTTACAACACCAAAATATACATAATCACTAACAACATAATAAGTAACTTGATGAGTGTACACATAATTAATTGAGACATATACATTAAATAAACAAGTAGGGCTCTCATCTATCATAGGAAGGTTTTCTTAGGTGAAGGCTTTAGGAATTGCTTGGGAAATAAGGAAAAAATTGGTCCATGGTCTGACTTACAGGAATGTAACTCAAAGGAGTGTGGGGGAAAATACCCTGAGTCATTAACTATTGCTCGACATTGACAACCTCTTGGTAGACCGATGCTAATAAGGAAAGATTTGAGGGGTTAATATTAATGAACATGGTAGTTAGAGGATCTAAGGCTTGGAAATATAAAACCATTACTACATCTTAAATTTTTAGTAAAGGATCCCCTTGCCTAATATATATTTGATGGAATCTATGATTAAATACATTAGTCAACTCATTAGGCTCTAGATGGACTATGAAAAATTGGTAGAATAAGAAATAAGGGTTAATGGACATAATAAAATAGTTAAATAATATGTTCTCAAAGATGGTCCATATCATGATGCACCCTTTTAGTAGATTAAGGTACCAAGAATAAGTAGTTTGATTCAATGAAAAGGAGAATAGTTGATAGGCCACATCCTCATGTTGAACCTAATTCTTGATAAGGGCTTATCTAAAAGCTTAGATGTGCTCCTTGGTGGTTGAACTCCTTGACATAATTATCCAATATCTAACTAGTGAGAATCGAACACTTGAACTGTGAATGAAAAAATAAGTAGAAGCATAAATCTATTGTTGAGAATGAAATTAAGCTAGAGTATAATTATGATAATACTTCATTCAAAATTTATTAAAAATAGCTTAGAGAGGTACATTTATAGATACAAGAGAGGCATAGAGCTAATACATTTGGTAATGTGAACACAAGATAATTGTCAAATGATTTATCTACTCCATATATAATATGTCAATATTGGTGGATAAATGTCAAGGGTATCTACACCCACCAATTTGAATACAATTTTCACACGTACATGTGTACCTTAATTACCTCATTAGTACACCTAAGTGACCTCAATATTACACCTAATAAAGCTAAATACATGTGTAGAAATAATCCATAATAATAAATACAAGGAACATAATATCCTATAGTAACACCCCACCTTAATCATAGCTTAGGTGGGAAAAATGGGTTTTGACAACATAGCTTGATGAGGTACCCAAGTATAATGCAGCTTTTACACAGTGGAGTAAAAGGAGAAAACCCATATGAAAAAACTCCCCCCCCCAAAAAAAAAGAGAGAAATGAAGAAGAGGATTAGAAGGCCCCTAAAGATGCTATTGATGTGGTTTGTACTTCAAAAAGAGTGTATAAATGAAGACACTTACTCTTAGTGAAGGGTTTGGTGAACATATCAACTATATGCTTCATAGTCTAGCAAAATCTAAGATCAATGACTTGTCAATGAATGATTTCTTGAATGAAGTGAATATTAATCTTGATGTGTCTGGTCTACTAATGTTGGACCAAATTCCTATAGATATGGATGGTTCTTTGGTTATCACAAAATATGATTATGGATTACTTAAATTATGTACTAAACTCAATAAGAATCCCCTAAAACCAAAAAGCTTCAATAGCAGCATTTATAGGCCCTTTGTATTCAACCTCAATAAATGATAAAAAAACAACATTATACTTATTACTATACCAACTAATTAGTCCTAACCAAGTGATAAACTATATCCTAAAGTGGACTTATGATGCTAAATATCGCTAGCCAGTCTAAATCTATGTATCTAATCAATTCAATATCAATGCATGCTCTATAGTGAATCTTAAAACTATGAGTACCCTGAATGTAGTAGATAATTGATTTAGTTGATTTCTAATGTAGCTCACGTAATGTCTACATAAACCTAGAGACCATGCCCAATGCATATGAAATATCAGGTCTAGTGTGATTTAGATAGATGAGGCTGCCAACAAGTTGTCAATATAAGGTACCATCAATCAATGGAGAAAAACACTCATCCTCAAGTTTGACTCCATAAATAAAGGGAGCCAGAGTTGACTTACAGGAAGCCATGTGAAACCATGCAAGCAAATAAAGAGCATACTTGGATTGTGCATTGATAATCCCTAAGTCAAACTGTGAAATCTCAATACTAAGGAAGTAATACAACAAACCCAATTCAGTCATGGAGAATCTATCATGTAGATCAATTTTCACTACTATAGTGGAGGATGAATAACTCCTTGTGATCAATGGTTCATCCACATATAGAACCAGAATCAAGAGTGAATTATCCTAACACAAGATGTAGACATTCAAATCAAAATGATATATAATAAACCCAATTGTGAGAAAGAATGAATCCATCTTAGCATACCAATCTCAAGTGGGTTGTTTGAGCCCATAGATAGATTTATGAAGTTTACACACTAAGGAAGCATATTCCACAAAACTTTATAGTTGTTCCATATATATCTCCTCCTCAAGGTCACATTGAAGAAAGGCATTCTTCACATCCATTTGATGAAAATCCTAATGATGAGCTATGCCAATGGAAAGAGTGAGTCAAATATAATTCATTTTAGTGATTGGATCAAAAAAATTAGTATATTTTATGATATGAACTTGTGAAAATCCTTTCACTACCAACTGTGCTTTAAACTTATCCACTGACCCCTCTTCTACAAATTTTATTCAATAGATCCACCTACACCAAACAAGTTTCATTCCCTTAGGAAAGGGTATTAGATCTCAATTATGGTTCCTAATTAAGTAACTATACTCCTCATTCATAGTTGTATCCCACTTAGGAATTCCAAATTCCTCATGAAATGACTATGGATCGCAAGCACAAGTAATGAAAACATGTATAACTCCCTAAAATTGTGAACAATTTTGCCTGACATATGATGAATCCCCAACCTAATCACCTGCACTCTATAGAGTCTATCTTGCCCAAAGAGGACCTAAAGTTAGATAATTAGAAGGAGATTATTCAACTTTGAAAATGTGATTGTGAATGAAATGAGGTGAATCCCTATCATTATCCTCATCATCTGAACTGGAATAAGAATCCTCATTATCATGCATCTTATTTGGATGATTTGAATCATCTAAACTATCATCATATCATAGTGAGTCCAAGGAGGAGGGAGAACTGTCGAGTGTGAATTCTAATGGAACCTCCTAAAATCATACACTCCTCTCAATAAATAACTCATGATTGGTAGGATGAATAAGCTTATATCCCTTAATGCCTTTTTCATACCCAACAAATATGCAAGGCCTATTCTAACATTCAATGGCCTTACATTTCTTCTTAGGAATTTGGGCCATAAGTAGAAATACAAAGACCCTAAAGTTATTAACTTTAGGATTTTGATTGCTCAAAGTTTCAAAAGGTATGATTCTTTTCAATGCTTTATGAGGAGCACAATTCTAGATATAAAACCATAATTAATGGATTCTACATAATATTGTGGTGCAAGTGATTTGGAGTGTATCATACAATTTTCCATTTCCTTTAAAGATATATTCTTACATTCTATAACACTATTATTCTAAGGACTATATTAAACTTTTCATTGTATATCAATCCCTTCTAAAATGCATAACTACTCAAAGTAATGACTAATATACTCACCAACATTTTTTGTACACAATACCCTAATGGTTTTCCCTGGCTATTTCTCAATAAGAGCCTTTAAATCCTTAAAATGGTCAAAGACCTCAGTCTTTTATTGAATAAAATACACCTAAGTATACCTATAGAATTCATCTATGAAGTTAAGTGTGTATCTAGCCATGTTGAATGAAGGCTTTGGAAATGGACCAAAAATGTCACTATAAATTAGCTCCAAAATTTGAGTGGATCTCCATGATTTGTCTTTGTCATATTTCTCTTTAGGATGTTTACCAAGCATGAAACCTTCGCAAACACCATCATAAAAATGAACATGAGGCTACCCTATCACCATATCTTGTTGATTGATTTGTTCTAAGTAGTGATAATTTAGATAGCCAAATAACTCATACCATAGTTTACTCACCCCATCATAATGAGTTAGTGATACAGTAGATGGGTAATCAAGAGAAATATTTGAAAAGGTGTATAACCTTGACTAGTGATTTGCTTTCCTAATGACCACTATATTAATAATGTGAAATTCCCTAATAACCATAGAATCTGGAGTAAACTCAACTCTCTCACCTTATCCAATGTGGGTGATTTGGTAAAAAGATAAAATATTAGTTGATTATGAGGGAACACATAAAACATATTCTAATGTCCCATC
This sequence comes from Torreya grandis, assembly GCA_037957365.1. Lineage (NCBI taxonomy): Eukaryota > Viridiplantae > Streptophyta > Pinopsida > Cupressales > Taxaceae > Torreya > Torreya grandis. The sequence continues at coordinate 221,472 of JARHVA010000441.1, forward strand.
ATCAATTTCAATAAACCCTCTCCCAAAAACTTCAACATAAGTGTCATAACCTATCAAAATAGATGGCATAGAACATGGCTCTAAGGATGAGAATAAGTCTCATGAAGAAGCCATGTGATATGAGGCACCAGAATCAATCACCCATTTGGATAGATGAGATGAAACTATAGTAAGGGCCTTACCCTTACCTTTTCCCTCACTACTATATTTTTCCTTAGAATATTCCTATGTTGATGATCTCAATTTTATTGAATCAAGGAAGTTGATGTTATTTTTATAAAGCATCTCTGTTATTTGATCAATATATTTCTTCATACATTTTGTTTCATCATGCCTAGTTCTATTTTAATAGGCACATGTGATCTTCTCTTTCTTAGGTTTCTCACCTAAAGAGGATAGATGAGACGATAACGTGGCTCATTATATCCATGAAATAACATCCTTTTTCTTACATAAGAAGTGGGTCTAAATGTAGTTGCCAAACTTATGGTTTATTTAGAGTAAAATAACAAGTATATGTCATGGTTTTTTTTTTAGAATTCATTATTATATACTTGTTAGTTATTTCTAATGATTATTGGGAAAAAGATGTCAATATGTGTGTACACAGTCCATATTAAGCTAGAATGATTCAAAGTATGAAGATTAACCATTCAATAATAATGTTGGATTAGTTTCAGAGTCTTATATAGTAGCTCTTAAAATAGGATTTATTATTTTGACATGATACCAACTCACCTAGTATATTATGGATTCAGCTATGGACTCACCTAGTATCTTTGAACTCAGTTCACAACTACACCTAGCAACTATAGACTGTATCAAGCGTGCTATGGACTACATCAAACTTTCTACAAACTACATCAGGTTTACTATAGACTGTATCAATCATGCTACAGACTAAATTAGACTTATTACAAATAACATTAGGTTTGTTATGAATTGCATTAGATTCATCATAGTTGATACGAGCTACATCAAGACTACTACATACTTCAATAAAACCACTACGGACTTATTTTAAAAGTATTTATAAATGCATTCTAATGATTTCTTAGTCTATTCTAGCTATCACAAGAATGATTTCCATTTGGAGTCTTTCTATATATAGATTTCTATATATAAACTTTTCATTTATAGATTGTATCCAAATATAGATTTATGTAATTCCAATAAATAACTCTCTCCATATTTTATGTAGATTGAGAATATATTGTAATAGATTATATTATTATAATAAATATCTCTCTCCATATTTTGTGGAGATTGAGATAGGCTAGAATGTCTAGGTTGTTACTCTTAAATAAGATGTCGGTTGGATGCATGAGATTATAAATGAAACATTCTACACCCAAATGAAATCAATCAATATACTTTTCTTTTAATTATTTTGAGTAATCTATTTTGAAGCTTGTGTTCTGAATAAATTATCTTCTAAAGAATTAGTTAGCCACTCATTCCAAGGAAGATGGATCAATGTATTTTTATTTATTTATTATATAATTATCATTTTGTTGTATATTGTTATTTTATTTCTTTGTATCCATAACTATTCTTATTTACATTTTGTTTTAAACCTATAGGTGTTTCATTTATTTATCTTTTACTTTTCAATTCATCAATTTATTTTCTTGCAAGTGTGATTTAATTTCAAGCATATGTGATTTAATTTTTGCAAGAGTATTTTTCAATTTCTGAAAGTGTGGAGTGTGGTAGAAGGGACTGTTTGCTAGAGATATATTTCTCTTATTACATATTACTTTGGACACTAACCCTAGATTAACATTATTAAATGAAGGGGATCAATGACCCTCATCATTTTTGGTTTTGTTGTCAGGGAACATGGTGTTATTAGGAGATTCAAAATTGTCTAGTAAACAAAATTCTTAGTGAGAGGGAATGTCTCTTTGTAAATTGTGTAACAAGAGATACTTAGTTGATGGTTTCTTTAGAATTTAATTTCTTATAAAAATAGATTAGAATTTATTTTTTTGAAATTAGGAATTTATTTTAAAAAATAAAAATAAAACCTCCTATAGATACTAACACTATTGTGTTAAACAAATATAACTTTTAACATCATGAAGGAAGATTTAATGATTGATGCAGGTTGGAAATGAAATCCTAAGATAGCTAAATTTTATGAAGGGATGGTTGAAGTTTACAAACAGATGGAATTACAATAATCAAAAATCTAAAACTGCTCAATTTTTCAAAAGAGAATCTCACTAATGATCTCTACTAAAATGAAACATCATCTATAATCTAGTTCATATAGTTGTTAACATGGGGCACCTGAGCTAAAACAATTTTGGGTATTCAATATTCCAGGTAAGAATAGTTCATTTTAAGTAAATTTTTGATGTAGCAATGGCTAATCAAGACATTATAGTTGAAAGGTTAAAGTTGCAAAATTATATATCATATGTTGAAAAGGAAATTGTTTCTCCAACTAAAATACATATGATTTTATTTGAAAGTTTTGATTTTATAATTGATTCCATTCTGATCTGATATGGCTGAAAAATTTTGTTATACATGATAATAATTTTAACAACTTTTTTGCTATATTAATTTCACAACTAATATGGCTTATGGAGAGATTCATAAGGATATTGGACATAATATACAAATATAGCCTCCCAAAATATTACATGTAAATACATTTCCATACACTAAGATAATTATTTTGGATAATTTTTGTGTGGATAAAATAGATTTGTCAAGTCCAAGATAATAGAAAACAAAACTTTGCATGCAACATAAGTGGATTCTTTTGAAAAGAAGATATTCTATTTTTACCAGAGGAAAAGCATAATTGGTTTGTGCATATTTCTAGGCATATTCAATATGAAAATAGATGAAAATATCATGCAATTATTGGAATGAGTCATGCAATGGATTAAACATCATTTTTTTAGATAAGTACAGGGTTATTTAAGGCCCCCATCCAAAAAATAAAATTACAAGAACCAACCATAGAAGGCCATAACTAAATACAATCCATAAGGCAAAAAGCCATACACAAACTACTAGAGAATAGAAAGATAACAAGCCTAACTACTACCCAAAAACCAATAGCCAACATCAACTTATAGGATAGTAATCTAAGAGATTAACTATCTTGCCTTTTTTACTTTTTTCTTTCTAACCTCCTACCACACTGCTTATTTAGCATTCACCAAGACCAATTATTTATTTGAATTTTGTGTTTTCAAAATTCTATTTTCATGTAATTCCTTGTTTGAATCTGAGCTTTTAGACATATGTCCTCTTTTCATTCCCCCAATTGATTGTTTCAAATGGGAGGTTTGAGCAATCTCTATCATCTCTTCCATGTTCCCTTTTTCATTGGATGAAACAACTTTTTCTTCTCTCTGTTATCTCTTAATTCTATGTCCACCTATATTTTTGGCTCCTCCCTCAAAATAATCTTTCTCTTCTATTGACAAATCTAGTGACCTCCATTTGTTTGATTTGGACTTTTCACCCTTCTTTTTCATTATTTGAGAGTACCCCTGAGGATAGAAAGCATAAAGATGCCCTGGTATTTTGAAATTGTGGCATCTAAAATTAGTATTTTCATATTCAAAATTTTTATTATGTTGATTTCTACCATACTTTAAAAATATTTTATCAAGAACCCCTTTACTTAGATCTAGATCAACACAAAAATGGGCATATGTGCATAACCCTATAGCAGCCCACTTACTATCATTTTTTAATAATGTCCCCAAAGTATTAACTATATCTCTATAAGCATGCCAAAAATTCAAAGGCAAGTTAAGAAGGTAAGCCCAAACTAGATTCTTTATAACTGAGAGAGTGAGAGGGTTAAAATCCAAAAATAAGGGCATGAAGAATAAGCCCACAATGCCCCAAAACCAAGGGCCTTTCGAAAGGAAATTTTGGTAATATTTTTTGTCATAGAAATGAACAACAAACAAGCCCTTATATCACAAAGAAATTTCACACTAGCTTGTCCATATCTTATGAAACCATTTATATAATGCTGATGTAGATGACCATATACCATTAAATCTACAAATGACTGCATCTTTCACCAAAGTGTTAAAATATGCATCCACCTCTTCATTTTATATTTCCATAGAAGGAACCTCCTTCACTTAATCTACAATGTACACTTGAGGAGGGGGAGATCTTTTCATCGGATGTGGGATTATTTTGATTGCCTCATTGAAAGTGGATGATTTAGTGGAAGAAGCTTGTGTTGGTTTGACAACACCTCCCCTCAACCATGAGGCCATGAAAATGGTAGAATATTTTTAAATCTTATAACAAGATAAATATAAAAAAATCTTTGAGATATTTTCCTTTATAAACTAGACTTTGCAAAGTATTAGGAATCCCAATCAATTTCTCCAGATACCCTTTTAAATCCAACACTAGATCATATACTTTTACCCAAAGACAAAGGGTGTTACCTGAAAGAGGTTTATCATAAGCTAGAAACTCTTTTTCTCTATAATAACAACATCTAGAGGTTAACCCATTTTAGACACTAACCCATCCTTATCCACCTGGGGAAACTATATTATTGTCATCTATGAATCTCCTACTGCGTTGGATCCATGTTTTTTTCCTTCTATGATTTCTTAGATGCCCCTAAAGAAACAAGGATCCATGCTGACACTATAGATCTAACATTTCCCTTGAATTATTTTACCATCTAAATAGAAAACTCCCTTACTTTGTATCCCTATTGAGCCCTTGCATCTACCCATCCATTATTGGGTCGATCCTAACAAACTACCACCGTTGTTGCTACTGTAAAACCTCTCCCATCACTATGAAACCCTAATTTGACCTCTTTCATCATTGTATAATTTTCTACCCTAGAATTTTGGTTTTTATTATATTTTTATTGTGACATTGAAATGACACATTCATAAGAAAGTGACTTTGACATTTATTGCTAATCTCATAGTGCCTTAATGGATTCAATATCATTACATGCACTAAAATGAAAATATTACTCCACATTTTATATGGGTAAAATAACCATGTCCCAAAACTAATGGTAAGTCCTACATAAATACTTATTTTATTTTAAAATCACTACTTTTAGCATGTGTGATTGTTAAATTTTGTATGCCTATATTGGAGGATCTTAAGCATTTTAATCTCTATTTTCTCTCTAACTGATTACTAAGTTTGTGTATAATTTTTGGAATTCTCGCTAAGCTATAAAATGTAATGAAGTTTGATGGGAAATAAAAATATATTTTACTTACATTCAAAGTTTCAATATTCTCCAAGAATAGAGCATAACCTTAACTACTCAAAAAAATTAATTAATCTGATCTTAATGTTCATTATTTATTGTGTTATGTGTCTATTATTAGTTTGCATGGCTATTGAAAATTGTCTAAATTAAAAAAAGATGATAATAGTCCAAAAATAAATAGACTTTCATCCCAAGTAATACTAGCATGCAAACCAAAACATCAAATTTTTGAATTTACATATAGTAGCATAGGACCTAGTATTTAATCATTTTTAAGTAATGCAGATAGTGAAAATTAGCAAGAATTACATATTTTCATCAATCTATGTAAAATAACACAAAATCATCAAAATATCTTCAATGATAAGTATATCTATGGTAATAAAAGTGGTAAATCAAGCTTGGCTTCAAGGGTCATTATTGCTCAACCCCACCGTGTATTAATACACAAGGGGCATTGCCTCTTAACCCCACTTGGGGCTGCTACCCCTAGACCCCCACTTTTTGATTTCTTAGCCAAAGAAGAAGATAATGAAGAATTTTTTTAGCATGATGACAATCCAGGTCAAGTTGTTGATAATGAACACAAATATTTTGGTTTTAAGAGGAGTCATGAAAAATCTATTTATATCAAGGAAACCAAAGACCTCCAAAATTAAGTTACTTAGGTATGTTTTTCAGCTTCTAAAATTTTAATAAGATTCTATAAAATAATTTAGAAATATAAATTTATCTTCTCTATATAAATAATAGTTATTATTTTTTGCATAGTTCATAAATAAAAAGAATTCATTACATTCCAATTTATCCCTTTCCATCCATATTCAGGTATTAGTTGTAACCACATCCACTTGCATAATAAGAGAACTTTTCTGAGGAAGTTCTTTTTTGTAATAAAACTCCATTATAAATAATGTTATTTTTTAAACCATCAACCATCCCTAAATAGGTTGAAATAAATTCCTCCATATATATTCAAATTTTCATATTAATATTTCTTTTATTGACATTTATAATTTTCTAATATTGTTAATATTATGCTTGTGTGGAAATGTGGTATTTGTTTTGGGTTTTTAGGATAGAATTATAATGAAGAGTCATTCTAAAGATTATAATGGATAAATTTTTGTCCATATATTCATCAAGTAGTTGACACTTTATTTCGAGTCACCCTTAAAAAAATAGCAGAATCAACAAGTATCTATCATAGTTATTGGTCATCACTACATAGATCAATGATGAAGAAATGTCAACATGAAAAAATTAAATCATATATTTGAAAGAAATATGAGGGTGTATATAGTCTTTGGCTAAAATTTTTCATGTCATCAGTTTTCAAAAAAAAATAATGAAAACCTTCATGGATTATTGGCAGTCTTAGTTTGAAAACTAGCTTGTTGACAAACCAAGTGCTGGAATAAGAGCCTTGATTAGAAAACTAGTTTATTGGATATTCAAGGGAAAATAAAATATGTCAAATAAAATAGTTGATACCGATTTTATAGTCAATTACATGGATACTTACTTTTGTGCTCTTGTTTTTTAACATAGCAAGACTATCATTTTATCCACACTATTCCCAACATATTTCACTTTGGCTACCATGGAAGAAGCAATGCAAATTGAAGTTATGCCAATGCATTTTTACTTTACTAGTTTAAATTTACTTAATTTTTTTTTATTACATAAAGATCCACTTTTTCATTTTTTTATAAAATCTTCAGTGTGGGGAAAAGGAAAAAAAACTTACATTTGACCTATATAATCCCCTCCCACTTCTTCTTTTGGCATACATGAGGACATGCATGGCATTAGGTATGGGGAAGAATAGATTTAGGAAAAAGAGAAATTGGGCTTGTTCAAACAAACAAGTTAATGAAAATATATTTTGATTATGATCATGGTACATAGTTTTGAAACAAACAAGAATTTTTTATGTCAAAAATTTCTTTGTGGTCAAAATAAATCTATGTAGACACAACAAAAAATTCTCAACACAAGAACTTACTCTCACCTCATTTTAAATAAAAAAACAAAAATAATAAAAGAAAAAAAAAGAACGAGGAGATCAGTATGAGAAATTCACACAAGAACCTATGTCAAAAAGGAATCTAAGGATAGTAGGAACAATCTTCACACAAGAACCTATCCTTAAAAAGTCCATTATCACTAGCCACTTTTGTCTGAGAAATTCAAGAGGATTTTAAAAGATAAATTTAATTATACTTTTATAAATGAAATGAATTTGGAAAGTCCATTTGAAATATGAAGTCTATGTCTAACTCATGCATATATACCATGATATTTTAAATAGTGGCATACATGAGGACATGCATGAGATTAGGTATAGGGGAGATGATGAGACCATAACATGGCTCATTATATCCATGAAATAACATCCTTTTTATTGCATAGGAAGTGGATCTAAATTTAGTTTCTAAACTTATGGTTTATTTAAAATAAAATAGAAAGTATATATCATGATTATTTCATTAGAATTTATTTTTATCTATTTATTAGTTCTTTATAATGATTATCTAGTAAAAATGTTAATATGTGCAAACATAGTCCATACTAAGTTAGAATGATTAAAATTATGAAGAGTAACCATTCAGTAACAATGTTAGAGTAGTGTTATAGTCTTCTATAGTAGCTCCTAAAAGAGGATTCAATATTTTGGCATGATACCAACCCACCTCGTCTATTCTGGATTCAACTATGGACTCACCCAGTATCTTTGGACTCAATTTGTAGCTATGCCTAATAGCTATGGATTGTATCAGGTATGTTATGGACTACATCAAACTTGATACAAACTACATTAAGTTTTTTATAGACTTTATCAGGCATGTTATTGACTACATTAGACTTTCTACAAACTACATCAGGTTTGCTATGGACTACATCAGGTTTGCTATGAACTGCATCAAATTTGTTATGGGTTGTATCAGGTTTGCTATGGATTGTATCATATTTTCTATAGATTAAATTAGACTTGTTAAAAACTGCATCAAAACTACTATAGACTTCAATATAACCACTATTAACTTGTTTATAAAATATTTATAAATGTATTTTAATTATTTATTGGTCTATTTCAGCTATCATAAGAGTACTTTCCATTTGGAGTCTTTCTATGTATAGACAATCCATTTATAGATTGTATCCAAATATAGATTTATATAATTCCAATAAATAACTCTCTCTATATTTTATGGAGATTGATAATATGTTGTAATAGATTACATTCTTCTAATAAATAGCTCTCTTCATATTTTGTGGAGATTGAGATAGGCTAGAATGTCTAGGTTATTACTCCTCAATAAGGTGTTGGTTGCAAGCATGTGATTATAAATGCAACCTTCCACACTCGAATAAAAAAAATTAATATATACTTTTCTTTCCATCATTTTAAGTAATTGATTTTGAAGCTTGTGATCTGAATGTATCCTATTCTAAGGAATGAGTTGGCCACTCATTCTTAGGAATATGGATCATTTTATTATTATTTCTTTATTTTATAATTATCATTTTATTGTAAATTGTTATTTTATTTATTTGTGTTTGTAACTATTATTCTTTACAGTTTGTTGTGAACCTATAGGTTTTTTATTTATTTATCATTTCTTTTTCAATTTAATAATTTAATTTCTTGCAAGTGTGATTTAATTTCATGCATGTGTGATTTGATTTATGCAAGAGTGTTTTTCAATTTTTGCAAGTGTAGAGTGTGGTACAAAGGAACCATTTGCCAAATATCTTTTTCTCCTATTTCATATTGCCTTGGACACCAATCCTAGATTGACATTATTAAATTAAGGAGATTGACGACCCTCATCAAGGACTCAAATGATACTTTTGACCTAGCATCTTATTTTTGACCCTTTCATTGTTCTTGGTCCTTATTATTTTGTTTCTTCTCCTTACTAATTAAAGTCTTCTGTTTGTCATGACTCAAGATAGCATGTGATTTGGATGACTTAAAGGTATCCATTTGGATGAGCTTGTCTTTCTCCCTAGTCAATTCTTTGAAAAAATCATTTAAGGATGGCATAATCCATGCATCTCCTAGGGCATGTTTGTAGCATAAAAAGTAGAGATAAAAACTAAGTAGTTAGGTCCTATCTTGGAAAAAATATAGAGGATTAATTTTTCATCCTTTTTATCTATGCCACATAATTTCAATTACAACCTAAGTGATTTAAGTTTGGTGAAAAAGTCTTGTATAATGTCAAAACTATTTGGACTCAAACTAATGAGCTCATTCTCTAGCTCATGACCCCTAATTACATCCTGCTTACCAAAGAGTTGTTCTAAAATGTTCCAAATCTCATATGGTGATTTATTAGATTCAAAGTGAAAAATGAAGTCAAGATAAATAGACAAACATAAAAGACCATATACTTCATCACACCTATTATACCACTTAATTTTATCTACTTCAAATGCTAGTTTAGTTTCCATATTCATGGTTATCCTATGTAAACTTTTTCTTCTTAAAAAAAATTGCACTTTATTTTTTCAATCTTGATAATTGAATGGAGTTATAAGTGGAACCAAATTGTGATCCATGATGTAGTACAAGTAGAAATTGAATGATCAACAGAGAAAACAAGTCACAAAGTAAACCCCCCTAAAACTATTAGAAATACCCCCCTCTTAATTACAGAAGTTTGGCACTTTATGTTTTAGTGTGTATATAATAAACATTTTAGTGCATATATAATTTGCAATTTATATTTTAGTGTGTATACAATCAACACTTTAGTGCATATACAATTGGCACAATTTTTTTGAAAAATAAATCCCACCAAAGCTTAAGATACCGTGCAAGTCTAAATATAGTTGTAAGTATGAGTATAGATTTGATTCATGTAATTTCAAATGATGTAACAAGGATAGATTATGCATATAGTTTAAATAAGGTACTAAATAATAGATTTTCACTCTAATACAATTAATTTAAGGTACAGATCATCATAGTAAACTATGTAGATATAGTTAATGTTGTTAAATTGCATGATTTGGTGTAGTATCCACCATCACACAATACACACAACAACAAGATGACTTTTTGAGGTTTTTGAATGCATAGTACAGTGTAGTATTTAATATCACACAATACACACAACAACAAAGTGACTACCATATAAATGAGTGAAATATATGCATTAAAGGCACAAATGGAAATACATGCTCATAAAACATGAATTTTAGACTCAACCAAGAATGCATCTAGAAATGATCAATCTTTGTAATGATTACATAAGTGACAGTGCAAGATCATAAAAAATAGACATCAACCTTAGCTAAAAATGCATCCATGAGGAGAACAAGAGTGTGAAATTATGGGTCAAGCAGAGAAGGAGAGGAGAAAGTTTGTTTTGATTGTGAGGGGGTTTGACTACCTGCCAAATTGGACCTATTAGAGTAAAGTGTGTAAGCATTATTTTGGGAATTTGTTTATTGTTGGAGATGCTATTATATTTTGTGCACATATTTGTTGAGTAAACAATAATAATAGAAACTCCTATTTTATAGGTTGTTCATGCAATAATATGTTATTGCATGAAATTACCCACCTTGCCTATTTAATAGGCACTCCCATGTACTTTTAACTTTTTTAGTTTTAGAGACCCATACGAAGATTAATCAATGTTTTTAATTATTTGTTGTAAGATTATTATTATAATATTTCTATGAAGTATTTTCTAATATTTTCATTAAAAAGCTATCCTCTGAGTTGATCATGTGAATCGTTTATTTGATTCTTTATTTATACATGGTATCAGAGCAGGCCTTGGTATCCATTGCTCAGTAAAAATCCTTTGTGTTTCTTACCTCAACCATACAAGCCATACATATTATTGGAGATCATTTTTCTATTGGGTCATACCCTTTTTTTTTGCTCAACTATATGATTCCTCTCTATAGTCCATCATCTTCTCCAACAAAGTACCAGTTTACATTATTTATATTTGAATTTTATTATATGTGGCATGGTAATGGGTAAATATGACCATAATCAATTTTATTATGTTGGTAATAATTTTGAGTTGGTGGAGTTTGAGGATCAAATTTCTTGCTTCTTGAACCATGGATGATTCTTCAAACATGTAATCAGTGTGTAGAACTAATTGTTTTTTGAGTTTGTATTGATTATGTTATGGATAGTGTGATATGATAGCATTGGGAATTAGAATGTAAAATAGCTAACATTATCAGTCTAATTATCAAGACTACATACCACTAGGGATTTGTGTCACTATTATTTGACTTGGCATCTTCTCTACCTATAATAAATTAGATCTGGGCATCACATGTATTCAACCTTGGATCCTTATTCAAAGACTAAATCTCTAATCAACAACCTTATTTTTTTTTATAGTAGATCCACCACCAATTATTCATTTCCATCAACCTAAATGGCCTACATCCTCCTAGGATTTACAACCTATGTGGCTTGGATTCAATCCTTACATGCGTCTACTTTTTCTTTAGATCAGTATCCAAATAAGCCACCTGCTAAATTGTTGGGATACAACCACCACAACTATCATAGATCTATATTGACAATTCATTGATATTTTCTTTATTCAAATGTGATTTACACTAATTTAGAGAGATTTAGAGAAAATAATTGATTCACTAGCTTGGTTTGGATCTACCTCAGTGAGCTCACTCACCAGTGCACCCCATAGTTGAAGAAGATAGAAAAATTGTGGATCCCTTACCCTCCTATTTGTCAACCCTCCAATATCAATATTTTTAACAACATACCCCAAACCCAATCTTGGACTGAGATTTTTGATGGAAATTCTGATAAAGATTTCAAATCCACCATGCTTGGTAAATATTTGAAGGTGAACTGCAATCTATAGAGGTGGCGTGAAGAAAAAATTGAAGAGGATTTGAAGGCGGTTGTTTTTCTTCAGTTTCTCAGCCACATTGAAACATGGTAACTATCTTCATATTTTTTGCCTTGAATTCCTCCATTAAGCATGTGATTTACAACATACCTCACCCTCCATGGAATTTCAAGAGGGTCCTCTATGTTTTTGAGTTACATAGGTGTTTTATTTTATTATCAAGATGTATTTGATTAAACACATGCTTTAGAAATTTTTTAATGGTTTAACTGGCTAGAACACTCAATTTGAGGAAGTGTTTTTTGGGTTTGACCCACTACCACCAAACTATCATTTTTTGTGAAATTTTTTTAGGGAGGGACTTTATACATGAGGAATTATTACTAAGTGGTGTAATTTATTTTCAAGGGCATCATTATTTTAATATATAGGTATATTCTTTAAAAGAGGTGGAGACCTTTTTTATTTTTAGGTGGAATTATTTTTTTCATTAGGGCATTCGTAATTGAGTGAGTGATTGTTAAAGTTCAATAATTTATAAAGTGGGATAAATTATAAAAGGGACAAGAATTATTATAAAGGCAAAAAGTATTTTTGTGTATTTACTTTTCATATTGCTAAACAAAGACCAGAGGGTGAGGTTTGGTATAGTAGGTGGTCAGACCCCCTCACAGATAAAACCCACTTGTTCTTGATTCTCCTTACCTTCATTTATTGGAGGTCATTATTATTATGCTTGTACCCTCTTAGCCCAAATTGTTGTCCTTATCATCACACTTTCCAAACCAATAGATGCATTTTTGTTGGAATCTGATGTCCCATTTTTAGTGTGTATTATATTTTTGTTCTACTTTTGTACTCATGGATGCTTCTTCATCACATCCTAACGTCCTACATTCTTGAGTATAGTTTTATGTCACACATTGCTCTCTTCTTTTAGGAGAAACTCTATTGTTATTGATGGCATCTTCTACATATTGATTGCATTCTAGGTTTTATGTATCATCTAGTATTTTTTGTTGTATGGGAAATTTATTTGTGGTCACACTGAGAGTCATGAAGTCCTTTTCTCCATGTTTGTATGCTCCATGTTGAGCACTTACTCTTCAATTTTTTACTATCCCATCACCACCATGGCCATTTTATTGAGAGATATTTATTTTGTATCTTCAAAAAAAATTTAACAGTTGACAGTCTCCTTCAAATTTGTTTTGGAGCTTGATCTCCTTATGAAGAGTAGATATTTTGGTGAACATAGTGTCAGCATGTTAGTGTTCAAGTATTGGATTTAGTCCACTCATAAAAACCTTTTTTGTATCACTCCACCCAATTAGAAATATGGGGGGTATGGTGCATATCCTCCTTCTTTGATTATCATGTTTTTTAGTTATCATGTTCCATGCTAACCTTTGGTGTATTACATCTTCTAGAAGTAGATTGAATTCATTTGGTGAACCATTTTGCACTATCAACACCTATGATAGTCTCTTTTCATAAGAGTTATTTTGGTGCATTCTCATGTCAATTATTTTTTATGATCGAGCAATAGATCTAGACCACTTGTGTAGATTTAAGTTCCATTGAGACTTTTGAGTCCATCGAGTGCATTTATATTTGATAGCCTTCATTCCATATAGTGCACCCTTTTCAGTGTTATGTTTGAGTATTGATCCATTTGCTTTCTTGGGACACCTTATAACACTTTTTTTTTGTTCTCTTGACTTTAGCTATTGTTACTGGTTTTTGGGCACCTTGTGGTGATACATTTCATCCCTATTGACTCTTCTTACCACTATTTTGAGATTAGTGTTTTGTATAGAGTTAGCCTTGTATAGAGTACCATTTCCTATTTAACTTGGAATTCACAAAAATTCATCATCCATGTATTTTGATAATATGAATTGGTTACCATAAAGACATTATATTTCACTATGATTTTGTATATGGGTACCTGATCAGGCCTAGTTTTTTGGACCCATCAATATCTTTACTTTCTCTTTTCTTATTCCCTATTTTGCACTTAAGGGAGGGTGTTGGAGTGAAATTTCACACTCGCTCATGAGTTAAGATTTATTAGGAGTTAGTTAATTAGTTTTTATTTGTCAAATATTTTCACACCTATTTTAAGCATGCAAATATTCCATAACAACTAAAATTGGTTTCACACAACAAATTATTTGTTATGAAAAACAAACTATTATGCCTATTTAGTAGGCACTTCTTATGCTTCTCCTAGTCAAATGGAGAGAGAGAAACATATGGATGTTTGTATTATTCATGAGAAAATAACGTAGAGACTATTTATGCATAATATTTATCTGATCACTTTGTTATTGTTGTAGTAATGGTATGCAGGAGAGATCTTACGATCTCATGAATACATTGTGCATTCTGATAGGACCTCACCCTTCATCTTCATGAAATAGGATGAATGTTACAAATAGATGATAAATAACTCCTTATAGTATGGTTTACCATAATAATATTGTTTCTATATATATAAAAATTTAAAAATCTCCTTACAATTTCTCCATCATTAAAATTGTATTTTTTATATTTTTTTAATAGTACCATAGTCAGTAAAAATGTGATAAATTTTGTAATTATTAACTAATTTAAAAATGTTAAATAAAGAAGAAACCAAGATGCACAGAGCCCAAAAATATTTCTAAGTGATCATTTACCATTTTATCATAGTCAAAAAAATAGTAGTCAATTTTATCAAAAAAATAAATTTGTAAAAGAAATAACTTGCAGATCTTGCCTTCTTATCAATAAAAAATGATTTAGTATACTATCTAACCATATTTGATCCTCATTATAGATATGCAAAAGACTACTTATATATCCAGTATAATTAAAATACATACAAATACTAATGAATTTCACCAATTAGAGAAGAAAGGATTGTAGATGATATGTACATATCTACAAGATTTTCCTTTACAATCTTAGTTAGAATAAAAACTCAAAAACTACTCAATATTTTAATAAATTAACAACAAAATAGTGTTTATTATAATAAGATATATTTGATATCATGATAGAATTATCCAAGATCCAAGTGGTGAGAATCGAACACACAAACTATGAATGCGAAAGCAAATAGAAGTAAAACTCTATTGTTGAGAATGAAATCAAGCCATAGTATAATAATGATAATATTGCATTTTAAATTAATTAAAAATAGATTAGAGGAGAGGTACATTAATAGGTACAACAGAGGCATAGATCCAGTATATTTGGTAATGTGAACACAAGACTATTATCAAATGGATTGTGTGCTCCATGGGTAAGTGCACAAAGTTGGGGGATAATTCCATGGAAATTTTACATAATATGATCACATTATTAAATAAAATAATTGCATTATTGACATAATTCAATTGTGTTATTTAAATAATGTCTTAATAATTACCGATCCATAACACTATCTCATTAATACATAACCTGATTGCAGTAATACATAATGTGATTGTATTATTGTAAAAATAATAACTTGATCACATTCCTATTGTTTTGCACATTAAATCATGTGAACATGTACATGTATTTAATCTTGATTAATACATAATGTGATTGTATTATTATAAAAGTAATAATGTGATTGTGTTCCTATTATTTTGTACATAAAAGCATGTGTACATGCACATGAAGCCAATATTGGCCAGAAGCTTATATTTTCTACTCTAAATGTTAAGTATAAAGAAATAAATTTAATAATATAAATTAAATTTATTTTATTAAATATAATAAATTAGGGTCACTCTACATCTTATAGAGTTGGTCTCATAAGTACACACCTTACAATATAGAAAATAGTTTTTCAAAATTTTATCTAGTCAGTACTTAGGCATTTTCAGGATCTAACTATTGAACCTAGGGATTTTAAGGCATGAAATTTTCAATTGATATCCATTTTTGGTAAACATACAGTCATTTTTAGGTTTTTGTACCTTCTAAATTGATTCTTGACATTTTTAGGAGTCCTAGGTTTGTCAAAATTGAAGCATTCAAACTATTCACTTTGAATTGATGAAAAGTGGTGTGATTGGGATAAAATAGGTCACATTAATGACCTGTACACATCAAATTACCAGTTTGTGTTAATTTCACTTATTCATTGTAGACACTTAAATCTAGGCACTGATAACCTCCAATCTAGCTTTTGGCCAATTTCCACTTAAAATATGCAAGTTGGCCTAAAAACACTAAAACATGCTAAATGATGTGAAACTGACATATTCAATTGTTGATTCTAGATAGGGTATCCATAAATGGGATAATTAAATTTATGGGCCAGCTAACTTTGATTAGATCATTTTGAGTCAAAATACCAATTTAGCACCTGGGTGCTCTAGATTGCTCTTTCCTATCAAATCTCTTACACATGATGCATGCCTTTTTTATTTATTGTTAGTAACATCCTAAATGGGAATATGGATCCAATGCATCTGAAATTGCCTTCCAATTCTAATCCAATCAAATTTTGGACCAATAATAAGACATTCTGATAAATTTGAGTAATTTATGCATAAAGCGCTTAATCATGCTTAAGAGCTAATTAAACCAAATCAAGGTCTAATCAAGAATTCCATGAAAACTTGTTGAATAATTATTTTGGGAAATGAATATTGAATATATGTATCACAAGGTGACCTCATTTCTTGGGAAGATATCCCTAGGCCATAAATGCCACAAATATCAAGATTCATGCCCTCCATGCCTCATCAATGCCTTCCATGATGTCCTTCATGCCTCTTAATTTCCCCTTCTTCCAATGTCATGATGAGGAGAATTAAAAACCTAATTATAAAAATTAAATTAATCCTCAACCACACATCTCAATCTTAGGATGGATGGTTCAAGTTTATTCTAAACATTTGCAAAAATCTATAAATAGGAGGCCTTACCACATCATTTCTAAGACTTGAGAATGCAAAGTTATAATGTAGGATTGGTTTTAAAAGCTTCATGAAATTTGTGTTACCATGTACAATTTATTCCAAGCCAAGCCAAGCTACAAGCCAAAGGTGCCAAGGAGAGATGGAGGTAGTCAAGCTTCCATTGCCAAGGACTTCATGAGCACAAAATTGAGAAAGCCACTACTACAAATGCATTTGGAGCATCCAAGGAAGGTGAAGGAATTATTGTGTTTTATTCCTTACTTTTTAGTTGTATTTGTCATTTGTTTTTGTTAACTAAGATCTCCCTAGTGTCTAGGCCTAGAGATGTTATACTATTAGTGTGTTTCTTTCATTTTGTTTTCATTTTGGAACTAACACCATACTAACCATCCTCTCTTGAGTCAAATTCCTAGATCATATTATGGCACACCCAATGGGACTAGACGCATCTCACACCTGAAGAAGATCATTTTGTATCTTTAAAATATTTATTTGGACCATTAAAACTCTTGTAAATTGATTTTCTAACTTTATTTTGCCATTTTTGTTTACTACATGTTTACATAGTAACTGATGTTGGTAAGTAAGACCAACATCAGTTAGATAGCTTAATCAACATCAATTATCAAAACTGACATCAGTTGTATACTTGTCATTCATCACATTGGTATAACCGATGTCAGTTAGATAATCAACATTGGTTAGAAAATGTAACTATCATCAGTTATATAATCTGACATTGGTCATTGTGTTTTTCTTAAAACAGAGACCCAAGAGCTCTTTTTCTAAAATTTCATTATTTCAAACCCAAAAGAGCTTAAAGGCTATAGGACATGCTAACATTTTTATTGCAGGACCAAGCTTGACATTTGCTAAAAACATGTTTTAGATCACCTTTTGTATGCTTAAAAATCAATTAAGAACATTATTTTGGTGTTTAACAAAAAACAAATTTTTGATGTTTATGGTGAATGTTTTCAACATTTATAACTAAGACCAAGGGGTCAAATGAACACCACCTCACTTTCCCTTTGGGATTAAAACTAAACTCACCTTTTCAAAGCTTTTTGTATTTACTTGGTTGTTTAGTTTAATATTTTGTTTGGAAAAAAGAAGAATTTTGCATATATGCTATTCTATTTTTCCCCTTTAGGGAACCCTTGGAATCAAAAGTGCCATTCCTATTGCAAGTAGCCTATTCTAAGGCTTAGAAATAAAGTCATCTAAAGTACTCCCCAAAAACTCATCAAAGTTTGGGTGACCTTGAAAATGACCCTAAATTCTTTCTCTTAGTCATTTATTTTCATGCAAACTTGGATTGTGAGGGGGACATCATTACCTCCCATGAGTTCTTTAGGGAAGCCTTGGTCGAGGATTTCATCTCCTAGAATTGACTTCACTTACTCCTTTGGAGTTGCACATGGGACGTATTTGTATTTAGACATCACACTACACTGAGTGAACTGTAGGATATAGTGGTTGTAAAATAGATTAGACCTTTTTACAACTCACTAATGCCATATTCACCCAATTTATGTGCTTTTCTTTTGCATCATTTGATGTGAAAGTCATTGTGTAATTGATTCCCCTTGAATGATTGAAACCATGCTAGTTTTAGTCAACCCCATTTTACCATACCCTTTCTAGGATTTGGATGACTATACTTAGTGTATTTTTGGATCATTTTCTCATTTGGTATGTTTTGAGACTAAAACTTGTTTATTTTTTCATAAGCCATGTCAAAACAATGTATTTCAGTTGAGGACGGTAGTGTTATGCTGCCCAAATCATGCCAAACCACTTGTGCCTTAAAGTCTTTTGAAACATAGAATTTACCACATCATTCGAGCATGCTTGCACCATTAGGCTACTCAATTTATTTCAAGACTTGTTTAACATTATATCAAAAAACCATTTGCTTCAAACCATGTCATGTATACCATTTTGACCTTTGTGTTGTGTTGTCATGTTGTCCAATCTTGTCTAGCCTATTTGGTTAGATCCTAGTATTCAACGTTGAGTTTTCAATTAACCTTGTCAAGTTTGGATCCAAACATTGATTGATTTCTATTCAGGGCTCAATTCATGGAGCTAATACAAAGATCTTTCTCTTTTGGGTTGCATAACTTCGGTTAATCGATTATTAAAAACTATTGGTGATTTTTTTGTTTAATGCCTATCATCATCATTGTTTGTGCCTTTATTTGGGAGAACATATCCTTATAAAATATCCTTTTGTCTTATTCCTTATGCCAACTGATCATGTTTATGTTTGATTCCATGTGTTAGGTTTATGTCAAAGTTATTTCCAAACTTGTTAGATTAAATCAAATCACATCAACCTTTGTTTCAAGTCTAGATTTTAACATCATTTGGCCAAAAGTCCTAGCACATACCTATTTGTTTGAGCTTAGATTTTGACTCCGCATTTGGACAAAATACCTAGTAACTCAACTTTTCCCTTTCCTAGTTTAGACCTTGTTTGGAACACTTTGACCTAGACCTTTGAAATGCCAGTTTTTATTCAGATGCTTGACCTTTTATGTGTATGACATTTGGTGTTAGACATTTGATGTTAGAATATTTTATTCCAAGTCTTAACACAAACATGTTGGAGATACAGCTCCACCTTTAGACCATATTAAAGATATAGCTCCACCCTTTCGACCAAGTTTGTCCAAGTTTGAACCATTTATCCTTTGGACATATTTTTTTAGAGTTTTTAGAACTCTAAGTATTTTTATTTTTGGAGCTTTCATCATTTATGTAGATATGTCTAGCTACACTTATGGTGGAGTCATGTAGAATCTGACTTATGATAGAATGGCCACAAAAAATGAATTTTATGGATTTAGTCAAGACCCCAATGATGTTAATATGGTTTGTGAGATAGATGACTATCCACCTCATATTAATCATTCATGGGAACAAAGTCACAAAACAACTTACGATCCAAATTGAGACCTTGATTGGTATGAAGAGACTTATGAAAATGACTTTGAAGACCTAACTATAGATAATGTTTTTTGGGATATGAATCCATACCCTTTTTTCAATAATCAATACAAGAAACATAATTAAGAACCAGCTTATGAGCCAACTCAAAACTGGGATGATATGGTTTATGAGAAAGACTTAGATGCTTTGGCTTATGTGAGTAATTAGGATCCACCACATCATACCATTTCTATTACAAGACCACAATATCACACCATTATCATACCAAGACCTCATCCTTTGGTTTGTGTGAGCAACCAAGATCCACAATACCCAACCATTTCTATACCAAGACCTCATATTTTGTCTTGTGTGAGCAATCAAGCTCCACAACGCCCTTTCATCATCCTAAGACCTAGTCATTTGGCTTGTGTGGGAAATCAAGCACCACAATGCCCTATCATTACCATTTTAGGACTTCATCCTTTAGCTCATATGAGAAATCATGCTCCCTAGTACCCTACCATTATCTAACCATGAGTCATTCCTCATCTAGTACCAATCCCATTTAAACCTCAACCAATCTAATCATTCAAATATCAAGATATGTTCAAAACTAGTATTTTCCAACTAATTGGAAACCAAGGCCAAGAGAACCAACCAATCCAAGATATTTTTATTGAATCAACCATTTGTGATAAGCTAGCCTATGATGAATCACCTATTGATCCTATCCCAGTTGTTAAGGAGTCTCACTCTGATGAGCCAATTTTTGCTGAGTCACTTTGTAATGATTATAACCACCTTTGGGCAAATCATTACCTTGACCATATGCTTATTTTTCAATATCCTCCTATTGATAAGCTAGTCTTTGAGGAGTTGTCTCTTGACCTATTTCCCATCCTAGAGGAGTCTCACTTTAAAAAACTAGTTTTTATGGAGCCCATTATCCCATCACAGATCATTACTTATCTAGTACCAAGAATTTAACAAGACATCATTGTAATAGAGTACCTGTCAGATGAAGAATCAAATTTAGATTCAAGTTTTATTCTTGAATCAACCTCAGATTTAGTATCAAAATTAGAATCAACATTAGTCTCAACCTTAGATTCAGAGTCCCTTGAGTTAAAATTAGATTCAAAAGAAGAATATGTTTTTGGCTATTACAACATTGGTTATTCATGCCTCGTAGATCAATTTGAATACATTTGTGATCCTTGTATAGTTTTTGAGGATGATTAATTTAGATTTGACACAAGTTCTCCTAGTATCTTCTATAAGGATTATGATGCCAACACTCATTCCATTACCATTCCATAGACCATTACCATTAACCAAAATAGCCATATTTTTGACATTCCATCTCCCATAAGTGTGGATTGAAATTGATAGAATCACACTTTGTTAAACTACATCCATGGTGGCATAGCAGTTGAAGAGGAGCAACGAGGCCAAGAACACATTTATATAGTATAAGAACAATTTCCTAGTGAAACCTTTTTAGAGGTGCTAGAATACAATCAAAGTTCCAACTCAGCATCTTCTAGTGAATATTTTTCAAAAGCACTAGAAGACAATCAAAGTCAAAAGTCAACATTCCTTAGTGAAACCTTCTCATAGGCACTACAGGACAATCAAGACAACTTAATTAGTGAAAACCTCATTGAGGCACCAATAGCTAAGCATAAAATTTCTTCACTATTGGATGAAGACAAAATCAAAGATCAAATCAAAATAGCTTCCTATCTACAACCTAATTAGATGGTATCTACTCTCAAGATCAAACAACAACAAAATTTGGTGGTCTTATTGAGAGAACAAGTCTTTGGCCCTACCACAACCAAAGTTATGTTGAATCTGGCATCAGCAACATTACGTGCGACTGAACATCCTTATCTTAATTTGTTTCCCAACCATTCCATATTCCATTATCATCTACAATTCCATTTCACAATCAAACCTACAATCCATTTTTTTCCTTATTTACCATCCATGGTTGCACTTTCCTTTGCAGAGGCTACAAAGATACCTTGTCTCAACATTTGAAGGAATCATAATTAATAACTAATGAAGATCATAAAAGCATTCTTGGAAACCAAATCTACAGCCACTTCTTGATAAAGTATATATTCAAATGAGGTGTGGGATAACAATTAACATGATCGAGATTCTATTTGTATCATTTGTTTATTAAGACATGCATCTCCATCTCAATAGGAAAAATAGAATAATATGCCATTTACCACACCCAGGACAAAAACATGTACCATACCATTTCAAATTGCCATGCCATTTCCATTATTACATATCCATTTGCCATTATTATAGATTTTGGCCATTCACCACATCACTTGGGGGAAAACCCTCTTACCATTTTTTACCATCTTATCATTCCATTCCTATCTAGATCAAAGCCTATTTTTACTCATCCTACCTAATCCCATTTTGATCTTGGTCACTTTGGTTTTTCCAACACTTTTTGTGAGAGGATTCCAATCAAGTTTCAACAATCAATCCAATTCATGTTTACAATGAAAGTTTATGAAAGTAGTGTGACAATTGATCTGGCAAGATATCTTTTATTTTCCATCCTATATCAAGTTTGTTCATGTGAACCTGATTATAACCGCCTATGGGCAAATCAATGTCTCACTAGTCTTTCTACTAATTATAACTTCCTATGGGAAAATTATTATTATTGACCTATGCCATTGTATCATAGTTATAACCAACTATGGTCAAACTAGGGGCAACACTTGTTTATCATGCATTTTCACATCACCTTGCCATTATTGTTTTCATTTGACTAGCCATTTATCAAATTTGAGAAATTGTTAGGACCTAGATGGTTTTTTCCCACCTTTTGTGTGGATAGAATTACTATGACTTGAGGTCATTTTGGGACTATGTATGTCATGCTTAATTCATGTTGAGGTCACCTCAGTCCCCCTTTCCATACACTCTCACTATTTTGTGACCAACCTAAGCTAAATACACTTATCATTTTGTGAGCATGTATCTTATCATTCTCTAATGATTTAAGATACCTCAAAATTCTAAAAAAAATCATAACATTTCAAAAAATCCAAAAATATTTATCCTATCTAAGCCTAGTCAGTTATCCTTGATCTACCTTACTGGGGCATTGTCATTCTTAGGATGCTTTATTTTGTTTTTGTTTTAAGGATTTCTATTTATTTGTTTATTTCAAGTTGTTTGTTTGTTTGTTTGTTTGTTTATTTGTTTGTTTGTTCACTTGCATATTTGTTTACTTTTACAACTATTGCCTTAACTTAGTCTATATGTGTTTATTGGGTGATTCCTTGAAAACATTATTCTTGGGTCCATCCATATTCATATTTTAACATTGTCATCATGGTTTTTATCATTGGTGTTTTATTTTTTAGTGTTTATTAGATTGAGAATTAGTCCTTATGCATATTTTGTGATAGTCTTCATGGTGTTCTATTATAAAGCCTACCATCACTTGCTATAGTAAAAATTAAATTCAAAAAGGTCTACAATCAATAGAGCCAAAAACGTTTCTCCTTGGTACCTTGGCAAAATCCTTCCATTGCACCCTTGATCAAATCAACCCAATGACCATTCTAGTTGTATCATTTTTA
Organism: Torreya grandis; assembly: GCA_037957365.1. Taxonomy (NCBI): domain Eukaryota; kingdom Viridiplantae; phylum Streptophyta; class Pinopsida; order Cupressales; family Taxaceae; genus Torreya; species Torreya grandis. Next base: position 245,062 of record JARHVA010000441.1, read on the forward strand.
ATCAGGATGAGCATCTCCTCATTGGCAGGTACAATTGAATCATTCACATTGATCAATCTTATTCTTCTATTCATCTATTTCATCACTTTGCACCCACTCATCTTTAATTTGTATTCTAAGTTATATCCTTGAGTTATGCTTGCTAATCAGCCCTAACTAGGGCATAATCATCTTTAGCCAATCTAGGTCCTCTTAATGATTATAAATGCTTATGGGAAAATCATTATTTTGACTTTTATTCTTGATTATAACCACCTTTAGGTAAATCAACATCTTTTTTACATCAATGCATGCAAGTATTTTCTTATTTGGATTAATCTCAACCATGGATTAATTCCACCTTTATTCTTTCTTCTTTTTTAGGGACCACCCATCAACAAATATGATGGCCACTCCCTCAAGGGGGAATCATCATAGGCTTCCCAAAACCATTTGGAGCTTTGTTCTTCAGACATCATCTTCATTTTGGCATATAGGTTATTTATCATTCTTTGATAAGACATTGATTTTCCTATGGTTTGCAACATCTTCCCAAAAAAGGACAAACTATAGACACCTAAATCTAGCTATCGATAACCTTTAATTAGGGTTTTGGCCAATTTACACTTAAAATATGTAATTTGGCCTAAAAATACTAAAACATGGTAAATGATGTGAAACTAACATATTTAAGTGCTAATTTTAGTTAGGGTATCGCCAAATGGGGCAAAGTAATTTATGGGCCAACTAACTTTTATCAGATCATTTTGAGTCAAAATGCCAATTTTGCACCTGGGTGCTTTAGATTGTGCTTTCCTATCAAATCTCTTACACAAGACATGTGCCTTTGTTATTTTTTATTGGTAGCATCCTAAATGGGAATGTGGATCTAATGCATCTAGCATTGCCTTTCAATTCCAATTTAGTCAAATTTTGGACCAATAACAAGACACTTTGATCAATTTGAGTAATTTGTGCATAAAGTGATTAATCATGCTTAAGAACTAGTTAACCCAAATAAAGGACTAATCAATAATTCAATGGAAACTTGTTGAATACTTATTTTTTGTAAATTAATATTGAATATTTTCATCATCAGGTGACCTCATTTCTTGGGAAGACATCCCTAGGCCATAAATGCCACAAATATCAGGATTCATGCCCTCCATGCCTCATAAATGCCTTCCATGATGCCCTCCATGCCTCTTAATTTCCCATTCTCCTAATGTCATGATTAGTATAATTACAAACTTAATTCTAAAAATTCAATTAATCTTCAACCACGTATCTTAATCTCAAGATGGATGGTTCAAGTTGATTCTAGACATTTGCATAAATCTATAAATAGGAGGCCTAACCATATCATTTTTAAGACTTGAGAATGCAAAGTTATAATGTAGGATTGGTTCTAAAAGCTTCAATAAACTAGTGTTACCATGTCAAATTAATTTCAAGACAAGCCAAGCCACAATCTAAAGGTGCCAAGGAGAGATGGAGGTATCCAAGCTTCTATTTCCAAGGACTTCATGAGCACAAAAGTAAGCAATCCACTACTACAAAGGCATTTGGAGCATCCAAGGAAGGTGAAGGAATTATTTGTTTTTATTCCTTACTTTTTAGTTGTGTTTTTCATTTGTTTTTTTTAAATAAGCTCTCCCTAGTGTCTAGGCCTAGAGATGTTATGCTATTAGTGTGTTTCTTTCATTTTGTTTTCATTTTGGAATTAACACCATACTAACCATCCTCTCTTGAGTCAAATTCTTAGATCACATTCATCACCCCTCCCTCATCTCTAATCACTTTGTACTCATGTTTCATCACCCCTAATCACTTTCTCATCATTCCTCATTATCCCTAATCACTCTATTATTGACCCTTATTATACCTAGTAATCTCTAATCACTCCCTCATCATCCTTGATTACTCCCTCATTAATCCTCACTATCCCTCATCATCCCTAATAACTCTCTCATCATCCCTAATCACCACTTCATCATCCCTAATCAATCCCTCCTCATCTATAATCATCCTTAATCACTACCTTATTGACCCTCACCATTCCTCATCATTTATAATTACTCCCTCATTATCCCTAATCACTCCCTCATTGACCCTCACCATCCCTCATCATCCCTAATCATTGATTTATCATACCTCATCATCTCTAATCACTCTTTATTCATTCCTCATAACCCCTAATAAATCCCTTAATAACCCTCCCCATCCCTCACCATCCCACACCATCCCTAATCACTCTTTCATCCTCATTATTCACCCCCTCATTGACCCTCATCATCCCCATTGACTCCCTCATCATCTCTACTTAATTCCTCATCATCCCTCCTCATCCTTAATCAATACATCCAATACCTTGATGGTGGTATTATGTTGGGGTTTAAAAATTCTAGGAGCTACAAGTGGAGAGTTGAGTACCAGTATAAAATATAAGACATAGTGATCAAAATGATGTAGAGGAAAATTTGAAACAAAAATATTCAACACCTATGAAAAAATATGGGCCTATTAGAAAAGATGTAATTCACAATTGAAAATATAACAAAAAAAGAGAAGCAATTAAAACCACCATAGCACCAAAAATGGATAGTAAATATGAGGATAAACAAGATATGTGATTTCCTAAAACAATTAATTGCTTTCCATACGAATACATAATAGATCAAATAGATCAAAGGTTGAAAATAATGCATTTATGCATTGAAAAGGAGACAATGAGAAGGAAACCCTAAAAGGGGGCAAAGGTGCAAAATTCAAAATGTGAAAAGGTAAGTTGGACCCAAAAAGCTAAAGGGGTCAAGAACACCTAGGTATTGAATTTTTTCATGTTTTGCTCATCTAATCTCCTCCAAATGGAGAGATATTTTAGGTGGGACACTCTAAGGAAGATCATTTAAGTGGCCATGGATATAGAATATTCCCAATACATCATTAAAAGAGTAGGTTGTTCCATGGCATGCATGAGGGGGAATATAGCTATCTAGAAGTTTTTAGTTATCCAAACAAGTGATCAAGGGGATCCTCAGGTAGTTACACATAAAGACAATGTTTGTTTAGCATCCATCATAAATATCCTCCTTACAGCTCATGTGAAATGTATTTATAGCCAATAAATCAAAATATTTACTTCAAGTCTTCATCATTTCTTGTAGAGGCAGTTGTAACAATGAATTTCCCTATAGTTACATGAAGATTCTAGGCATGGCAAATGATTTGTTCCAGCTAGGAGCATCTTGGAAAGACTTTGGAAATCATAGGTTGTAACCCTCACTCACAAATTTGAAATGGGTAAAAAATCTATGAATAAAGGGATTCTCCTCTATTCAAAGGTTGGTCATTTTGTTGGTTGTTATTGGTCTTTGCTTTTGTCTAAACCTGGGTTCTATAAAAATTCTTAGGGATCAATTGTTATGTGTAGATCTTATCTCTATTTCTAAGGTGGTTGTATTTTTACAACCATTAACAAGCTTTGAGATCATGTTTATGTATCCCTTATCAAAAGAGAAAACTCATCATGCTTGTCCCCTGGGCAACATTTTGAAAATTGATGTATGTAATGTTTCTTTTCAAGTTAATGAAAATGTTTATGGTTCTATGTTTTTTCCTATTGATGAAGTGTAGCAATGTGTTTTTCAAGTTATGATAATTAGATATTTGGGCTTGTGTTCATTATTAGCTATCATTATGAGCATAGATCTAGATTATAAACCCTTTTTACATTATTTTGGGATATATTTTTTAATAACTTGTTAGGGCACCCTAGGTTTATGGAGTTGATAGGGAAAAGAATTTAAGAGCTTAGTTTCAATGTATGTTATAATATTTAAAGGATCATTTTGCATTTTTTTTAATCTTATATGTGAGTTTTCCCTACATCTTTGATAAGGATAATGTCATGAATGTTGTAAGATCCCCTACTAATTGAAAACTACTAGCACACCACCACACCCTTCCTCTTTATAATTAACAAACTGTCATACCTTGTCCTACCATAAAAATGATACAATCCTTGTTATGTATCATAAGTGTCATTTAACTAAAAATGCATAAGATATTTATTATATAATATGTATTTTTATCTTGTATTTTAAAGCTTAGAATTGTAATCTTTCATTCAACCCTGATATTGATAATTCTTTAGGATGAAGGTTGTAAGCAATTTTATGTCTTCAGTAGATTGTATGCGACTTAGAGCATTTGTGAATTCCTTGTGACAACCCTTCCTAGGTGGAGTGTGCAAGTTTGGTTTTTCCCTAATCATATTTATGTCTCTAGGTGTCAATAATCCCCATAGAGATTGAATTACATAATCTCTCCATGTGAACAAGCTAATCCATAGGTCCTCTCACATTGGTTCAGGTAGAGATATAAGTAGAAGGGAGATGACCATACCCTTTTTAGGTGCCTCTCAGCCATTTTCTATGTCTGGTCCATTCTAGATACCAAACCCTTCCTTGACTATAACGACATACTAACTAGTTTTTCATCTTTTTTGCCATTTACTTCAATTGTGTAAGGCCAAACATATGAGGTGTACAACTTGGAGCCAATAGGTTCTCAAATTGAAAAAAATTATTATGTGAGTCTTCCAATGGATTTAGCTTGGCTAGGAAGATGTAGTTATCTTATGGAAATTCTAGGTCCTTCCCATGACTTTACCAAGAATCCTCACAAGTTTTGTGTAGAGTATATCCATGGTAGGAGTGTTAGTGTAGGATATTATTTCCCTTATATTTATTATTGTAGATTATTCATATCCATGTATTTAGCTTACGTAGGTATAATATTAAGGTCTCATAGGTGTAATAATGAGGTCATTAAGGTATACATGCACATGTAAAAATTATAGTCAAATTGGTGGGTGAGAATACCCTTGACATTTACCCACCAATATTGACATATTGCACATGGGGGTAAGTGCAAAAAGTTGGGGGGAAAAAGGGGGCCTATCCATGGACATGGTTTTCTTGAAATTTTAGAAATCTAAATTTTTGTAGATAATTTGAGATATCTACACTTCAAAGTTGAAGATGGTGTAAGAACATGAAATGTAGTATTTCAAGTCTAATTTCCAAAACACTATTTAAAAAAAATGGTTAAGTATAACTAGGTCAAACATATAAAATTTTAATAGGAACTCTTGTTCTTTTTAAGAAAATAGAGTAGATAGATGGTCATGTGGTGCACTATTTTTGAGCAGCATTTAATATTGTTTGAAATACTTTGGTGAAAATTTAGATAATATCTTCTAGTTTGTGACCTATAGTTTTTTACATTTTTCAATGAATACTTTTTATAATTAAATTTTCAAGTAAATAGATCCTAAAAACTAATAAAAATGGATAACTACCTGTACAGTGCACCTAACTACCTCAAAAAAATAAAAAAATAATACACACACACACACACACACACACACACACACACACACACACACACACACACACACACACACAAATGTGTAAAATTAGGCCTAGTTTGTGACCATATAACTTATTTTTCACTTGGATCATCAAAATAAAAATTACATGAACATGTATAGGCATGTATATTTGTGGCATGTAGTGGCCTAAACAAGGTATAGTTAGAAATCAACATAGTTTGAAACCTTAAATTAGTTCAAAATTTATAAAAATCATATTTTTTGAAAGAGGAGAGTATGATAATCATGATGGTATTATTTTTTGAATTTTACCATTAAAATTCATAGTGTATTTGGAAATCAAAGTTAAATTTTGTTGTTTTTTATCATAAATCTCAAACTCAACTATAGATTGATAGGTCCAAGTTTTTTTCTTAGAAATTCAAGCCATTCCAAAGCCAAAAGGTACAGTATTTGAATTCAAATTAAAATAAAATGATCACGTTAATAATGTGATCACATTAGTAACACAATTATGTTAATAGATAACATGATCACATGATTATAAAAGTAATAACACAATTTTGTTACTGATATTTTGCACATAAAATCATGTGAACATGTACATGAAGCCAATCTTGACCCGAAGTTTATATTTACTAATCTAAATGTGAAGTATAAGTTTACATTTATTTCCTTATAGTTTAAATTTATTTTAGTAAATATAATAAATTAGGGTCTCTTTGTATCTGATAGAGTTGGTCTCACAACTACATGCCTTACGATGTGGAAAATAGTTTTTCAAAATCTAATATGGTTAGTACTTAGGCATTTTTAGGCTCTAAGTATTAAACTTAGGGATTTAAATACATAAATTTTACAATTTATATCCATTTTTGGTAAACATATAGTCATTTTTTAGGTTTTTTTGCCTTTTAGATTGATTCTTAGCATTTTTAGGAGTGCTAGGTTTGTCAAAATTTAAGTTTGAAAACTACTCACTTTGAACTTGATCCAAAGTGGTGTGATTGGGGTAGTTTAGGTCATATTGATGACCTACATACATCAAACAAACACTTTATGTTAATTTCACTTATTCATAGTCCCTCCCTCAATGCTAATCACTTCTTACTCATCCCTCATTACCCCTAATCACTCTCTCATCATTTCTCATTGTCCCTAATCACTCCTTCATTGACCTTCACTATCCATAGTCATATATAATCAATCCCTTATCATCCATAATCAATCCTCCATTGACCCTCACTATGCCTCATAATCCCTAATCACTCCTTCCCCATCCTTCATCATCCCTAATCACTCTTTGATCATCTCTCATCATCCCTAGTCACTTCATCATCCCTATTCACTCCCTTTTCATCCCTCTTCATACCTAATCACTCCCTCATTGACCTTAATTATCCCTCATCATCTCTAATCACTTGATTTTATCATCCCTAATCACTCCTTTATTGACTATCACCACCCCTCATCATCCCTAATCACTCCTTTATTGACTATCACCACCCCTCATCATCCCTAATCACTCCTTTATTAACAATCACCATCCCTCATCATCCCTAATCACTCCATCCTCATCCCTCATAATCCCTAATAAATATTTCCTCATCCCTCATTGCTAATCCCTCCCTCATTGACCCTCACAATCCCTCAACATCCCTCATCACTCCATCATTGACCCTCACCATTCCTAATCACTTCCTCATCATCTAACATAAGTATATACCCTAAAGGTGTATTTGATTCCAATCATATTTTGTTTAATCCATTATGATATAAATTAAATCTTTTCTAGGACTTGTGTTGTCAATACCCATTTGTGATAGTCAATTTTATTAATGAATGAATTGGATGATCTTATAAACTTATAGTCAAGTAACATAAGTACTAACACAAAATAGAGTCTAAATTTTAGCTCATTGAATTATATTTGTTGTGTAGCTAACTAGATGAAACTTTATTCGGTTCCACCTTTGGTAGCTTGGTTTAAAGGATAAAAATTAAACATAAATCTCTTGTATAATTGTTTGATTTTGAGAAGATTTGAATTAGATGCAAAGTTATTTGGTGTTATTAATTCCTATATGGCTTGATTCTTGGTCAGGTTCACACATGCACTCCTTATGTGTGTAATGTATCCCATATATTTTATCTCTTACATGAAAAATAAAAATTTATTCACGTTATCATAAAAATGTGTCTTTAAAAAATTTGAAACACTAGTTCAACATAGTGTAGATGTTCATCCCATGTTTTCTAAAGATTAAGATGTTATAAAGGTAGATTGAAAAATGACATAGGTAAATGTCCTGAGGATGTCTTTCAACATCTCAATGAATGAATTCGCTACATGAGCTAACCTAAAAGGAATAACCAACTAGTCAATCAATCCTTCCTTTTTTTTAAAGATTGTATTCCAAATGTTTAGAGGTTCAACATGAATATGATGATACCCAAACTTAAGATCAATTTTGTAAAATACTTATACACCATGGATATGGAAAAAAATGCCTTAATATTTAGATGATGATAATAGTTCTTCACTTTAATATTTTTAAATTTTTTAAATTGATTTAAAACGTTGGAACAAGCACAATTGGGCTTCTGCAATGCAATGATTTGGGCATGATATGTCTATTATCCATGATTTCATGGATCTACCACTTGATCTATTCATTCTCTATAAATGATATGTTGTATAAAGAGGTTTGAGTTAGAGGTAGTTAAGGGATCAAATCAATATTATTATTTAGTGTACCATATGTAGGAACTTATTTAGGTGACTAAAAGATATCCTTGTATTTATCTAGTTTATGGCTAAATTATTTGGTCTTTATTATTATTACATAAACCACACTATGATATGGTACCATAAGGATGTTATTACATTTACTTATTACCATCAAGAGTATATTTATTACTACTAACAAGATTCTTGCACTTCCTAGTACTAATGACTAAAAGCTTATAAACTAATTATGATTTATGGTATTTCAAATCATGACAATCTATCACAAAATTTCAAGGATTTAATTCATATACTATATGTCAATGGTAAATATATGGTTGACCACATGTAAAAAATCACACACCTATAATGATGAGATACCACAAAGGATTGCCTCTTTAAAAATTTTGATTTTTACACCAAGGGACACTACTAGGTGATCCATTTCTCAAGGCCTACAATAGACCATACATTAGCACATGGTTATGGATGATGTATCAATTTCAAGTTTAATTTTTGAAAATATGATTTAGGAGAAATTTAATTCTTTTGACTTTCATTGGAAATGATGTAGTGGATTAGCTCACCATTGATATACATTTGTTAAATAAATAATAGTTTTAATTCATATAATTTATTATTAGGGGAAGTAGATATATTTTTAGTACCAAACATATCATTAGGTTCATAATCTATTATCTACTTACCCTTTTATAGTGATAGATAACTTAAACCCACTTCTTAAGATGTGTGAGTAGAGAGCTCATAGTGTGACACTCTTCATTGGATTAAATATTGAAGTTATGAATTAATCACCACTTTCCAATCTTAGACTACTTGCTCTATTCATTTGAAAACTATTTTCCTCTCTCTGGTATGATGAATCAATCAATAAACATACAAATATAAGGCTTTTCATGTAATTATTTGATCTATTTGAGCAAATCCTGGCCCTTCTCACAAATTTGTAATTTGAAAATTTCTAAGTTAAAATTAGCACTTGTAATTTCCTTGGGAAGTTCCCTTAGGGAAATATTCAAATGAATACATAAGGGGTTAACAAATCCATATTTAATTGCAATGCATTGAGCATTGATTTTTCCATCTTTAAATATTTCCTCTCTTATGTAAGCTTTATCTAAGATTTGCATAAAATCATCGATTACATGAACACAAACCCCTTCATATTGGAATGTCAAAAACATAGCAGTAATTCCAATAGGTTGCAAGTGATTTCAAATCCTTAGATTTATTGCAGAGCTACCATGCCTCATTTTCAATTTTTCCTAGTCAACCTATTGTCAGTGGTGAAATCCCTACTAACTACCTTGCACAAGATCCTTGAATATGATCTGTATACCTATGTGGTATCACCATGTCACTCTATTCAATAAATTGAAATGTGAACATTTCCTATAAGACACATTTCAATATGTCATTGGGTCTAGATCTTTAAAAATTCCACCTAAGATTAACACTCCCAAATCTTTATTTTCATGATGAACATGATCATTCTACTTAGTATATCTATAGGCTTTCAACATCTATTTAACATTATATTTTATTATGCATTGTTAGATCTCCATTAAGACCCCCAAGATCATGAAACTTGGAGAATATGTGGGATTTTTATACTCTACACAATCAATCTCTATCGGGCTAGCACCCTTTTACCACATGGTGAATCCTCATTCAACCTAAGTCCTTTGACAAGTTAGCTCTCACTCATATCATCGATCTTAAAGTATAAAATAATGTTGATCATTGATCCAGATTCGAAGGATAAAATGCCATTAACTGTCTACTATGGCTTAAATTTGACATCTATGCACCCATCATTTTATGTCTATGTGATTATCAATGGCATTCATGTGACTATCAAATTTAAGCCCCAATGGATAATTATAATGGCTTAGATTTTATATTTATACTCCCATTATTTGAAGTCCATGTGAACATATTTGATGTTAGCATGACCATCAAATTTAAGCCCTAATGGATAATTTTCATGACTTAAATTTGATTTTTGCATACCCATCATTTGACATCCATATGAACAGCTTTGACATTCATGCAACCATCAAATTTAATCCCCAATGGATAATTATTGAGCTTAATTTTGACATCCATGTGACCATCAAATTTAAGCCCCAATGGATAATTGTTAAGATTAATTTTGACATCCATGTGACCATCATTTGACATCCACATGACTGTCACGCTTCTTTTTCAACTGTAAAGGTACTTAATATAAAAAATACTTAGCCTAAAGTTTTGGGAAACTAATAAGTATGATGCAAACCTTAAGACTTTGAGCTCAGTTTATAACAAAGGGATTCAACATCACTTAGACCATGTGAATATATAAAAAGGGACCATGGGCCATGGGAAATAAAAAGGGACCAAACATGAATTTTAGACTAAGGTCTGGTCATGTTAATAAACATGACCAAACCTTATTAAAAATTATAAATAAGTATATAACATATTAAAAGCATTCCCACTTAAATTTATCTCATCAAAATTGAATTTAAATTAGAGGGTCTAAGCTAGGGTAATTGGGACAAAAGACCTTAAAGTGCTCAGATATGAATTCAACTTAGCTTTTGATAAACCAAAGGCTAATAAAGATTAAATTAACAGGACATTTGACCTCTGATGAACATTTGAAAATAAAAAGTGGGCTAACAAATTAGGCATTCATACTTGACAAGGCTCAATTTATTTAGTGTAATTTTAGGCACTAACACTAGCTCTCACCTGGGGATGTACACCCCCTACATGTGTGTAAATAACCCCAAAACATAAGACCATGTGCCAGTCCATTGGGTCATAGAATAAACACTTAGCAATTTATCAACAACACTCATGAATTCTCAACAAAACAAGGTAGCTCAATAAAAAAAATTAGGAGGATCTAAAAATGAACACAAGACAAAAGAATGAAAGGAAATTGTACAAACAAGGCCCAAAGCATATGGGTGACAAAGAAAAAAAACAAAAATATTATACACTATACAATTATGTACATGGTTGCAAACTCAATCTAGGAAGTATTTTAGATGCCTATCATTGACTAGCAACTCCATTATTTCACCATCCATGTCTCTCAATAAGAAAGAGTGTTTCCTAATATAGCAATCAATGGAATAGGGATCCATCCACAAGGCATCAAACTTGCCATGATTGCCTTTCTCTTCATGTCTATTGTCCTAAAGTAGAACCAAATCACCTACTTGGAAGGTTCTCGGAGTGACCTTCCTATCAAATATATTCTTTAGCTTTTCCTTGAACTTAAAATTTCTCTCATGATTTTGTCTTCTAATTTCATCAATCTCAATAATCTGATTCATCTTGCTCTCATAGTGGTTTATTTTCTCATCATCTTCTAGTTGTTGTATGAGCTGATAGGTTGGCAACTAAAAATGCATAGGCAAAACTACTTGAGATCCATATATAAGCTCAAAAGGGATTTTACTTATAGCTCTCGTAGGTGTGATCTTATCAACCCATAAAGCAAAATTCAATTGTTCACACCACTTATTATTTTATTCCAATGTTCTTATAATGATTTTAAACAAGTTCTTGTTACTAGATTTTACTTGCTCATTCCCCTAAGGGTTGTAATTGGAAGCATAGGTCAATTTAATCCCATACTCTTTATATAATGCCACTAAAGTTTTAGATTTAAATCTCATGGCATTATCATCAATAACTTTGATATGCACACCAAATCTACAAATAATTTGATTTAGCAATAAATACATAACCACCTGGTGTGTAGCCTTCTTTGTAAAGACCACTTTAACCCATTTGATGAATTAATTAGTTGTAACCAATATCCACCTATGTCCAGCACTTGATAAATCAATAATTTCTCAAATGAAATCCATTCCCCATTTTTTGAATGGGCCTTCAATCATCACAGGTTGCAAGGGAAGATAACCTGAAGCTTTCAACCTCCCAGCAAAGCACTAGCATTTTTTGCATTTTCTAACTTTTTGAGTAACATCTTTAAATAATGATATCCACCAATAACTAGCTCTCATAACTTTATGAGCTATAACTTTAGGTGAAAAATGACCAACACCTATTCCACTATAGAATTCTTTAATTAGGTTAGTAGTTTTCTATTCTATCATGCATCTCAACAGAACCCCATCGTGATTATTTCCATGCAAGTCCATCTTCAGTCAAGAGGTAATTTTTAGAAATAAGATTAATATTCCTCTTTTTATTATTGTCTAAGTTAGGGGGATAATTCAAATTTCACAACTAAAATACAATATCTGTAGTCATATAAAATTTCCAAATTGGTAATTTGAGTGTAGCTTGTGACACCCTATCCATAGCTCCTTTTTACATGTTGTTATGACCCTTCTAGACACCTTTTGGCTCATTACCATTCATCCAAAACCTTGTAAATGATCATTCCACCTCAGCTAGACTATATTTCCTAAGCCAATCCTATTCCCCTAGGTCTTAATCCTTTAGGATAGGAGTGCCATACTTGGACTATTGTGCTAGACCCTAGGGTGTCATATTTTTGGTGGTCATGTCCATTTGCATTTTAATCCCCAATGGTCATTTCCATCCAATCCCTATCCTTCATTATGTTAGCCTAGTGCGAATACACCTAACCCATGACCAATGATTCCCTATAAAATCCTATCCAAAGCTCATTTACAAAGGGAGGTGATAAATATTACAAAGCAAGAAAGAATATAGAAAAAGCACTAAGGCAAACTTCCCTATTCTCTGCATATAGTCACCCAACATAGCTAAAAACACACTCAAACCATCATATCATTCCCTAGCCACCTCAAGCACTCTTAATTTGGCATTTTTGCATCTACATCACACTATTTCAAAAAACACATTAGGTAGGAGAACTACATATGGTTTGATCCCTCTTCAAAGTATTGGTATTTAGGCAATGTGCCTACACAAAGGGTGTGGATTACATGTTCAATGCATCTTACACACTAACCCCCACTTTTCCTCAAGTGGTTCAAACATTTTTTTATAAAACATGATGGAGGGTTAGGGTTTGAAGATTAAATCATCTCTATAATGAGTTCCATCAATAATTATCACTCAATATTTCATAGGTAGGCTCACATAAGTACAATCTAAAAACCCAAAAAGTTTCAAGTCTTTATGACCAGTTTAGATAATATAAATAGGATTGGACAATAATGTTGGACCCCAAAGTGTCATATTTTTAGTTCTCCTATGCTTTCACCAAATGAAATCTAGATTCGTATCCATGACATTGTCCTAGTCTTGCATATCCAACTGTAGCCTTTGTATCATCTATCTCAATCCAGTTTCATGCTAAATTATATTTCTCCTTATTTATTGCTATTTTTAGAAAGGTAAAAAAGTCAAATAAATTATATAAATCTAGACTATATTTATTTTAATATTCTTTACTAATTTATTAATCTAGACCCTTAACTAAAATAAGAATAAAACTCCATTATTCCCAAATAATTTTTTTCATTTGGTGAACCTAACTTACTTTGTTTGTGCATAACAAAACCCTAGGGAAAATTCCTTGCTTATATTTCTATTATTTTTTCTAATTTTTATTTCATATTTAAATCAAAATTTCACATTTAATTTTTAAAATTCACCATAATAATTTTAAAAATTATTTCCTTCAAACCTTAGTTGAATTTACTAGATCCCTTTACTTCTTGAGGTATCACCTTACATATTTCACATAAAATTATAAATGGATCTTACTCATTTCAAAACATTTCTTACAAATAATAAAGAATCCATACTCGGTCCTATCATGTATATGAATGATGAATTTTACTATATGTTAATACAAATATTCATTATTTTCCTTTCATGACTCTTTTTTATAATATGGGAAGATATTAATAAACTCATTACTAAACATGTTAACATACCTCTTGCCACACCTTCTTTAAAGCCTCTATCCCATGCCAAGTCATGTTTCATGGTCCATTTTACTCTTCCCTACGTCACTACCCATCGTCAAAGAGCCCAATTGACACCCTTTGTCCTTCCACTACCTTGACTTGTTGATTATCTTCACTCTCCTCCCATAGCTACTACTAGTCCTATATGGGTAGTAGATAATGCAATTAGAGTTGTTACTCAACATGCCACGATGCCTCCTTTACCTATTCAGGAACCCCACCACCCTCATATTCCTTCATGTCTTAGGCCCAACATGCCTACATATGTAGATCCACATAAGGCATATGATATTGTTGATTAGTTGAGAAACACACTAGCTAAGATTTCCATGTTAAAACTACTCCAAAAAGCAAATGTGTTCAAGGACATTCTTTATCAGGCACTCACTCAGACCCTTATGCCCATTGATCCTTATTATTTTGCATTAGTGGTCAACACATTAAAAACTATAGATTATTTTATTTCTTTTGATTATGAGGACATGCATTCTCAGATAGTTATTGATTAAAATTTACCATTTTTCATATAAGATCAAGTAAAAACCAGTGCAGTTAAGAGAGTTCTAGTTGATAGTGGTTCTAGACTTAATATATGTAGTATTACATTTTTACAAACCATGGGCATAGATATGACATGCATGCAAAAGTAATATAATAACATTATAGGGTTTGATGATATACCATGACAAACATTAGGCACCATTACTTTTGATATCATGGTAGGGCCTAAAACCCTCTCTACATAGTTTCAAGTCATGTCAAGTCCTCTTCATTATAAGCTTTTACTTGGATGACCTTGAATACATGCCATGGGGGTAGTTACCTCCAATGTTAATCGATGTGTTAAGTTTCTCCATGAAGTATACCTATACACATGCCTAGTAGATAACCAACCATTTAGATACTATAGAATTACAGAGTCATCTTCAACTATTTCACTAGATGGGACACCTCATATAACAGTCTAAGCACCACCTCATTACATTTTTCTTGACCAAATACATACATATGAGGTAGGTGAGACTAACACATCTCACACTCTTCCACTTATAGTTATTTCCTTTGATCTAGATACTCAACTAATTATATAACCATCAGCCATTCTAACTACTCCAATAGTCACAATTCCTACACTTATTACAATTACGCAATCACTGACATCAGTTCTAATAGTCCTAGTTGATTCTATAGATATAGCTCCTCAAGAAATCATAGTTAATCTATTAGTTATAGATACTCTCATAGCACCACTATCTTCTACTACTATAGTTGATGAGACTCCCATATCACAGTTACCCCTTATGGTAAATTTTGAGTTACCCTATGTGCATGATGTTGATATAGATTCCCAAGCTACTTCAGATGATGATACAACACCCACACTCACAAATGACTATTTATGTAGATTCAGTTTTACACAAATTAGCCCAAGATAGTAATGAGATGACTCTAAAGCCCTCATCCTACATCACTCTTATCATCTTACACTACACTCTCAAGATATAATACACATTCATAGCCATAGATAGATCACTTGGCACATACAGTTCACATGGTTAGGATATAGATCTAGTCATTTGGATTTAGGTAGGAAGCACACAACATCAGCCATATATTATGTTATAGATCTTACTTGATCATGGATTAATCACATTACCTATAATATGACATAGATCTATTAGTAGGTTATCACGACAAGATGGCCACCTAGTTTGTCTCTTTCACAAAATCATAGGCCATGACACTAATTCATGTATAGCTTTATAATAGTGATTAGGTAAACTACAAGTTCAATATACTATCTATATTATATCACCACTAGTACTAGCTCTACCACTTCCACTAAGGTATCCTCCTACCAGAGCTAAACACCCCAAAGAAGAACCAAAATCTTCACCACCAGAGCAAACCTTAGTCCACCTTTTATAGGATGACACCACTATGAGTGATAGATCTCCAACTACATAGAGAGCATAGATCTTAGTGACACCTAAGGAGATAACCACCATGTATACTAAGCCTATGGCATACAATGATACTTTTGATGATGATCTTGAGGCATTTGATGATGGATGTGATCCCTTCCTCCATCTTCATCCCCAACAGTCTCTATCCTTGAACCCTTTACTCCCTCTAGATTAGTCTTTTAAATCATTATGTACATAATTTATTCATTTACTTATACATAATTTCTCTTTAATTACTTGTACATAATTTCTCTTTGCTTACTTTTAAATAGCTTCTTTTCAAATTCTTTTTCATGATTTACTTATAATTTCTTATATATAGTTTATTTCAAAAATACCATTAAAAATATACATGTTAAAATACAAAAACATTAATATAACTCAAAACACCAAAATCATTTTCATTTGTATGCATTATCCATGTTTTACATTTCTACTACCATGCTAGACTTACATTTTGTTGTTCTATGTTATTGTTTGTTGATTTATCTACATTCCCATGCTTCACTTGATCTTTTTTGGGTATGTGCAGTGACACCTAGATCCTTGATTATTTCACTATACCCATTAAGGGGGCATCTTACTTTTACATTTGAAACATATATCAACATATCCACCCATTGGGGGGATTTTCTACATGACTACACCATCTAGGTTATGTCATTCCTACACCACACGCTCTAGTTATCATGTTGATATACATTACTTACTAGCTTACATAGATTATTCTATTAACACTCACTAGTATATCACACTTGTGTATTTTTTAGCATCTACCTAGTCTTGTACTTCATGTTTTGCATACTTTCACTTCTTGCTTTGATTAGTTAGATGTGATAGTATTTTTAGTATTTACATGCCTTCCTTTCTTGATTTGAGTAGCTAGATGTGATTGTATTTCTCAATTCTTGTTTTGTCTCTTTTGTGTGCCTTAGGATATTTACCAATGTCCTTTGCTTGTACTCTTTTATGTGCTTATGCCCCTCATGCCAACTTTTCTTGTACTCATCTATGTGCTTGTGGCCCTCATGCCAAATTTTATTGTACTCTTGTATGTGTTTTTAGGCCCTCATGCCAACATATTTTTTTTTCAATTGCATGTGTATGTATCCATTTAAACATGCCTTATATGCTTGCTTTCCCAATTTTAGTGACATGTGCCCATGTCCCTTATTTTCTTGGACCCTTAGCCACTTTTGTGTGCTTCTTTCTTCTTGTCTTGCATGCTTGTTGCTTGTTTGCTTCTAAATTGTTTGTAATGATATGATTCACATCATGCATTATCTTGCCTTTTTGAATGCCATGATGGAAATCATGCTCCATCCCTCCTTGACAACTAACAACTAACATTTTATAGTTTCAATATATTGCACATGGTATTACATTGTTACATCTATCTAGGCATACCCCTGTTGATCTAACAGCCTCCATTACAAACTATGCTATAACTTGAGACATCTTCTATATTATCATTTATATATCATGTATTTCATAGCATAACACACTTGTAGGGATATTTATTCTAAGGGAGGTCATTTTAAGGTCTTCATTCTTATCCTCAGAAGAGGGGGAAACAAATAGGGATTTTGTCATAGAGATCAAAGCCTTCTACTGACCAAAAAATAGTTTTCAAAATACTCAAAATAACATTTAGAATTCAAACCAAACAAAATAAGCTAGAAATATAGTGATAAATATAAAATAGTGATCATAAATATTAAAGGACAAGAGCACCATACTTGGACTATAGTGTTGGATAGCAAAGTGTCCTATTTTTAGCACTCTTATCCAAATATCAAAAGCCCCAATTTTTCCTAAAACAAACTAAAAGGTAATGTCAATTACATTTTTATCAACTACAGTATATTAGATTGAGTAGTTTTAGTACAATTTTTCTTAGATTAAATAGATATATAGGGCATCATGTGTAGTATGATGTCTCTCACTTTCAGTTTCAGATTGGGTAGTTGGTACAACTTCCAAATCAAAATCCATGTTATAGAAACTAGTGATTAGGGGCAATGTGCGTGGCACATTTACCTTCTTTTATTTTTAAGTTTAGTACATTACCCAAGTATTCTAAGTAATTTCTTGCCTTATTCTATCTATAGGTATTTGACATCATTTTGGATTAGCTTTCATACAAGCCTAATCTCCACCTTTCAGAGTGGCCAAGATTGGCTTAATTCTTAGTACACATTCAGCTATCCATGCTACATTTTTAGATTGTAGAGCATTCATAAGCTTCATGAGCCATCTCATATGACACACATTTATATAGGTATCAATTCATATATTCACACTTAGTGGGAAATGATAGAGCTAAAGGACTAGCTAGCCTTTGTATTCTTGAGCCACCTACACAGAGGGATTAGACACACAGTCCAAACATCAATTAACACATGCATAATTACATAGCTTCACTTAGTGGGTGATGATGGAGCTAAAGGGCCAGGTATTGTATTCTTAAACCACTCACAAGAATTGAGTACTTAGTTTTATTCATGATGTTACTCTTGGTACAACATCACTCAGCATCACTAAACATTATAACATATTTATGCTTTACACTATGCTCTCTCTATGCACACTTTACATCACACTTCTTCATGGGATTCACCCTTACAAGTAAGTTCAGATACACTTTTTAATTTTTCTTTATCTTAGTATTTTACGTTGCTACATCAATAGAATAAAGGGGGGGCAAATTTAGTCATATAAAATGTCCAAATTGGTAGTTTGAGTATAGATTGTGACACCCTATCCATAGCTCCTTTTTACATGTTCTTGTGACCCTTCTAGACACCTTTTATCTCATTATTGGTCATCCAAAACCTTCTAAATGATAATTCCACCTTATACAAGCTATATTTCCTAGGCCAATCCTATTCCCCTAAGTCCTGATCCTATAGGATAGGAGTGCCATACTTGGACTATAGCACTGGACCCTAGGGTGTCCCATTTTTAGTGCTCCTATCCATTTTCATTTTGAACCCCAAAAATTATTTCCATGTAGTCCCTTTCCTTAATTATTTCAACCTAGAGTTAATAAATTTAACCCATGACTAATGGTTCCCTATAAAATCTTATCCAAAGCTCATTTACAAAGGGAGGTGACAAATCTTACAAAGCAAGCAAGAATACAGAAAAAGCACTAAGGCAAACTTCCCTATTCTCTACATACAATCACCCAACATAGTTGCAAACACACTCAAAGTATCATACCAATCCCTAGCCACCTCAACCACTCTTAATTTGGAATTTTTCCATCCATATCACACTATTACATAAAGCACACTAGGTGGGAGAACTACACTTGACTTGATCCCTCTTCAGAGTATTGGTATGTAGGTAGTGTGCCCACACAAGGGGTATGGATTACACATTCAGTACATTTTACACACTAACCCCACTTTTCCTCAAGTGGTTCAAACCTTATTTTATCAATCATAATAGAGGGTTAGGGTTTGAAGATTAAATCAGCTCTACAGTGAGTTCCATTGACAATCAACACTCAATATTTCACAAGCAGGCTCACATAAAAACATCATAAAAACCAAGAAAGTTCTAGGACTTTGTGACTATTTTGGACAATAGTGGCAAGAGTGGACAAAAATGTTGGACCCTAAAGTGTCCTATTTTTGGTGCTCCTATCCTTTCACCAAATGAAAGCTACATTTAGATTCATGACATTGTTTTGATCCTGCATAGCTAGTTCCAACCTTTGTATCATCTACCTCAATCTAGTTTCAAGCTAAGTTATATTTCTCTTTATTTATTGCTATTTTTAGAAAGGTAAAAAATACAAATTAGGACTTTATTTATTGTAATATTATTTATTGATTTATTAATATAGACCTTAACTAAAATAGGAATAAAATTCCATTATTCCCAAAAAAGTTATATCAATATCCTTATACCATGGATACATGCGAAATTGACTCAAAGAATCATCAACATTGAAAACAATAGTGTTTGTTTCAATGGCTTGCAATTTGGTCTCAACCATGAGCTTGGCTAGACCCATTCCTCATACTAACTTGTTGGTCTGAATATCCATCTCATACTCATGTAAATTACTGACCCATCTATATCTCTTGATAGATACTTTAATTTGAGTCAAGATGTCCTTCACCATAGTATGTAGGACATAATAAATAATCTTTAAACTCAAAATATAAGGCCTAAACATCTTAGAAGCCTTTAAGAGGGTGAAGAATTGTTTTTCCATGATGGGGTAATTTAGTTCAGCACCTTGCATAACTTTTCTAAAGAAAGATATTAGCTACTCATGACTCTCTTCATTATTTTGTAACAAGACAATAACAACAATTTTATCTGATGTAAAAGAGAAAACTTGTAAAGGCTTTTTATAATTAGGGTTGGCTAAAGTAGGGGAAAACTTTAGAGCTCCCTTAATGTCATTAAATTCCTACACAACCTTCTCTTCCCACTTGATGGTCTAGTCCTCTATCACGGAAGTAATAGGTAGATTAATCTCTACAAAGTTGGATGCAAAACTCCTTACAGAATTAATTTATCCAAAGGACTAAATTCCCTTCTTAGATTGTAGGATAGGCAATTTGTCAATGTATTTCACCCTCACAAGTTCAATCATGAAACCATACTTGGATAATATATTTCCTAACAACTTATCCTTTTGTACTCTGAAGTGGCATTTCTTAGTGATCCAGGAAATAATTCAGGTGACAATATAGGTGACGGGTCCACCCCAATTGATGACAGAACTTCTAGGAGCCATAACTTTTGCACCGTAGCTCCAATTGAATCGTCGTTTGAACCATTAGAAATATAATAATGAGGATAACATGGTGAGATGTCATGGATATTTTATCAATGAATTTTTACCTCCAAAAACCCAACAAAAGTGCCCCAAATTTTAATTTTAGTAGTGTAGTCTAAAAATAGTAACTTTTTAAAAATAGTAATTCCTCGGATTCTCTATTGTTGTAAATCATGGAAGTCAAACCACTTAATCTCCCTCAAGATTGGTGACCTTCCAAATCCTCCTCATACCTTCAAAACATATATAAATTAATATGTAACCTAAAATGGAAATCAAATATCTCTTCTCAGAGATAGGCATATGTTTGGATCTACAAATTTGATCAATAAAATTGTTTCTCTAAGTTTTTGCTAATTACATTCAGAAGAAAGAAGAAACTAAGGTTAAAGGTTAGGGGTTTGATGTTATCTAGATTAAGTTGTGCACCATATCCAAGCATTTGTGGGAGCTCCTCTTTGGCTATGGAGGAAACACCTGTAATAAGAAATAAACTCAAACAAAGAGAATGTTAGAGGAGGATATGGTGAACTACCAAGCTATGCACTCAGTTCTGAAAGCGTAAAGCTCTGTAAGGGATGACAGTCCACTATTTAATGAAAAGAGTGTTGTATAGAAAAAAATGATAAAAGACTAAGAAAGAGAAAAATAGATAATGTGTACATGTTCTCTATAATCAGTCTACCACAGTCACCGACGTCGGTAGTTCTGCCAAGGTCAGTTGTTCAATTATGCTGATGTCAGTTAGGCTACCAATGTCGATAGGGGTAGTGGGCTTTGGATAGGTTTTGGAATATGTCTATGGTAGATAGAGGATTCTAGAATTTTAAAGGTTTGTGCAAGGTTACACGAAGGTGAATAAGGCTTGAGGAAGGGTAAAAGGTAGAGGGTAGGTGTGAAAAGAGGGAAAGGATAAGAGGAAGGCTTTTCAACCTTTCCACAGAAGAAGTCAAGTTTCTCTCAATAGTTCTTAGAAATATCAAATGGAAACTAATTACCAATGTATTCTAAAATACTAAAATAAGATAGAATACTTAGCTCTATTAGATGAAGAACCAGAGGTGTCAGAATGCTTATTCTTGTTGTGGCTGATGTCGAAGTCCTCGTGCAATGTTCCAATCCAATCTAGAGTGACTTGTGCAGAGTTTCTGTAGCCAAAAGAGTGATAGTCAATTTTTGATGCTTGGTCTCAGAGTGTGAATGTTGATGTCAAAAGAGTTTGGGGGACAACTCATTGTTGAGCTTAAGCTTATGTAACTGACGTCGGTGATCCCGCTGGTGTCGACTGACAGTTGACTGACGTCGACAGCTAGAGAATGGGTAAAAGGGATATTTTTAGCTCTTTGCCCATTTCTCCATCCACCAAGTGCATTTACCATTAGAGAATGGTCAAAAGATGAGTTTATTAGGCATGAGAGTTAGTTAGGAGGTTAGGATGGAATGAGAATAGGTCATGGGTAGTTAGGATTTAGATGACCTAGTCTCAGGGTGACTTATAGGGTAGGGTAAGAAATGGTCTTAGGGTGAGGTGTTTAGGCGAGGTGTCTAGGTGAGGTGATTAATTTAAAATAAGTAATTTATTTTAAATTAATAAAGTGTGTAAGTGGTTAGAAGGGGACCAAGGGGGGGTTGACACAATATTGGTGTCTACATTTACCCCTTTTTATCTTGTGGTTTGTTCTGATGGACTGTAGGACAAAAATAGGTGTAAGTTTCCCCAAGTATGGGATAAGGTGTAGGTTGCCTCAGGTATGGGATAAGTTATTCCCCTTCAAAGTAGGAATCGAGAGAAGGTAAGCCAAATTTGGGTGCTGATTTGATAGACAGTGGATGGGTAGGGTAAGGTTGGAGTGTGAACACTGTAATAGTTGAGATTACGCGTATACCACGTCATTTGATAGGCAGGTCAAACTATTGCAGGCAAGGTTAAGGAGCACTAAAATCAAAATAATTGGTTCCCAGCTTATTAGTGGTAGCTAATTGGGTTAAATGATCAAAGTTGTAGCTCTAATGATTGAAGCAAACTAAAATCAAAGTAACTGGTCACCAGCTTATTAGTGATAGTTGATTGGGTTAATCGATCAAAGCTGTAGCTCTAATAGTCATCATGTTCCAAGTATCCCAGGCTAGGAAGTGCTCCTAGAAAACATGAAAATGTCACAAATATTGGGGATCAACTTGGTTGTGATCCGATAATAGGTGTGAGGGGCGCAGATAATTTGCTAACTATTCGTGAGGTAGCATATGTAATCAAAAACAACCAAGGCAAAGTTGTCTCAAAAGTGGTCATGGTCTGAGGAGATAGTCATGATCTCTAAGGTCATTTGTTGGGTCAGGATGAGATTCAAGTGATCTCCAGTAGTGTTTATTGTGGTTAGGGAGATGTATGTGATCTCTAATGTACCCCATGAGAAGTCTAGGTGACTTCTACAGTATCAAGGCTAGGTGTTTGGTCATGAGTTTGGGTTGGTATAGATAATTCATCCATTAGGTAGATGAACGAATGAATGGTTGAGCTAACCTCAGAAGACCCCATGTCAACTGAGTGCTGCCTACATAGCCCCTATTTTAAGGGCCTCAAGCCAATGTAGTTCTCCCCAAAAGGGAAGAAGAGTCAAAGAGGTTGTTGGTTGGTTTGGTTATGTTAGCATTTCCCATATGTTTGATGGTACATGCTTGAAATGATGAGTGTATGATGATGTTACAGCGTTTTCCATATTGTGTGATGGTGTATGCCATAACATTGGTTATGTGGTTTTTCATCCCTAGCAATTTTACATATTGGTGATGGTGTATGCTAAAAATGAAATGAATTTATTTATGCATCATCAAGTTTCCATATTGGTGATGGTATATGTTTGACATAAATTGTGTTTGGTTGATGGTTTCTATGTGTATTATTTTTCATAGAAACTAATGTAAATGGGTTATGATAACTCATATAACACAAATTGGTATTTGCATTAAATAAATCATGAATGTTATGTGTTTGTGGTTAGAAAATATTTTGGTTTGGTTTGGTTTGGTTTGGCTTGGCTTGGGTTGGTTTGGTTTGGTTTGGTTAGAAAATATTTTGGTTGCATATGACGAAGGTGTGTAAAAAGTGAAAGGCGCGTTGCTCTTTCATTGACAAGGACCATAATGATAGCATAGATAGATTTTTTGAAAACAAAATCTCCATTCATGCATTACATCATTGACCATTGGTTTTTATTAGAGAAGTAGTCTAATCACTTGATGTTAAGTGAGCTCAAAATCCCTTGGGTATTGTGGGGTAATAGGTTTGATTATGTGATATGTGAGGATAGCGTAACCCTTTTTAGCAGGGATAACTTTGCCCCTTTTATAGGTGACCCTGAGAATGACTATAGACAAGTTCATGACCTAATAGTTTGTCAGTCAGTTTTTTTTTTGGTTTGGTTTAGTAGACTGATCAATGTGAGAAGTCTACTTGGGGATGTTTTGTTTTGTTTTGTGGTCATGTGAAGCTGATCGATGCGGAAAGCTTCTAAGAGGGTGCTATTTGTAGCAAAATTTGGGCATAGCCATCCTTCGAGGGAATGGTCTATAGTTTATTTTGTATGTTTTGATAGCTATCCTTCAAGGGAGTAGTCTATTAATTATAGCAATAATGTAGCTATCCTTTGAGGGAACAGTCTACATTTATATTTTATGACATTTTATTAGGCATCCCAATTTTATGTTTGTTTTGTTTTTGACTGAACTTTTAGTTATGGACTAGGCTATAGAGGTTTAGGGGTTTCCCTTTTTATTAGGACAAAGCATTTATTTCTTTAAAAAAGGGTTAGCTAATTGTTATAGGGGAAATAGGGGTTGAAAGGAATAGGAATGAGGATGACGAGGGTTGCTCAAGGGATGAGCTCAAGTTAAACATCAAGTGAATGATTACTTGGTTAATAGTAGAATGGTCACAGATGTAAGGCATTAAGGGGCTCAGGTTCTAGCCAGCCTTCAAGAGAAGACAGATGATTAGTGCTTGATCCATATTTATGCATTATTATGTAAGGTTTAAGCCAATTAGGAGCAAACTTGCCACATTTGCTTCTTTCCATATTGGTCACGTGTTGGTTTTCTTTAAGGATGAGATCTCTGATTTTGAAATGTCGCTCTTTCAAATTTTTGTTGTAGGCACGCTTTGATCGATGCTTGGTAAAGGAAAGTCATCCTTTGGGCAAGCTAGGATGAGTATGTGATAGTCAGTATAAATTCAAATTCCCTCAGTTGCTTTTGTGATAGGGACAATATTTGGCACCCATTGTGGATAATCAATGGGTTGGATAAATGAGATGGAGAGAAGACATTGAAGCTCCTCTTTGACAAGGAGTATGATATGAGGATGCATCTTGAAAAGATTTTTACTTGACAAGCTTAGTTTGAGAGGGCAAAATCCTAATCTTCTAGGTTGTAGTCTAGAATCTCAGAATTACTAAAGGTGATGAAGGCAATGGTGGGTAATGATTTGACTAAAGCAGTCAGTAGTTGGGGGTCTTCAAGTTAGACCTCTACTGCTTGTAAAGATTTGATTAAGGCTTGACAATGTTGCAGAGAGCTTTGTATTAGGTCATACAAAGACATCTTCACAGGGGTTTGGTGAAGTTGTTTCACCATGGGGTCACGAATTGTCTCTGAAGATGTTGGTTGAGATGTGCCCAAGATAAAAATCTTGGGTTTTGGTGGTGGAGAGGGCTTGATGAATATATATGTCTAAGGAATAAAAACCTTCTCTTTTTCTTTATCTTTTAAGGTTTGTGACTTGGTGGCCACATTAATAGTGTTAATTTTGAATAAAGGGGGAGAAGGTGGTAGAGGTACCATAATCTCACGTTGGGATCTCGATTTAGGTGAGGATGTTTGGGAGACATGGGGTGGTGTCGATAGTTTATTAAAAAGGATGGTCAAGAGAACCCTCAATGAGGAGGGTGCCCTTTTTCAGGTTTTGGTGAATGACAACTTTAAGAGCGCAATAATGCTCAGTATCATGCCCAGGTGTACGATGATACGCACAAATTTTAGTGTCATCGAACCAAGATGGTTTTGGTTCGAGAGGTTAGTATGGCTTAATGGGAGGGAGAACGATGCTAGAAGACTGCAACAATTGGTGTAATAGCAATGCATAGGACCCTACTAATGGCTCTACTCTTATTGTTGTAATAGGAGTTGACAACTTTTGTTGAGGAGTTGTAGGAGTTTTTCACACCACCTTTTTGGTTAGTGGTGTGGATGGTCTAGCCACATGTGTAGATGGCACTTTCTTGATGGGAGGTGTTGGATTTTTTAGAGAAAATATATGTTTGATGGGTAGAGGGAGTAATGGAGGCATTTTGGCTTTGTGAGGTATTAGAATGGGGAGCACTCTTGTTAAAGTGGAAGGATGTGAACCCAAAATAGAAGGCAATGGTGAAGGTGGAGGAGTTTTTTGTACCACCTTTTTGGTTAGGGGAGGAGTAGACCGATGTGGTTTAGCATCCTTTTTTAGCATGGTGCAAGGACCACTACTATGCGGGGTGAGGTTCAAATCTACCTTCACTTGTGGGTGGGTGAGGTTTGATACGGGGCAAACACTGAGAGATGTAATCTATTTCAGCATGGTGGATGCCTATTAGGTTTTGGGTTCAGATGTGGATGGCTGAGCTTCTAAAGATTTGGAAGTGGAATCCTGATCCTCGTTAGAGACTTTGGGGTAATTTGTTGCAGAAGGGTCAATAGTACGAGATGAAGTGAGATGTGTAAGATAAGGAGCCTTAAGTCGCTCCCATAACGCCTCATGTTCTAAGTTTCTCAAATGGAGAAATCCTAAGTTTTCAGCCAATTGAGAGAAGGGTTTAGAGGACATCATGTGAGGCTTTATAATTGGTCTTTTAGAAGATTTGGGTGGTTGCGAGAGCATAAATGTGTTAGATGCAATGATCTCAGGCCAAAGGTGAGAGAGAACCATTACCAGATCTTCTTTGACCGAAGTGGGTGAAGTGACAAATTCTTCTCTTGGTGGAGAAGGGATTGGAGAATTTGGCTCTTCAAGAGGATAGAGTGCAGGGATGATCATGGCTTTTGCATGTGGTCGAGGAGTGGGAAAAGTATGATCCTCCATTGGTAATAGGAATGATAAGGGCAGGGCCATCGGTGTTAGTACTGTCAAAGTCTTCCAATATGGGAGAGGTCAAAGTCGACTCTCTTATGTGTGAAAGGGGGTTGATGGAGGACTAATAAGAGAGGAAGGCTCCTCTAAAGGGTGAAGTAAAGGGATGATATCCCCTTCTATATGAGGGTGTGGGGTATGCTCTTCCAATGGTAGAAGAAGAGGGAAAGTAGGGGCAAGAGGAATAAGTAATATGGGTTCCTCACAAGGTAGAAGAATGGGTAGAGGAGGTGTTTGATGTTGTGGGGGTGATATAGGTAAAATGGGTTCATCCAAGTGAGGAAGAGGATGGGGCAAAGGGATCTCTTTATTGCATGGGATTGGTGTCAGTAAAATAGGCTCTTCTACCCATCATGGAGAAATGGGTTGACTAACCTCTTCAGACTGTGGGAGAGGTTGGTTAGGAATGAAAGGAGAAACCATGTCGACCATGTGTATATTGCACTCTTGAAGGTCATCGGCCATGGTCTGAACATTATTCTAACTTGGGGGATGGTTAGGGAATGGTTTCCTAAATATATCTATGTTTTTTTTAGCCAATGCATTTGGGTTATCCAAAACAAGATCCCCTTTGTCTAACATGTCTTGAATAATGTTTTTGAGGGTTTTGTAATTGTTTGTGTCATGACCCTTGACATGATGATAGTTACAAAAGTCATTTTCCCTATACCATGTAGGGATGGCTCATGAGGGGTCAAGTTGGACTGGTCAGATTTGAGGGAGGTTGAGGACCCCCTGCTTCACTAGTTTATCTAGTACGGAAGCATACGATTCTCCTATTGGAGTGTATCATCATTGTTCATACCATTGTTGGAATTGTCTAGTGATGCTTTGTGATGTAGAGGGCTTAGATTGGTTGGTTGTGGTAGAAGATGATGACCTAAGGACCACAGCATTTGCCAATCCCTTAAACTTGGAGTGGGAAGAAGGTTTAGAAGAAGAAGATTCATTGGATTTTGTGTTGGTATTTTTACTACGCAATTTGACTCTATCCTCTTCGACTGCATAGAGTTTAATCTTTCAGGCCATGGTGAAAGCTTCATCAAATGTGTGGAAAGTTTGAACCCACAAAGTGGATGAGATGTGCTTGGC
Organism: Torreya grandis; assembly: GCA_037957365.1. Lineage (NCBI taxonomy): Eukaryota > Viridiplantae > Streptophyta > Pinopsida > Cupressales > Taxaceae > Torreya > Torreya grandis. The sequence continues at coordinate 273,144 of JARHVA010000441.1, forward strand.
ACATGCTCTTGAAAAGAGCTCAATGAGCTCAAGTTGAGGTAATGAAAAGGAGAGTTGGTTGATCAAACCTCTCCAATAGGCAATGAAGTCAGCGATTGACTCATTATTGAATTGTCTAATAGAATAAAGGTTTGTGATGGAGACCTTCTTAGTGATGTTGACTGAGAATTGGTCGAGGAATAGCTGAGCTAGTTGAGTGAAGGTGAAGAGAGAATGACTGGTAATGGAGCTATACCAATCAAGGGTGGTGCCAAAAAGTGACATGGGGAATGTGCAAAGTAATAATGCATCAACATGTGCTATGAGGTAGCAAGTATGTCTAAATGCTCGTAGATGTTGTTGTGGGTCCTCTTTACTCTGAAAGTGAGTAAATTTTGGGAGTTCCCACTAGCTAGGGTATGGTCGAATAGGCACCGAAGGGTGAATAGGTTCATTGTATATTTGTTCGTATGAAAGAACACTCCTTAAACCTACAATAGATGTCTCAAGGCTGGACATCTTATCCATTAACATCTTAATTAGATCAGTAGATAGATTGGCAGGTGGGGCACCCCATAAGTTATAGGGTACTTAGAAGGTGTTGGGGGGGCATATGACGTAGTTAGTTACATTTGTGTAGGTGAAACATATTGATAGTTCATCATTAGGGCCGATGTCAAGGCCAAGGGGGCTTGTGCCGCAAATTTGGAGGGCACAACTTGACCTGATGCTGCCAAGGGTGGTTGAATGGCGGCAACACTGGTTAGAGGATAGGTGGTCACTCTCATGTTTATAGGTGCAAGAGTGGGTGGGATAGAGATGATAAAGTTTTGAAAAGGTGTCAAACTTGGTTGAATTGTTTGTGGTTGAGGGGGTACAGAAACCCTGATGGAGGTAGGTCCAAAAATATAAGGGGAGGCAAATCTTGAACATTGGCCATGGTTGGGTTACTGGTCGAGGTAGTGGCCTGAGTGGCCATAGGTTAGGTAGTAGATGTTGTTGATATCATTACCGCTTCTACCAAGGAAGTTGGCATCCCGTAAACTGGGTTACTTAAAGGATCTCGCATTTGGCTTCTAGTGAGATAGTGTTAGAGAACCTTGATGTTGAGGTCAAGAAATCTCTCAAAGTCTTGATCCCCTTCGGGAATAGTAGGATGTTTGTTTGGGGTAAGTTGGATAGAAGTATGTTTAGTATCTGAAGTATGCTCCATTAGGTGACTTGGTATGAAGGGCGAAGGTGGGAGTGGTTGTCGACTTGCATGGTCAACAAGATATTTGGCTTGACTGCATGTCAGAACCATCCAAGGCAAAAGGGGTTTAGGTTCTAAAAACTGTGTTTTTTAGTTTTAGAAAACTAGAATTTGTGTTTAACAGCAAGAAAGTTTGGTTTTAAGCTTGTTGTTTGGAAATAAAATTTGTTGACAGTGACCGATGTCGGTTGACTAACCGATGTCGGTTATGAAAAGTTGTCAGCATTGGTCATTTAACTGATGTCGATGAAGTAATGTTGCCAACATCGGTGGGATAACTAAAGTTGGTAAAGATGAGTTGCTGATGCTGGTAGAAAAACATATGTCAGTTTCTATGTAATTCTAGAAACACAATAGTTTTTGAAAGAAGGAGAAATTTTGAGTTGTTTTTGGACCTCAGAATGATGCAACCTTACTAGCTCAAACAATCAAATAAAAATAATAGAATAAATGATTAGGCAAGCAACCTATAAAATTTTAGATTCTTAGGAATAAATTTTTAGAGTCGTGGTGGCTTATGCCTTAAAAGAAATGTATTTGGGAATTGGGCTTGTAGAACAGGTCCTAGAGAGGAAGTCTATGGTTGGTTTTAGGATGTGTTTTGGTGCTCAAAGATCTATGTTAGGTTTAGTATGTGGCCTGGTGCTAGGGCTTACTCCCTTCACTTCACGAACCTAGAGCTAAGCTGGGCTACTTAGCCCATATATACTTTGCCTATAGTTTATACTCTGCCAGAGAATAGAATGGGTCCTCCTCTTGGTAGTGAAGTCTAAGTAGGATTGCTAGGTGGGGTAAGGTATCCGCTAGGTGATGAAATCCTAGACAGGCCTTGTCTCAAGTAAGTTTTGATGTTTGATTGTGATTGTGTTTTGGTTGTGTAACATTTGTGCACTACAATTTATTCATAATGCTTTTTAATTACTAAGTGGGCTAAATATGCATTCAAGCAAGAATTAAATGCAATAGTTTTTTTAACCCAAATAGAAATGTGTTGTTCAAATGCAAATAATTAAGAAGAGGTTAAGAGTATGAATTTTCACTACTCTATGATGTAGGGAAGAGGTGACAAGAAGAAAAAGAGAGATGTTCTATTTTAACTTCTGCTAATGGTTTTTTTTTAGAACAAAAAGATGAAAGAAGAGGATGCAAGAAGAGAATATTTTCCTAATGCATCTATATGAAAATTTTATTTTTTTAGAAAAATAAGAATGAACCCAAGGAAAAATCCAGGGGTCCCATCGGGTGTGCCAAAATGTTTCTCTAAGTTTTTTCTAATTACATTCAGAAGAAAGAAGAAACTAAGGTTAAAGGTTAGGGGTTTGACGTTACCTAGATTAAGTTGGGCACCGTATCCAAGCATTTTTGGGAGCTCCTCTTTGGCTATGGAGGAAACACCTATAATAAGAAAGAAACTCAAATAAAGAGAATGTTAGAGGAGGATATGGTGAACTACCAAGCTATGCAATCGGTCTCGGAAGTGTAAAGATCCGTAAGGGATGACGGTCCACTATTTAATGAAAAGAGTGTTGTATAAAAATAAATGATAAAAGACTAAGAAAGAGAAAAATAGATAATGCATATCTATTCTCTGTAATCAGTCTGCCATAGTCATCGATGTTAGTAGTTCTACTGAGGTCGGTTGGTCAATTATGCCGACGTCAGTTAGGCTACCGATGTCGGTAGGGGTAGTGGGCCTTGGATAGGTTTTGGAATATGTATGTAGTAGACAGAGGAGTTTGGGAGTTTAAAGGTTTGTGTAGGGTTATGGGAAGGTGAATAAGGCCTGAGGAAGGGTAAAAGGTAGAGGGTAGGTGTGAAAAGAGGGCAAGGATAAGAGGAAGGCTTTTCAGCCTTTCCATGGAAGAAGTCGGGTTTCTCTCAATAGTTCTTAGAAATATCAAATGGAAACTAATTAACAATGTATTCTAAAATACTAAAATAAGACAAAATACTTATCTCTATTGGATGAAGAACCAGAGGTGTCAAAATGCTTATTCTTGTTGTGGCTGATGTCAAAGTCCTTGTGCAATGTTTCAATCCAATCTAGAGTGACTTGTGCAGAGTTTTTGTAGCCAGGAGAGTGATAGTATAATTTTGATGCTTGGTCTCAGAGTGTGCACATTGATGTCAAAAGAGTCTGGGGGGCAACTCATTATTGAGCTTAGGCTTATGTAACTGACGTCGGTGATCCTGCTGGCATCGGCTGACAGTTGACCGACGTTGACAGCTAGAGAATGGGTAAAAGGGCTATTTTTAGCTCTTTGCCCGTTTCTCCATTTGCCAAGTGCATTTACCATTGGATAATGGTCAAAAGATGGGTTTATTAGGCACGAGAGTTAGTTAAGAGGTTAGGATGGAGTGATAATAGGCCATGGGTAGTTAGGATTTAGATGACCTAGTCTCAGGGTGACTTATAGGGTAGGGTAAGAAATGGTCTTAGGGTGAGGTGTCTAGGCAAGGTGTCTAGACGAGGTGTCTAGGTGAGGTGTCTAGGTGAGGTGATTAATTTAAAATAAGTAATTTATTTTAAATTAATAAAGTGTGTAAGTGGTTAGAAGGGGACCAAGGGGGGGTCGACACAATATTGGTGTCTACAAAAACATCTCTTCTCAGAGATAGCATTATTTGACTTGTGTTGTTCTTGTTTCTTGAATTATCTTTCAACCAAATCTTTTTTTGAGTTTTGGATCACTTAGGATTAATCAAAATTCCAAATTCCCTACATCTGATCAATACTTTCTCAAGATGCTCTAAATGTTCTTCTCTAGTCTTGGAGTACATAGAAATGCCATCTTGATAAAAAAAAATAAACTTGTTAATCACCCATAAAAAAACATCATACATAGCCTATTGAAATGTTTCAAAATCATTAATTAATCCAAAATTCATCCTCATATATACATACATGCCCAAAGACATTGTAAATATCATCTTGGGTCTCTCAGATTCCTTCACCACAACCTAGTTATATCTTGAGAAGCTGTCTAAAGTGCACAACATCTATGATCCTATAATAGTTTGAAATAGGTTTTCCATATTATAGTAGGAGATAATTATAATTTAAAGAAGATTTATTCAAATTTTATAAATCCACACATAAGTGGATATCACCATTTTTCTTTCTCATAGGGACTAAATTTTCAAACCATGATGAATACTTAATGGGATGAATGATACTACCATCCCTTAGATTCTTTAACTCATCCCACATCTTAGTGTCCAATATAGGGTTAATATGTCTATGTTTCTACCTAAAAGTCTTGTTATCAGGTTTTAATGGGATGACATGTTGGAATATTTCTTCCCTATACACTTTCAACTTAGAATAAGACCATGTTAAATAATCTTGTTACTTTCTTAGCAATTGCAAGTAAGCTTATTTCTCAATTGCACTCAAGTCAGTACCTATCCAAACCTTTCTTGGATTCTCATGAGAACCCAAATTACACTCAGTCACATCCTTTGAAATAAATTAGTTTCAAGTATTGATTCTATCTTCTCCATCAAAAGATGCTTCCAAACTTACCAATCCTCTAATGAGGATGTTTATCTTCAGCTAAATAATGTCTTTCCCAAACAAGGTTTCCTTTCCATCACAAACCTAAACCATGTATTCCAAGTCTATGAGTTGATCATGTAACTCAGCTTCACAATTTATAAACCTTTTGATTTGATCATCATCATCAAACACCTACCAATGATGAACATTATCTAGGATTAAAATCCTAAGAAAAACCTCCACCTAATACTGACAATAAGGGCTTGTATTTGCAATATCAAATTGAGCACCTAACATTACAAGTTTGTTAGCCTCTTCATTGAAACTCCTATCATGATAACAAATGTTGAATGCATCAAAGAATTCAATTAAATCCCAAACAACATTTTGATATTATTTCAACCTTTTATTTTTGGTGGCATAAGCATTGTGGAATTGCTTAACCACTATCTCAAAATCACCCTTGACCATCAGAGTTTTAATTCCATGTTTGTGGACAATATGTAAACCAAGAAAAAATGCTTCATACTCAACAATATTATTCATACACCCAAAGGACAACTAAAAATAAAAATTGAATAACTTACCACTTGGATCATATAATATAACCCCTACCCCATTTCTAAGATTAGAGCAATCCCTATCAAATCACATCTTCCAAACTACTCCTTTGCTATCAGGTTTAACATCAAGAGTAGTAGGCTATTCAACAACATCAATATTCCCCACAAAACTACCCAAATCAACATCTATGTATAACACTTCATTTAGAGCATGCCTCAAATCTTCAATGACATGTAGCATCTTTGATTCTCTATAAAGTTTGACCATCTTACCTTCTAATGAAATGGTGGTATAATACAAGTCCATCTATACACTTCTACCCATACTAGTAGCCCATTTCATGATAGCAACATCCCCCACTTATGCAAGTAATCTACAACTACCACATCCGTATTCAAATACTTACTTAGATGCACTACCAACTATACTAGTAACTCCTTGACTTGTCCAACAATTGGAACTTCTCATGAGTCCATGGAATAACACTTGATAAATGCTAAATGTAATCTTCACCTGAGCTCATTTAGGATTCCCAAGGGCATCACATTATAGAAAACAACAAAATCAAACATATAGTTGTGAATACTTAGACCATTGATTAGGAGAGTTTCATAAAATGGGTCCACATTCAACTGAATTTCTACCAAGGTAGTCCCCAAATACACTTCTAGAGCTAGTTCAACAACTTTTGATTGTTCATCCTCCTTCAAGGGTGTTTAGGGTAAATCAATCTCATTTGCAATTAATTTCTCACCAAATTCTTAGTATTCAAATTCCTTCTTCCTATGTTTAGGTATTCTTAATAAATTAACAAGTGGCATGGTGATTTTTAGTTGGCTCAACACTTGGGCCATATCACATATATTATACTCAAGAAGAGGAGTATTTGGTGGAAGGGTAACAACACCTTCAACTGGAATGCAAACACTTAAGGTCTGAAATGGAGTAGGTTGGGGTGGATTTGCATGCTTAGTATTAGTATTCAAAGGTGGATATTATTTAACATCATTCACACCCTTAGGAATACTAGTTAACAAAGGTACTTTATTTTTAGTGAGAGTACATCTAGGTCTATTAGCTTGGGAAATGGGTGTTATTTTGAAAGCATTTAGGACTGTTGTAATTTTTTTACCTTCCTTACTTGCATCCCATACCCTTGTATTTGTTTGGGTAATGAATTGAGGAGTAGAATCCGGTTGCCTCCTTCTCAAGTAGTATTATTTCTCTTAGGTAACTACTACATTAGTTAGTAGTTTCCTATCCTCAACTGATATAATTCCCCCATCATACTTTTTAATCATCATTGATCTAAAAAAATCAAAATCATGAATGGTCAATTCATATGCTTGTGCCATATTAACATCATAAGCAAATTCACAAGTTTTGATGCATACCTTTAGTACTACACTCCAAAACAAATAAATAGTGGTAGCACTCAATAATTCCAAGGAGGTAGACATCTTACTTTGGAGACTCTAACAATTGAACATCATAATCTCATCATCAGATGACATAAACTCAAGTTCATCCACATATTCATCAATCAATTCAATTATATCACATGGAGGATTTGGAAGGAACCAATATCAATGTCACAACTAACCATATTTACCTTAGCATTAAATAGATCAGGCACTTCTTTCCCAACCCCTCTATTCTGATTTCTTTCTATTTTTTAATCTTGTGCAAGCCTCTTCCCTCTATAATGATCTCGATGGTGGAAAGTAGACCTTCCTTTTTCTTGATTCAAATTTAGATCCCTATCTTGATTGGTAGATACATGAGGGATCCCTTCTTCAGCTCTAGCCAACTTATATGATATTTCTTTTATAGTAGAGGCCAAAGTTTTAATAGTTTCTTCAAGGTTGGTTGTCTTTGTGGACTGTGTCTTTTTTAGATTGACCAAATTTACATCAACCTACTTATTCATGAGATTTACCATAACCTTTATGTTACTTTCAATTTGTATATCCATATTGAATGCAAGTTGTAGGTTAGTAGGAGCCTTATCCCTTAAGTAGTATGCAACATTCTTGTCAAAGGCATCACAATACTTTATCAAGCATGTTGTATCACTAGCCCTGATGTTTTTGGGTAGCTGCATCATAATTTTTTTGAACCATGTATTAAATTCATGAACACACACATTAGGGTTCTTCTTGATATTTTTAAATTCATCCAAAAGGAATCTCAAATCAATTTTATCACCATATTGAATTCTGAAAACATTATTCATTTCTTCCCATAAATAAATGCATCTATTGGGAAGAGAATTAAACCATTTATGAGCATCTTACTCTAGCATGTGCACAAACAACTTAATTTACACATCCTCATGCTCAACCTTATAATCTTCAATAATATTTTATAAATCCCTCAGGTGTTGATCACCACTCACTACATTATTCCCTTGGAATTTTGGAAGGCAGTTCCTTACCTCATTTAGGACTTCATTAGGATAACCTTCTATGTCATCAAAATTTATAGGCCTGAATCTAGGAATCTAGAATATAGGACATTCATTCTCATCTAGGTCCCTATGCCTCATGATTGGTTCAATTAGAGGTTCAAGAACAACTGGAAAAGGTATCTTAGGAGGTGAATGAGGTGGACTTTGTGATTCACAACTAGGAGGGGATTCAACTGGTTAAGAATGAGCTGAATAATAACTTGAACTATAAGTTTTAGAGTTTTTAGGAGATATATGATAGTCCTCAATAATGGTGATCTCAAAAAAATGTTTAAGATTATCATAATCTTGATAGTCCAAGTCATCTTTTGTAGCTGTAATATGCTCTTTAATGGGCCTCCAAACTTGTATCCTTCATCTTTGATGCAAAATTTGAGTTGGGACAAGATGTTTGGATGAGTCACCTTTGAAGGATGATCTCAATCCATCCAAATTTGGAAACAATAAAATAATCAAAGATAAAAACTAACATAGGTATTTAAATTAGGCATTGATCTTCCTTGAAACCAAATGATAAGATTGGATTCATCATTAAAATCAAACGTCTAGAATATAATAGTTGGAAAACTATTGTAATACAAGCTGAAATTAAACTTGTTGAAGCTTAATGAGATATAAAGAAAAGACACTAAAATTTTTGGAACTATTTTCAAAAGGGGAAAGACACCTTCCAACATGTAATATCAATAGTTCTTGAATATAAATAGTAGCTCTAGCTTTTTGCAAGAGTCCTTGGCAACACAAGTGCCAATATTCAATATTTCAATCCCTGATAACCATATTAGAAGCATGTTAGTTCCTAGTTGTACACCTCATAAGCTCAAACTTAACAACATGAAGAAAATGGAAAACAAAGATGAAAAACTTGGTAGTAAAAAATAATAGCCAAGGAAGGGTTTGACATCTAGAATGGACTGGACATATAAAATAACTGAGAGGCATCTATAAAGGGTATGGTCAGCTCCATACTACTTCTGGCTCTACCTAAACCAAGGTGAGAGGACCTATGGGGTAACTTATGTGGAGAGATTCTAGAATTCAACCTCCATATGGATTATTGGCACACAAAGACATAAATATGACCAGGGCACAACCAAACTTTCACACTCCACCTAGTAAGGGTTGTCACAAGGAATGCACAAATGCTCTAAGTCACATACAAGGTACTGAAGATAGATATAAAAGTTCTTACAACCTTCATCCTACAGAATTATCAATATTAGGGTTGAATGAAATATTACAATTCTAAGATTTAAAATATAAGATGTAAATACATGTTATATATGTAATATCTTATGCATTTGTAATAAAATGACACTTATGATACACAATAAGGATCCTATCATTTTCAGGGTAAGACATGATATGACAATTTGTTAATTATAAAGAGGAAGGGTGTGGTGGTGTGCTAGTAGTTTTCAATCATTAGGGGATCTTACAACATTCATGACATTATCCTTAGCAAAGAGATGTATGAAAAACTCACATATGAGATAAATCAAATTGAAAATGATCCCTAAAAGATTAGAACATACATTGAAACTAAGCTTTCAAATGTTTTTTCCTGTCAACTCCATAAACCTAGGGTGCCCTAACAAGTTATTCAATAATATATCCCAAAATAATATATAAAGGGTTTATAATCTAGACCTATGCTCAAAATGATAACCAATAATGAACACAATCCCAAATATCCAATCAACATCACTTTCAAAACACATTATTTCTCTTCATCAATAGGAAATGGAATATAACCATAAACATTTTCATTAACTTTAAAAGAAACCTTACATAAATCAATTTTCAAAATGTTTCCAAGGGGACAAGCATGGTTAGTTTCCTCTTTTGACAAGGGAGACATAAACATGCTCTCAAATCTTGCTAATGGTTGTACAACTGCAACCACCTTAGCAAGAGAGATAGGATCTACACATAGCATTTGATCCCTAAATTTTTTTGTAGAACCTAGATTTAGAAAAAATCAAAGACCAATATCAATCAACATAATGACCAACTTTTGAATAGAGGAGAAGCCCTCTATTTATACATGTTTTACCCATTTCAAATTTGGGAGTGAGACTTATATCCTATAATTTCCAAAGTCTCGTCAAGATGCTCCTAGCTGGAATAAATCTTTTGCCATGCCTAGAATCTTCATGTAACTACAAGAAAAATCATTTTACAACTACCTCTACAAGAAATGATGAAGACTTGAAAAAAATACTTTGATTTATTGGCTGGAAATGCCTTTCAAATGAGTTGAAAGGAGTATATTTGTGATGGAGGACAAAGAAACTTTATCTTTATGTGTAACTACTTGAGGATCCCCTTGATCACTTATTTGGACAACAAGAAACTTATGGACAGCTACCCTCCCCCTCATGCACACCATAGAACAACCTACTCTTGAAATGATGGCTTGGGAATATTCTAGATCCATAGCCACTTAAATTATCTTCCTTGGAGTGGCCCACCTATAATATCTCTCCCTTTAGAGGAGCTTGGATGAGTAAAACATGAAAAAAATGCAATACCTAGTTTTTTTTACCCCTTTACCTTTTTGGCTCCAACTTGCCTTTTCATATTTTGCATTTTGCACCTTTGCCCCCTTTTAGGGTTTCCTTTTCATTATCTCCTTTTCAATGAATAAATTCATTATTTTCAACCTTTAAACTATTTGAGCAAATCCTAGCCTCTCTCACAAATTTGTAACTTGAAAATTTCCAAGTTGTAATTGGCACTTGTAATTTCCCTAAGAGTTCCCTTAGGGAAATATTCAAATGAGCACATAAGGGGTTAATAAATACATATTGAATTTTAATTCATTGAGCATTGAATTTTCCATCTTTAAAATTTTCCTCTCTTATATAGACTTTATCTAAGATCCACACAAAATCATCAATTACATGAACATAAACCCCTTCATATTGGCATGTCAAAAACATAGCAGTAATGCCAATAGGTTACAAGTTATTTCAAATCCTTAGATTTCATATGGAGCTACCATGCCTCATTTGTAATTTTGCCTAGTCAACCTAATGTCAGTGGTGAAAGATCCACTAATTACCTTACACAAGATCCTTGAATATGGCATGTATGCCTATGTGGCATTGCCATGTCACTCTATTCATTAACTTAAAATATGACCGTTACCCTTAGGATACATGTCAACACGTCATTAATTCTAGATATTTTAAAAGTCCACCTAAGACTAGCACTACTAGATCGTTGTCTGCATGATGAACATGAGCATCCTACTTGGTAGCTCTATAGACTTTCTAGATCCATTTAGCATTAAATATTATTATGATCCATTATATCTCCATTAAGACCCCTAAGATCATGCCACTTAGAGAATCCATTAGCTTTTTGCACTCTACATAGCCAATCTCTATTGGGATAGTGTCCTTCTACCATGTGGAATCTCCTCATTCAACTTGAGTCATTTGACAAGTCAGCTCTCACTCACACCATCAATCTTAAAGTATGATGGAATGTTGACCATTGATCTAGATCTAAAGGATTTAATGCCATTGGTTGTCTACTATGGCTTAAATTTGACATCCACGTGCCTATCATTTAACATCCACATGATCAGCAATGACATTCATGAAACTATCAAATTTAATCCCCAATAGATAATTATCATGGCTTAAATTTAACATTTGTACACCCATCATTTGACATCTGAATGAACATCTTCAACATTCACATGACCATCAAATTTAATACCTAATGGATAATTGTCGTGGCTTAAATTTGACATCTACGTGAACATTTTTTACATTCATGTGACCATCAAATTTAATCCCTAATAGATAATTGCTAATCTTAATTTTGACATATATACAACCATCAAATTTAAGCCCAAATGAATAATTATTGAGCTTAATTTTGATGTTCATGTGACTATCACACTTCTTGTTCAAATGTAAAAGCACTTAGTATAAAAAATACTTAGCCTAAAGTTTTGGGACATTAATAAATATGATGCAGGCTTCAGGACTTTGAGCTTAGTTTACAACAAAGGGACTCGACATCACTTATACCACGCTAGTAGATAAAAATGGACCATGGACCATGGGAAATAAAAAGAGACCAAACTTGAATTTTAGACTAAGGTTTTGTTTTGTTAATAAACATGACCAAACCTTAGTAAAAATTAAAAATAAGTTCATAACATATTAAAATCATTCCTACTTAAATTTATCTTTCAAATTTGATTTTAAATCAGAGGGTATAAGCTAAGGAAATCGGGACAAAAGACCTTAAAGTGATCAGACATGAATTCAACTCAGATTTTGACAGATCAAAGGCTAGTAAAGATCAAATTAACAAGACATTTAACCTCTAATGAACACTTGAAAATAGGAAATGGGCTAACAAATCAAGTTTTCATACTTGACAAGGGCTCAATTGCTTTAGTATAATTTTGGGCACTAACAGAACCTATAAAACAATTATTCAAATCTTTAAAAACATAAAACAAGTCTAGTATACACCATAAAAGCCCTCCTTCTAGTGCCATAACATGTTGATGTGTCTTTTGACATGTAGACAAAAATTAGGCAGGGGTTATCAATCCATTTCTCTTCTAAAATTAGGGATTTATTACAAGAAGAAAACCTTCTCCAAGGTCTTGGTTACCAGGTCTTGATACACAGGGTAACCTAGTCATCTCGTTGTGACCATACCATGTCAAGGGCATTTAATGTGTATTTAATAAAAATTTGATGTCTAGTGAGCTAACAAAATGATCTAACTATAAATAAATAATTAATTCAAAATTAAAATGTATATTGCTTATAATTTTAACAATGTGTAAATGATCAATAGATAAACAAAGGAACATATACTCAAAATAAACATTAAATTTAGACTATAACTTAGAAACTAATCTAAACTAATATAATGCTATGATAAAAAAGAATAAAAGAGAGAAGGGTAGGGAGAAAAGAGAATAAGAGTCTTCTCTCTAATGTTAGCTAAACGTATTCTATTGAGAAAATGAATATTTTGTGTAAACCATTCCTTAGTTGAACTAGACTTTGCACAACTTCAACTAAGGATGGTGTAAGAGTCTATGGAATGAATTAGTAGAGCCAAAGAGAAAAACAAAGTCACCATATGTATGTGTATACCAATTTTATCACATGACAAAGCTTTTAGATAAATATGTTTTATGATTCATCAAATGCTCAATGAAATACAAACCCAGCTTTGAAATAGCTTTGACTCATAAAACTAATCTAGAAAATAGGGAGAATGCATGAAAAAATTGACTGGTCTACTCAACTAGGGAGAACCAGTCAGTCTAGTCCACTACACTATTTCTAAAACTAAAAGGATAAAACCCTTATTACAGTGCAAGAGTTGATCTTATATAGTCAAAAAATCTTGAGGATTTTAAAATCAATCAAATTTTACTACTAATGGGGTCGTTATAAAGATTCTACATGGTTGAGGGAATATATTCAAACATCCAGCTTGAGATATATGACAAGCTGAGGCATGTCCAAAAAAAATTTAACCATTTTCCATGCCTCTTCAAGGCTAATTTTGAATTTTATGCTCCATATTTAATCCCCATGCATAGGTCAAGTTGATTATTCACACCCCATTCATAATTTAGATGGGCCAATATTTGATTCTATGAATCAAATTAGATGTGTGGTTATTTCTTGGTCTCTGATAGTTTTGATGGCCAGACAAGCCATCAATTTTAAGTTCATACCTCATTGACTATGTAACCATTATGTCCTTCATTCTATTAGGTTTCCTACCACTTGGCTCCTCACTTTCCTTGCCTTTGCCTTTACTTCACAATCAACCTCTTCCTAGCCGTATGGCATTTTTTCATTTTCCCAAGATCTTAAACTCTCATCCCCTTCATTACCACATGTCACTTTCTCATACCTACAAGATTTAACCTTTATCTCTATAAATAATCTTTCTTATAATATCATGTGCTTTGGGATGATTCCACATGACATAATCTCACCATCCCATTAACCTATATATTTTCATACAAGACAGGAGCAATGTTAGATTTTGTGAATAAGTGAGTGAGTGGGATGATGCCACATGGTGACATATCAGAGACCATGATCCTAGAGACAAGACCATTTGTAGTGATAAAGGATAAATCCTAGAGTGTTTGGAAAGAGACATGTGTTAATGAAGGGGCTAAGAGCTTAAGATCCTAGGTGAATGAAAAGAGGCCATGTAACTGATAAGACATCAATTATGAATTAAAGGTAAAGTCAAGGAAAGTGAGAAGGAGCCAAGTGGTAAGAAACCCATTAAAATGAAGGACACATTATTTACATATCTAATAAGGCATGAATGTGAAATTGACAGCCTGTCTAACCATCAAAACCATCAAATACTGACAAATAACCATGTGTCCAATCTGATTCATAGAATCAAATCTTGGCCCAACCAAATTATGAATGAGGTGTGAATAATCAAATTGACCTATGCATAGGAACTAAGCATGGAGCATAAAAGACAAACTCAACCTTGAAGAGGCATTAAAAATGGTTATGCAAATTTTGGGCATGCCTTTAGTCTTTCAGATATCTTGAGTCGCATGCTTGGCCACACTCTTTAAACCATGAGGAATATTTGTAACCACCCCATTAATAATAAAATTTGATTGAGTTCAAAATATTCAAGCCTACGTGCCTATATAAGATCAACTCTTTCATTGTAATAAGGGATAGATATTTTTAGTTTTAACAATAAAGTAGTGAACTAGACTGGTTGGTTCTCCCTAGTTAAGCATATCAGTTATTTTATTTCATGAATTTTCCCTACTTTCTATATTAATTTTATGAGTTAAGGCTATTTGAAAGCTAAATATATAGCTCATTGAGAATTTGATGAATCCCAAGTGATCTTTAATAGAAACATATTTATTTGAAAGCTTTATCATGTGATAAAATTGACCTATGCATGTATATGGTGACTTTGTTTTCCTCTTTGGATCTGCTACTTCATTCCACAAACTTTTGTACCATCCTTAGTTAGAGTTGTGCTTAGTCTAGTTTGACTAAGGACTAGTTTATGCAAAGATTTTTTTGTTAAATAGAACAAGGATGGCCAACATTAAAAATTAGGATCTTCTCTTTTCTCCCTACCCTTCTCTCTTTTGATTTTTTTAATCAGAGCATTAGATTAGTTTATCTTAGTTTCTATCTCAACGGTATGCTCCTTTTTTTAATCTATTACCCATTTACACATTGTTGAACATATAATCAATAGATGTTTTCATTCCAAATCAGCTATTTGTTATAGTTAGATCATTATTCTAGTTTAATGGACATCAACTCTTTATTTCAATTCATACTGACTTATTTGAAATACACATCGAATTACCTTGACATGATATAGTCACAATGAGCTGACTAGGTTACCCTACATACCAAGACCTAGTAACATAAACCTTGGAAAAGGTTTTCTTCTTGTAATAAATCCATCTTTTTAGGAAAGAAAGGGACTAATAACCCCTACCTAATTTTTTATTGTGTCAAAATATGTATCAACAAACCTAAGTATGGAGAGATTAATACAAATCAAAATATGTAAATCTATATACTAACAAAAGAGGAGAAATATTTAGGAATACTTACCTTGAAGACGAACACGTTAAGATTGAATCTCACCCTTGGCCAATATTTCTTTGCAAGAGGTTGTTGTGTATTTTAAAAAAACTTAAGGATGGGAAATAGACTATAGTTTAGCCAAATACCTCCTAGTGAATCCCAAGTTTTCAAAAGATAATATTCTCCTCCAAATAAATATGGAACTTTAAGTAATGACTCCTCAATTAGAATAGTTGATAAATAAATGAATAAACATATAAGAATGATATATTTGCCTCTAATCTCTAATTTAGAATGGTAAAAGAGGTGTATATATAACCAGATCTAATCCTAAACATTTCCTAAGTTTCAATCAAAATAATTAGACCGATCGACCCTACTATAAAGGAAATTAGTTAGGTTTAGACTACGTCCAACTAGGCCAACTTAGTCTTGTAACATGCTTAATTCTAATAATAGAGTCAACCTAATCGACTATGTATTATAAGGTGGTAAAAAGTAGTTTTTATTAGGTAGAGGCTATTTTGGATAGTGAAATGGTTAGAAAGGAGTGATAAAGAGATGTCAAATCTTAGGGAAATACTTAAAATGGAATTGTGCTTGTTCTAGGTGATGGTATAGGGGACAAAAATATTGAAAATCACCAATGGTCTACCCACCCCTTTCCCAGTGAATCCTTTAATGGTGCACTCAAAGAGATTAAGACTTGATGGGTTTTAATAAGAGATAAAACATTAATAATTGATAAAGTTTAAAAATATTAGGTGTATACACCTCTTAGTGAATCCCAAGATTTCATGAGACAAGATTTTCCTCCAAAGAAGTATGGAACCCTACGCAATGACTCATCCAGTAGAATTGTAGATAAGCAGATAAAGTAATGTAAATAAATGATTTATATTCTCTTAATATATAATTTGGAATGGTAGAAGAGGGTTATATATATTCATATCTAAACCTAAGCCCTTCTGAAGTTTCATCTAAACAATCAACCTAATAGACCCTATTATAAATAAAAAGAGTTAGGTCTAGACTAAGTCAGCCTAGGCCAACTTTATTCCATAATGTACTCAACTCTTAGAATAGAGTTGACCCAGTCGACTATGTACTATAAGATGGTAAAAAAATGGTTTTGGATTAAGTAGGGGCTATTTGGGATGATGACATGTTTGGAAATGAGTGTTAAGGATATGTCAAAGCTTAAGTAAATACATAGTAGGGATTTGTAATGGTTTTAGGTGATGGTATAGGAGAAAAAAAATCTTGAAAAGCACTAATGGTCTTCCCACCCATTTCTTAATGTTAAGAACCTCTATGCTAAAATACATAATACCTTCATATTGATTAAAAAATATAACATTCCTATTTGGAATGAATTAATAACTCCATAATCACTTGACACTTCAAGGGGGCTACCTCCTTATTAGAGCATTTGTCTCTAATTGATATTTTTTTTACAATAGCCTATGCCCCTCTATTTATATTACATATAATCTATCCCAGTCATCATTTCTATGCATGTGGGATTATTCTTCTAATATATTATTCACTATTATTCATTATACTATTACTCTCCTTTATTATACCCCCCAATATGCATTATATTACCCTCCCTAGGTATTATTGACCAAATTTGACTTTTAGTTCAAATTTGGATCCCTATAGGTTAAAAACATGTTTTTTTAATATATTTAGGGGCCTAATAATTTGTCATAGGGTATATTATAAATTATTTGATGTTATCTAATGTATTTTTATCCTTAGTTATGGTCTCATAAGTTTATTTATCATTTTAGGTCATTTAGTGGGCTTTTAGGGGCCATAAATGCAAGTGGCATGGTTCCCAAGGTGTCCAGGTGTCCTTTATTCCTTTAAAATGTCAAAGGGGTCAGATTATCTATCAGGGATGTTAGTTACATCAGAATATTTTAGATTGTCTAACTGAAATTCAAGAAACCAACTGAAAAAGGGAGCATTCAGCACTTGTACGGCCCATGGGGGAAAGTGAAACATGGGAAAAGATCATGGAATGGCTATTCATCTTCCTCATACTAATATAAACACTTTACACTCTTTATAATTTCCATTTTTAAGGCAAACCCATTCTGATTCTTCTTTGCCTTTCTATACATATAGAAGTGACCATCAGGTTTGTGCTTAGTATGGATAGCTGAAGAGGTTTCAAGTTAAATTATTTTAGGATGTGGTATTACACTTAGATACCTTCATTTACATAATAATATTTTAAATAATGGTGTCCTTTTCTTTATGAACCATCCTCATAAAGTTGACTATGCTTTTCTTCTTCTTATTGCATGCACCTTATAGGTTTTGCTTCATTTTGGGTAAGTCCGTATAAACAAATTCATGAGATTGACTCCAAATAATGTTGAATACCTTCACAAATTATATTAATGCTTAGTTTCATGTTCCATGGTGTTTTTATGGAAAATTTATCTCATGTTGCAAGAAGGTGTCAACATTGTGAAGTTTCAGTCAATTTCTTCCTTATTATAGAATGGTAGTCTTCTACAGAGGTCTCATGTGATATAATATGGTGTTACACATTTCTCAATTCCAAATTTTCCCTCCCTTCCATGTTTGGTTTCACTACATCACACTTTAGAATAAATTTCAATTTTGCCATTCCTCATAGTCAACTTTTCACTCTTTCATACTTTTAGTCACATGTATGAGACTTATTTATCTTGTTCATGGAATGGTAATTAGGATGGGTTATTTTTCCAAGTCATCAATAGTTGAGGAGAGTTCATTTATTTGTTAAAGAATATACAAGACTAATTATAAGCTCATTCCCCACACCAACCAATCATTAAAGCCCCTGCTTGTTTTGTCCCAGATGTTTGCAAGTGTTTTTCATGTTGAAAGGGATGTCTTATAACTAGTCTTAAAAACATCCCTTTTAACATGAAAAACACTTACAAACATCTCGGATAAAGTAGGCAGGGGTCTTTAATAATTGATTGGTGTGGGAAATGAGCTTATAACTAGTCTTGTATCTTCTTTAACAAATAAATGAACTCTCCTCAACTATTGATGACTTGGACAAATAATCCATCCTAATTACCATTCCATGAACAAGATAAACAAGTCTCATACATGTGACTACAAGTATGAAAGAGTGAAAAGTTGACTATGAGGAATGGCAAAATTGAAATTTATTCTAAAGTGTGATGTAGTGAAACCAAACATGGAAGGGAGGGAAAATTTGGAATTGAGACATGTGTAACACGATATTATATCACACAAGACCTCTGTAGAAGACTACCATTCTATAATAAGGAAGAAACTGACTGAAACTTCACAATGTTGACACCTTGCAACATGAGATAACTTACCCATAAAAACACCATGGAACATGAAACTAAGCAAGAAGAGAATTTTTTAAGGTATTCAACATCTTTTTTATTCAATCTCATGAATTGGTTTATATGTATTTGCCCAAAATGAAGCAAAACCTTTAGGGTGCATGAAACAACATGCAAGAAAGCATAGTTAACTTCATGAGGATGGTTCATAAAGCACAGGATATAATTATTTAAACTCTTGTTATGTAAATTAAGGTATCTAAGTGTAATACCACCTCATAAAATCATTTGACTTAAAACATATTCATCTGTCTATACTAAGCAAAAACCTGATGGTCATTTCTATGTGTCTAAAATGGCAAAGAAGGAATAGAATAGGTTTGCCTTAAAAATTGCACTTTAAAAGCATGTAAAGTGTTTATATGAGTTTGAAGAATATTAATATTCCTTCCATGATCTTTTCCTATGTTTCACTTTCCCCCATGGGTCATACAAGTGTTGAATGCTTCCTTTTTCAGTTGTTTTCTTGAATTTTAGTTAGATAACCTAAAATATTATAATGTAACTAACATCCTTGATAGGTAATCTGACCCCTTTTACATTTTAAAGGAAAAAAGGACACCTGGACACATTGGGAACCATGCCACTTGCATTTATGACCCCTAAAAGCCCACTAAATGACCCAAAATGACAAATAAACTTATGAGACCATAACTAAGGCTAAAAATACATTAGATAACATCAAATTAATTATATTATACCCTATGAAAAATTATTAGATGCCTAAACATATTTAAAAACCATGTTTTTTACCTATAGTGGTTCAAATTTGACCTAAAATTCAAATTTGGTCAACAATACCTAGGGAGGGTAATATAATGCTTATTGGGGGGTAGAATATAGGAAAGTAATAGTATAATGAATAATAGTGAATAGTATATTAGAAGAATGATACCACATGCATAGAAATGATGATTGGGATAGATTATATGTAATATAAATATAGGGGCATAGGCTATTGTAAGATCATCCAAGCAAAATATATCAATTAGAGTCAAATGCTCTGATAAGGAGATAGCCCCCTTAAAATGGCAAGTGATTATGGAATTATTAATTCCTAACAAAAAAGAATATTATATTTTTTAATCAATATACAGGTATTTTGTATTATAGCTTAAATGTTCTTAACACTGAGAAAGGGGTGGGAAGACCATTAGTGCTTTTCAAGATTTTTGTCTCCTATATCATCACCTAAAACCATTACAAGTCCCTATTATGTATTTCCTTAAGCTTTGACATATCCTTGACACTCATTTATAAACATCTCATCATCCCAAATAGCCCCTACTTAATCCTAAACATTTTTTTTACCATCTTATAGTACATAGTCGATTGGTTCAACTCTGTTCTAAGAGTTGAGCACATTATGGAACAAAGTTGGCTTAGGTTGACTTAGTCCAGACCTAACTCCTTTTTTTATAACAAGGTCGATCGAGTCGACTATGTTGGTTGAAAATTTATAAATGCGTAGGGTTAGATACAAATATATATACCCCTCTTCTACCATTCCAAATTATATATTAAGAGAATATAAATCATTCTTTTGCATTGCTTTATCTGTTTATCTACAATTTTACTAGAGGATTCATTGTTTAGGGTTCTATACTTATTTAGATGAGAATATTGTCTCTTGTAAACTTGGGATTCACTAAGAGGTGTATACACATAATATTTTTAAACTTCATCAATTACTGATGTTTTATCTCTTATAAAAACCCATTAAGTCTCAATCTCTTAGAGTGCACCATTAAAGGGTTCATCGGGAAAGGAGTGGGTAGACCATTGATGCTTTGCCAAATTTTTATCCCCTATACCATCACCTAGAACAAGCACAAGTACATCCTAAGTATTTCCCTAAGATTTGACATCTCTTTATCACTCCTTTCTAACCATCTCACTATCCAAAATAGCCTTTACCTAGGACAAACCACTTTTTACCACCTTATAGTACACAGTCGATTGGGTTGACTATATTATTAGTATTAAGCATGTTACAAGACTAAGTCGGCCTAGGAGGACTTAGTTTGGACCTAACTGATTTCCTTTATAATAAGGTCAACTGGTCTAACTATGTTGATTGAAACTTAGGAAAGGTTTAGGATTAGTTTTGGTTATATATACACCTCTTTTACCATTATAAATTAGAGATTAGAGGCAAATATATCATTCTCCTATGTTGCTTCATTTATTTGTCAACTATTGTAATTAAAGAGTCATTACTTAGGGTTCCATACTTCTTGGAGGAGAATCTTATCTTGTGAAAACTTGGGATTCACTAGGAGGTATTTGGCTAAACTATAGTCTATTTCCCCTCCTAAGTTTTTTTAAAATACACAACAACCTCTTGCAAAGAAATATTGGCCAAGGGAGAGACTGAATCTTGACATGTTCATCTTCAAGGCAAGTATTCCTAAATCTTTCTCCTCTTTTGTTAGTATATAAATTTGCATATTTTGATTTGTATTAATCTCTCTATAGTTAGGTTTGTTGATGCATCTTTTGACACACAACAAAAAATTAGGTAGGGGTTATTAGTCCCTTTCTTTCCTAAAAAGATGGATTTATTACAAGGAAAAAAACTTTTCAAAGGTTTATGTTACCAGGTCTTGGTATATAGGGTAACCCAGTCAGCTCATTGTGACTATATCATGTCAAGGTAATTCAATGTGTATTTCAAATAAATCATATTAATTGAAATAAAGAGTTGATGTCTAACTAACTAGAATAATGATCTAACTATAAATAAATAGATGATATGAAATGAAAACATCTATTGATTATAAGTTCAATAATGAGTAAATGAGTAATAGATAAACAAAGGAGCATACCATTGAGATAAACATTAAATTTAGACTACAACTCAAAAACTAAGCTAAACTAATCTAATGCTCTGATAAAAAATATCAAAAGAGAGAAGGGTATGGAGAAAAGAGAAGATCCTAATTTTTAATGTTGGCCATCCTTGTTCTATTGAACAAAAAAATATTTACATAAACTAGTCCTTAGTTAAGCTAGACTAAATTCAACTCTAACTAAGGATGGTACAAGAGTCTGTGGAATGAAGTAGATCCAAAGAGGAAAACAAGGTCACCATATACATGCATAGATTGATTTTATCACATGATAAAGCTTTCAAATAAAGATTTTTCTATTAAAGATCACTTGGGATTCATCAAATGCTCAACAAGCTATAGATTCAGCTTTCAAATAGCCTTGACTAATAAAATTAATCTAGAAAGTAGGGAAAATGCATGAAATAAAATAACTGATATGCTTAACTAGGGAAAACCAACCAGTCTAGTCCACTACTTTATTGTTAAAACTAAAAATATCTATCCCTTATTACAATGAAAGAGTTGATCTTATATAGGCATGTAGGCTTGAATATTTTGAACTCAATCAAATTTTATTGTTAATGGTGTGGTTACAAATATTCCTCATGGTTTAAAGAGTGTGGCCAAGTAGGTGACTCGAGATATTTGAAAGACTAAAGGCATGCCCAAAATTTTCATAACCACTTTTAATGCCTCTTCAAGGTTGATTTTGTCTTTTATGCTCCATGCTTAGTCCCTATGCATAGGTCAATTTGATTATTCACACATCATTCATAATTTGGTTGGGCCAAGATTTGATTTTATGAATCAAATTAGACACATGGTTATTTGTCAGTCTTTGATGGTTTTGATGGCTAGACAGGCTGTCAATTTCAAGTGCATGCATTATTAGATATGTAAACAATGTTTCCTTCATTCTAATGGGTTTCTTACCACTTGGATCCTTCTCACTTTCCTTGCCTTTACCTTTAATTCATAATTGATGTCTTCTCAGTTACATGGCCTCTTTTCATTCACCTAGGATCTTAAGCTCTTAGCCCCTTCATTAACACATGTCTCTTTCCCAACACTCTAGGATTTATCATTTATCACTAAAAATGGTCTTGTCTCTGGGATCATGGTCTCTGATATGTCACCATGTGGCATCATCCCACTCACTCACTTATTCACAAAATCTAACATTGCTCCTGTCTTGTATGAAAATATCTAGGTTAATGGGATGGTGAGATTATGTCATGTGGAATCATCTCAAAGCACATGATATTATAAGAAAGATTATTTATAGAGATAAAGGTTAAAGCTTGTAGGTATGAGAAAGTGACATGTGGTAATGAAGGGGATGAAAGTTTAAGATCCTGGGAAAATGAAAAAATGCCATATGGCTAGGAAGAGGTTGATTGTGAAGTAAAGGCAAAGGCAAGGAAAGTGAGGAGCCAAGTGGTAGGAAACCTAATAGAATGAAAGACACAATGGTTACATAGTAAATGAGGTATGATCTTAAAATTGATGGCCCATCTGGCCATTAAAACTATCAGAGACCAAGAAAGAACCACACATCTAATTTGATTCATAGAATCAAATATTGGTCCATCTAAATTATGAATGGGCATGAATAATCAGCTTGACCTATGCATGGGGATTAAACATGGATCATAAAATTAAAAATTAGACTTGAAGAGGCATGGAAAATGGTTACACAAATTTTGGGCATGCCTTCGACCTGTCATATATCTCAAGCTACATGTTCGACTATATTCCCTCAACCATGTGGAATCTTTATAACCACCCCATTAGTAGTAAAATTTGATTGATTTTGAACTCCTCAGGATTGTTTGACTATATAAGATCAACTCTTGCACTATAATAAGGGTTTGATCCTTTTAGTTTTAGAAATAGTGTAGTGGACTAGACTAACTAGTTCTCCCTAGTTAAGTAGACTAGTCATTTTTTTCCATGCATTTTCCCTATTTTATAGATTAGTTTTATGAGTCAAAACTATTTAGAAGTTGAGTCTATAGTTCATTGAGAATTTTATGAATCCTAAGTAATCCTTAATAGAAACATCTTTATCTGAAAGCTTTGTCATGTGATAAAATTGGTATGCACATACATATGTTGACCTTATTTTTCACTTTGGCTCTGCTAATTCATTCCATAGACTCTTACACCATCCTTAGTTGAAGTTATGCAAAGTTTGGCTCAACTAAGGAATGGTCTACACAAATATTCATCTTCTCAATAGATTATGTTTAGCTAACATTAGAGAGAAGACTCTTATTCTCTTTTCTACCTACCCTTCTCTCTTTTATTCTTTTTTATCAGAGCATTATATTAGTTTAGCTTAGTTTCTAAGTTATAGTCTAAATTTAATGTTTATCTTGACTATATGATCCTTTGTTTATCTATTGCTCATTTACACATTGTTGAAATTATAAGAAATATACATTTTAATTTTGAATTAATTGTTTATTTATAGTAAGATCATTTTTTTTGGCTCACTAGACATCAAATTTTTAATTCAATGCATATTAACTTGTTTGAAATACACACTAAAGGCCCTTGACATGGTATGGTCATAACGAGTTTACTAGGTTACCCTATGTATCAAGACCTGGTAACCAAGACCTTGGAGAAGTTTTTCTTCTAGTAATAAATCCCTACTTTTAGAATGGAAAGGGATTGATAACCCCTGCCTAATTATTGTCTACATGTCAAAAGACACATCAACATGTTATGGCACTAGAAGGAGGGATTTTATGGTGTATTTTTAAAGATTTGACTAATTGTTTTATAGGTTCTTTTAGTGCCCAAAATTATACTGAAGCAATTGAGCCCTTGTCAAGTATGAATGTCTGATTTGTTAGCCCACTTATTATTTTCAAGTGTTCATTAGAGGTCAAATGTCTTGTTAATTTGATCTTTACTAACCTTTGTGTTGTCAACTTGGAGCTGCACCCTGGTTCGAGGACATGCAGGAAATGGCCAATCCTCTATCTGGTTGAAACAATGGGATCTCTTCACGAGGGTGGGTGCCTCAATAGTGAGGAGAACCTCCAGAGAAGGCTGGTTTCTAATGATGTATCAATTAGGATTCCTACTCTACGCTGCTGACTGCCATAGAAAAGGGAGAAGGAGAAACTTAAAGGGAAATCCTACCTAAAAGGGGGTGATACACCAGAACTATGATCCTACTCAGCTCGGAACCTTGAACACTGAGTGAAAAATAGATAAGGAAGACCTTAGACTTCAAATTAATCACTTGTGCATAAGTATTTCATGCAGAGGTTTGGTTCAATTACTAAAACCTGAAGGAAAATGGTGGAGAGAGGTCTGATAAAAGACACTTTGTAGCTGCCTAAGATCCACTTACAGTTTCAACAAAAGACAATAAAGAACACTTCAACATGACCTACACAAGGACAATATAACAACTAGGTACGAATAGAATTTGGGAAGGGAGAAAACTCTACCACTTATGCAAATTGCTGGAAAAATATACACTATGCCAAGCTTGAAATCTAAAAGTACACTCCTGCTTATTGATCGAAAAGGTTACACAACTCTTAATGGCAGAGTCTGGTCTAACCAAGAGAGATTGGATTCTTTTTGAAACAAGGCTGAAAGCCATTATATAAGAAATTACAAAAGGCCAAAGATAGCCGTATAAACTTGAAGAGAAAATTAACTTTGGTTAACTCAATAAAATATATTTTCCTGTCTTTGCATGAATTTTGCTTGTTGGAGGAAGCACACTCATCCTCTTCTCTACATGGAAATATTCTAATTCTAGATGTAGTGTTTGATTAATTATTCAATTCCAAAAATGGACTAGTCAACTCCCTATTATGAACTAGCCAACCCCTGTTGAAGCTAGATTTAGTCCTTCAAATGCATGCTCTGAATGAAGACAAACAGGTTCTTAAATAATTAGTTAACTGAAACTTAGACTATTTGTTCAAAAATAGCTCCATCGTTGCATGTGAATCTTCTAATTTTGGTCGTGTCTATTTTAGGAGGATTCCGTGTTCAACTCATTCATCGAATTATCTATTTTTTATTCTTTTACACAGTTGGCTTCATTTATTTTTTTGGATTTCTGCTCTGCAGGCTTATTTCTATGTTACTTCTCTCTATCGGCCTTTTGTTTGACTTGTCTTCGCCTTTTGAATTTCTATATGTCAGATTTCATTTCTAATTTCCAACAGCTTTGTCTGCTATTTTTCCTTTCTCTTTCACTCGGGCCTTCTTCTGGTGACCTTTTATTGGTGACCCTGCTCTATTGGCTTTGCCTTTGAAAAGTCTAGGTTCTTTAACTTTGCAGGCTTTCGAATTCCTTTAGACTTTTTGTCTGAAGGAATTCCTTTGGACAAAAGTCTGAAGGATTCATTTTTCCTTTGGTCTTTATGTGCCTTTCAATAGCCAAGGTGTCTACAAGTGGCAATCTACATGTCCTCTGAGGGTCCTCAGCTAGCCTACGTGTCACCCGCGTGTCTTCCAACAGTATAGGTGTCAGTCCATGTTGGCAGTGTAGGTGTCAGTCCATGTCTTTGGGAGCTATTTTTTTGCAGCCTTTTGTCTTCGAGATTTGTATTGGCGTTGGCAGCTTCCAAATTCCTTCAGACTTTTTGTCTAAAGGAATTCCTTCAGACAAAAAGTTTGAAGGATTTATTTTGTCTATGTCTTTTGCATGACTATGGTAGCCCAATTGTCCAAAGAGCCAGTCTATAGTCATCCAGCCGTATAAACTTGATATTCACGTGGTAGTCCACATTGGCAGCAGTCGTCCTCCACCACACAGCTTTAAACTTGCGTTGAACCTAACTTTTGGGTGAATCGAAACATTGAACCAACATGTTGAAC
Source organism: Torreya grandis (assembly GCA_037957365.1). Classification (NCBI taxonomy): domain Eukaryota; kingdom Viridiplantae; phylum Streptophyta; class Pinopsida; order Cupressales; family Taxaceae; genus Torreya; species Torreya grandis. Next base: position 299,598 of record JARHVA010000441.1, read on the forward strand.
CAAGCCTTGAACCATGTGTTTGAATCAAATGTTGAACCTTTTTGTTAAACCAAACGTTGAACAAAAACATTGAACCAAGGCTTTAAACCAAACGTTGAACCTTTGCTTTGAACCCAACATTGAACCTTTGCTTTGAACCCAACGTTGAACCATTTCATTGAACCCAACATTGAACCTTTTCATTGAACCCAACATTGAACCTTTTCATTGAACCCAATGTTGAACCATTCTTTTGGTTTAATGGTTCAAATAAAGCTTTGAACCGAATGACGAACTGTTTGATTGAACTGAAGAAGTGAACAGACCCTGCACTCTCTGAACTGGTTTTGTAGTTGTTGAACCTTGAAGCGGTTGAACTTTGAATTTTGAAAAATGCACTTAACCCCTGTTGATGATGTTGAAGCTTTGAACCCATCAAACCCATTGAACCAAAATGATTCAAGGTTCAACGGTTTGAGGTTCAATGGTTTAATGGTTTGCTTCTTGCCTAGAAGCTTGCAGATGGATGCTTTGGTTAAACCTTCGCATCAAACCAAACCTGAAAATGACTGAGTGCTGGGACCCTGCTCTTTTGAGAGCTTTGCCAAAGGAAAATGGTGCATTCTTCCTTCTTTGGCTAGAGACGATAGCTTTCTAAATGGCAAAAAATCTGACTCGTGGAAGATTTGTCAACACTTTGATCTGTCAAAATCTGAGTTGAATTCATGTCTGATCAATTTAAGGTCTTTTGTCCCAATTGCCCTAGCTTAGACCCTCTGATTTAAAATCAAATTTGGCAAGAGAAATTTAAGAGAGAATGATTTTAATATGTTATGGACTTATTTTTAATTTTTACTAAGGTTTGGTCATGTTTACTAACATGACCAAACCTTAGTCTAAAATTTAAGTTTGGTCTCTTTTTATTTCTTATGGCCCATGGTCCCTTTCTATCTATTAACGTGGTCTAAGTGATGTCAAGTCCCTTTTTTACAAATTGAGCTCAAAGTCTTGAAGTCTACATCATATTTATTAATGTCCCAAAACTTTAGGCTGAGTATTTTTTATACAAAGTGTCTTTAAATTTGAATAAGAAGTGTGATAGTCACACAGATGTTAAGATTAAGCTCAATAATTATCCATTAGGGCTTAAATTTTATGTTCACATAGATGTAAAAATTAATCTTAGTAATTATCTATTGGGGATTAAATTTGATGGTCACATGAATGTAAAAAATGTTCACTTGGATGTCAAATTTAAGCCATGATAATTATCCATTAAGGATTAAATTTGATGGTCATGCGAATGTCAAGGATGTTTATACAGACATAAAATGATGGGTGTGAAAATGTAAAATTTAAGTTATGATAATTATCTATTGGGGCTTAAATTTGATAGTCTCATGAATGTCATTAACGATTATGTTGATGTTAAATGACAAGCATGTAGATGTCAAATTTAAGCCATAGTAGATAGTTAATGGCATTCAATCCTTTGGATATAGATCAATGGTCAACATTTCATCATACTTCAAGATGGATGGTGTGAGTGAGAGCTAACTTGTCAAAGGACTCAGGATGAACGAGGAGCTTCCACATGATAGAAGGGCACTATCCCAATAGAGATTAACTATGTAAAGTATAGAAAGCCCATGGATTCTCTAAGTGGCATGATCTCAAGGGTTTTAATGGATATTTAATGGCTCATAATAAAATTTAATTTTAAATGGATGTCAAAAGTATATAGAGCTACCAAGTGGCATGCTCATATTCATCATGCAGACAAAGATCTAGTAGTAATATTCTTAGGTGCACTTTTAAAAGATCTAGACTTAATGACGTGTTGACATGTGTCATAAGGGTAATGGTTACTTTTTAAGTTAATGAATAGAGTGACATGGTAATGCCACATAGGCATACATGTCATATTTAAGGATCATGTGCAAGGTAATTAGTGAAGCTCTCACCATTGACATTAAGTTGAATAGGAAAAATTGCAAATGAGGCATGGTAGCTCCATAGCAAATCTGAGGATTTGAAATCACTTGTAACATATTAGCATTACTGCTATTTTTTTTACATGCCAATATGAAGGGGTTTATGTTCATGTAATTGATGATTTTTTGTAGATCTCAGATAAAGCCTATATAAGAGAGGAAATTTTTTTTGATGGAAAATTCAATGCTCAATGCATTACAATTCAATATGGATTTATTAACCCCTTATGTGCTCATTTGAATATTTACCTAAGGGAACTTCTCAGGATAATTACAAGTGCCAATTACAACTTGGAAATTTACAAATTACAAATTTGTGAGAGAGGCCAGGATTTGCTAAAATAGTTCAAAGGTTGAAAATAATGCATTTATGCATTGAAAAGGAGATAATGTGAAGGAAACCCTAAAAGGGGGCAAAGGTGAAAAATGCAAAATGTGAAAAGGCAAGTTGGAGCCAAAAAGGTAAAGGGGTTAAGAAAACTTGGATATTGCATTTTCTCATGTTTTTCTCATCCAAACTCCTCCCAAGGGAGAGATATTATAGGTGGGCCACTCCAAGGAAGATCATTTAAGTGGCCATGGATCTAGAATATTCTCAATCCATAATTGCAAGAGTAGGTTGTTCTATGGTGTGCATGAAGGGGAGGGTAGTTATACATAAGTTTCCATTTCTCCAAATAAGTGATCAAGGGGATCCTCAAGTAGTTACACATAAAGACAAAGTTTGTTTAGCCTCCATCATAAATATCCTCCTTTTAGCTCTTGTGAAAGGCATTTCTAGCCAAGAAATCAAAATATTTTCTTCAAATCTTCATCATTTCTTGTAGAGGTAGTTTTAAAATGATTTTTTTTGTAGTTACATGAATATTTAAGGCATGGCAAAGGATTTATTCTAATTAGGAGCATCTTGATGGGAATTTGGAAATTATAGGCTATAACCCTCATTCCCAAATTTGAAATGGGTAAAAAATGTATAAATAGAGGGTTTCTCCTCTATTCAAAAGTTGGTCATTATATTAGTTGATGTTGGTCTTTGTTTTTTTCTAAGTCTAGGTTCTAAAAAAAAATTAGGGATCAACTACTATGTGTAGATCTTGTCTCTCTTGTTAAGGTGGTTATAGCTATACAACCATTAACAAGATTTGAGAGCATGTTTATGTCTCCCTTATCAAAAGAGGAAACTCACCATGCTTGTCCCCTTGGAAATTTTTTGAAAACTAATGTATGTAAGGTTTCTTTTCAACTTAATGAAAATGTTTGTGGTTATATTCTATTTCCTGTTGATGAAGTGCAATAATGTGTTTTGAAAGTCATGCTGATTGGATATTTGGGCTTGTGTTCATTATTGGTTATCATTCTGAGCATAGATCTATATTATAAACCCTTTCTATATTTTTTTGGGATATATTGTTGAATAACTTATTAGGGCACCCTAGGTTTATGGAGTTGATAGGAAAAATCATTTGAAAGCTTAGTTTTAGTGTATATATTAATCTTTTAGGGATAATTTGGCATTTGATTTATCTCTTATGTGAGTTTTCCCTACATCTCTTTGCTAAGGATAATGTTGTGAATGTTGTAAGATCCCCTGCTAATTGAAAACTACTAGCACACCACCATGCCCTTCCTCTTTATAATTAACAAGCTGTCTTATCATGCCTTACCCTGTAAATGATACAATCCTTATTGCATATCATAAGTGTCATTTTCTTGAAAATGCATAAGATCTTACTTATATAACATGTATTTACATCTTGTATTTTAAGGCTTAACATTGCAATGTTCTATTTAACCCTGATATTGATAATTCTTTAAGATGAAGGTTGTAAGCATTTTTATATCTATCTTCAGTACATTGTATGTGACTTAGAGCATTTGTGAATTCCTTGTGACAACCGTTCCTAAGTGGAGTGTGCAAGTTTGGTTGTGCCCTGGTCATATTTGTTTCTCTATGTGCCAATAATCCATATGGAGGTTGAATTGTAGAATCTCTCCACATGAGTAAACTACCCTATAGGTCTTCTCACCTTGGTTCAGGTAGAGCTAAAAGTAGTATGAAGCTAACCATACTCTTTGTATATGCCTCTCAATAATTTTATATGTTCAGTCCATTCTAGATTCCAAACCCTTCCTCGACTACAATGATGTACTACCAAGTTTTTCATCTTTGTTTTTCATTTTCCTCAAGTGTGCAAGGCCAAGCATATGAGGTGTACAAATGGGAATAAGCACGCTTCTAACACAGTTATCAAGGATCGAAAGATTGAATCTTGGCACTTGTGTTTTCAACGACTCTTACAGAAAGCTAGAACTACTATTTATATTCAAGAACTATTGATATTGCATGTTGGAAGGTGTCTTTCCCCTTTTGAACATAATTCTAGAAATTTTAGTGTCTTTGCTTTCTATCTCATTAAGCTTTAACAAGTTTAACTTTAGTATGTATCACAATAGTTTGTCAACTATTACATTCTAGAATTTTGATTTTAATGACAAATCCAATATTATCATTTGGTTTTAAGGAAAATCAATGCCTAATTTGAATACCTATGTTAACTTTTATCTTTAATTATTTTATTATTTGAAAATTTGGATGGATTGAGATCATCCTTCAAAGGTAACTCATCCAAACAACTTGTCCCAACCCTAAGTTTACATCAAAGATGAAGGATACAAGTTTGGAGGCCCATCAAAGAGCATATTGTAGCTATAAAATATTACTTGGACTATCAAGATTTTGATAATCTTAAACATTTTTTTGAGATCCCCATTGTTGAAGACTATCATATATCGCCTAGAAACTATGAAACTTATAGTCCAAGTTATTATCTAGCTCATTCTTAACCAGCTAAATCCCCTCCTAGGTGTGAACTAAAAAGTCCACCTCATTCACCTCCTCACATAGCTTTTTCATTTATTCTTGAACATCCAATTGAACCAATCATGAGGCATATGGACCTAGATGAGAATGAACATCCTACATTCTGCATTCCCATATTTAGGCCTATAAATGGAAGGTTATCTTAATGAAGTCCTGAATGAGGTAAGGAAATGCCTTCCAAAATTCTAAGGGAATAATGCAGTGAGTGGTGATCAACTCCTGAGGGATTTTCACAATATTATTTAATATTATAAGGTTGAGAATGAGGATGTGTACATTAAGTTGTTTTTGCACATGCTAGATGAAGATTCTCATGAATGGTTCAATTTTATTCCCAATGGATGGATTTATTTATGGGAAGAAATGAATAATGTTTTTAGAATTCAATATGGTGATAGAATTGATTTGAGATTCCTTTTGGATGAATTTAAAAAAATCAAGAAGAACCCTAATGAGTGTGTTCATGACTTTAATACATGTTTCAATAAAATTATGATGTATCTACTCGAAAACATCAAGCCTAGTGATACAACATGCTTGATAAAGTATTATGATGCCTTTGACAAGAATGTTGCATACTACTTAAGGGAAAAGTTTCCTACTAACCTACAATTTGCATTCAATATGGCTATCTAAATTTAAAATAAGATAAAGGTTATGGGAAATCCCTTGAATAAGTGGGTTGATGCAAAGTTAGTAAATTTGGAAAAGACACACTCCATAAAGATAGCCAATCTTGAGGGGACTGATAAAACTTTGGCCTCTACTATCAAATAAATGTCATATAAGTTGGCTAGAGCTAAAAAGGGGATCCCTCATGTGTCTACCAGTCAAGAGAGGGATCTAAATATAAATCAAGTACAATGAAGGTCTACTTTCGACCATCAAGATAATTATAGAGGGAAGAGGCCTACATGAGATGAAAAAATAGAAAGAAATTAGAACAAAAGGGTTGGGAAAGAAGTGCCTGATCTATTAAATGCCAAGGTGAATGTGGTCAGTTGTGACATTGATATATATTGATGTAACATGTGTTTCCTTCCACAGCCTCTATGTGATATAGTTGAATTAATTGATGAATATGTGGATGAACACAAGTTTATGTCATCTGATGATGAGATTATGATGTTCAATTGTTAGGGTCCCTGAAGTAAGATGTCTACCTCCTTAGAATTGTTAAGTGTTACCACTATTGATCTATTTTGGAGTGTAGTACAAAAGGTATGCATCCCAACTTGTGAATTTTCTTGTGATGTTAATATTGCACAAGCATATGAATTTTCTATTCATGATTTTGATTTTTTAAGATCAATGATGACTAAAAAGTATGATGAGGGAATTCTATCAGTTGAGGATAGGAAACTACTAATTAATGTAGAAGTTTCCTAAGAGAAAGAATACTACTTGAGAAGTAGAAAACTAGATTTTTCCCCTCAATTCATTACCCCAACAAATCCAAGGGTAGGGTATATAAGTAAGGAAGCTAAAAAAACTATAAAAGTCTTAAATGCTTCCAAAATAACACCCATTTCCCAAGCTACTAGACCTAGAGGTACTCTTGTTAAAAATAAAATACCTTTGTTATCTAGTATTCCTAAGGGTGTGAATGATGTTAAACAATATCCACCTTTGAAGACTGATACTAAGCATGCAAATCCACCCTGACCTACTCCAGTTCAGACCTTAAGTATTTGCATTCTAGTTGAAGGTGTTATTACCCTTCCACCAAATATTCCTCTTTCTCAGTATAATATATGTGATATAGCCCAAGTGTTAAGCCAACTAAAAATCAAAGTACCACTTGTTGAGTTATTAAGAATACCTAAACATAGGAAGAGGGAATTTGAATACTTGGAATTTGGTGAGAAATTAACTACAAATGAGATTGATTTACCCCAAACACCCCTAAAGTAGGATGACTAATTAGAAGAAGTTGTTGAACCAGCTCTGGAAGTGTATTTGGGGACTGCATTGGTATAAATTTAGTTGAATGTGAACCCATTTTATGCAACTCTCCTGATCAGTGGTCTAATTATTCACAATTGTATGTTTGATTTTGGTACTTCCTACAATGTGATGCCCTTGGGCATCCTAAATGAGCTTAGGGTGAATATTGCATTAGCCTTTAGCAAGTCTTATGCCATAGACTCATGAGAAGTTCTAGTTGTTAGATAAGTTAAGGGATTGGTAGTATAGTTGGTAGTGCATCTAAGTAAGTATTTGAATATAGATGTGGTAGTTGTAGATTTCTTGCCTAAGTGGGGGATGCTGCTATCATGAAATGGGCTACTACCATGGGTATAAGTGTATAGATGGATTTATCTTATACCACCATTTCATTAGAGGGTAAGATGGTCAAACTTTATAGAGAATCAAAGATGCTACATGTCATTGAATATTAAAATCATACTCTAAATGAACTTCTATACACAGATATTGATTTGGGCAATTTTGTGGGGAATATTGATGTTGTTGAATAGCCTACTACTCTTGATGTTAAACCTAATAGTGAAGGAGCAGTTTGGAAGATGTGATTTGATAAGGCTTACCCTAATCTTAGAAATGGAGTAGGGGTTGTATTTTATTAAGATGTGATTTGATAAGGCTTACCCTAATCTTAGAAATGGAGTAGGGGTTGTATTTTATTTCCCAAATGGTAAGTTCTTCAATTTTTATTTTTAGCTGTCCTTTGGGTTCATGGATAATATTATTGAGTGTGAAGCATTTTTTCTTAGTTTACAGATTTCTTACAAATATGGAATTAAAATTTTGATGGTCAAGGGTGATTTTGAGATAGTGGTTAAGCAAGTCCACAATGCTTATGCCACCAAAAATAAAAGGTTAAAACAATATCAAAATGTTGTAAGGGATTTTATTGATTTCTTTGATGCATTCAACATTTGTTATCATGATAGGGGTTTTAATGAAGAGGCTGTAAAACTTGTAAGGTTAGGTGCTCAATTTGATATTGCAAATACAAGCCCTCATTATTAATAGTAGGTGGAGGTGCTTGTTAGGACTTCAATCCCAAACAATGTTCATCATTGACATGTATTTGATGATGATGATTAGAATAGAAGGTTTATAAATTGTGAAGTTGAGTTCCATGATCATCTCATAGACTTGGAATCCATGGTTTAGGTTTGTGATGGAAAGGAAACCTTGTTTGGGAAGGAAAATATTTAGTTGAAGACAAACATAATCCCTAGAGGATTGGTAAGTTTAGAAGCATATTTTGATGGAGCAGATAGAATCAATACTTGAGACTCATTTATCTCAAAGGATGTTACTGAGTATAATTTGGGTTTTCATAAGAATTTTGTTAGGACTTGTTCCAAAGTCTTAACATTAGGTTAGATTTTTGGTAGATAATAAATAATTATTGTAAATGGGGCATGCATCTTTTAGTAAAGACACCCCCATAAAATAAACTTACTTAGATTAATTTTTAGGTAGTTTTCATGTTTTATATTTATTAATTAAAACTACCTTACGGGTTGTTTCCTCATATTTAGTTGGTTATAGGATTAGTTGTTTTTACCAGTCATTGGTAAAAACTATATAAATCCATGTTTGCATTGTAAAAGGGTTAATAGAGTAAAGGCACCCTTATGTACTTGATTTTTTGAATTTAATAAAATACTTGTGCACTCACACTAAGCGGGGACAAGGTTCAACCTATTTTGGTTCAAGAGTTATCAGTGGTATCAGAGCATGGTTATTTTGGGAGCTTGGTGAATTTGAAGAAGCAAGGTGAAAAATCAATTCACATGATATCATTTGGCATGAAATAAGGCCTCTTAAATCTAAAACATTTACAAATATCATTAAAACCCCTATTTTTGCATTCAAAATAAAAATTTGAGAATTTCTTGGAGTTGTACGGCCTGTTGTACGGCCTTCCAATGCCTTGGATTCATTTTCAACTCATTTCCTACAAATATACCTCAGAAAATTTGCCAAAACTTAGTTAAAATCTATTTTATCATGCCTATATGGATTTATACGGCCTAAGAGAGAGAGAGTAGGTGAACAAAAACTTCCAATAGCAGCCATGGCGTCCCAGGCAAGCATGGCGCAGGTATAAAATTGGAAATATTTTTTTTATATTTCTAAAGTTTGGTTTTCATAAAATTTGCCGTGACTGGGTCCCACGGGAGAAGCTTGGAAGAGAAGGCTGTAAAACGGAAATTTTTTGAATTTATTTACTCACATGTAATTTTTTTTTTCCCTCATACACAAAATTTGGTATAAGTATAAATTTATGAGTGTAATGTTCTTAGAGCAATTGGTTAAGTTTATTTTGTAAGAAGCTTGCAAAGGAGGAGGTCAAGGGTTCAAATCCCTTCTTTTTGGAGAAAGTTCTTTTTGCTTTAGAATATGCTTTTTTGAAAAAGGAATATTCTCTTTTTAAATTTGATTATTGTAAAACACATACTTATTGTGTTATTTTAAAAATCAAAAAAGGAGGGAAATTCAATCATATTTCTTTTGCATTGTTGTGGTGAGATAAGGGTGTAATTGGTGGAATAAGGTTTTAATTTGGTGAAATAAGGGTGTAATTATTGATTTTTTGTGAGGTTAAGTGCAAAACCCATCAAAAATACTTGTTTTTTCTTTTGCACTCTATGTGGAGGTTAAGTGCAAAACCCCATAGAAGTAGTGTCTTGTGTAGTGAGTGTGATATTTGTTTCATTTCTTTTGCATTTTGTCTCACTTTTCTCTACTACACTTACTTTCATTTCAAAATGCCAAAAATTCAAAATTTGCTTTTAGATGGTGATAGATTAACAATTTCCAGTTATTTAGATTGGAAATGATTGATGGAGGCTTCACTAGTTTTTAATGAGTGATGGGATATTGTTAAGAATGAAAATCCCACATTGCCAATAGAGCAGGCTAAATTAGACATATTCAATTTGCATAATTCTAAGGCCTTAACTCTCATTAAATGTCATTGTACTCATGATACTTATGTTCATATTGAAAATTCTCCTCATAGTTATACTGCATGGAAAACATTGTCAAATTTGTATGATAAGAAACCTAAGCATAAGAAGATAGATATTCATATGCAATTGTTTACTTTGTCATTAGATGAAGATGGGGATATGGGAGAATATATGTCTAAGTTGAAAAATATCACTACTAAGTACACTAAGGCTGGTTTTGGAAAACTAGATGATGACCTCATAGTTACTGCTGCTTTGAAAGGACTACCAGGGTCCTATAGGAATTTTGTTGAAATGTTGCATGTCTGTGACAAGATTACAGGCATCACCTTTGATAAGTTGGCTGAGTTGCTCATCCAACATGACCTCTCTCTACCCAATAAATCCAAGAAAATTGAAGAAGCCCATGTTTTAGATTTAAAGCCTAGTTCATCTTCATTTGGGCATCAAAACAATAGATGAAATAGTTATAGAGGGGGTTGAGGTTACAGAGGAGGTAGATATTAAAACAGAGGTAGGGGTCATTCAAATAATCAACAATATAACCAATCACATTCACATGAATCAAGTGATCAAGGACATGGTCACAACTCATATAGGGGCAAAGGTTGAGGTAGATCAGACATCTAGTGTCATAGATGTGGAAAATTTGGTCACATTGCCTCAAAATGTAGGATTCCTTTTGATAAAATTTAGAGGCCACAAAAAGTGACTAAGAATAACTTTGCTCAGTATGCCGAACATGACTATGATGAATCTAGTAATGTTGCCCATGAATCTACATTCACTACCTTGGGGCACATTGATTATATTGAATATGAGGCTAGAGATGAGCTCACAGATGTATGGGTTTTAGACACAAGAACAACCAAACACATGACATTTAGGAGAGATTTATTTTGGTCTTATAAGGAAGCTTCTCTCTCTCTAGTTGCCTTAGTAGATAAGTCTATGCATACACCACTAATACTTGGATCTATTCAGATTCTTCTTCCTAATGGGTCTATAAAATACTTGGAGGATGTTTGGTATGTTCCCACATTGAAGAAACACTTACTTTCTTTGGTAACTATTTGAAAGAAAGGTTATCAAATTGTGCTTGAAAATGGGCTCATTTACATCAATCTAGTGAAGGATGATTATAAAACAATGTATACAGGATATGAAGATGGAAACTTGGTTAGATTGCATTGTAAGGTGCTTCCTCCCAATATAGAACTTGTGGCAGTTGTTGACATAGGTACAAGTACTATGTCTACACAGTGGTTATGGAATCTCCACTATGGACATTTAAATATCCACTCTTTAGTGTATTTTTCAGAGATATGGTATGGTGAATGGGTTGCCCACTTTTTGCAAAGATAGTATTCTTTATGAGTCATGTGTTTTGGGCAAACAAAATTGGGAAAAATTTCCTAAACAGTCATCTTGGAGAGCTAACAGATGTTTATAGTTAGTTCATAGTGATGTATGTGACATGAAAAAGTCATCCATTAGTGGGTGTAGATACTTTGTCTTGTTTATTGATGACTTTTCTAGGATGACTTGGGTATTCCTTATGAAAAACATATCTGAAGTTTTTGCTAAGTTTGTTGATTGGTTACACTTAGTCAAAAAAGAAATAGGTTCACATTTGGCCACTCTTCATTCAGATAATGGAAGTGAGTATACCTCAAATGAATTTTTATATTATTTTTGAGAACATGGTATTCATCGACAATATAGTAATGCTTATACTCCACAGCAAAATGGAGTATCTGAATGAATGAATAGAACTTTAGAGGGCACAGCATGTGCCGTGTTGCACTATAAATAACTTGATGATAAGTTTTGGGCTGAAGCCATTGGTACTACAGTGTATTTGAGAAAAAGGTCCCCCATAGTTGCACTTTTGGGACAAACTCCATATGAGGCATGGTATGGATTTAAACCAAAAGTTAAACACTTGAAAGTGTTTGGATGTGTTTGTTTTGCTTTGGTTCCTATTAAACATAGAACTAAGTTGGAACCACAAAGTTGAAAATGCATCTTTCTTGGTTATTCTGAAGATAAAAAGGGGTTTCATTTGCTTGCACAAGATTTAGGAAAATTCATAATGAGTCTAGATGTAATAGTTGATGAGTTTGGGACTATGAATACTGTAGAGATTGATTCTCAACTTGATAGATTAGAGAGGAAAAATACAAAAAGAGATAAGGGTTTAAATAATGGGGATAACTCTTCAAAGTTATGGTATGAGACTCAAATTCCTTCACTTTCCTCTCCTTCATCTACAAGTTCACAGGTTGATGAATTAGAAATTTTTGAAAATTCTCTAAGTCCCCCTTCAAATGATGCACATAATGAGAATTCTAGAGTCCCTGATTTGAATAATTTGACTATGTATCCAAAATGGGCTCAAAGTACTTTTTCTAACTTGACATCAGAATGAAGTTGGTTTAACAGTGCCCAAGAATTCTCAAAAATACATGAACTATGCTATGGTTGTTAATACTTCTTCCACTGAGCCATCCACTTTTGAGGAGGCATCTACTGAACATGTTTGGCAATAGGCAATGAAATGTGAGTATGATTCCATACTTAACAATAATACATGGGTTTTAGTTGATCCTCCTCCACATGTTAAACCCATTGGATGTAAATGGGTTTATAGGACTAAGTATAAATTAGATGGCTCCATTGATAAACATAAGGCATGACTTGTTGCAAAAGGATATGCGCAACAAGAAGGTATTGACCATGAGGAAACATTTGCACCAACTGCCAAATGGCACACTATTCATATGGTAATTGCCTTAGTAGCACAAAATGGCTAGAAAGTACATCAGTTGGATGTTAAAAGTGCTTTTTTAAATGGTGATTTACAAGAAGAAGTCTATATGAAACAACCTCAGGGTTTTGAACAGGTGGGTGCTGAACACAAAGTATGTAAATTGATAAAAGCTTTGTATGGGCTCAAACAGGAACCCAGGGCTTGGTATGAGAAAATGGATTCATACTTGAAATCTATTGGTTTTCATCATAGTGAATCTGATGATACTCTCTATTTTTGAGTGCAGGGTAAGAAAATGGTGATACTTGTTCTTTATGTTGATGACTTGTTTATTACAAGAAATGATGAAAACCATAACAAGTCTGTGAAGAAGGAATTAAAAGATGGGTTTGGGATGACAAATCTTGGACTTCTTCACTACTATCTAGGAATAGAGGTAACTCAAAAAGAGCATAGTATTTTCATTTCACAAACTAAGTATATTTCTAAGTTAATAGAGAGGTTTGGCATGAGTGATTGCAAACCTGCCCTCACTCCCATGGAAAGTAATTTGAAATTATCTAAGGATGATAGTAGTGCCTTTTTTGATGGCACCACATATAGACAATTGGTGGGAGGTTTGAGATACTTGATGACTACTAGGCCTGATATTTCATTTTCAGTTGGAATTTTATTTAGGTTTATGCATGAGCCTAGAGAAATTCATTGGCATGCAAAAAAATGAGTACTTTATGTAGACACCAAAATTGTGTCTACTCCTTAGTCGACTCCCCCTTGGTCCCCTTGGTCCAATTCTAAACATTCCTAACCCACACACTTATTAATTTAAAATAATTATCTATTTTAAATTAATAACACCACCCTTGACACCTCACCCATGACACATCACCCATGACACCTCCCCTAGGATTCCTTGCCCTTAGATGCCCTCATTTATCACCCTAAACCCTATTTCCAACTCCCCCACTAATTTTCGCACCCATTTAACCCACCTTTAGACAGTTCAACCATGACAGCCAAACTGGGCAGATGGAAGAATGGGCAAAAGGCTAATTTTAGCCTTTTTACCCCTTTTCTAGCTACTGACATTGGTCAACAGTCGGTCTAATGCTGGTGGTATCACCGACGTCAGTCTCCTTAAAACTAAATTCTTGCACCCGAGAAGGTTAATCAATCAATCGATTAATCAATCAATCAATCCCCCAGATGCTAATTCTCTTGCTCTCAAGAATTTGACCTTTCTCTCTTTCTCTCTCCTGGACATACACCAAGCATCACAGGCTACAGGAACTCTGCATCAGTGACTCCACACCTGATTGAAACATTACAAGAATCTTCTACATTAGCCGCATCAAAAACAAGTCTTCTTCACTCCTTCAACAAGCAAGAGCTAAGTATTCTTCTTTTATTTCATTTCCATATTTCAGAATGTTTTGGTAATCAGTGTCCATTGGCTACCTCTAAGTACTGTAGACTAGGCCTGGCTATCAACTAGACTAGACCTGACTTTCTTCTTGGAGAGGTTGAGAGGCCTTCCCCATATCCTTACCCTTTTTGAAAACCTATCTTCTACCCCTTTGTCCCTCCTAAGACCCTGTCCACAGTCCTGCATCCTTGCACAGACCCCTTAAACCCACAGAGTCCCTCTGCCAACCAAAGACTTTCTTTGAGACCCGTCTAAAGACTACTACCCCCACCGACATTGACAGAATAACTGACATCGACATCCTTGACCAACTGACACCAGCAGACTAACCGATGTCGGTGATTGTGGAAGACCAATAGAAAAATATAGGTATGCATTATCTCTATTTCTATTTGCTTTAAGTCTTTTATTATTTCTCTCTTATCCGACATTCTTTTATCAACTAGTGGACTGTCATCCCTCTAGGAAGTCTTTACACTTCTGGGACTGAGCTTTGCTTGGCAGTCCACCATATATCTATCTAACATTTTCTTTGTTTAAGTCTTTCTTGTCTACAAGTGTCATCCTCCACAGCGAAAGAGGAGTCCCTTCAACATCCGGATACGGTGCGCAAACTTCATCCGGGTATCATCTAACCCCTGACCATTATCTTTAGTTTCTTATTCCTTTTGAATGTGACACAAGTGAAAAACAATTGGAAACATTCTGGCACGCCCGGTGGGACCACTGGAAATCTTCCTTGGGTTCATCCTTTTTCTTCTAAAAATTCAACATTCATATAGGTGCATTAGGTCTCTTCTTGCATCTCTCTTCTGTCTCTTTATCTTGAAACAAAACCATAAGCACAAAGTTAAAAAGAACATCTTTTTTTTTTTCTTGTCACCTTCTTCCTACATTTTAGAGTAGTGAAATTCATACTCTTAACCTTTTCTCCACTTGTCTGCATCCAAACACACATTTCAATTTGGGCTTAAAAATCTTTTGCATTTCATTTCTGCTTGAATTCATGTTTAGTCTACTCATCTAGTAACTTAAAAAGCATTATGAATAAATCATAGTGCACTTATGTTACACGACCAGACCACTTTCACAACTAAACATCTAAACATACCTGAGACAAGGTCCGACTAGGATTTCATCACCTAGCAGATACCTTACCCTTCCTGGTAATCCTACTTGGACTTCACTAACAAGGGGAGAGCCCACTCTGTTCTCTGGCAGAGTATAAACTCTAGGGGAAGTATATACTAGCTAAGCGACCCAGCTTATCTCTAGGCTCGTGAAGTGAGGGGAGCTTGCTCCTTAGCACCAGGCCACGTACAGAACCTAATACAGATCTTGAGCACCAAAACTAACCCGATACTAACCTTAGACTGCTTCTTCTAGGACCCGTTCTAAAAGCCAACTTCCCAAACACACTCTTCTAAGGCATAATCTAACACGACTCTAAAATTTATTCTTAGGAATTTAATGTTTAGGGTCTACTTGCCTTCATCTACTTTTCTATTTTTATCTAGTTTTTTGAGCTAGTAAGGACGTATTATCTTGCCTTGGATGGTTTTGACATGTAGTCAAACCAAAACTCTTGTTGACCACGCAAGGCAACAACCACTCCCGCCTTCGTCCTCCATAACAAGTCCTCTAATGGAGTATCATTCAGAGATTGAACGTACTCCTATCCAACCAACCCCAACTCAACCCCCTATTGTTCCCGAAGGGGACCAAGACTTTGAAAGGTTCCTTAACCTTAATGTCAAGGCTCTTCAGCACTATCTCATGAGAAGTCAAACATGAGACTCTTTAGGCAATCCAGTTAATGGGATGCCAACTTCCTTAGTTGAAACGGCAACCATATCAACAGCCTCCATAACCCAACCCATGGTTGCCTAGGCCATTGCCTCAACTAACAACCTAACCATGACCAATATTCAAAGTGTGGCCTCTCCTTCTATTTCTAGACCTACCTCCATTGGGGTTTCTATACCCCCTCAACCAAAAACCATTCAACAGAGTTCTACACCATTCCAAAACCTAGTTGTCTCCATCCCACCTACTCTTGCACCCATCAACACTAGGGTGGCTACTCATCCTTTGGCTAATGTTTCCACCATCCAACCACCTCTGGCAACATCAAGCCAAGTTGTGCCTCCTAGCTTCATGACACAACCACCCTTGGCTTCAACATCAGTCCCTATGACTAGTTACCAATATGTTGCACCTATACAAGCACAACCAACTACATCATACGCTCCTCCTAACACCTTCCAAGTGCCCTACAACCTAGGGGGCACCCCACCTGTAAATCCATCAACCGATCTAATCAAGATGTTGATGGATAAGATGTCTAATCTTGAGACATCCATTTCGGGTTCAAGAAATGTTCTCTCATATGAACAAATCTACAATGAACCTATTCATCCTTCAGTCCCAATCCGACCATATCCTAGTCAGTGGGAACTTCCCAAGTTTACTCGCTTCTAGAGTAAGGAGGACCCACAGTAACATCTACGAGCGTTTAGACACGCTTGTTACCTTATAGCACATGACAATGCATTGTTACTATGCACATTTCCCATGTCACTTTCTGGCACTACCCTTGATTGGTATAGTTCTATTACCAGTCACTCTCTTTTCACATTCACTCAACTGGCTCAACTCTTCCTTGACCACTTTTCAATCAACATCATCAAAAAGGTCTCCATCACAGACCTATACTCTATCAGACAATTCGATGATGAATCAATAGCTGATTTCATTGCTCATTGGAGGGGCTTAATCAACCAACTCTCCTTTTCTTTACCTCAACCAGAGCTCATTGAGCTCTTCTCTAGAGCATGTGCCAAACACATCTCATCTACCTTGTGGGTCTAAACATTCTGCACATTTGATGAAGCTTTCACCATGGCTAAGAAGCTTGAACTCCGTGTCGTTGAAGAAGACAAAGTCAAATTTCATAATAACAACGCAAAATCAAATGACCCTTCTTCATCCAAACCTTCTTCTACCTTATCCAAGTCCAAAGGAGTGGCAAATGCCATGGTCCTTAGGCCATCATCTTCAACAACAACCAACCAACCTCAACCTTCAACATCAGAATACATCAATAGACAATTCCAACAATGATACATACAGCACCAATACACTCCAATTGGAGAGTCATACACCTCCGTGTTGGATAAACTCATCAAGCAGGGAGTCCTTAATCTCCCTCAAATCCGATCACCTCAATTTGACCCCACAAAAGCCATTCCTGCCTGGTATCGAGAGAATGACTTTTGTAACTATCATCGTGTCAAAGGCCATGACACAGACAATTGAAAAACCTTCAAAAACATCATTTAAGACATGCTAGACAAGGGGGATCTTGTCTTGGATAACCCAAATTCTCTGGCCAACCAAAACATAGACATCTTTAAACAACCTTTTCCTAATCATCCCCCTAGTCAAAACAACATTCAGACCATGGCCAATGACTTCCAAGAGCGTAATATATGCACAGTCAACACGGTCTCTCCTTTCATGCATAACTAACCTCTCTCACAGTCTAAAGAGGTTAGTCAACCTATCCCTCCATCACAGGTGGAAGAGTCTTCTTCTCTTATTTGTCAACACAGGTAGAAGAACCTTCTTCTCTTATTTCTCCTCCACAGGTGGAAGAACCTTCTTCTCCTGTTAGTCCTCCATCGACCTCTCTTATATTGGAGGATGCTTTGATGGCACCAATGCTAGCTACCTCACCCTCATCCTTCTTATCATCAATAGGGGATCATACGTTCCCCACTCTTAGACCACACATAGAAAACATAACCATTCCTGTGCTCTATCCAACTGAGGAGCCATATTCTCCAATCCCTTCTCCACCAAGAGAAGAACTTGTCACTTCACCAACTTCAGCTAATGAAGATCCGGTGATGGTTTTCTCACAATCACCTAAATCATTTAAATGACCGACTATAAAACCATCCACATCTGAACCTAAACCCCCACAAGCGACTACCATACTGAAACCAATTAAATCCCTCGTGTTTGCCCCATATCTAACCTCACTCACCCACAGGTGAAGGTAGATTTGAATCTCTCCCCCCATAATAGTAGTCCTCACACCATATCAAAGAAGGCTACTAAACCACGATGGTGAGCTCCTCCTCCACCATCATCATTGCCCTCCATTTTGGGTCCACATCCTTCTACATTAATAGGAGTGCTCCCTACTCTGACACTTGACAAAAACAAGTTGTCGCCATTACTCCCTCAACCTAACACAAACATACTTCATCCAAAACATCCAACACCTCTCAACAAAAATGTACCATCTCCATATGTGGCCACACCACCAACCCAAAAGGTGGTACGAAAATCTCCCTCAACAACTCCAAAATAAAAGTCATCAACATCTAGTGCATCAACACGCACAGACCCATTAGCAGGTTCTTATGCTTTGTTGTTATGCCAATTATTACAGTCTTCTAGCATCACTCTCCCACCTATTAATACATATCAACCTTCCAGACCAAAACCAGCTTGGTTTGATGACACTAAAATTTGTGCGTATCATCGCACACCTAGACATGACACTGAGCAATGTTGCACTCTTAAAGTTGTCATCCATCAACACCTAAAAAAGGATACCCTTCTCATTAAGGATCCTCTTGACCACACTTTCAACAAACCACCGACACCATCCCTTGCCTCCCAAACCTCATCACCTTCACACTCATCAACTCTCGGATCAAGACCATCTTGGTTCGACGACACTAAATTTTGTGCATATCATCACACACCTGGACATGACACTAAGCATTGTTGTGCTCTTAAAGCTATCATTCATCAACACCTAAAAAAGGACACCCTTTTCATTAAGGATCCTCTTGACCACCCTTTAACCAAGCCATTGACACCATCCCATACCTCTCAAACATCTTCACCTAAATCGAGATCCCATCATCAGACTATGGTCTCTCTACCACCTTCAACCCCATTATTTGAAATCAACACCATCAATGTGGCCAACAAGTCACAAACCATGAAGGATAAAGGGAAAGAGAAAGTTTCTCTCCCTCAAACATATCCATTCATCAAGTCTCCTCAACCATCAAAATCCAAGATTTCAATCTTGGGCACATCCAAACCAACATCTTTGAAGCCACTTCATGACTCCATAGTGAAATAACTTCACCAAACCCCTGTGAAGACATCTTTTTATGACCTCATACAAAACTCTCCACAACATCACCAAACCTTGATTAAGGCCTTATAAGCAGTGGAGGTCCAACCCAAAAAACCTCAACCTTTGGCTGCCTTGGTCAAAACATTACCAACCATTGCCTCCGTCACCTTCAATAATTCTGAGATTCCAAACTACAACATGGAAGATCAGGATCTCACCTTTTTAAACTAAGCCTATCAGGCAAAAGCTTCATAGGATTCATCCTCGCATCGCACTCCTTATCAAAGAAGAACCTCATCATCTTCTCTCCATCTCATTTATCCAACCCATTGATTATCTGCAATGGGTGTCAAACATCATCCATGTCACAAAAATAACTGGGGGAATTCAACTTTATACTGACTATCACAATCGACCAAGTATTGACCAAACATCAACTGACCAAGCATCGACCAAACATCAACCAACCAAGCATCGACCAAATATCAACCAACCAAGCATCAACCAAACATCAACCAACTTCTTAATCACCTTTAACACGTGACCAACATGGAAGGAAGTAAATGAGGCAAGTTTGCTCCTAATTGGCCCGGACCTTACATCATCATGCACAAGTATGGATCAGGGACTTATCATCTATCTTCTCTTGAAGGTTGACCAGAACCTGAGCCCCTTAATGCCTTGCATCTATGACCATTCTACTATTAGTCAAGTACTTGTTCACTCGACATTTAACTTGAGCTCGTCCTTTGAGCAACCCCGGTCATTTTAATCCTCATTCATTTTAACCCTGTTCCCCTACACAAACACTGTGTAACCCTTTTATAAAGTATGGATTCTTTGTCCTAATAAAATGGAGCCCTTAAACTTTGAAAGTCTTGTCCATGACTAAAAATTTTTTCAAAAATAAATAGGGATGTCCACCAAAACATCCAAAGGTCATAAACTCTAAATGCAGACTGCTCCCTCAAAGGATAGCTGCATCATCATTACTATAGCTAATAGACTGCTCCCTTGAAGGACAGCTATTCAAAGCCCTCAAAAATATATAAGGCAAAAATATAGACCACTCCCTCGAAGGATGGCTATGCCTAAAAATCTTGCTACAAACAGCACTCTCTCAAAAGCTTCCCGCATCGATCAGCTTCACATATGACCACAAAATAAAATGACATCCCCATGTAGACTTCCCGCATTGATCAGTCTACCAAAAAAAAATTGACTGCCAAACTATTAAGTTATGGACTTGTCTATAGTCATTCTCAGGGTCACCTATAAAAGGGGAAAAATTATCCTTGCTAAAAAGGGTTACGCTATCCTCCCATCTCACATAATCACACCTATTACCCCAACATACTCAAGAGATTTTGAGCTCATTTTAATGTCAAAGTGATTCGATTACTTCTCTAACACAACCAATGGTCAATGATGTAATGCATGAACGGGGCTTTTGTTTCCAAAAAATCCCCTACCTATGCTATCATTATAGTCCCTGTCAATGAAAGAGCAAAACACCTTTCACTTCTTTACACTTTGATCACATACAATCCAACCAAATCATTTCCAAACCAAAACCAACCAAACCAAACCAAACATTTTTAGACCATTGACATGACATAGCCCATTTCACATAGTTTCTATGGACAACAATACACATGGAAACTATCGACCAGACACAATTTATGTCAAGCATAAACCATTACTTGCTGAAGCATAAATAATCTCAATTTATTTTTAGCATACACCATTACTAATATGGAAAATTGCTAAGGATGAAAGACCACTCAACCAATGTTACAGAATACACCATCACATAACATGGAAAAGGCTGTAGCATCATCATGCCCTTCATCATTTCAAGCATGTACCATCAGACATATGGGAAGTGCTAAACCATTAACATGACTAAACCACCTATCAACCACTTTGACTCTTCTTTTGAACTCCATTGGCCTGAGGCCCTTCAGACAAGGGCTATGTAGGTAGCACTTAGATAACATGACGTCTTCTAGGGTTAGCTCAGCCACATCTATTTATTTGTCTACCTAATGGACAAACCATTTTACCCTTAACCATGACTTAACCTAGTCCAACCCAATCCATAACCGACCCTCTTCCTCCTTTTTAGGGAGAACTAAACTGGCCTGAGGCCCTTTAAACAGGGGCTATGTAGGTAGCACTCAGTTGACATCGGGTCTTCTGAGGTTAGCTCGACCATTCCTTTGTCCATCCATTCGCCCGTTCATCTCCCTACTGACGTCGGCCATCCATTCCTTCATTTGTCCATCCAATGGACCAACCATCTATACCGACCCAAAATCATGACCAAACAACTAGCCCTGACACTGTAGAAGTGATCATAGACTCCTCATGGGGTGCATTTGATATCACTTATATCTCGACCTGACTCGACCAATGACCTTGGAGACATCGACTATCTCCTTAGACCACGACTACTTTTGAGACAACTATGCCTTGGTTGTTTTGATTGCATATATGCTACCCCACAAATGGTTAGCCAAATTCTCCATGACCCACATTACGACCCTCATAAGTATTGGATCATGAGCAAGTTGATCCCCACTACTTGTGACATTTTTGTGTTTTCTAGGAGCACTTCCTGAGCTCGAGATACTTGGAACATGATGACTATTGGAGCTACATCTTTGATCAAATAACCCAATTAGCTATGACTAAATGCTGGGGCCCGGTTATTTCAATTTTGGCACTCCTCGACCTTGACCTATGACAATTTGACCTGACCATCACATGAAGTGGTATGCGCACAATCCCAACTTTTGTAGCATTCACACTCAAGATTTACCATATCCATCCACTATCTATCAAATTGACACTCGACATCAAGTTACCTTCCCTCGACTCCTGCTTTGAGGGGGAATACCTCATCCCTTACCTGGGGCAATCTACACATCATCCCTTACCCTGGGGCAACCAACACCTCATCCCATACCTGGGGCAACTTACTCTTATTTTTGTCTTGCAGTTCATCAAGAACAACCAATAAGACAAAAAGGGGCAAATGTAGACACCAAAATTGTGTCTACTCCTTAGTCGACTCCCCCTTGGTCCACTTCTAAACATTCCTAACCCACACACTTATTAATTTAAAATAATTACCTATTTTAAATTAATAACACCACCCTTGACACCTCACCCATGACACCTCCCCTAGGATTCCTTACCCTTGGATGCCCTCATTTATCACCCTAAACCCTATTTCCAACTCCCCCACTAATTCTCACACCCATTTAACCCACCTTTGGACCATTCAACCATGACAGCCGAACTTGGCAGATGGAAGAACAGGCAAAAGACTAATTTTAGCCTTTTTACCCCTTTTCTAGCTATCGATGTCGGTCAACAGTTAGCCGACACTGGCGGTATCACCAATGTCAGTCTCTTTAAAACTAAATTCTTGCACCTAGGAAGGCTGATCAATCAATCAATCCCCCCTGGATGCTAATTCTCTTGCTCTCAGAATTTAACCTCTCTCTCTCTCTCTATCTCTCTCTCTCTCTTGGATGTACACCAAGCATCACAAACTATAGGAACTCTGCATCAGTGACTCCACACCTGATTGAAACATTGCAGGAAGTCTTCTACATTAGTCGCATCAGCAACAAGTCTTCTTCACTCCTTCAGTAAGCAAGAGCTAAGTATTCTTCTTTTATTTCATTTCTGTATTTCAGAATGCTTTGGTAATTAGTGTCCATTGGCTACCTCTAAGTACTGTAGACCAGGCCCGGCTATCAACCAGACCAGATCTGACTTTCTTCTTGGAGAGGCTAAGAGGCCTTCCCCATATCCTTACCCTTTTTGACAACCTATCTTCTACCCCTTTGTCCCTCCTAAGACCCTGTCCACAATCCTGCATCCTTGCACAGACCCCTTAAACCCACAGAGTCCCTCTGCTAACCACAGACTTTCTCTAAGACCCGTTCAAAGACTACTTCCCCCACCGACATCGGTAGAATAACCAATGTTGGCATCCCTGACCAACTAATGCTGGCAGACTAACCGATGTCAGCGACTGTGGAAGACTGATAGCAAAATATAGGTATGCATTATCTCTATTTCTTTTCCTTAGTCTTTCATTATTTCTTCTTATCAGACATTATTTTTATCAACCAGTGGACTGTCATCCCTCAAGGAAGTCTTTGCACTTCTGGGACCGAGCTTTGCTTAGCAGTCCACCATATATCTATCTAACATTTTCCTTATTTAAGTCTTATTCTCTACAGGTGTCATCCTCCACAGCCAAAGAGGAATCCCTACAACATCTGGATACGGTGTGCAAACTTCATCTAGGTATCATCTAACCCCTGACCATTACTTTAGTTTCTTATTCCTTCTAAATGTAAACAATTGAAAAATGGTTGGAAACACTTCATTACCTTCAGGGAAAAAAAACATATGGCCTTGAATACTACCGCAACAAGAACTTCAAACTTGTTGGATATTGTGATGCAGATTTTTGCAAATGTGTGGATGACAGAGTGTCAACCATAGGATACACTATGCATATGGGTTCAGCTGCCATTGCTTGGTGTTGTAAGAAGCAAGATACAGTGGCAAATTTATCAGTAGAATTAGAGTATATTGCAGCATGGGATGTTTCTAGAGAAATTGTTTACCTTTGTCGTATTCTTGAAGATCTTCAAGTTTCTCAGTTTGCTCCTACACATTTATACATTGATAATCAGAGTGCAATCAAGATGTCGAAGAATCCAGTGTTTTATGTAAAAACAGAACATATGGATGTCAAATACCATTATCTATGAATTTTGGTGGCAAAGAAAACTCTTGATCCAATATATTACCCAATTTTTGATCAAACAGCTGATATCTTAACAAAACCCCTTGACAAAATCAAATTTGAAAAATTCAAAAAAATGCTTGGTATGTGTCCAAAGACCTGACTTTGGATCATAGGGGGTTTTTTAGGACTTGTTCCAAATTCTTAACATTAGGTTAGATTTTTGGTAGATAATAAATAATTATCGTAAATGGGGCATGCATCTTTTAGTAAAGACACCCCCATAAAATAAACTTACTTAGATTAATTTTTAGGTAGTTTTCATTTTTTATATTTATTAATTAGAACTACCTTATGAGTTTTTTTCCTGTATTTAGTTGGTTATAGGATTAGTTGTTTTTATCAGTCATTGGTAAAAACTATATAAATCCATGTTTGCATTGTAAAAGGGTTAACGGAGTAAAGGCACCCTTATGTACTTGATTTTTTGAATTTAATAAAATACTTGTGCACTCGCACTAAGCGGGGACAAGGTTCAACCTATTTTGGTTTAGGAGTTATCAAATCCATGAAAGGTTTGGCTGGGTACTAACCTGAGTGTAACTAAGAAACAAGCTTACATGCAACTGCTAAGAAAGTACCAAGATTGTTTAGCATGGTCTTATTTTAAGTTGAAAGTATATATGGAAGACTTATTCCAACATGTCATCCCATTACAACTTAATAAAAATCCTTTTAGGTAGAAACATAGACCTATTAACCCTATGTTGGACACTAAGATGTGGGATGAGTTAAAGAAGCTAAGGGACAATGGTATCATTCATCCCATCAAGTATTCATCATGGTTTGCAAATTTAGTCCCTATGAGAGATAAAAATGGTGACATCCACTTGTGCGTGGATTTATAAAATTTGAATAAAGCTTGTTTAAAATATAATTATCTCCTACCTAATATGATAACCTTTTACAAAGTGTTACAAGATCAGAGATGTTATCCACTTTAGATGACTTCTCAAGATATAACCAGGTTATGGTGAAGGAATCTAAAAGACCCAAGACTACATTTATAATGTCTTGGGGCATGTATGTATATATGAGGATGCCTTTTAGATTAATGAATACATGTGCAACATTTCAATAGGATGTGGATGATGTTTTTGTATGGGTGATTAACAAGTTTATAGTTGTGTATCAGGATGGCATTATTGTGTACTCCAAGACTAGAGAAGAACATTTGGAGCATCTTGAGCAAGTATTGATCAGATATAGGGAATTTGACATTTTGCTTAATCTTAACAAATGTCACTTTAGAGTATAAAAGGCTAAGTTGTTGGGACATATAGTATCTAAGTATGGTGTCATGATCAACTTTACGAGGGTTAAAGCCATTTATAAAGTGCATATCCTACAGTCCAAGAAGGGAATTTAGTCCTTTGGAGAAACTAATTTTGTAAGGAGTTTTATGTCCAACTTTGTATAAATCACTCTGCTTGTTACTTCCATGTCGAAAAAGGACCAAACCATGAAGTGGGAAAATAAGGTTGTGCAGGCATTCAATGACATCAAGGGAGATCTAAAGTTTACCCCTACTTTAGCCAACCTTGATTACACTAAGCCTTTATATATTTTCTCTTTTGCATCATATAACACTATTTTTATTGTCTTGTTACAAAAGAATGAAGATAGTCATGAGTAGCTAATAGCTTTCTTTATCAAATTTATTCAAGGTGTTGAACTAAATTACACCATCATGGAAAAATAATCCTTCACCCTCTTGAAGGCTACTAAGCAGTTTAGGCCTTATATTCTAAGTTCAAGGATTATTGCTTATGTCTTGTATACCATGGTGAAGGACATCTTGAATCAAACTGAAGTATCTAGTAAGAGATGTAGATGGTTTAATAATTTATAAGAGTATGACATGGATATTCAAACCACCAAGTTGGTATAAGGAATGGGTCTAGCCAAGCTCATGGATGACATCAATTTGCAATCCATTGAGGTAAATACTATTATTTTCAATGTTGATGATTCTTTGATTCAATCTCAGATATCTCCATGGTATAAGGATATTGATTTAAATTTTTTGGGAATAATGGATTTTTATTCCTATTTTAGTTAAGGGTCTGGATTAATAAATCAATAAAAAATATTGTAATAAATAAAGTCCTGATTTGTATAATTTATTTATATTTTTTACCTTTCTAAGAATAGAAATAAATAAAGAGAAATATAACTTAACTTGAAACTAGATTGAGATAGATGATACAGAGGTTGGAATTAGCTATGTAGGACTGGGACAATGTCATGAATCTAAATCTAGATTTAATTTTGTGAAAGGATAGGAGCACCAAAATAAGACACTTTAGGGTCTGATGTTGTTTTCCACTCCTACCACTATTTCCAAACTAGTCACAAAGACTTGAAACTTTGTAGGTTTTTGTGATGTTTCTATGTGAGCCTACCTTTGAAATCTTGAGTGTTGATTATCAATGGAACTTGCTATAGATCTAATTTAATATTCAAACCCTAACCCTCCATCATGATTGATAAAAATAATGTTTAAACCACTTGAGGAAAAGGGGGGTTAGTGTGTAAGATGTACTGAATGTGTAATCCACAACCCTTGTGTGTAATCAAGTGGTACCCACACAAGGGTGTGGATTACACATTCAGTGCATCTTACACACTAACCCCCCTTTTCCTCAAGTGGTTCAAACATTTTTTTATCAATCATGATGGAGGGTTAGGGTTTGATGATTAAATTATCTCTATAGTGAGTTCCATCGATAATCAACACTCAAGATTTCACAGGCAGGTTCACATAGAAACATCACAAAAACTAGAAAGTTTTAGGTCTTTATGACCAGTTTGGACAATAGTGGAAAGAGTGGATAAAAACATTAGACCCCAAAGTTTTTTGTTTTTGGTGCTCTTATCCTTTCACTAAATGAAATCTAGATTTAGATTCATGACATTATCCCAGTCCTACATAGCTAGTTCCAACCTTTGTAGCATCTGTTTCAATCTAGTTTCAACCTAAGTTGTATTTCTATTTATTTATTACTATTTTTATGAAGGTAAAAAATAAAAACAAATTATACAAATTAAGACTTTATTTATTGTAATATTCTTTACTAATTTATTAATCTAGACCCTTAACTAAAATACGAATAAAACTCCATTATTCCCAAAAAAGTTAAATAAATATCCTTATACCATGGGGGCATGTGAAATTGACTCAAAGAATATCAACATTGAAAACAACAGTGTTTACCTCAATGGCTTGCAAATTGATCTCAGCCATGAACTTGGCTAGACCCATTCCTTGTACTAACTTGGTGGCTTAAATATCCATGTCATACTCTTGTAACTTATTAACCCATATACATCTCTTGCTAGATACTTAAATTTGAGTCAAGATGTCCTTCACCATGGTATGCAGTGCATAAGCAACAATCCTTCAACTCAGAATATAAGGCCTAAACATCTTATCAGCCTTTAAGAGGGAGAAGGATTATTATTCCATGATGGTGTAATTTAGTTTAGAACCTTGCATAACTTTGCTAAAGAAATCTATTAGCTACTCATGACTATCTTCATTCTTTTTTAACAAGACAATAACAATAGTGTTATACGATGCAAAAGAGAAAATATGTAAAGGCTTAGTGTAATTAGGGTTGGCTAAAGTAGGGCCAAACTTTAGAGCTCCCTTGATGTCATTAAATACATACATAGCCTTATCTTCCCACTTGATGGTTTGGTCCTTCTTCAGCATGGAAGTAATAGGTAGAGTAATCTCTACAAAGTTGGACACAAAAATCCTTACAAAATTAATTTATCCAAAGAAGGACTGAATTCCCTTCTTGGACTGTAGGATAGGCACTTTGTCAATATATTTCACCCTTTTAGGGTTGATCATGATACCATACTTGGATACTATATGTCCCAACAACTTAGCCTTTTGTACTCTAAAGTGGCATTCTTAGGATTAAGCAAAATGAAAAATTCCCTACATCTGATCAATACTTTCTCAAGATGCTCCAAATGTTCTTCTCTAGTCTTGGAGTACATAGTAATGCCATCCTAATACACAACTATAAATTTTTAATCACACCTACAAAAGCATCATACATAGCCTATTAAAATGTTTCACAGGCATTCATTACTCCAAAAGGCATCCTCATATATACATACATGCCCCAAGACATTGTAAATGCAGTCTTGGGTCTCTCAAATTCCTTTACCACAACCTGGTTATATCCTGAGAAGTCATCTAAATTGGACAACATCTCTAATCCTATAACACTTTATAATAGGTTGTCCATATTAGGTTGGAGATAAATATATTTTAAATAATATTTATTCAAATTTTATAAATCCACACACAAGTGGATGTCACCACTTTTCATTCTCATAGTGACTAAATTTTTAAACCATGATGAATACTGGATGGGATGAATGATACCACTATCCCTTAGCTTCTTTAACTCATCCCACATCTTAGTGTCCAATATATGGTTAATAGGGCTATGTTTTTACCTAAAAGGCTTGTTATCAGGTTGTAATGGGATGACATGTTGGAACACGTCTTCCCTATACACTTTCAACTTAGAACAAAATAATGCTAAACAATCTTGGTACTTTCTTAGTAGTTGCATGTAAGCTTGTTTCTTAGTTGCAATCAAGTCAGTACCCTGGCAAACCTTTATTGGATTCTCATGAGAACCCAAATTACACTTAGTCATATCCTTTGAAATAAATGAGTCTCAAGTACTAATTATATCTATTCCATTAAAAGATGTTTCTAAACTTACCAATCCTCTAGGGAGCATGTTTATCTTTAGCTAAATAATGTCCTTCCCAAACAAGGTTTAATTTCCATCACAAACCTGAACCATGGGTTCCAAGTCTATGAGCTAATCATGAAACCTAGTGTCATAATTTAGAAACCTTATAATCTTATCATCATCATCAAACACCTACCAATGATGAACATTATGTAGGATTGAAGTCCTAACAAGCACCTCAACCTAATACTAACAATGAGGTCTCGTATTTGCAATATCAAATTGAGAACCTAACCTTAAAATTTTTTTAACCTCTTCATTTAAACTCATATCATGATAAAAAATGTTGAAGGCATCAAATAATTTAATAAAATCCCAAACAACATTTTGATATTATTTCAACCTTTTATTTTTGGTGGCATAATCATTGCATACTTAAGCACTATCTCAGAATCACCCTTGACCATCAAAATTTTATTTCCATGTTTGTGGCCAATCTGTAAACCAAGAAAAAATGCCTCATACTCAACAATATTATTCATGCACCCAAAGGACAACTGAAAATAAAACTTGAATAGCTTACCATTTGGGTCATAGAATACAACCCCTACTCTATTTCCTAGATTGGAGTAAGCCTCATCAAAGCACATCTTCCAAATTACTCCTTCACTATCAGGTTTAACATCAAGATTAGTAGGCTATTAAACAACATCAATATTCCCCACAAAAATTCTCAAATCAACATTTGTGTATAGCACTTCATTTAGAGCATGCTTCCAATCTTCAATGACATGTAGCATCTTCAAGTGTCTATAAAATTTTAGCATCTTACCCTCTAATTAAATGGTGTTATAAGACAAGTCCATATATACACTTTAACCCATGCTAGTAGACCATTTTCATGATATCAGCATCCCCCACTTAGGTAGGCAATCTACAACTACCATATCCATATTAAAATACTTACTTAGATGCATTGTCAACTATACTACCAACCCCTTAACTTTTCCAACAACTAGAACTTCTCACAAGTCCATGGCATAACACATGATAAAGGCTAATGTGATCTTCACCCTGAGCTCATTTAGGATGCCCAAGGGCATCACATTGTAGGAAGCACCAAAATCAAATATACATTTGTGAATAATCAGACCATTGATCATGAGAGTTGCATAAAATGGGTCCACATTCAACTAAATTTCTACCAAGGTAGTCCCCAAATACACTTACAGAGCTAGTTCAACAACTTCTTCTAATTGTTCATCCTCCTTTAGGGTTGTTTGGGGGAAATAAATCTCATTTGTAGTTAATTTCTCACCAAATTCTAAGTATTCAAATTCCCTCTTACTATGTTTAGTTATTCTTAATAATTCAACAGTTGGCACATTGATTTTTAGTTGGCTCAAAACTTGGGCCATATCACATATATTATACTGAGGAAGAGGAGTATTTGGTAGAAGGGTAACAACACCTTCAGCTAGAATGGAAACACTTAAGGTCTAAATTGGAGTAGGTTGGGGTGAATTTACATGCTTAGTAGTAGTCTTCAAAGGTAGATATTGTTTAACATCATTCACACCATTAGGATTACTAGATAATAGAGGTACTTTATTTTTAGCTAGAGTACCTCTAGGTCTAGTAGCTTGGGAAATAGGTGCTATTATAGAAGAATTTAGGACTGTTGTAGTTTTTTTAGCTTCTTTACTTGCATCCCCTACCCTTGGATTTTATAAGGTAATGATTTGAGGGGAAAATTTTGGTTGCCTATTTCTCAATTAGTATTCTTTCTCTTCGACAACTACTACATTAATTAACAGTTTCCTATCCTCAACTGATAGAATTCCCACATCATAATTTTTAATCATCATTGATCTTGAAAAATCAAAATCATGAATGCGTAATGCATATGCTTATGCCATATTAACATCATAAGCAAATTCACAAGTTGGGATGCATACCTTTTGTGCTGCACTCCACAATAGATCAATAGTGGTAGCACTCAACAATTCTAAAGAGGTAGACATCTTGATTCAGGGACTCTAACAATTGAAAAGCATAATCTCATCATTAGATGACATAAACTCAGGTTCATTAGCATATTAAACAATTTATTCAACAATATGACATAGAGGATGTGGAAGGAAGCACCTGTTACATCAATCAATATCAGTGTCACAATTGACCACATTCACCTTGGCATTTAATAGATCAAGCACTTCTTTCCCAACCCCTTTGTTATGATTTCTTTCTATTTTTCATCTTTTATAGGCCTCTTCCCTCTATAATTATCTCAGTGGTGGAGGTAGACCTTCCTAGTGCTTGATTTAAATTTGGATCCCTCTCTTGACTAGTAAACACATGTGGGATCCCCTTTTCAACTCTAGCCAACTTATATGACATTTCTTTGATAGTAGAGGCCAAAGTTTTAATAGTCCCCTCAAGGTTGGCTATCTTTATGGAGTGTGTCTTTTCTAGATTGACCAACATTACATCAACCCACTTATTCATTGGATTTCCCATAACCTTTATGTTATTTTCAACTTAGATATCCATATTGAATTCAAACTGTAGGTTAGTAGGAGCCTTGTTCCTTAAGTAGTATGTAACATTCTTATCAAAGGCATCACAATACATTATCAAGCATGTTGTATCACTAGGCCTGATGTTTTTGTGAAGATGCATCATAGTTTTTTTGAACCATGTATTAAAGTCATGAACACACTCATTAGGGTTCTTCTTGATGTTTTTAAATTCATCCAAAAGGAATCTCAAATCAATTTTATCACCATATTGAATTCTGAAAACATTATTCATTTCTTCCAACAAATAAATGCATCCACTGGGAAGAAAATTGAACCATTCATGAGCATCTTCATCTAGCATGTACACAAACAACTTAATGTACACATCCTCATGCTTAAACTTATAATCTTCAATAATATTATGAAAATCCCTTAAGTGTTGATCACCACTCACTACATTGTTCCCTTGGAATTTTGGAAGGCATTTCCTTACCTCATTTAGGACTTCATTAAGATAACCTTCCATGTCATCAAAATTTATAGGAATGAATTTTGGAATGTTGAATGTAGGATGTTCATTCTCATCTTGGTCCCTATGCCTCATGATTGGTTCAATTAGAGATTTAAGAACAACTAGAAAATGTATGTGAGGAGGTGAATGAGGTGGACTTTGTGGTTCACACCTAGGAGGGGATTCAGTTGGTTAAGAATGAGCTAGATGATAACTTATACTATAAGTTTTAGAGTTTCTAAGAGATATATGATAGTCCTCAACAATGGGGATCTCAAAAAAGTGTTTAATATTATCATAATCTTGATAGTCTAAGTAATCTTTTGTAGCTATAATATGCTCTTTAATGGGCCTCCAAACATGTATCCTTCATCTTTGATGCAAACTTAGGGTTGGGACAAGTTTTTTGGATGAGTCACCTTTTAAGGATGATCTCAATCCATCTAGATTTGCAAATAATAAAATACTCAAAGATAAAATTTAACACAGGTATTCAAATTAGGCATTGATCTTCTTTAAAACTAAATGATAAGATTGGATTCATCATTAAAATCAAACTTCTATAATATAATAGTTGACAAACTATTATGATACATGCTAAAATTAAACTTGTTGAAGCTTAATGAGATAGAAAGCAATGAAAATAAAATTTCTAGAATTATGTTCAAAAGGGGAAGACACCTTCCAAGATGCAATATCAATAGTTCTTGAAAATAAACAATAGCTCTAGCTTTCTGCAAGAGTCCTCGGCAACACAAGTGCCAAGATTTGATCTTTCAATCCTTGATAACTGTGTTAGAATCATGTTGATTCCTAGTTGTACACCACATATGCTCATCCTAGCACATTTGAAGAAAATGTAAAACAAAGATGAAAAACTTGGTAGTATGTCATTATAGTCGAGGAAGGGTTTCGCATCTAGAATGGACCAGGCATATAAAATAAATGAGAGGCATCTACAAAGGGTATGGTTAGCTCCATACTACTTATGGCTCTACCTGAAACAAGGTGAGAGGACCTACAAGGTAGCTTACTCATATAGAGAGATTCTATAATTCAACCTTCATATGGATTATTGGCACATAGAGAAAGAAATATGACCAAGGCATAACCAAACTTGCACACTCCACCTGGGAAGGGTTGTCATAAGGAATACAAAAATGCTCTAAGTCACATACAAGGTACTAAAGATAGATATAAAAGTGCTTACAACCTTCATCCTAAAGAATTATCAATATTAGGGTTGATTGAACTATTGTAATGCTAAGCTTTAAAATAAAATATACAATACATGTTATATAAGTAAGATATTATGTATTTACAGGAAAATGACACTTATGATATGCAATAAGGATTGTATCATTTATAGGATAAGACATGATAGGATAGTTTGTTAATTATAAAGAGGAAGGGCATGGTGGTGTGCTAGTAGTTTTCAATTAGCAGGGGATCTTACAACATTCATGACATTATCCTTAGCAAAGAGATATAGGGAAAACTCACATAAGAGATAAATCAAATGCCAAATTATCCTTAAAATACTAGAACATACACTGAAACTAAGCTTTCAAATGCTTTTTCTTATCAACTCCATAAACCTAGGGTGCCCTAACAAGTTATTCAACAATATATCCCAAAATAATATAGAAAGGGTTTATAATATAATCTATGCTTAGAATGATAACCAATAATGAACGCAAGCCCAAATATCCAATCAGCATAACTTTCAAAACACATTATTTCCCTTCATCAATAGGAAATAGAATATAATGATAAACATTTTCATTAATTTGAAAAGAGACCTTACATACATCAATTTTCAAAAATAAATCAAGGGGACAAGTATGGTGAGTTTCCTCTTTTGACAAGGGAGACATAAACATGATCTCAAATCTTGCTAATGATTGTACAGCTACAACTAACTTAGCAAGAGAGACAAGATCTACACATAGCAATTGATCCCTAAAATTTTTTGCAGAACCTAGACTTAGAAAAACTCAAAGACCAACATCAACCAACACAATGACCAACTTTTGAATAGAGGATAAGCCCTCTATTTATACATTTTTTACCCATTTCAAATTTAGGAGTGAGATTTATAGCCTATAATTTCCAATGTCCCATCAAGATGCTCCTATCTAGAATAAATCCTTTGTCATGCCTGGAATCTTCATGTAACTGTAAGAAAAATCATTTTACAATAGCCTCTACAAGAAATAATGAATACTTGAAGAAAATATTTTGATTTCTTGGCTTTAAATTCCTTTCACATGAGCTAAAAGGAGGATATTTGTGATAGAGGCCAAATAAACTTTGTCTTTATGTGTAACTACATGAAGATCCCCTTGATCACTTATTTCAACAACTAAAAACT
The DNA here is from genome assembly GCA_037957365.1 of Torreya grandis. Classification (NCBI taxonomy): domain Eukaryota; kingdom Viridiplantae; phylum Streptophyta; class Pinopsida; order Cupressales; family Taxaceae; genus Torreya; species Torreya grandis. The sequence continues at coordinate 333,744 of JARHVA010000441.1, forward strand.
TATGGACAACTACCCTCCCCCTCATGAACACCATCGAACAACCTACTCTTTAAATTTTGGCTTAGTAATATTCTAGATCCATGGCCACTTAAATGATCTACCTTGGAGTGGCCCACCTACAATATCTCTCCCTTTGGAGGAGCTTGGATGAATAAAACATGAGAAAATGCAATACCTAAGTTTTCTTGACCCCTTTACCTTTTTGGCTCTAACTTGCCTTTTCACATTTTGTATTTTGCACCTTTGCCCTCTTTTAGGTTTTCCTTTGCATTATCTCCTTTTCAATGCATAAATGCATTATTTTAAACCTTTAAACTATTTGAGCAAATCTTGGCCTCTCTCACAAATTTGTAATTTGCAAATTTCCAAGTTATAATTGGCACTTGTGATTTCCCTAGGAAGTTCCCTTAGGGAAATATTCAAATGAGCACATAAGGGGTTAATAAATCCATATTGAATTGTAATTCATTGAGAATTGACTTTTCCATCTTAAAAAATTTCCTCTCTCATATAAGCTTTATCTGATATCTACACAAAATCATCAATTGCATAAATATAAACCCCTTCATATTGGCATGTCAAAAACATAGTTGTAATGCCAATAGGTTACAAGTGATTTTAAATCCTTCAATTTCCTATGGAGCTACCATGCCTAATTTGCAATTTTTTCTAGTCAACATTATGTCAATGATGAAAGCTCCACTAATTGCCTTGCATAATATCCTTGAATATGACATGTATGCCTATGTGGTATTACCATGTCACTCTATTCATTAACTCAAAATGTGACCATTACCCTTAGGACACATGTCAACATGTCATTAAGTAACCACCATGTCTTTCATTTTATTAGGTTTCCTACCACTTGACTCCTCACTTTCCTTAACTTTGCCTTTACTTCACAATTAGCATCTTCCTAAATGCATGGCATTTTTTCATTTTCCCAAGATCTTAAACTCTCATCCCCTTTATGCCACATGTCACTTTTTCATCCCTCTAGGGTTTCACCTTTATCTCTATAAATAGTCTTACTTCAAATATCATGTGCTTTAGGATGATGCCACATGGCATAATCTTGATATCCCATTAACCTAGATATTTTCATGTAGGATAGGAGTGATGTTAAATTGCCAAAACAAGTGAGTGGGATGATGCCACATGGTGACATATCAAAGACCTTTATCCTAGAAACAAGACCATTTTTATTGATAAAATAGAAATCTTGGAGTGTTGGGAAAGTGGCATGTGGTAATGAAGGAACTACGAGCTTAAGAGCCCAGGTGAATGAAAAGAGTCCATGTAAATGATAAGAGGTCAATTAAAAATTAAAGGTAAAGGCAAGGAAAGTGAGAAGGAGCCAAGTGGTAGGAAACCCATTAGAATGAATGATACATTATTTACATATTGAATAAGTCATGAACTTGAAATTGACGGCCTCTCTAGCCATCAAACCCATCAAAGACTGAGAAATAAACATGTGTCCAATTTGATTCATAGAATCAAATCTTGGCCCAACTAAATTATGAATAAGGTGTGAATAATAAAATTGACCTATGTATAGGGACTAAGCATGGAGCATAAAAGACAAACTCAACCTTGAAGAGGCATTAAAAATGGTTATGCAAATTTTGGGCATGCCTTTAGTCTTTTAGATATCTTGAGTCACCTACTTGGCCACACACCTTAAACCATGAAGAAAATTTGTAACCACCCCATTAACAATAACATTTGATTGAGTTCAAAATCTTCAAGCCTACATGCCTATATAAGATCAACTCTTTCATTGTAATAAGGGATAGATCCTTTTAGTTTTAACAATAAAGTAAGGGGCTAGACTAGTTGGTTCTCCCTAGTTAAGTAGATCAATTATTTTATTTCATGCATTTTCCCTAATTTTTAGATTACTTTTCTTAGTCAAGGCTGTTTGAAAGTAGAGTATATAACTCTTTGAGCATTTGATGAATCCCAATTGATCTTTAATAGAAACATCTTTATCTAAAATATTTATCATGTGATAAAATCAATTTGTGCATGTATATGGTGACCTTGTTTTCCTCTTTAGATCTACTACTTCATTCCATAGACTCTTGTACCATCCTTAGTTAGAGTTGTGTTTAGTTTGGGTTAACTAAAGAGTAGTTTATGCAAAGATTTTTTCATTCAATAGAACAAGGATGGCCAACATTTAAAATTAGGATCTTCTTATTTTTTTTCCCCTCCCCTTCTCTCTTATGATCTTTTTTATCAGAGCATTAGATTATTTTATCTTAGTTTCTAAGTTGTAGTCTAAATTTAAATTTTATCTTGACGGTATGATCCTTTGCTTATCTATTACCCATTTACACATTGTTGAAATTATAATCAATAGATGTTTTCATTTTGAATCAGTGATTTATTTATAGTTAGATCATTATTCTAGTTCATTAGATGTCAACTCTTTATTTCAATTCATACTAACTTATTTGAAATACACATCGAATTACCTTGACATGATATGGTCATAATGAGCTAACTAGGTTACCTTGCATACCAAGACTTGGTAACATAGACCTTGGAAAAGGTTTTCTTCTTGTAATAAATCCATCCTTTTAGGAAAGAAAGGGACTAGTAACCCCTACCTAATTTTTTGTTGTGTCAAAAGATGCATCAATAAACCTAAGTATGGAATTATTAATACAAATCAAAATATGAAAATATATCTACTAACAAAAGAGGAGAAAGATTTAAGAATACTTACCTTGAAGATGAACCTGTCAAGATTCAATCTCTCACTTGGCCAATATTGCTTTGCAAGAGGTTGTTATGTATTTTTAAAAAACTAAGGATGGGAAATAGACTATAGTTTAGCCAAAGACCTCCTAGTGAATCCCAAGTTTTCAAAAGATATGATTCTCCTCCAAAGAAGTACGGGACCCTAAGTAATGACTCCTCAATTAGAATAGTTGATAAATAAATGAAGTAACATAGAAGAGTGATATATTTTCCTCTAATCTGTAATTAGAATGGTAAAAGAGGTGTATATATAACCAAATCTAATCCTAAACCTTTCCTAAGTTTTAATCGACGTAGTTAGATTGATCAACCCTATTATAAAGGAAAGTAGTTAGGTCCAGACTAAGTCCACCTAGGCTGACTTAGTCTTATAACATGCTTAATTCTAATAATAGAGTCAACCCAATTGATTGTGTACTATAAGGTGGTAAAAAGTGATTTGTTTTAGGTAGAGGCTATTTTGGATAGTGAGATGATTAGGAGTGATAAAGAGATGTCAAATCTTAGGGAAATACTTAAAATGAAATTGTGCTTGTTCTAGGTGATGGTATAGGGGACAAAAATGTTACAAAGCATCAATGGTCTACCCACCCCTTTCTTGATGAACCCTTTAATGGTGCACTCAAAGAGATTGAGACTCGATGGGAGACTCGATGGGTTTCTATAAGAGATAAAGCATCAATAATTGATAAATTTTAAAACTATTATGTGTATACACCTCTTAGTGAATCCCAAGTTTTCATGAGACGAGTCTCCTCCAAATAAGTATGGAACCCTAAGCAATGACTCTTCCATTATAATTGTAGATAAGAAGATAAAGCAATGCAAGTAAATAGTTTATATTCTCTTAATATCTAATTTGGAATGGTAGAAGAGGGGTATATATATTTGTATCTAACCCTAAGCCTTTTTCAAGTTTTAGCCAACACAGTCAACCTAATCGACCCTATTAGAAAGAAAAGGAGTTAGGTCTCGACTAAGTCAGCCTAGACCAACTTTGTTCCATAATGTGTTCAACTCTTAGAACAGAGTTGACCCAATCAATTATGTACTATAAGATGGTAAAAAAATTATTTTGGATTAAGTAGGGGTTATTTGGGATGATGAGATGTTTGGAAATGAGTGTTAATAATATGTTAAAACTTAATGAAATACATAGTAGGGACTTGTAATGGTTATAGGTGATGGTATAGGAGAAAAAAATCTTGAAAAGTACTAATGGTCTTCCCACCCCTTTCTCAGTGTTAAGAACCTCTATGCTAAAATACACAATACCTGAATATTGATTAAAAAATATAATATTGCTTTTTGGTAGGAATTAATAACCTCAAAATCACTTGCCACTTCAAGGGGGCTGCCTCCTTATCAGATCATTTGATTCTAATTGATATATTTTGCTTGGATGATCTTACAATAGCATATGCCCCTTTATTTATATTACATATAATCTATCCCAATCATTATTTATATGCATGTGGGATTATTATTCTAATATAATATTCACTATTATTCATTATACTATTACTTTCCTCTATTCTACCCCCCAATATGCATTATATTACCCTCCCTAGGTATTATTGACCAAATTTGACTTTTAGGTCAAATTTGGACCTCAATGGTAAAAAACATAATTAATTTGATGTTATCTAATGTATTTTAAGCCTTAGTTATGGCCTCATAAGTTTATTTGTCATTTTGGGTCATTCAATGGGATTTTAGGGCTCATAAATGCAAGTGGCATGGTTCCCAAGGTGTCCAAGTGTCCTTTTTGACTTTAAAATTTCAAGGGGGTCATATTCCCTATCAATGATGTTAGTTACATCAGAATATTTTAAGTTTTCTAACTAAAATTCAAGAAACCAACTAATGTATGGAGCATTCAGCACTTGTACGGCCCATGGGGGAAAGTGAAACATGGTAAAAGATCATGGAAGGACTATTAATCTTCTTAAAACTCATATAATAACTTTACATTCTCTAAAAGTGCCATTTTTAATGAAAACCCATTATGCTCCTTCTTTGCCTTTTTAGACACATAGAAGTGACCATCAAGTTTGTGCTTAGTATAGACAGCTGAAGAGGTTTCAAGTCAAATTATTTTAGGAGGTGGTATTAAAATTATATACCTTCATTTACATAACAATATTTTAAATAATTATTTCATGTGCTTTATAAACCATCCTCATGAAGTTGACTATGCTTTCCTGCTTGTTGTTTCATGCACCCTATAGGTTTTACTTCATTTTATGAAATTATGTATAAACCATTTCATGATATTGACTCCAAAGGATGTTTAATACCTCAAAAATTCTCTTCATGCTTAGTTTTATGTTCTATGGTGTTTTTATTGGCAAGTTATCTCATGTTGCAATAAGGTGTCAACATTGTGAATTTTTAGTCAGGTTCTTCCTTGTTGTAGAATGGTAGTCTTCTACAGAGGTATCATGTCATATAATATGGTGTTACACATGTATAAATGATAAATTTTCCCTCCCTTCCATGTTTGGTTTCACTAAATCACACTTTGGAGTAACTTTTAATCTTGCCATTCCTCATAGTCAACTTTTCACTCTTTCATACTTGTAGTCACATGTATGAGATTTGTATATCTTGTTCATTAAATGGTAATTAGGATGTGTTATTTGTCCAAGTAATAAATAGTAGAGTTAATTTAGTTTTTAAGTAATATACAAGACTAGTTATAAGCTCATTCCCCACACCAACCAGTCATTAGCGACCCCTACCTGCTTTGTCCCAGATGTTTGCAAGTGTTTTTCATGTTGAAAGGGATGTTTTGGAACTGGTATTAAGTTTTAATTAATTATAATCATGTATTTGATGGATATTTATTTATTTTTATTTATTATTGAGACCATTCATCCACCCTTGTTGCTCCATTCTATACTCATTACCTACATACAACCAATGCACACCTACAAGAGCCTTTTGTTGATGTCATGCTGAGAGGTAGGAATCTTGGTATGTGTTTCAATATCTAAGGATTTATAAGGGTGAATTGGGATTATTTTTTAAGTCATATAAGTATTTTTGAACTTGCACACTTTGTATACTATCCAATTGACCTATTACTATGTATAAAATGACCTCCTACAGGTGGTACATAAGACCCATGAAGGCACTTATATGGAAGGTCAGGTATGGTAAAGCCTCCTCTTGAATCTTATCATGTTGGTTTACCATTACAATATTTTTTAAATTTCAAAAGGGTAAAGGAAGATGTAAGCTATCCTAAAAGAGGTAGATAACTGAGTTTAGGGAAACCTTCCCTAAAATGTGAAAATAGGGGTCTAAGGGGTTTTTTTGGATCTCTTAAAGCATGGTTGCAATGAAATTTGAAACATATAAATGGGTGAACCTTATATAATCTATTATTTACAAGAGAAAATGAAAAAAAATATTTAAAATTATTTATTAAATGTGGTTGTTGGGGGTCCTAAAGTTTCCATCAAAAACACTGAAACTCTACATTAACATCTACATGTTTGGAGGTTTGAGTGACAGTTGATATCCTAAGGTTGAAAACAAAACATTCCCTCATAGATAAGATGAATCAAATTATAAAATGGTATACAAAATAGCATGAATGTCATCATAAATATGTATATGCATATTTTTCAAGCTCATGGCCACCTACAATTGTCCCTTTACAAGAAATGTGCACCTTTCAAGCTCATGGCTATTAGTGTAGGTTTTTATTTTTCCCTATTTATTAATTAGGGAATATTATATATTTTTGCATACATGGAGTTTTCTTACATTCGTGGGATAGGCTAGCTTATGTGGAGATTGTGTGTCATATTTGTGTCATAAGGTGTCATAAGAATGTCATAAGATACTCCTATTCTAGGTATGGGAGTTACTTCTCTATTCTTGGCACCTTGTCACCACCTTTTTTGGAAGAGTCTATTATTGGGGTGCTTTGACCAAATTTTTTGGAGGATTCTATTCTTAGGGTGCTTTGACCACCATTTGTGGAGGAGTTACTTACTAGCTCTCCTATATGTATTCTTCATTTTGGCCATTTCATGTTAATAATCAGATTTTGGTTTTCTCCATTTTTGTCTTGTGCAATTTATCTTCTTATTTTCAAATTTATTTAGCATCTTGTGGTGTGCACTTGTTTATCTTGTGTGATCACATCTCCATTGCACTCACATTATCCAGATTCTGGCAACAACTCTGATAATGGCCACCTATATCACCTATAGCTGGGTATGGAAATAGTGACCCAAACTTGATGTCTAAGTGGTGTTTAGGGAATTTAATGTGAATTAAGGTATATAAAATATTATATATGGATATCATGCTTCATTTAAAGTATTTAAATAGTATTACCAATCTAAATTAAGCTAATATGCACCTATAATAGTCACTTTGGTAGAGTATCTCAGTCAAGAGGGAAGAACTCAATATTATGAGTTTAAAGTGCTTATAAGGAGTATAGGAGAGGTTGGAATGATGAAAAAAGAATATTACCACCTATATTGAGATAATTATTAACTTTATAATCTCCAAAAATTGTAAAATAAACCTACACAGACCTCTTGAAACCCTGTACACACCTACAGCTGAGTGTGCAATCTTGGTGAGGGTAAGATGTGAATATGCAAAGGGGGAAATAAGATTACGAGAAAATTGAAAATTGTTAACAATAATGCAAAATATTTTTTCAAAATCCCTAATACTCTTCAAATTCTATCATCTACTCTCCCTATTGGTCAAAGGTAGTAGTCCGTACAATGAGCTAGGAAATCCATGTTGCTCAATGGGTAAGAATGAAGAATCAAAGGAGAGGAGATTTTTGGGTGAATATCAAGATTATTTATAATTAATTAAGGGTTGATAACAATTTTTAAGAATTCTAATCATTTTTTATTTATCATATAGAGGTCATTCTTAGGTGAAAGTAAAAATGCAGGAAATAGTCCTTTTTTTAGGCTTTTTTTGGGCATTTTGAGTTGGTTAGGTGCCTAATTAGATGAATAAAAATAAAACCTTTGGTAAAAATTCTCATTATGACCTTATAAAACTCATAAAATATTAAATTTTCCTTGTGGAAGATTTATATACCTCACAATTTTGTCTCAAAGGTTAGCTAGTCAAGAAAAATTAGGGTTTGGCAAAACAAGCTAATGAAGTCAAAATGGGTAAAGGGCTTGATAAGAATATTTGGGAACCTCAAGAAAAATATTGTGATGTGTATGAAGGGTAAATAGATTATATTAAGAACTAAGTTAGGATCAGACTTCTCAAAATGATCAAAACACCCTTACACATAGTCTAACTAGACAAGCTCCTATTAGGCCTAGTTGGTGAATGAAAGAAACAAATGAAAAAGAGTGATTAGGAGGTTATGTGATGTAGGAGCATCATATCGTTTATGTAAATTTTTTATATGAAGGTAAAATTTTCTCAAATAAACCTTTATTTGAAGGTAGGACCTATATAATATATATAACCTTAAAAGGTCAAAACTATGTTTTAAAATATTTATTTAAGCATGATAAACCACTCATCATGTCTTTAGAAGGTTTAGTGGTACATTGGAAAAGGAAAACTAGGCACATTCTATGGAGGAGACTTTGTCTTTTTTATTTATTAGGAAGCCTATGTTTGTCCATTGGTTGAGAAAAGATAGGATTCATGCCTATCAAGAAGTACTTAATAAATCCACCTACGTACAGATGGATAAGGGATGGAGAAGAGGTGCTTAGGCTTAATTGGTTTTAGGATTGAAATTAGGGTTGGAGGTTTGTAAGAAGGTCTAAAATAGGTAAACAATAAAAATATTATATGTTCACATAAATATGGATGAAATAGTGTATTTTTTTTCATGCGTAAGAGTTTATTGTATGTACTTCTTAATGTATATATGTGTCTTCTATTTGTGAAATAATAGTGGGATTTATTGCATAAATGAAGAGACTTGTGAATCGAGTCACTAATTTCATAGGTTATTTTCAATATATGAGCCAAATTTATTCCATTTTTAGTAACTTCATATTATTCTTGACATATTAGTGATATCACACAATAAATTGTCTTTGCATGAATAAATAATAAGCTAGAAGCATGTATTTATGGTTGCACTAGCTCGTGTATAAAATTGGGAGCCAAGGGAATACTAGTTATACGTGGTTCTATGAAGACTGTAATTTATTTATGGGAATAAAGGATGGATACATAGAAGGTTGAATTTGATTTGATATGTATGAAGGAAATTATTTCAATCTATGAGTTCTTGAGTCTACTTAGACCAATCTATACATAGTCGATTCAAATAACAAGGAATAATTATTGATCGATGCAAGCCCATCCAAGTGTGTACGGAGCATTGAAGTTAGGTATGAAATATTAATAAGTAATAATGTTTAGGTTGAAGAACCATTTATTTACTTTGTTTTCTATTTGATGAAGTGAACATTCTTGAAGTGCTTATAATCTTAGATGGTATCAACGTTCTTTTTGAAGAATGTGTTTTGGTAATCAAGGTTGAACATGATAATTTGAAGAAAGAAGTATCTATTTTGAAATTTATGTTAAATATATCTATCATTTAGATGTTTGTGTATTGTAACTTTGTTGTCACATATATACCAGTGTTAATGCTTGATCTATTCAAACTATAGTGCATCCATTATCAACATCATGAATTTGTGACTCTCAGACTCTATTTTAGATTTGGTCGTATCAAGTTTGATTATATTAAAACCATGATTAGATTCTTGGGATACATATGAGTAACTAAAAAATATTTTTTTGATATTTTTAATTCTCTCACAAAGAAACATGATCAGAGTATATATACATTATTAATATGTCCTATTCAGACATAGAGATAAACGCATATTTATAGTATGTTGAAAGTGCAGAGGGGTTTTATGAGTCCATTAAAATCCTTGACTTAAATGGATTTCAATTTTGATGAAGTCAAAATAGTTGAGATATATAGAATGGTGGTAGTGTAACTCTTGGGCTGAGTTAAAAAAAGAAAAGAACATAACTTGATATTGGCAACAATGTTAATGTTGTTAGACAAGAGGGATGCTTCGAGAGATTTGACCCTGTACATGATGGTAACAAGGATTTTGTGAAAGAAATAAAGAAATAAAATATCATGCATTGTAAGTAGTTAAATTTTCCTTATCTGGTGATCTTAAATTCTATACATGCATTAGTTTGGAAGTAGTGTTTGAAAGTCAGTGACCAGTTTATGTATTTAATGATATTTCATAGTCATCAATGTAAGGTGTCAAATTGATATTAGGGTGATTGACCACATTATAATCATATTCATTAATTCAAATGATTGGGAAAGTGTTTTCATGAGGAGTATTATGTACCGAGTAGACTCAAGATTAGAGAAATCATAATACCATTGGACAGACCTTACAAAGTAGCCAATGAGTTGTTGAATGTTTGAATATTGAATACATAAGATGTTCATAGAATGAAGGAGATGGAGCCTGCATGTTCTAGAGTTCTCTACCCAAATAATTTTGCATGCAAAAATAATAAAGAGAATTCTACATTAGTAATGGGATAAGACTCCACTGGTTGTATATAAAGTGTTATGTTTAGATAGTTAGAAGAAAAAAGAAGAAGAAACCATGCACAATGGTTTAAATGTGCATGCAATGCAAGATCTCAATATGCCAAACCCATCATTTTAAAGAAGATATTTTAAATAGAATAAAGGTGGAGTTAAGTTAGTGGAAGTGGTGAAGACATCAGTATCTATGCAGGGAAATTTATGGCAAGTGAATTATCAAGTAATGTGATTGATAAAAGACAAATAATGAGTTAAAGAGTAGTTGATAACAATAGAGACAGTTGATGTAAAAAAAGAGTATGGTTAAAATATATTTGATATTGTATGTATGTAAATGAATTATTGAATCCTATGTTGAGAATTAAATGTAGGATACTTGAAGGTAGAAGCAAGATAATATAAAGAGATAAAATTAGTTAGATCAATCAACAAACATACACTTAAAAAGTGTAAATCTTTTAAAACATAGTATTGACCTTTTAAGGTTATATATATTATATAGGTCCTACCTTCACAGAAAGATTTATTTGAGAAAATTTTATCTTCATATAAAAAATTTATATAAATGAGTTTATGATCTTGCATCATTATGTGATGACTTTTTAAGCTTGAATTAAGTATGAAAAAGAATGAGACACCAGCCTGACTATGAAATATCAGTCCAAATAGCTAAAACTAGAAGGGTGCATGATAAGCCTATTAGGCATTGAAGTGACCTAGAGCCAATTAGGGGTCCATCTACACTTATAACTCTAGGTGGGATATCTAGTTGATTATAACATGTATATGAGATGTATTTAGACATTTCTAAGCTTATGATATGTAGAGGAACCTTTAAGAAAGCTATTTTTAGCCTAGAGACTATCCAAACATGTAGGAATTGTAAAAATAAGCTTGATAACCTAGTTTTAAATGCTCACATCTTTCAAGAGATTATAAATGGATTCCAAAGGATTTTTTAGGGGTTATTAGGGTATTTTAACATCATGTTTTTGTTATTTTTTGGTAGTTCTAACATAGGGATTTATGAACAAAGCTTAAGGAAAAAAACTATCTAAAACACTTAATAAACCCTTAGAAAGACCAGATGGAGAAAAAAAGCTTGGATAGCTATCCATTTGACATATTTTGACCATGAAATTTATTTTAAATTATAAAGGAATCTCTCAATCTCTTCCACACATTTTTTATTTGTATGTAATTGTATGAATAGGGTATAAAATAGGGTAATTTTGACTATTTTATGTGTTTTGCAGGTTTTAGAAGAGATCTAAAGATGAAATCAAGTTTGGTAGGAATAATTGGTCTTAATATAAATAATTATGGCCATATAATTTTGTGAAAAAATTTATAAGTTTTCAAACAATATCTCTCATCTCAGCAAATCAAAACTAGTATAGTGAACACAATGGTGAGAAGGGTGAAAACTTCAAGTGTGAGCCTTTTTAGGGTGTAAATAAGTAGTATAAGGCCATGAATATTATTTCCAAGTATCATCCACTCCCTCCTATATATTTTCATGGAAAATTTAAGCCAATTTTGAGGCCAAGTGTGAGGGGTGACTGAAAAAGGAGTTTTTTAGACTACAGATGGTGATGTCTCATTTTTAGAAGTCTCCAGATGACCAAAAGTGAAAAAAATGCATAGAGAGGCATGTATAAAATCCCTACCTCTCATACCAATCATCAGACCTATCCATATTATGTTATGGGATGTTCAAATAGGTGTGGATGATGAAGATAGTTTTATAAGCCAACACAAGGAGTTTCATGCCATTTTTCATGAGTTTCATGACCTATATGGACACTTGTACTTCATAAAATTTCATGGTTAATTTCATACCTATTACTCATGTATATTTAACCTCTTTTCTTTGCTTTCAGGTGTCCAAGTGACCTTTATACTTCCCTTATCTTGCCCCTCTCCCAAATGCTATAAAGAGTGACTCTTTTGGATTTTTTAATCAACCTCCATTAGTTGGTTGTGAAACCCTAGCCAATTTTATACTTGAACATATCTTACAGAAATAAATAATTGAATTTTCCTACTTACATGTTGTACAATTGATTCTTGTTACAATCTTGTTGGTCTTCTCTAGTAGAAGATGATCTTTTCTAACATGTTATCCTTGATTATTCACCAAGTGTGTAGAGGAGTAATTATTATAGGTCTTTATTAGTGTTATATTTTAGTGTCTAAGTGTCTTATAATTGGTTGATACTATATTCTCCTAATAAATTATTCATTACCCTTCTAACCATGAAAATACCTCTTAAACCTAACATATGAAACATTAATGTAACAATCTATCTTGAGTTATGAGTTTTGTGTGAAGAAAGTTTTTTTTTTATCTAAGTAGTATAAGTTCAGTCAATAGGAGGAATTAAATATTATTGCATCACCTTTTAACTTTCTAGTTTGTCTTCTTAACCATTTTCATGCAAAGTTGATAAGTGAAGGTGTGTTTCAAAGAATGCATTAAGAGAACTAGCCCTACTAGAGATTCATCTCATAAAATTGACTACCCACAGCAAGTGAGATGTTTCCATTGTGCCACTTGGATTAGGATAGTTGATACATCTCCTCAAAGGGTGTAGATCTAAGTGAAAATAATTTTTGGCATGCCCAATAAGACTTTAAGTCCTAGAATATTATCCAAGATTGGTGTTGGTCTTGACATATTTGTAGTCACAAGAACATCTATATTCAGTACCTGGAAACTCCACTAAGTTTTCAACTCTTTAGTTTTTTATCAATCCTTAAATTCCATGCCAAAGGTGACCACTAGGTTTGATGCTAAAGGTATACCTTTTGAGTTTGTGTAATTGCCTTTATATTCTACTTAAAGATTTAGATTTGTGAATAGTCATCCTTATTTAAGGGAGTTAGTGTTTAAGAAGTCAATTCCTACTTAGTTCAACCCTGATACCCATAGTTTACATTCCAATATGGCTATGAGGCAACCTTTTATAGCCTTAACTATAACATTTATTTTGAATCTTGCCCAATATGATCAAATTCCTAGAGTGGCCCTTAAGAGTGTTCCATCTTTTAGTGGAGAAGGTCCTACTACTCCTATTGAACACATCATAAACATAGCAAACTTCTGAAATATCCATAATATCACTCAAGAGAATGTAGCCATCAGGTTATTGGCATTGTCTTTCAAATGGAAAGCTTTATATTGGTATGGGACTTTACCTAATAATTAAATTGCTTCATGGGATGAACTAGGAGACCTATTGTCTAAGAGGTTTAAAGAGAAGAGTGATTATCTATCACTAGCTGAGTAATTGACCACTATCAAGAGGGTTCCTCAAGAGTTTATATAATTTTTTAACTCTAGATTTCAAAATACATACGATAGGATCCTAGCCCTTGTGAGACCTACTCCAAATTATGCCTTCTTATACTACCTAAAGGCATTGAATAGTGATATAGCCATGATGATCCAATCCATGAGTGGGAATACAATACCTAGTGCTTATGAGATAATTATCAATGCTAAGAATTATCTTATTCAAGAAGATAAAATTTATCCTAGACCACCAATGCCATTATTCCCTGATTTATAGCCTCTTAGTCAAGTTGCATTACCTACTTTGGCTCCTTTTCCTAATAGTCAATAAAAGTTTGCCCTTGCCCCTACCAATGAGATTCATGAAGTCAAAGTTTGCTTCAAAATGTCACTAATGAATTTTTTGCTCTTAAAAGGCAACAAGCTCAAATTTATAGGCCTTACAAATCCTAAAATCAGTTCAGGAAAGCAAATAGGCCTCCTTTTCAAGGTAATGCTTAAGGACAAGGTCAAATAACACAAGTTATACCTTACCAAAGTTACAATCCTAATGCCCCATCATCTTCCAAATCTCTTATTCCCACTCAAAACAACTTTATTCAAGAAAAACCATGTTATCCTTCCTATGACCAAAATCAAAACCAAGTTATATATGCCAATGAAATGCATAATCAAGCCATGATAATGCAAGGTAATCAAGCATATCAAGTTTACACTTTTAAGGTGCCAATGAAAAATGGATTGGAAAATGGAAAAACATAATTTGATTCTACTATTATAAATCATTTGGAGGGAGATTTTTGTGCCATCAGTCATTTGAGAAATTCAAGTAATATGAATGGTTGTGTATCCTCTAACATGAGATCTAAGAAGAGGGTTGTTGAAGAGACACAAGGGGATAATAAAGGACCTATTTTGACTCCTACATCATATCCAATGGTGGGTGGGTCCAATTCAACTCCTAAGGTATAGGAAAATAAGAAATTTCAAATTTCAAAACAAGTTCCAACATATCCACCTTCATAAGCTACACCATAAGGTACTAGTGCTTCCAAAGAGACTTTCAAGATGAGCAATCCTTCTATAAATGTTTTGGATCAGATGAATAAGTTAAACATGAATATTTCATTATGGGATTCATTGAAAATACCAAGAAAAAAATATATCCTTCAAAAAGAATTGATTGGATTAGGTAAACAAGTTAGATTAGCTATGACTACAAATGTTTTCTTGGTGAATGGAACTCAACCCATTGATGGATAAGTGAAGAAAACTGATATGACTCCTCATTTTTATCTATCCTTGATCATTGGTGATTGATTAGTTCACATTTTCATCATAGATAGTGGGGCTAGTACTTTAGTTATGCCCAAGTTAATAGCAGATAAAATAGGCATCAAGTATGAACCAATGGCTAAAGGAGTCCTACAATTGGATGGATCACCAGAAAAGACCTTGGGAGTAGTCAAGGATTTGAATTTGATTTTACATGTTTGTCCTAGTTTTTTCATCCCTTATGATGTGGTTGTGGTAGATTTACCCCTATATTTTACTCTTTGTTTGTCAAGAGAGTTTATAGCCAGGATAGGTGGATACTTGGAAACCAATTGGTCCTATATGGTTTTTAGGACAAATTATGGTACTAAGGTGAATATTGAATCAGAACCTATTCATCACAATCATTTATATCCCTACATGCCTAAGGTTTTAAATGTCAATTATGTTATTCTTGATGAGGAGGAACTTCACATGGATCAATCCCCAACTTCTTCTCTTGAAGGAGTTTCTTATTTGTATTTAAATGAATGGGGAGTTGAACACTATGAGCATGATCCTTAAAAATTCATAGATAAATTTGGTCTTGGAGTGTATTCCATTCATGAGGAGACTCTTTCATTCCAAACTTGATGAATCCAAGTGTAAACATGGATGTTTTATGGCATTTATTCTTTGATGTATCTAGAGTCAATGTTGGAGTAGGTGGTGAAGCAATGTTAGTTTATCCATCCAAGGAAAGGTACTACTCTATTTTTAGATTTCACTACACTTGTACTTATAATTTGGTAGAATATGAGTCCCTCATTCATGGTCTTGAGTGGGCTAGGAAAAGAGGTGTGAAAGAGTTACAAGTGTTTGGTGATAGTGAGTTAGTTGTGAATCAAGTAAAACACCAATATATGACTAAGAACTCTTTACTTAAGTCTTATAAGCATAGAGTATGGGATATTGTGGAGAATTTCCAAGCTTTCAACATCCAATATATCCCAAGAGAAGATAACAACATGTTGATAGGTTGGTAGTAATTATAGCCCAAATTGATGTTCCAAAGAGGATAAGAGGAGATAAGAACTAGACTCATCTCAAAGTGATTGTAAGGCCCTATATACCTGATAATCTCACTAATTTTAAAGTGTTTGATAGTGAAAAACAAATAACTCTTTTTATACAAGAGGAGGCTAATATTTCCTCAAAGAATCATTCCAAACTACAGCAGCAATAGAGATGGCAGATTGTATAATTGAAGACAAATAATCTCCCTAAAGGCTTAGTCACACTTAAGAGTATCTTTAATGATAATTCTCAATTGAAGAAGGAAAATGTAAGCATGTATACTAATCAAGAAAACTATGAGAGAGTACAAATCTTCAAGGATAAGTTGTTTTCTCTTGGGAAGGTATGTATGAGAGAAGAAAGATATGCTTTCATTGAGTTATGCAAGGAATTTTCTGATGTCTTTGCATGGGAATATAGTGATTTAAAGGTATTTGATCCAAAATTAGATCAATATACCATAGATATATATGATAATTTTAATCCTATCAATAAAATATAAAGGCCAATCAACCTTAAGATTGAACCTCCCATGAAAAAGGAGCTTACAAATTTGATTGAGTCTAAGATCATTTTTCCTATTAAGCATTCAACTTAGTTGGAAAACTGAATCCTAGTAATCAAGAATAATGGGGAAATTAAGTTATGTGCTGAATTTATAAATTTTAATATATTTTATTTGAATGAACATTATCCTCTTCCTTTTATGGAGTATATTTTGCAAGTTATGGTAGGCAGTGAAAGGTTCTCTCTCCTTGATGGATACACAGGGTATAATCAATTTTTGGTAAAGCTACCAATATAAGATAGAATTTACTAATAAATGGGTTTATATGCTTATAGGAAAATGCATTTTAGTTAGTCTAATGTTGGTGAAACATTTCAACGTGTAATGGACATGGATTTTCAAGGTCTAATAAATGATATAGTGTTGGTGTATCTTGGTGATATCAAAATTTTCTCTAAGGATGCAAAGGACCATTTGACTCATTTTAGGAAGATTTTTGAGATATTTATAGAGTTTGGAATCTCTCTTAACCCAAATTATTATGTGATTTTTGTCCATGAAGGCAAACTTTTAGGACACATTGTCTCAAAGAGAAAGGCCTATCCATAGATCCTGAAAGGGTGAGTGCAATCTTGCCATTAACTTTGCCCAAACACAAGAAAGGTTTGAAATTTTTTTTTGAAAAATTTAATTTTTTAAGTAGGTTTATTCCTTATTTTGGTAATTTAGTCAAGCCTTTAACCTCCATGTTAAGTAAATATGAAGTGTTTACTTGGACAAGGAGAAGGAAGGAGAGTTTTGAAGAGATCAAGCAAGCTATTGCTCAATCTCCAACTCTTGCATGTCCTAATTTATCAAAACATTTCAACTTGTACACCTTTGTAAATGAATAAGTAATCTCTATCATGATCATGCAAGCAAATTAAGAAAACTTGGAGAAGCCTATTGCCTTCTTTATTCAAGGATTAGAAGGCTATGAGGTAAGGTACACTTATGTAGAGAAGTAAGTACTTTTAGTTGTTAGAAGTATAAATAATTTTAGGCACATATTTTATAAAAACAAGATTAATATATTGGTACCTCATCCTAGTGTCAAATACTTTATTTTGAGTAGATATTTGAATGAAAAAAGGGCTAGTTGGATCACAAAACTGATAGAGTATGATGTAGAAATCAAGACAACCAAGCTAGTGAAAGGGAAAAGATTATGTGAGCACCTTGATTCAGATTTGAGGGAACAAAAATAAGTTGTTTTATACCTTCATGATGATCCTATGATAGTTTCATCTTCATCAATGAGAATTTGGATACAAGAAATGATCCATTTTCTTCAAATTGGTGAGTGTCCACAAGGCCTAGATAGAGCTAAAAGAAGGTACTTAAGATTACAATCTATTCCTTATGTACTTGTTGATGGAGTGTTTTATAGGAAGGACTTATCAGGTGTAATTTTAATGTGTTCAATAAGATCAGGTTGAGGAAATATTTCTTGAGTTTCATGATGGACCAGCTAGTGGTCACTTTGCTCCAAGAACCATAGTTGTTAAGATTATGAGAGATAAATATATTTGGCCTAGTTTGTTCAAAGACACCCATGCTTGGGTAAGGAAATGTCAAAATTTTCCTCTCTTTTATGGTAATCAAAATATTATAGCCTTGCCTCTACATCCTATACAATTATACCAACCTTTTATATAATGGAGTCTAGATTTCATAGGCCTAATCAACCAACTTTATAGTATTGGCCACAAGTGGGTGTTGACTACTACAGATTACTTTATAAGATGGGTGCAGGCTATATCTCTCAAGGAAGAAAATGAAAGTTTTGTTTTAGACTTCTATGAAGGCATAGTGACAAGGTTTGGGGATCCTTCAATAATGATTTTAGACAATGCATTTTCTTTCCTTGGAATGAAGACAAGTGAGTGGGCTTTGAAACATGGTATTTATCTTAGTACTTCCTCCAACTATTATCCATAAGGGAATGGTCTAGATGATTCCACTAATAAGAATCTAATCATTATCATAAAGAGGACAATGGATAAAAACCAAAGAACTTGGCATTCTAAGTTGAAGATAGCTCTTTGGGCTAATAGAATCACCCCCAAAAGAGCCATTAGAAACTCACCATATACACTTGTTTATGAAAGAGAAGATAGACTACCTATTTCACTTGAGTTTTCCTGCCTTGGATCTCACTTACCATCTAGAGTTGATAGAAAATGAAAGCATGGAGGTTAGATTATGTGATTTGATGGATCTTGAAGAAACAAGAGATCAAGCTATGCAAAATATGAGGGCTCATCAAGATCAAACAAAGAGATACTTGGATAATAAATCCATGCCAAGAAGTTTCCAAGAGGGGGTCATTATTCTAAAGTGGGATGAAGATAGGGCTAAGCCTAGAAAACATGTAAAGTTTGATACTTTGTGGAGTGGACTTTATGTCATCACTCAATGAAAGCAACATAATGATTTCTAACTTTAAAATTTGGATGGAGAGGAGCTTCATATCCCAATCAATGGGATATATCTCAAACATTGTTACTAAGGTTCTCCTCTCTCCTTGTACATAGTTGTTGTTTTCCTTGTTTTCCCTAAGTGCTCATGCACATGTGTGAGTCTTGTTGGTGTCTTGCTTTGTTTTGTGTTGCTTGGTGTGTTGTGGTTATTTTGTGTGTGTTTTAGGCAATTCCTTTATAGTTGTATTCAATTTTTCATTGAATCCCTAGCCCATGGATTGATAAAACTATTGGTCTTTAGTATAGTAGGCATACTACCCGTATGAGTAACCATTTTATTGATCAAATTTGATTTTTAGGTCAATTTTGGACCCCTATAGGTTAAAAACTTGTTTTTTAGATGGATATGGGTCTAATACTTTGTCATAGGGTATATTATATTTCATTTTATGTTATCTAATGTATTTTTAGCGTTAGTCATGGTATCATAAATTTATTTGTCATTTTGAGTCATTTAGTGGAATTTTAAGGGTCATAAATACAAGTGGCATGTTTTTCAAGGTGTCTATGTGTCCTTTTTTCATTTAAAATGTCAAAGGGGTCAGATTCCATATCAAAGATGTTAGTTACATCAGAATATTGTAGGTTGTCTAACTAAAATTTAAGAAACCAACTAAAAAAGGGAGCATTTGGCACTTGTATGGCCCATGGGGGAAAGTGACACATGGGAAAATATCATGGAAGGCCTCTTTATATTCATAACACTAATATCAGCACTTTACACTCTGAAAGTGCCATTTTAAGGCAAAATTGTTCTACTCCTTCTTTGCCTTTCTAGACATACATAAGTGACCATTAAGTTTATGCTTAGTATAGACAACTGAAAAGGTTTCAATTAAAATGATTTTAGGAGGTAGTATTACACTCAGATACCTTCATTTCCATAATAATAGTTTAAATAATGGTGGCCTATGCTTTATAAACCATCTTCATGAAGTTGAATTTGATTTTATGCTTATTATTTCATACACCCTATAGGTTTTGATTTATTTTTGGCAAATCCATACAAACTAGTTGGTGAGATTTACTCCAAAGGATTTTGACTACCTTCTAAAATGATCTTCATTCTTAGTTTCATGTTTCATGGTTTTTTTATGGGCAAGTTATCTCCTGTTATAGGAAGGTGTCAACATTGTGAAGTTTTAGTTAATTTCTTCCTTATTGCAGAATGGTAGTCTTCTACAAATGTCTCATGTGATAAAATATGGTGTTTCACATGTCCCAATGTCAAATTTTCCCTCCCTTCCATGTTTGGTTTCACCACATTACACTTTGGAGTAACTTTCAATCTTCTCATTCCTCATAGTCAAATTTTCACTCATTCATATTTGCAGTCACATGTATGAGACTTGTCTATCTTGTTCATGGAATGGTAATCAGGATGTGTTAGTTTTCTAAGTCATCAATAGCTGAGGAGAGTTCATTTGGTTATTAAAGAAGATACAATACTAGTTATAAGCTCATTCCCCACACCAACCAGTCATTAGAGACCCCTACCTACTTTGTCCCAGATGTCTGCAAGTGTTTTTCATGTTGAAAGGGATGTTTTGGAACTATTATTAAGTTTTATTGAATTAAAATCATGTATTTGAGGGATTGACATTGATTTTGAGTTATTCTTGAAACCATTCATCCACCCTTGTTATTCCATTCTATAATCACTGCCTACATACAACCAATGCACACCTACAAGAGCCTTTTGTTGATGTCATGTTGAGAGGTAAGAAGCTTGGTATGTGTTTCAATCTCTCAAGATTTCCAAAGGTGCATTGGGATGCTTGGTGAAGGCATAGAAGTGTTTCCAAACCTACACACTTTGTATACTATCTAATTGACCTATTATTATGTATAAAATGACCACCTATAGGTGGTACCTAAGATCCATGAAGGCACTTGTATGAAAGGTTAGGTATGGTAAAGCATCCTCTTGAATATTATCAGTGTAGGGTTTTCCCACCTACTGGTTTTACCTACACATCTTTTCAGCTTACTTAGGTTAGTTAATTAAGCCATTAGGGGTCATTTACCCTTAAGTGGGTTTTAATTGTGAGTTAGGGTTTTACCTTTTTAGTGACTTAATCTCACCCTATATGTACTTTATTTTTTTCTAAAGTGGCTAATGCAAACATTTCCTTTATGGAATTTTCTTATTTTTGGAACTCCTACTCTACCTCTATAGGAATTTGACATTCATCACATGGATGCTATTCAGAGATCTTGGAAAAATCTATCATGGTATCAGAGCTTTCTTGATAGCCTCATGTATTTGTCTCTTTTGGTAAGATCTTCCTACATTCACCTTACTATTTTTTCATACTGTACGGCTGCCATTTTTGACCTTGGAGGCATTTTCTAAAAACTACCTTGAAACTCATCTCAAAAAGCCTTTGATGAAAAATTTATTTACACATATTTTTTGGGTTTTTTGATATCTAAACTGGGTTATTTTTATATTTTTGAGAAATTTCATGGTTTTTCTAAAAAAATAATTTCTTCCATCTAGTCAGATGTCTATACGGATGAAGTCATCAAGCCTACAAACCTCAAAATTTGTTTATAGACTAAATCAGGTTCTCAAAGGGCCATTACTTATTGTGAAGACCAAATCATATTTTTAGAGATTAATTACTTGATTCTAGACCATATCAGGTTTTCAAAGTGCTACAACTTACTTGCAAACAAAATCAGGGTTTTGGCATTACATTACTTCCAATTCATGAAGTTAAGTAGTACAAAAAACCCAAATTATACTACTTAAAAGTAATTAGGCTTCTCTAAGGTAACTAATTGGAAGTAATTGGGATTTCCAAGGGTCATTACTAATCCATAGAAGTAGTAAAGCAAGTCCAAAATCCTAATTTACTCTTCGTCGATCAATTTAGGTTTTCCAAGGTCAACTACTTATTACTTTTTTTAGTTGTAGTTATTTAAAACCCCAAATTAAAGTAGTTGGAAGAACCTGATTTACACTACAACACCAATTCAGGTTTTGGAGGCAATCTTACTAAATTTGAAGTCTAAAATAAAGTAGTTGGAAGAACCCAATTTATTCTAGCTAGACTCATTCAAGTTTTCAAAGGTCAACAACTTATTACTCCTCTGAATTAAAGTAGTTAGAAGAACCTAATTTACTCTGGCTAGACCCATTCATGTTTTCAAATGCCAACAACTTATTACTCCTCTGAAGTAAAGCAATTGTAAGAACCCAAAGTAAAGCAACTATGAAACCCTGCATGATGTTCAAAAGGGTGTCAAATTTTAGGTGAAAGTTAATGAAGAAATAGATTAAAGTTTTTGCCATTTTTAGAGTGTGAAAAAAAGTTTTCCATTTTTGGAAAGGGTCTAGGAATATGTGGTAGTAAGAACTTGTAAGTGCCATAAATTTCAATCCATAGCTCTGTTTTGGGTGTTTTTTTTTTAAAGTGCATAGTTTTTTAAAATCTATGCATTGGTGGTATTGTTTTAGACTTTTGTAACATCTATTTTTTTCATGGTATAATAGCTTAAATCACACTTCATCCTTAATACTCTTTCTTGGATTCATTATTGGTTGAATCTGATGTCCTAGTTCCTTGTACTTACGCACCTACTACTCAAGACATATTTTTAGTTTAATCCAATGTCTCTAGGAGTGTGCTTGTATTTGAAACATTCAAGGGGGGTCATTGATTATAGTTCTAAGGGGGTACGGTGTTGTGTTGTGCATTCTTTCTTTTGCTACATTCTTCTTTACTTATTGTAATAATATTTACTTTTGCACTATAGATTCACTCTCTATGAGTCTACTTACACTATTTAATTATCATGAATTAACACCTAGAATGGAAATCATCTTGTAATTTAAGGGTTACCATCAAATTATAATAGGCACTAAGACTGAACCTACTGATGTTAGAGAAAAAATCAAATGGTTTAACCATTATGACAAAGTCCATGGACTACTATGTCTCTCAATCTCGCCAAATCTACTCTGTCACATTGAATCTACCAAAACACATACTAAAGTATGGACCACACTGTCCAAGCTCTTTGGAGTGCAAGATGTTATGAGAGGACATGAGCTAGAACATGAGCTCTTCAGATTGAGCCTAGATGACTTCAATGATCTTCAATATTTTTTCACCAAGTTTAAACTTTTGAGATTACAATTGAAATCATGTGGAATTGACAAGAAATATGAACAACTTGTTTTTCCAATACTCTCTAAACTAGGTCTTGAATATTTTATATTTGTGTCCACTTTTCATGCTACTAAGAGTGCTCTTGACACTACATGGAAGATGCCTTCTTTAGATACCTTTGTTGCTAACTTGATTCAAGAGCAAGATAAGTTGATAAAAATGGGCACAGTGAAGTCATCTAAATCTCATGCATTGCTTGCTAAGAAATATAAGTCTTCTAACAGTAGAGAGAGAAAGTAGAGCAAAAAAAAAGGATGAGAAAGGTGAAAATATTTCCACCTTCAAATCAAATAATGTGACCTCTTCTTCTATTCATAAGCCTAAGAAAGATTGGATCAAATGTGGGCATTACTCAGGTAAGTATGATGAGAGTAAATGTTTGAAGAAACAAATTGACCACCTTACTATCCTTCGTATTCAAAATAACATAGTTATTCCAAATTTTGTCAAACTATCTTCATCAACCCATGAATCTACTAAGGAAAATGAATCTAGAAAAGAAAAGGCAAAAGGGAATAACAAGGGGAAACATAAGGGCAAAGCATTAGTTGTAGTTGTGCCTCCAACTCATCCTACATGGGTCATTGACTTTGGTGCTTCACATCACATGGCCTCTTCATAGATTCAGTTCAGTTCCTTCAAACAATTGACATGTCCTCTATATAATTAGGTGAAAACACTTCTAAAAAGGTTATCGAGAGAGGGTCTATTGAAGTGAGTGGTGAAATATTCAATAATGTTCTAAGTGTTCCCTCACTCTTAACTAATCTCTTGTCAACCTACCAAATCACTCACCTTGGTCTGGGCATGCGAGTTGAATTTACTCTAGATTCAGCGTACATCAAGGAATTACACAGTGATACTATTTTGGATATAGAAATGGTCGATCATCAGACTCAGCTATATAACTTCTCACACTTTTCTCCTAACTCTCCTTTAAATTATTTAGATTCCTCTTCAAACTTACCTGTACCTATTGACATTTCTAATCTTGAGCTTCTTTCTGATATTGACAACTCTTCTTCTATAGATGACTACAACAGTGAAATGGATGCATATCCACCATCTCCTTGTCACCTTCCAGATATTCAAGAGTTAGTTCTTGACCCACCTACCTCTGGTCTAATTTCAACATTATAGGGTAATAGTCTACTGATACAAGACACATCAGACATCAGGTAGTCTATTCCATAGTTAAAAAGGATTTTGTAGACCTTCTTTGCCTCTACTTTTATTACACTATCTTGGCATAGATAAATTGGGCCACCTACCTCATAGTATGAGGATCATTCATTTCATAAGAATTACACCTTGGTTGAAGATCTATCAGGCACTTAACAGATAAACTCACTATTCTAGGTAATCCACTCTTCACTACATCTACTTTTGAGTCACAATCACTTTTGAGCATTCCTCTGGGAGACACCAAATGGTTATAGTCAATTGTAGACCTTAGTGGGGATTTTTAACCCTTTTCTCTTCTTTTCTCTCTTTTTGGGAGGAGTTTTGTTCCTATAAGTTTTATCCTTTGCCTCAATTTATGGGAGTTTCATTATACTTGGGTACCTCATCAGGCCTCATTGCTAGGACCCAATTATTCTACCCACCTAAGCTATGCTTCAGGGAGGGTGTTAGTGTAGGCTTTTTCCCACCTAGTAGTTTTACCTACATGTCTTTTTAGCTTACTTAGGTTAATTAATTAAGTCATTAGGAGTCATTTACCTTTAAGTGGGTTCTAATTGTGAGTTAAGGTTTTACATTTTTGGTGACCTAATCTCACCCTATATGTACTTTATTTTTTTATAAAGTGGCTAATGCAAAAATTTCCTTTATGTAATTTTCTTATTTTTAGAGCTCTCATTCTACCTCTACAAGAATTTGACATTCATCGCATGGCCGCTATTCAGATATCTTAGTGAAATTTATCAACTATTAGCATTTTGGTTGATCATTAAAAGCTTATTTGATATGTCAAAAGGGCAAAGAAACATGTAAGTTATCCTGGAAGAAATAGATGACTGAGTCTAGGGAAACCTTCCCTAAAATGTGAAAACAAAGGTCTAAGGGGTTTTTGTGGATCTCTTAAAGCATGGTTGTAATGACATTTGAAATATCTAAATGGGTGAATATTATAACTCTAGTATGGAAAATATACATGCAAAAAATGGAGTCAAAAGGATTAATTAAAGGTGGATGTTTGGGTTCTTGAAGTTGCCCAAAAAAACATTGAAACTTTACATTAACATCTACAGGTTTGGAGGTTTGAGTGACAGTTGATATCCTAAGGTTAAAAAAATTAATCCCTCAGGGATAAGATGATTCCACTAATAAAATGGTATGAAAAATATCATGAAGGTCATAAAAAATATGTATATTCATATTTTTCAAGCTCATGGTCACCTACAGGTGTCCCTCTACAAGAAATGTGCACCTACAGCTGGGTATGGAAACATTGACCCAAACTTGATGTCTAAGTGGTGTTTAGGGAATGTAATGTGAATAAAGGTATATAAACTATGATATATGGATATCATTATTTATGTAAAGTCTTTAAACACTATTACCAAGCTAAATTCAACTAATATGTACCTACAGCAGTCACTTTGGTAGAGTGTCTCAGTCAAGAGGGAAGAACTTAGTCTTATGAGTTCAAGGTGATTACAAGGAGTATAGGAGAGGTTGGAATGATGAAACAAGAATATTAAAACCTCTATTTATATCATTATGAACTTCATAATCTTTAAACATGTAAACAAAGTCTACAAGACCTCTTGAAACCCTTACACACCTACAGCTAAGTGTACAGTCTTGGTAAGGGTAAGAGGTGAATACAAAAGGGAGAAAGATAATTACAAGAAACTTGAAAAGGGTTAATTATAGGTAAAATTATGTTTTAATAATCCCAAATACTCTTCCAATTTGATCATATACTCTCCCTATTGGTCAAAGGTAGTAGTCCTTACACTGAGCTAAGAAACCCATGTTGCTCAATGGGTAAGAATGAAGAATCCAAAGGAGAAGAGTGTTTTTGGGTGAATATCAAGACTATTTATCATGAATTTATGGTGGATAAAATTTTTAATAATCCTAATCATTTTGGAGTTAGCATACATTGGTCATTCTTAGGTGAAAGGGAAAAATCAATAAATAGTCCTTTTTAGAGGCCTTTTTTGGGCATTTTGAGTTGGATAGGTACCTAATTGGATGAATCCATATAAAAAAATTTGGTAAAAAGTATCATTATGACCTTATAAATCTCCTAAAATCTTAAATTTTCCTTAGGGAAGAGGGATATACCTCACTATTTTGTCTCAGAGGTCAACCAGTCAAGAAAAATCAAGGTTTGACAAAACAAGCTAATGAAGTCAAAATGGGTAAAGCAATTGATATGAATATTTGGAAACCTTATGAAACATATTTTTATGTGTATTAATTTTAAATGGATTATATTAGTCAATAATTATATCTCAGACTTCTCAAAATGATTAAAACACTCTTGCACATAGTCCAGCTAGACAAGCTCCTATTAGGCCTAGTTGGTGAATAAAAGAAAGAGATGAAAAAGAGTGTCTGGGAGGTTATGTGATGAATTTTTAAGCTTTAATTAAGTATGAAAAATCATGAGACAAAATCTTATCTATGAAATATCATTCTAAATAGCCAAAACTAGAAGGGTGCATGTTAAGCCTATGAGGCCTTAAAGTGACCTAGAGCCAATTAGGGGTCCATCTTCACTTCTAACTCTTGGTGGGATATAAAGTTTATTGTAACATGTCTATTAGATGTATTTATAAATTTTTGATATTTTTATATGTATAGTAACCTATAGGAAAGATATTTTTATCCTAGAGACTGCCCAAACATGTAGAAATTGTAAAAACAAGCTCAATAACCTAGTTTTGAATGATCACATCTTTCATGAGACTATACATGGATTAAAAAGGAGTTTGTATGGTTTATTAGGGTCTATTAACATCATTTTTGTGGAATTTTTTGGTATTTATAATGTCATATCTTTATGAACAAAGCTTAAGGAAAAAACTATCTAAAACCCTTACTAAACCCTTGGAGAGACCTGATGGAGAAAATAAGCTTGGAGAGATATCTAGTTGACATAGTTTAACAATGAAAGTGATTGGAAATATTAAAGGAATCTCTCAGGATCCTACACACCCTTTTGAGTTGTATGGAATTTCAGCGACAAGGTACAAAATAAGGTACTTTTGACTATTTTGTGTGTTTTTTAGGTTCTAAAAGAGGTCTGAAGGTGAAATCAAGTTTGGGATGAAGTTATGGTATTAATATAACTCCCTATGGCCATATAATGTTGTGAAAAAACTTATAATTTTTCAAACAATAGCTCTCATCTCAACCAGTCAAAACTAGAATAGTGAACGCAATGGTGAGAAGGGTGAAAACTTAAAATGTGGGCCTTTTTAAGATGTACCTAAATAGTATAAGGACATAAAGAGTGTTTTCAAGTGTCATCCACTCCCTACCATGGATTTAAATGGAAAAATTAATCCAATTTTGAGGCCAAGTGTGAGGGGTGACTGAAAGAGGAGTTTTTTAGACTGTAGATGGTGATGGCTCATTTCTAGAAGTCTTTAAATGACTAGGACTAAAAATAATGCATGGAGAGGCATGTCTAAAAAATTTTCCTCTCATCCCAATCATTATACCTATCCATATTTATTTATGGTATGTTCAAATAGGTGTGGATGATGAAGGTCATTTTTTGAGCCAACATAAGGAGTTTCATGCCATTTTTTTATGAGTTTCATGACTTGTATGGACACTTGTACTTCCTTAAATTGTATGGTTCATTTAATACCACTTATTAATGCATATTTAACCTCTTTTATCAAATTTATAGGTGTCCAAGTGACATTTGGACTTCCCTTGTCTCGCCCCTCTCCCAAATTCTATAAATAGTGACTCTTTTAGCATTTTTGAGCATCTTCCATTGGTTAATGGGGAAACCCTAGAAAATTTTGTACTTAAATTTATATTTAAGCAATAAAACTTGGATTTTCCTACTTACATTATGTGAAATTGAGTCTTGTTGTAAATTTTTTGGTCTTGTCTAGTAGAAGATGATCTTTTTTAGCATGTTATCCTTGATTGTTCACCAAGTGTGCAAAAGAGTAATTTTTATAGGTTTTTTTTAGCATTTTATTTTATTTTATAAGTGTATTATAAGTGTTTCATGAATATATTCTCCCAAGTAATTATTCATTGCCCTCCTAAGCATCAAAATACCTCTTAAACCTAGCATATGAAACATTGATGTAATAATATGTCTTAAGTTATGAGTTTTGTATGAAGAAAGATTTATTTTTCTCTAAGTAGTATAATTTAAGTCAATAAGAGTAAATTCCATATTTGTGAATCACATTTTAGATTTATAATTTTGTCTTCTTAACCCTTTTCATGCAAATTTGAAAAGTGGAGTGTTTCAAAGAATGCATCAAGGAAACTAGCCATACTAGAGATTCATCTCATCAAATTGATTACCCATAGCAAGTGAGATGTTTCCATTGTGCCACTTGGATGAGTAGAGTTGATACATCTCATCAAGGGGTGTAAATCCAAGTTATAATAGGTATATTACACCCAGTACACCCTTTAAGGTATGTACTTAGAGAGATTGAGACTCGATGGGTTCTTGCAAGAAAAAAAACATCAGTAATTGATAAAGTTTGAAAATATTATGTGTATACATATTGAACCTAAAACATGTAATATAAACTGCAACTATAATGTCACTTTTTGCATTACTAAAAATATGGTACAATTTTACTATAAAATTGAATTTAATCTAATGATCTCAAGACTGTATAGTTATCATTATTTCCATTTCAAACCAAAAAAAATAGGCTTATAGCCCCAAAAAAATTATTCATTTCAAACATTCCTCCCAATGAGTAAAATATATTACTAAGAGAGAACAAGCATAGCCTCATTCATATACAACCAACTTCATGTAAAACAAAGGAAAATGATTAATGTTCAGGCATGCAATATGAATATTTTGAATTTATGTAACTCATTTATCAAATTTTGATACAAATAAACACTCAGAGTCAAATATAAGTATGTGTCCTTAAATATAAATTTACAATTCAAAGATGTGCCTAATTCCAAATTAACACAACATACAAGACCTTACCTCTAGTCTAATATATGTACAAGTAATTCCAAATCCTCAAAGTCATATATCTCATTATATACAATCAATGGAAGAATAAATCTATGTAACTATGCCCTAATAAGAGAAATATAAATGAATACAATGTATTTATAGTGACCATATTAAAATTCATTACTCAAATAGTAACATTAACTGGTAATACAATATAAATTCCTTTTGTAGGTTATAATACAATAAGAGTAAGTTATCATATATCCAGTGCCTCAATAATCATTGACATAGTTAAAGTTTCAATTCATGTAAATAGTGATCAATTACAAATGTTATTTGAATGAATGGGCAATAAAAAATGTGAAACCTATGCCAATCTATCTATTGGTAGCCCTAGCCACCCTAACCATTAGTCAGGGTTAGAATAGGTCATAAGATAGAGGCTCAAAAACATAAAAGCAAATGCTAAATGAGGGTTTTTAGATCCAATCCACTACTATAGGGTTTCACACAAAATTAACACATGACATAGGCCCAAAAAACAAATATTCAATGTTAATACAAATAATAATATTTTGAGACAAGATTCTAAATGAATACCCACATTTGAAAACATGGTACTAAATTAAATAGCACATTTTTCAAACAAGATGCTAAATCAAATATCACATTTTTATAACAATATGGTAAATCAAATAACATATTTTTAGGAAATTGTTCAAAATAAAATAGCCATCCTCACAACATTATTAGCATTCAATACATAAATACATCATCTTAAGGGTGAGATGTATTTAAAATAACAATACCCATCAGGTTTTTTTTTAAAAACATATTATCCATTAAAATAACATTCTAGTTCAATCCAAATTTTTATAATAGTTAAGTGCCCAAAATAATACAAGGTGATAGGGAAGTTCCATAGATAGATAACACCCCTTACAACTTGCTCATCCACATTGGGTTTATAGAAAAATCACATCAACAACTATGCAATAAAATAGAGTTGTTGTTCACTGTTGCTTTCTCACTCATCTTCATTTTCCTTTCCCTCCAATTTTCTCTTCTTTCTCATTGAACTATGTGTTCTTCATAGTCCTCCATGGTCACATTATCTCCTTTCATTCCAGTAATATCACATTAATGCAACTCTAATAATGCATTTAAGTCTCACTCATTCTTATTCATGGCTTCCACCCTCACATAGACCAAATGCTACTCCTTATCCTCATTCTTATAACTTCCTAGTCAATAGTCCACAAAAACCAAATGATTCCAATATGAAAAGTATTTTCATTCTTCATGAAAATCATAAAAACCCTAATCAAAAAATTAGTTCATAGTTGTATGTCAAGAAAGTAATCATGTCCCCCAAGGTCTAAAAACAACCTTTTTAACATTTAAAATGCCCAAGTAAAATACTTATAAATCATGTTTAAAATCAAGGTTTCAAACATATATTACAACCTCATCAAGTCCTCAATGAAAAAAATAAAGCCAAGATTATACCTTCAAAAGAGTACAAAATCCATGAAGTTAAAGCAACAACCTTAACTAACCATCACCATTGTGATAAGTTTTTAATTTAGAAAGATAATGCAAAAGGAGTTGAGATTTCAAAATTTTATTATAATTTTCCAAGATCGAAAAGCTTCTCCAAAGATACAGTGGCACAATTGGATACAAGCCAATGATGTCCTACTATTAATAGTCAAACAAACATGCACAACACTGGGTATTCAAAACACAATGAAACATGGGGAAAACATGATGGACTAAATATATCTCATAATTTTACATCATTTTCTATTTAACCGTATGAATATATTTCATTTGTCCAATAGTGTATTCTAGGCCTGAACCTAGCTTAATTCATATGGCTATTACCTACAGTCATCAAATGTCATCAAAAATACCAATTCAAAAATAAAATATGAACCATATCAAATATTGAGCAAAAATATAGCTATCTATAATATAACTAAAACATCACAATGCATTTATATGTGAAGTAAGCATTAATCAGAACTGATATCAAATGTATCAATATTCAAAGTGCCTCATATAATAACATAATAGAACATATTATTTGTTACTTTCTTAGTTTAGATATGACATCCAACCCCACTAAAATAATGTGTCATGTTGGGGCCTAAATAAAGAGGTGAGGATAGTGCTTCTTGAAAATATTTTCATCTTCCCAAGTTGCACTTTTCTAATTCATCTATTCCCACTAGACCAACACTTGTATATATTTGTTTTAAAAGTTAATGTTGTGATGGGCTAGGATCCTAATGGGATCCAACTGAATCATCTCCTCATCTACCCCTGGAGATTATTTCAATCCAAAATACAAGATGGATCAAAAATATTAATAATGCCACATGAAACACATCATTTATCCTAGACAAATAAGGAGGAAGAGTTAGGCGAAGGAAACAAGGTTAAAAAATTTTGCAATGTTAAATGACTGACAAAATGTGGAGCTATTTTGGATGTCTTGCCAAAATTGATAAAACTTTCTTGGGGTCTTACTCTAAAAAAACCTTGTCTAACACTTCAAACTCTCTTGGTGAGATTTTAAAATCAACATAGATTTTCTATTGATTAGAGGTAGATTTCAACCTTTGACGAATAAAATCCATTTGTTAGCCATACTCTTCTAAAGTCTCAAGACCTAAAAATATACGATTTTATAAACTAACCATCTAAGGGGAGTTATGCACTCTCACCCATACAAGGCTTCTAAAGGTGTCATTTTAATAAATAAATGATAATTATTATCATATGAAAATTCAACCAAATGGAGATATTCCTCTCATTTTGATTGCTGGTCCATCACATACATCCTTAATATGTCTTATACCACTTGATTCAACCTTTCAATATGACCATGTTTTTAAAGATGATAAGATGAACTAAAATTTAACTTTCTTCCAAATGTAACCATAAATATTATTATTTTTTGTATATCTAAACACAGAAATTAATATTATAAACTTACATTATATTATTCAATTGTATAGATATACTATATATAGGAAATAATCTCCTACAAATAAGGAGTTTTCCTCAATCCCTAAAAACACTCTTTAAACATTATCTTCACTCAAAAACCACTCAAAAACCCTATAATCTCTCTCTATGAGATATCTACTCTAATGAGATATCTACTCTAATGTAAGTATTAAAATTCAAAACTCTTTAAAACCTAACTAACTTAAGTACTTATAAGCCTCTGATGAAATAAAGTTTAACAATTACTTATTTTTTTGACAAAAATTATTACCTTAAAATCCACTTTGCCGAGTGAACTATGAACCTAAATATTATAACGATAAAAAACTCAAAACTAATTTTAAGATTAATACTAAATTAACCACTAATCATAATAATATAAAACACAAACTTAGTGGAAAGACTAAATCTAAGTATAAATAATAACTAGTTTTGATGTATCATGCATAGAATCCCTTAGAACAAGCACACGAATAGAATTAGTAGAATTAACATGCATGCTTGGATATGTAGAGTTCTTTTATTTTTTTTAAATAGATATACGAGTGAATAATTATCTAAACCTAAAAACTCTTATTTAATATAATATTAATGAATAGACACATGGCATAGGTATTAGTTGACCTATTCAATGGATTTTGGTAGGTGTAAATTCACATGCCATTTGGCAGAGTTCAAAACCTTCACTCAATGATGCAATGCAACATGAGTAGGCCATAGATCCAAAACATGCAAATGAGTGTAAGACACAAAATAAAAAAATATTTCAAACCCTTGAAAATTTCAAACTATTCATCCAAATCTAGGAGAGATGTATGGCCTAGATAAAAATCTATAATAAAACTATAATCTCTAAATAATAATCTAAAACTAAATATATGTTATTACTCATAAAGCATAAAACCAATCTAAACTTTCGTAATGGGAAGTAAATAATGGGAATGCCCTTTTACAAATCAAAAGACCACTTTTTTAAGAAACTAGAGAAGCCAAATATTATTTTTAGTACAACCATTAATATTATAAATTTCTATTATATTATGTAATTGTAGAGATACATATATATAGGCAATAATATCCTAAAGTGAATAAGATACCTCTTATCATAATCTTTCAAATTTCTCATGTTATCTCCTAACATCTCTAGAAACAATGAGTCTTCTTTAATCACTATAAACACTCTTTAAACCTTATCTTTAATCAACTACTCTAGAATCTCTATTTAAGAGATATCCATGTAAATGAATACTCACGTACACCACTCTAACAATTAATATCACATAAAAATTAACCCATACAAATAATTCTAGACAAACTTAATAGAACTATGATATTCATATGTTATTTGTTGTTTGCTTTTTTGGGATATTACATCCTCCCCCTCCCCTAAATAAATAAAGAGGCACCATCCTAGGGCATAAACAAAAAGATGAGAATATTATTACATAAAAATATTTTCAACTTCCCAAGTGAAATGTTTCTCACTCAAATAGTCCCCCTAGACCAACACTTATTGTATATATCTATTTTTCATGTTAACACTATGATGGGCTAAGATCCTGATGGGATCCAACTGAATCATCTCCTCAATTACCACCTAGAGATTATTATAATCTAAAATATTATATGGATCATAAACATATTTTCTTAATAATGCTATATGAAACACATCATGTATCTTAGATAGAGGAGGAAGAGCTAGGTAGTAAGCAATAGGGTTAATATTTTCCACAATGTCGAATGGATGAAAAAAATTGGAGCTATTTTGGATGACTATCCAAACTTGATAGAATTTTTTTGGGGTGTTACTCTCAGAAATACCTTTTCCAATACTTCAAGTTCTTTTGGTTGTCTCTTAATATCAGCATAGCTTTTTTGTTGATCATAGACAACTTTTAGCCTATAACAAATCAAAGTTATTTTTTTGGCATACTCTTACAAAGTCTCAAAACTTGAAAATACATCATTTTCCAAACCATCCCAACTAAGAATATTTTTTCACTTTCTCCCATACAAGGATTAGAAATGTGCCATTTTAATTATCAAATGGTAAGTATCATTGTATGTAAATTCAACCAAATGGAGATAATACTCCCATTTTGATTGTTGGTCCATCAATACATATTTAACATGTCTTACACCATTTTATTCATCCTTATGGATGATAAGCTAAACTAAAATTTAACTTTTTTATAAATGCAGCCATCAAGGTCTATCATAACCTCAAAGTGGACGACTTATCTCTATCAAAAATAATCACTTCAAGAACACCATGAAGGTGAACAGTTTCCTTCACAAACTTATTAGCAAAAGTGGTGGCATAATTATTAATATTTCATACATTAAAGAGAGCAACCTTGGTTAATTTTTAAATTACAACCAAAATTATATCATGCCTACCTTGTGGCTTGGGCAGTCCCAATATAAATTCCTTTAATATTACCACCCATTTTCTTTTTGGAATAGTATAAGGGTACAACAACCTATAGGGATGGAAAATTTTAACATTGACACAATTTTAAAACATTTTTATACATAATTAACCACATCGTTATTTAAAGTAGGACAAAATAGAATTTTTTCTGCTCATGTGTCATTTGCATGACACCTAGATGACTAAAATGGGGTGCAATATGCACTTCTTCAAGCACTTTTTCCCTTATATTTATAGAATAAATAACATAAATTATACTTTAATGCCTCAAAATATCATCTAGGTCAAATTAAAAACTAGACAAATCATTTGATGTTCCATTAATTAAATTAACACAATGTTATGTGCATTCAAGATCAATTAGCTACTAATTTAGAATAGAATTTTTTAAATATGACCTTAAAAGAATTTTTTTAGCAAGATAAGTTCTAATAATAAAATTAGATACTCAATTTTCCTTGATTTTGACATGGGAAATATCAATATATAAATTGTTGATAATTTATAACCATCTTTATTGCCTCACATTTAACTCATATTGAGTAAACAGATGCACTAAGTTGTGACAGTCATATTTTACCTTGAAGTGCTTCCCAATAAAAAGGTGTTTCTATTATTTGAGTGTGTGAACCATGGATGCAAGTTTAATATCATGTGTTGCATAATTTTTCTCATGCATTTTGAATTTTTTGGACTTATAGGAAACTACTTTGTCATCTTGACTCAAAAAAACACCAATGCTCACTTTACAAGAATCAACCTTCTTTTGAAATAACATTCCATAATCAATGAATATTACTTTGGTAAAAATATCATTTAGAAAATTTACCATACAACTTATTTTTCCTTAGCCTTTTCATAATTAAATGCAAGTGATGTTCATGTTCTACTTCATTCTTAGAATAAATTAAAATATTGTTAAGAAACACTAACACAGTTTGGTCTAAGAAATTATTGAATGATATTAATTAATTTCATGAAGGTAGTATATTCATTTGTTAAAACAAAATACACAAAAATGAACTCATAATGTCCATACCTTGTTCGAAAAAAAATCTTATATATATTATCATCTTTGATATAGAGTTGGTGATACCCTGATCAAATATCTACTTGGAAGACATAGTTGCACCCTTCATTTTACCAAATAAATAATTAATTATAGGAATGGGGTGATTATTATTGAATTTATTCAACATAAAATATTCAATTAAAATTCTCAAGGTAGCATCCTTATTCTTTATGAAGACAAACAAGGCTCACTAAAGTGACACACTTGGCCTAATCAACCCCCTTTCCATTAGCACTTGCAACTATACTTTGAGTTCTCATAGATATTCCACATTCATAATATATGGATTCTTGGATATAGGTCTAGATCCTAATACAATATCCAATGAAAAATCAAACTCTCTTAGGAGGCAAACTTTGAAGTTCTTCACAGAATACATTCTTGAATTCTTTCAAGACAAGGTAATATTATAGAGTAGATTCCCCTTCTTTAGGAAGTTTGTTTAGATATGAAAAATAAACTTTATAACCTTTTTTAACTTCTATTTTTATATGCAAGTCTCAAATAATATTTTTTATTTATGGGCTTCATGACACCTTGAATTTCCACTAGGTTTCTAGTATCTTCAAGGCATTATACTATTTTATTGAAATAATCAAGCTTCACTTGTTATTGTAGCTAGTCCATGCCTAAAATCAATTCATAAGACCCTAATGATGAAAAAAATAGGTTTAATTGGGTCTTAATGACAACAATATCAATTTAAATCTATTTTAAACACTCTAAAATAACCACTCTTTCCCCCATACTAAACTCTAACTCTTATACTTGTCTTAATCTAGAAGGCTTATTTTTGCACTTATAAGCAATTGTAGATGAAATAAAACTATCAGTTACACTATAATAAATTAAAATATCAAATTAAAAAATATAAATTATGCCTTTAGTCTCATTTGGTGTAGATTGCATGTCTACATTTATGTTATTTATAATAATGTACACCCGATAGTTTGTTAGTTGATTATCTCGCAATTGAGGAGAATCCTTCTAGTAATGAATATCACCACATTCCCAACATTCCATAATATTTCATGGAGTAAAATTTATAATATTGGCTCATGTGGTAGGGAAAAATAATTGACCTTTATATTTATAATAGTTTTCATTGTTTTGATTTTCAAAATTATGAGGCTTGGAACCTCTGTTTGCATTTTGAAATTTTGTAGCATTATTGTTATCTTCACAAATTCTTTATTTTGATTAAATTTCTTAAATTTTAGATTATTGGTAAAATTTATGATTACATCTTAGGTTGTCGCATGTTATTTTGATATTCTTGCCTTGCCTTTTGGTAAGTCTTTATTTTTATTTTGTACAATGTGTAGATTCAATGGCAACAACTAGGGTGTGGGGGTTTATCATGTTCACATCATGTAATGAAATCTCATGTAATACTAACTTAAACTTTGTTACTTTTTTTTTATCATCATTTATATAATTTATATAATTCAAGAGGCTAAGAAACTTATTTTCATATTCCTAAACAGTCATAGTCCCTTGCTTCAATGGCTAGAATTTTGTAATCTTTTGTTCTCTAAAGTTTCCACTCATGTATCTCTCTATGAACGGCATCCTAGGAAATATTTATTATTTCATAACCCTTGATATAAATTAATTGGTTCCACCACAAGGTAACATCACCTACCAATTGGTATACTCCTATATGAGCCTTGATATTAGAATCTGTATGATGCATAGTGAAGTATTTGTTCTAGTTTACTAACCATGCCTCTACAACTTCTCTAGATTCCCCACTAAAATAGGTAGGTGTTGATGTGGGTTTTATGCATGTCATATAATAATAAAATAGGTAGCCTTTAACATTTTAGGATCTCTATCACTTAGAAAGATAAACTAGCTTAACATACACATTGAAATAACTCATGGAGAAGGTAAACTAGATTGTCTTTTATTGCTCAAAGGTTGCAAATGATCAGGGATTCATCATAATCAGGTGGAGGATATATTTCAAGCCAAAAGTGGTTGCTTCAATAGAGAAAGTGAGAGAGAATAAAAGAAGGGCTAGGAGAGAGAGAGAGAGTATATACATGTCATGTGAGTTAAAATAAGAAGAGGAGTTGTGTAACTACCTTAATAGGTCTAGTATGCCATGTTTATCTCCTCTGAATATTCTTTAGCTCTCCAAGTGGTGTGGGAGTTGAATTGCTTATTTTATACCTTGACTAACCTCTTGAAACTTCTATTTATCTTGACACGTTGAAGGATAAGTGGCCTTCTTTATGGTCAGATTAGTTTATCTAACCTCTTTTCTATGGTCTTGACACCTCACAACTGACCCTAATAGGTTCTCTTTGATAAATCACCTCTTTCTCTTGCAAGGTGTCTAGAGGACTCTTTATCTCCTTTGGCTTATTTTTAACACAAGTGTCAAAACTTAGATTTGTCTTCTTCATATCATCTAAACTTCATGTATGGCCTATTCACACTATATTGGACCTGAAACAATCCACTTTGAGGCCTCAAACTAGCCCCAACAAGTCATTCTCTACCAAAAGCCCCAAATTAACCTTCTTTTTAGCCCTAAAATGATGCAAACCTCCTTGTTTAGATAAAAATATAGAGGATAATTATAATATAAGGGCATATTTTAATACCCAATATGGGATTATATCTCCATGTTCAATTTCAATGGAGATATTTCTTTTTACCCTTTCTCTCTCTCCTAATTAGGCCTCAATTAGGCCTCCCTACCAAGAGAGTGAAAATGATTCTATAGGGTCCCCACACGTTAAAAACCCAAAAAAAATATGTGATTCATTTACATAACATCCTCCACATTCTCCATAGCAATTTTGAAGCTTTGAATCAATATAAGGACCTACAAAATATCAAAAATTAGTCATTTTAGCCCTAATTTGTATAGTTTCATATAATAAGATAATAAATAATTGCATGGTGTAATGCTTAGGTTAGTATTTAACATGTTTTTTTTGGTTTTTAACTTTTAATGATCCATAGTAAGGCATAAAATGGATTTCTCTCTCATCAGGTCCTTATGGCTCTCCTAGGTAACCTAAAAGTGCTTTGAACTCTTAATGATAATTCATAAAGTTGGGGGCATGAAACCACTAAAAAAATTAAAAAAATGGAAGTTTATTAGGGTATTAAATTTCCCTATTATTTTAGGGTCTCATAAAACATGTGTGTTCTACACCAAGTAAGAGAAACTAGCCTGTGAGGTTGGCAATGAGCACTCTATAAGGTCTAATCAAGAATGAGGTTTATAGGTACATGTTTTAAGCTTGAATTGAAATTTAATGTCTTTAATAGGTCCATTAAATCCATATTAAGCTATTTCAATTATCTTTTAATCAATTCCTTCACCAAACTTTTACTACATCCCATTGGACTAAGCTTAGGGTTTGTAGGCCAAGCTGCCTAACTTACCCTAACTCAATATTTTTTCCCATTTTTTTTCTCAATTAGGAATATAATTTATTAATATGGTGTTTTAATATATCTTTCAGCATCCATTAAATGTATTCAAGTTCATCTTATCTCATTCCACTTGATTGGCAATCTCTCAAGGCCTGACTACCTAGTGAGCTTGTGTATGCACTCGAGAGTGTTAAGACTATATAGGATCTGTCAACTATGTTTCCATTATCACTAGGTTTGAGGCTCATAATTTGGATGTGATCACAATATTTCAATTATTTTAAAAAATTCTAATTTTATTTCCATCAATCATTATATAGTCTTCTGGATTGTTCAATAAATTTCTTTAAAAATTATGTCAGATTGTGTTTGTTCAATATGACCTAGTTATGTAGGAAGAATCTCATGTGTTTGAATTATAAATTTAGGTGATATTGAGATTTATGTTATGACCATGATAATATATTATAATATCATACCTTTCTCTTAGATCTGACATAGCTTCAAAACTTTCTAAACAAGCAACTTTACTAGCTTAGTCAGGTAGACTACATTTAGACTGTATATAGGTGCACGACCCCTGTTTTAGTCATTTTATCCTCAAATTATTGGATTTTAACCTATTTTAACTCAATTTTATGATAAATTAAATATCTTTCAAAACATAAAAAACATACACACATCACAATCTCAAGTTTTGAAGGGACCTTTAGTTACTTTCATAAACCTACAGGTGGCTCCATTGCCTATGTGCACTCATTTGAGATGGTCTAAAATTTTTGGTATTGAAAGAGCCTTAATAAAAATTAAAAAACTTATTAAAACTCTTATAAATCTATTCACTAACTCAATACCTCATTCAAATCCCCTATAACCTATGTGCTTTACGGTCATTCACTATTTCAAGACCAATCTTAACTGACTGGTTGTAGGTGTACATTTAGAGGAGTTGATTATGTGTAGGGACTTTTAGGTATTAAAAACAATCCTTTGAGTATCCCAATGAATTTTATTAGTTTTTATTAATGTCATAAGAACTTAAATGTCCTGTATCTCCTTATTCTTATCAACATCTATGTCTTAAAAGCCAATTTCTCTCAGTTGGTTATAGGTGATAATTAGGGTAGGTTTGATTATGTTTTAAGAGTTTTTGGTCTTTTAGATCCTTATTTAAAATCATTAAAACTTATCCATATCTCATTAATGTGATTTACTAATTGATACTTTCCTTGAGACCCTTAAAACTTTGTATCTCACTATCTACATAGTCAGAATCCTATAGGTGACTATCTGGGATAGTTTGACTATGTTCTTAGGGGTTAAGCCTCTAAAATAAACTCAGATGTCTTAAAATGATTATTAATCATTATTAGTTCTTTCTCACTATATTCAAATTTTATTTATCATCTTTAAATCACTTTCAAATCCTTTGTACTCGCTACTTCCACCTATAGTCCTATAGGTGACTGTCAAGAATACCTGACTATGTAGCTTGAGTAGACATTTTTCTCACTACACTATGGAAAAATATAATAAATTATAGTCATTATTGGTCTATTATTCATTAATTTAAATTATATTATCTTTTCAAAATATCTTTGAAACCTCTGACTTCATTTTTTCACATATACGGTCTTGTAGGATGCACTTTAGGCTACTAATTTGTCATCACGGTCTTCATCCTTCAATGATTTCAAATGCTTGGAGATATACATTGGTTCTCTTGACCTATAATTTTACCATCACCATTTTTTCATTCTTGATACATCCAACTTGAGTGTTAACACCATTTATTTCTCATTGAAGTTGCAGACCTACAGGTCTACAGACCTATAGGTCTGCAACCTGTGTAAAAGTATTGAAAAGTGAAAAAGTGACATGTTAGAGGTAAAATACCATTGATTATTGCATCAAAACATAATTTCAAGGATTCAAAAATTAAATTTACTTTTAAAACACATTCAAACTACTCAAATTACCTAATTGTTATGCAGATGCAAAACATAGTCCACCATGTGAATGGAGGTTTATGACCAGTTTAAACTTGTATAGAATAATTAGATGATTA
Source organism: Torreya grandis (assembly GCA_037957365.1). Lineage (NCBI taxonomy): Eukaryota > Viridiplantae > Streptophyta > Pinopsida > Cupressales > Taxaceae > Torreya > Torreya grandis. The sequence continues at coordinate 375,065 of JARHVA010000441.1, forward strand.
GAAGGTAATTAATGGATTTATAAGAGATTACAGGACAATTTATAACCATTTAAATTCATTATATCACTTGGTAAACTCATAAACATAAAAAAATTTACCAGTCACTTCAAACTATGCACAAGAACCATTTTTCATGCCAAAAGGACATCCATACATACCACCATAAGGAATAAATGTGTGTGAGTCATATATATACATCTAGGAACTCACTCTAATCAGTTTCAATCATCCATGAATACACATTTTTCACTGGAGTTACTCAAATCTTAGCTTATGGGGTTTTGAGCTCTCAAAATGTAGTTTGTCTTCTTAATGATTGTTCATAAATATAAGAGAATAATTCCAAAAACAATTACATAAATTATAATCCCATAGTTTTCCCAAACTTTTTCCAAAATATCAACCCCCAAATCTACCTATATGATGTGTACCATCTGATTGACATTGGCCTTCACTAGCTTGTGAATGAAGTGATGGGAGAGAGAAGAAGATTTTTGAAACTGTGAGAGTTAAAAATTATTTCCAAGATTTTTCTTTACCTTTAGAATCCAAAAATAAATTATGAAAATTTTTTCACATGCACATGACTTCAATAAGTCCGTACAACTTCCTTAGCTCTTCAAACTAGCATTGAAAATCAAGAATATAACTTTGTTCTAACTTGATAACAAGTGTAGTAGTTGTGTAACTAATCCAAGGACCTTGGAAGGTGTATGGTATGAATTTTTCACTTAGGTAACTTTGACAACCACAAATATTAGCCAAAATCACCTTTTTCACTCATTTTCAACACTTTAAAGCTAGCAAATGAGCCTCAAAGTTTCTAAAACTTCATGAAATGTTATGAAAAGATGTTTAATACATGAAATTACTTTAATAAACGACTAATCACCTTTGACACAAATTTACCATGCCTTATCTCTCCATGACACCCCTAGACCATTATATGACCACAACATGAAATTACCTTAACTTCTCCAAACTAACCTTAAACAATGCTAAGAAGGTTAAATGATTACTCTAAGGACCATAAATGGTTTGACATGACCACATAACAAGACAATGAAAGTTTTCAATATATAGGGGGTTGATAAATTTGACTTGGGGTTAAATTTGATCAATAATCTCAACTTAAGATTGCTTTCCTTAGAGTTATCATTGAACACCCGTATCTTAGAGATTACAGTTAAAACTAGGAAGTTATTTATGGTATCTAGATCACATGCATAGAATACTATACCAAAATAAGTACTCTTACACACCTTGGATTATCAACTTAATCTATACTTATTGCTTAAACTAATGAAATTTACCAATCTTCAATAGTTTTTGCACATCTAAGATCAACATTCATCAATAAAAACAATCAAGTTCATCTATAGCATTAGCACACTTCAAAATTATTTAGATGATATAGACAAAAAAACTAAAATTTTAATAACATAGAAAAGGAAGAAGATAGAAGAAACATAATTTCATGAAAATCAATTGCTTGATTTCTTTCTATATATTGATCAAAACTTCAACCCTTTGAAAGAAGGTTTTACATGTATTTATAAAACTTGGGGAAGGGGTCACCTCATCCTCCAAGTGTATAAAAACTTTAGTTTACATCAAAATAACTAGAAGATAAGTTCTAGTTTGATATAAAACTGTATGTTACAACTTATAGATTACATCAGTCATGCATGTGTGCATGTTGGGCAAAATAATTCATTTAATTATAACATGGGTGTAACCAGACTTAACTAGACATGAATAATTATTACATGAAAAATTATTTAAAATTAGCCTTCGATAAAGGTTTACTTGGCTTATGTTTGGTGATGCTTGATGTTGTGGCTAGAACTGATGTTTTAACTAGAGTTAAACTATTAGCTTGGGTTGATACACTTGAAAAGCTAGTAGGTGGTGCTAAAGTGGAGGTTATAATTAGGGTTAAACTGGTTGAACTGGAAGGGGCTAAAGTTATAGGTAGAACTTGTTGTCCTCTAAAAATATCACTCATTTTTGGGACAACATTTGAATTATTTTGGTCTTACAGACCAAAATTATCTCTTCCCTTTCCATATTTTGTCTTGGGCATTCAAACTCCTCATTTTTCAAGATTTTTAGAAATCTATAGACTGTAAACAGGCTTATTTATACAAGTTCAACAGGTTTCATGACATTTATAGGTGTGTTCAATCAAAAGGAATCAGTTTCTAACAATTGGTCATTTTTAGAATTGGTTCATTGCCTTGGTTCAAATAGAAATTTTCATCGACAAGCATCAGCAGTAGGTTCAACGTTTGGTTCATCTTTTGGTTCAACGTCAAATGGTTCAAAGGTAGGTTCAATCAAGTGGTTCAATGCTTTGTTTCATTCTTTGGTTCAATCAAGCGATTCGTCAGTCGGTTCAAAGCTTTGTTTGAACCGTTGAACCAAAATTTGGTTTAACGACCAAGTTCAATGTTTGGTTCAATGACCAAGTTCAACGTTTGGTTCAACGACCAAGTTTAACATTTGTTTCAATGCTTAGTTCATCGGTTCGGTTCACTCAAATTGAACCATCAGCTTGAACCATTTTTGGTTCAATCGATTGGTTCAATGTCTTGTTTTAATGGAATGGTTCATAGCCTAAGTTCAAAGGAGCCCGAAGGCCATTCAAAGACTGCCTGAAGGGTAGATACCCTTGCAGGAGGCTCTTCTTGACTCAAAATGGGTCATTCCTTAAGGCTTGAAAAGGCAAGGATAATTTGGAAAAGAGCCAAACAAAAAAGCCGAAAGAAGACAAAGGAATGATGCACTCGGAAATGTCAAATTCAACACAGTGAATTAGCTGTTGATCCTTTAAAACATACAGACCAAAATACATTCACAGATCTCAAAGCCAAGACTAGCAGAACATAGAGAGGAACATAATAGTAAATCAAATCTAGGGCCTGATTCAATTAACCAGACAAGGAGGAATGATGAAGATAAGATCAGATGGAACATTGAAAGTTACAAACTTTCAATAAGCGTGACTTATTTCCTTGCATTGATAAAATCAAATGGGTAAATCACCCCTAAGTTCCAGCGTGTCTCCTTAACAAATTCCAATGCAAATTGGTGTATTGATTGTTCCCACGTCCCTCTTGAAGAGGCTATATAAGGAACTTTCTTTTATTCTAATAAGTATCTCTTTTTTGACAATTAGAACGAAACTCTGCCCAAATTGTAAGGCATTGCTGAGACTTTGAGCTCAAATTGCTAACCATATTTTGTTACTGGAATAAGAAAGCAATTGGTTTTTCAGACTTTACATTGTATTATCTTTGTTATTGAGGAAATCATTCTTATGTCTTTATCTTCAATATATCTTCTATTCCTTTAATTCAACAAGAAAAATTAGTGACAGCAGTTTAAAAAGGTGTCCTAAAGAGTCGACTGTGGAGAGACTTTGTGCTCCCATAATCACCTTTAGTTTGTTTTCTTTTCATTTCTATTTAAAGGACATTGAGGCGACTTTGTGCCCTCATTGTCCTTCGTATCTTACTCTTGAGCAATCCAGGTGAAGACTTTGAGCTGCATCTCGATTTGCTAGTTATCACATTCTTTGCTACATTTTTGTTGTTACTACCAGGAGTATTCTTGTGGTTTACTGAATAGTACTTCTGAAAGAAGAGGAGTACTGTCTATCATTTCCCCTAAGTTTTTCCTTTTATCCACATGCATCATCTCTGAAAGAAGAGAGATGGATGGTTTGTCCCACCCATGAGTATTATTTTCTATTTATATATATATATATATATATATATATATATATATATAGCATACCTACAAGGAACCTCCCCTTAATGAGAGGAGAGATCCGTGTCTTTCTGATGTGGTAAAACTACACATTTGGATGGCTAATCTTCCTACTTTGGTTGATCAGACCTATTTTGTTTATCAGTACGCTGATTGACAAAATATTCAACCAACAGTTTTTGGTGACTCTACTAGGGATATACATAATATTGTGCAATTTAGAACCTCAAGTTTTAGATTAAAACATCACCTATATTACCCATTATCATTATAACCTTATCCATTACAGACTTTGGTGACTCTATTTGATGTCTTACCCATTATCCATTTATAGCCTTACCATTTTCATCCATCTCCATTATATTATCTGGTCTGCAAAACCAGAGCTGCTGGGAAAGAAAGTGCAGTTTGAAGCCTCAAGCTTTAAGTTGAAGCAGGGCCAGTTTCTTTTCCATTTTTGTCCTATAATCTGGCAACTCCACTCAAATGTGTTATCCCTATTTTTCATAATCTGATCATGGTAGTTCGAGGCCCCTGGGGTAACTCTTTTGGTCCACTTAATCTAACTCCACCCCTGCATGAGCTACCACTCAGTTCAAGGAATAATTTCCCCAAATTTTTTGGTGATGGAAGAGTCCACCCTAATGAACACATTACAGCCTTCACCATAGCATGTGGTGTGATAGGGGTGGAATTTGAAGACGTGGTAGTCAGGATTTTTGTGGAGACCCTACAAGGTGCTACTACAGATTGGTTCTACCATCTGCAAGCTAGATCAGTGACTGAGTGGGATACTCTCAAAGCTAAGTTTGAAGCTAGGTTCAAGCCTATAGAAGATGCACATGCCTTGCTATCCTAGCTCACTCAGATGAAGAAAGAGCCCCATGAACCTATGAGGGACTTCATTGCCAGGTTTAACAAGCTGAGGCACAGGATTCCCATGGTCGCTCAGTCGACACCTCAAAATCTCATGTGTTTCTTCATCAACTCACAGCTGCCTGAAGTGAATTTTCTATTGAGATGGGCTAGACACATAGACCTTGAGGCTGCTCAAGACTTGGCTACTAATCTAGAAGATGACCTTATCTTGGTAGGAAAGATAAGGAGAGATCCTAACAGAAATAGAGCTTCATCATCTTCTGAATATTCATCTACAAGCACCACTGATCCAATGGTGCAAAAGCTGGCAAATGAATTGCTAGCCTTGAAAAGGCAAATGGCATAAAGTATGTCTTCTACTCCTTTATATAAATATATACCAAGGAGGACATTCCCTAATCATCCATATCAAGGCAACGCTGCCAGAAGTCAAGGGCAACCAAATCATCTTCTTCCTCCACAGAGGAATCCTGCCCTTGAAGCACCTCCAACAAACTCGATAGTTGGATATCTGGAAACAGAGCATGTTTCCTATTTCCAACCTGAGTTAGAGCAAGAAAATGGCATTGATCTCTTTAGGGAGGATCTAGAAGAATCAGCTGGTGACTCCCACATTGGTTTCCTAAATTACCAGGATGAACCCAGAAGTAAAGGTGAAGTAGTCAAAGGATCATACACCGTATTCACTAGGTCTAAGAATCAGTCAATAAAGCAAGCTAAGAAAGAGAAGACAGACGAGCAACCCCAACCAGTAATTTCAATTGCTGAGCAAAGAACCCCTCTTCCTTTTTAATCAAAGGACCCGGTGATTACCAAAGAAGTAAGTACATCAATCATCTCTGCACCTTCTACTTCAACTTCACAAACCAGTCCTCCCCTTCTCAAAAATCAAAAAGATGAACTCCCATCTTCTCTTCCAAGCCCATTCTAGTCATTTGACATGATTAATCATGTCAAGAAATCCAAAATTTAGATGACTGAGTTTGAATCCCTACAAGCCAATCTTGAGCAATTGGACATTGATGGAGAACTAGGTGCAAACCTGTCTGAGGTAAAAATTGTGGTCACCTAAACAGCCCCTGTAGCTCAAATTCTATTTGAGCCTTCAGATAGGAGTAATTACTTCTTGACCATAGAGGATGTTCATGTTTTTTTAGATGAAAGTCCTGTAGCTGACAATCTAGGAATTGATCCAAATAAGATTTTAGGAGAATTGGTGGGATGCAGTATAAACAAGGAAGGATCTTCCATCTCTAAAGAAGATAAATCTGATAAGAGATCAGCTTCTAATGATGACAACAATTCTTGCACCAATGATGAAGTTAGGACTATGTTGATATCTCCTCAAGGAGATATTCTTCCTTCATGTAATTTGCAAGTCAGCATTTTTTCCACAGCTGGATACAGACCTCTGTTGCTTAGATTGAACACTGCTCAAGATGAAGAAGTCAAACTCCTTCACATCAAAGGAGATGCTAAGCTGATAGTTTGTCAAGAGTTTGATGTGGACAATCCAATCATATGTTGGATTGAACCAGAAGAACAACCAATTATGGTAATGGACCATGCTGCTACAAATCAAAATCAAGCAAAGGAACCCTTCGCTGGGAAAACAAGGAGTTATGGTCTCTAATTTGAAGACCACGTCTTGCCACAGAGCAAAAAGAAGGAAAGACCAAGAGGAAGATGTAGAAAATTGGTTTCCTAGTGGAAAGTTCCATTCACCCTTAACCATTTCTAGGGACAAAATGTCTTCTTGCTAGTTTACCAAGATGGCACACTATTTTCACTGTCTCTCAAGAAGCAGCATATGAAATACTTCAATTCTTGAAGTATCAGATCATTGCATATGTATATATGTATATTTGTATAGTTTTTAATTTTGTTTTGCTTTGTTTATTTCCATTTTTGATGCCTTTCATTTATAGGTAGCATGACTCCGTAACCTAATGGCATACTTAAAGACACTGGAGATTCTAGATTCTACTCCTTTCAATTCATTTTACAATTGATAGAAGTTCCCCAACTGAAGCTAGTTGTTGTCCCCCAAAAACATCACTCATTTTTGGGACAACATTTGAATTATTTTGGTCTTACAGACCAAAATTATATCTTCCCTTTCCAAATTTTGTCTTGGGCATTCAAACTCCTCATTTTTCAAGCTTTTCAGAAATCTACGGACTATAAATAGGCTTATTTCTACAAGTTCAACGGGTTTCACAACTTTTACAGGTGTGTTCAATCAAAAGAAATCAGTTTCTAAAAATTAGTCATTTTCAAAATTAGTTCATCGCCTTGGTTTAAATAGAAATTTTCATCAAAAGCATCAGCAGTAGGTTTAACATTTGGTTCATCTTTTGGTTCAATGTCAAATGGTTTAAAGGCAGGTTCAACGCTTTAATTCATTCTTTGGTTTAATCAAGCAGTTTGTCAGTCGGTTCAAAGCTTTGTTTGAACTGTTGAACCAAAATTTGGTTCAACGACCAAGTTCAACGTTTGGTTCAATGACCAAGTTCAATGTTTGGTTCAACAACCAAGTTCAATGTTCATTTCAATACTTAGTTCATCAGTTCAGTTCACTCAAATTGAACCATCGGCTTGAACCATTTTTGGTTCAAGCAATTGGTTTAATGTCTTTTTTTAATGGAATGGTTCATAGCCTAAGTTCAAAGGAGCCCGAAGGCCATTCAAAGACTACCCGAAGGGTAGATACCCTTGCGGGAGGCTCTTCTCGACTCAAAATAGGTCATTCCTTAAGGCCCAAAAAGGCAAGTATAATTCAGAAAAGAGCCAAACAGAAAAAACAAAAGAAGACAAAGGAATGATGCACTCAAAAATGTCAAATTCAACATAGTGAATTAGCCGTTGATCCTTTAAAACATACAAACCAGAAAATAATCATAGATCTCAAAGCCAAGACTAGCAGAACGTGGAGAGGAACAGAACAGTAAATCAAATCTAGGGCCCGATTCAATTAACCGAACAAGGAGGAATGATGAAGATAAGATTAGATGGAACATTGAAAGTTACAAACTTTCAATAAGCATGACTTATTTCCTTGCATTGATAAAATCAAATGGGTAAATCACCCCTAAGTTCCAGCGTGTCTCCTTAACAGATTCCAATGCAAATTAGTGTATTGATTGTTCCCAAGTCCCTCTTGAAGAGGCTATATAAGGAACTTTCTTCTATTGTAATAAGGATCTCTTTTTTGACAATTAGAATGAAACTCTACCCAAATTGTAAGGCATTGCTGAGACTTTGAGCTCAGATTATTGACCATATTTTGTTACTATAATAAGAAAGCAATTGGTTTTTCAGACTTTGCATTGTATTATCTTTGTTATTGAGGAAATCATTCTTATGTCTTTATCTTCAATATATCTTATGTTCCTTTAATTCAACAAGCAAAATTAGTGACAGCAGTTTAAAAAGGTGTCCTAAAGAGTCGACTGTGGAGAGACTTTGTGCTCCCATAATCGCCTTTAGTTTGTTTTCTTTTCATTTCTATTTAAAGGACCTTGAGGTGACTTTTTGCCCTCATTGTCCTTCAAATCTTAATCTTGAGCAATCTAGGCAAAGACTTTGAGCTACATCTCGATTTGTTAGTTATCACATTCTTTGCTACATTTTTGTTGTTACTACCAGGAGTATTCTTGTGGTTTGTTGAATAGTACTTCTGAAAGAAGAGGAGTACTATCTATCATTTCCCCTGAGTTTTTCCTTTGATCCGCATGCATCATCTCTAAAAGAAGAGAGATGGATGGTTTGTCCCACCCATGAGTATTATTTTCTATTTATATATATATATAGCATACCTACAGGGAACCTCCCCTTGATGAGAGGAGAGATCAGTGTCTTTCTGATGTGGTAAAACTACACATTTAGATGACTAATCTTTCTAATTTGGCTGGTCAAACCTATTTTGTTTATCAGTACGCTGATCAACAAAATATTCAACCAATAGAACTAAATTTGTAGCTAGAGCTGAATTGGTGGGTAGCATTGAGAATGGGACATTAGGTGGAGTCTGAGTTGAACTAGTAGATTGTGTGAGAGCAGACTTGTTCTTGGCCTCTATCTCTTGGTAATGTTTATATCCACTAGCATGTTGTGCTCTTACTATGCTCATATCTAGGAGAGAAGATATGTTCACACTATCCAAGTGTGTCACTAGCCTTGCATGTTTAGCTTTGGTGACTTAGAAGCCTACCCTTAAAACTTCTACTTCAATGGACTTCTTCCTCTTTGAACTCAAATTTGCTTCAATATATTCTAAAGTTAAACTTTTTAAACTCTACTTGAAATTATCTTAATCTTGTTGTATCATTTGGTCAAAAATAGAACTGGCCACCAACTTCCTAGTGTTATCCCATGATAGTGTCAAATTCATCTCATTTAAAATTTACACTATGTGCTTCTCTTATTTGATGAACTTTGTAACCAAAGCATCAATAGAATTTACCCATTCCCTAACTTCTTGAGTCCTAATGACTTATTTATTTAGTGCATTTGTTGCCTATAGGGGGTCATCAAATTCAAGTGATTTAATACCTTATTGCTAGTATACAAAATCAAGAAATTCAAATTTTTGTAGCGTCCTTGAGAACCTTAAATAATTTCATTATTATGGTTGCATGGGGAGCTAATTGTGCTCTCAAAGAATGAATGGTATATAAAATTTCATAGATCCTCAATTTTTCACTTTAAACATCTTGTTTTATCCTAGAGGGAACATGGATTACCTATCACTGTTCCTTGAGGGTCTCTAGTTCTTCTTCCAATTATTTTCTTGCTTGATCTATTACCTCATAAATGGATAACATTGATCTAGTATGGGTCTCCATGTAGGACTTAAATTCCTCAATATAAGGGGATGGACCCTTCTTTTTATCTTGTATTTTTGAAAGAGAGTAGATTTCCTCTCTTTCTTCCAAAATTAGGCCTCACCCACTATTATCTTATATCTTCCTTTTCCTTATCCTTTGCTCTAAGACAATTGATTTATCAAAGAGCGAGCTCATAGTGGGTAGCTCAATGATCTTCAATTTTTTCCTCTTAGAAGTTGATTCTCATAATTCCTTGACGTAATCTGGAAGAGTCAACTTTGATGGATCTAATGGTCCTGCCTTTATTTGAGTGTCTTATATATGCTCAGTCTCAGGGGATGGCTTAGGCATTAAAGGCCATATTATTTTGGACCAGTCTACATTCCCTATATGTGGCATGGGATAAACAATATATACTGGTCTATTCTTGGAATCTCTTTTTGTGGCAACCACTAATGTGGTTTTCACTTCTCCTAATGAGGGCATTAGTGAACTCAATTGAGTGTAATAAACTAACACTTAGGTAATGGGTTAGCTAATGGTAGTGGAAGTAGAGGTGGAGACTAAAGGATTAGTTATTGTCATAATGAAATAGGCCTAGTAGGGAATAATGACATAGGAGGTAAAGTATTGAAAATTGGTAATGGCAAAGAAAAGATAATGGGTAATAAAACAATAAGATAATGGCCTAAAGGAGTAGTAGATGGAACACCCTTACCTGATTGGTCACTACTAAGGGGTGTTTTTCCTTTTAATCTTTGCAAGTTTATAACCTTAGCTTATTATAGCTCCTTTTTTCCACCTCATGGCTTGGCTAACCTTTAATTTAATGTTGTGCCTCCCTATTTGGTACTTTTATAGATGGTGTATATGGCCTTTCTACCCTAGATTTTATTTTATGACAAATTATTGTCCTCTCATCTTGAAGAGTAGTCACTTGTTGGGTATGAAAGTGAAGGGTTATACTGGATGTCATGGTTGTTAAATCTACCACATTAGGTTCAATCTATTTCTCATCATATGACTCTAAACAAATGATTTCCTCCTCTCCCTAAATATTTTTATCCTTCACCTAAATTGATTCTTATGCTAGCTCTTATTTCACCTTCCTTAGTTCAATAGTAGATAATTCAACTTGAGGAGTCTATTCTTCCTTTTGCTCACTAGTAGCTAATATTTCCCCTACACCTTGATCTTGATCTTGTTCTTGAGTTTTTAACATAGTAGGTGGGTCTTAGGGGTCTTGGATTTGATCTAGTGGTTTTTGGAAGGGTTTGTCACTATATAAATATAACAAGTCCATCCCCCTAGTGGTGGGATCCTGAATTTATCTTACCCAAGTGTAAGGGAGGGATCCACTTGAATTACTCTAAGCAAGTCATCACTCACACCAATAGTCATAGCCCTTTCCTTAACTTCTACATCATCTTTTGCATTGAGGAACAATAAGTCATGATTAAAAGGCTCATGCTTTTAGGGGATTCTCAGATTATGTACTTTTTGTTACACTTTCCTTTGGGGATCCCAATCCCTATGGGGCAGATTAGCTAAGGAATAAACCTTCCTTACACCACCAACCTCTCTAAAATGTCTTTGGTATGTGTATTTCATCCTCCCAATTGTGAGATGGGAGCCATGGAAAGTGCTTTTTTTTTTCTCTTCGTCAGGTCCTCATCTATCCCATTCTAAAGTTGATATGCAATCTCCTCCTCAACAACTTTATCTAAGACAAATTTGAGGAGATGAAGAGGATCAACCTTGTGTCCAATAACCATGATAATAATATAGTTTAGGTATAACCAATAATCACCCAAATTCATGATCATATTGGTGATGCTCTTGGATATCCTAGCTAGAGGTTGGCCATGAATTACCATCCAAATTTGAGGATATAAAACCTCTAAAATTATAAAAATGTTCCTCACATGTACATAAATGTGGATGAATGAGTAGAAGTCATAGATTATAGATTTACTTATGTTTTGGACCCCATAGATCCCTTTTGTGTCTATAAACATTCCCCATGACCACATCCAAAAGATATGACATCATATAAAAGTTTCCACCCTGGGACTTTCTATCTTTATATGGTATTTTTTACTATAGGTGAGTGTTGATAATTGCCCCCAATGCATAGGTGCAATCTAAGGTGATCATGAGGTATATTATTGGAACCCACTCCAAATCCAAGTGGATGCTCAGATGGACAAATAGATAGTTCTTTAGTGCCTTACCAATTCGTATTCCCATCTAAAATCTAGTAATGTGCACAAGGTTCTTATTGGTTTCTTTGAGTGTGAAAGTCTCTCTTAGAAGAAGTCATTTCCTTATTACTTATTCCACATTATTATTATTCTTCAAACTAACCATACTATGCAAATAAAAGTTAGTATCTAGAATGGGTAAAAATAAATACCTCATGAATGCATCATCTAATATGTATGCGATGATGGTGATATTATTAACATAATGGAGGAAATTGATGTCTAAAATCCTCCCTTCAAATAATAGGTCTCGTAATAAGTCAATGCATGGCATGACTTCTCCATTGGCAAATGCATAGTGGAGTGCCTAATGTTTGAAGGGTAGTGAGTCAGTTGTAACTTATTTTTCTATTGCGGAAACATCTTCCTCATAAGCAAATGGGTTGACATTTTTTATGGCCTCCCAAAGAGTTAATTAATTAGCATAGAGACCATCAAACACTATCACATCAAAAACTATATTTAAATATTATATTGAATCCTTGATGGTGTTTGACTCTCCTATATGCTCTAGATGAGGATGCCATTATAGGTTTTAAGTGTCAGTAGGATTCAAGATCTTGATGATGGTGTCTTGGCATTTTGTTATGCAATTTGTAATTTTTTTGAATGTAACTAGGGATTTAGAATCACATACATTAATATACACTCAATTTTGATGGAAATCAATGGATGTGATCTTGGTTAATGGATAGATATTATATATTTTAGGCATTTATTCCAGTTCATGTGCTAATAATCACCAATGTCTATGAGTTCATCACCTTTATTAAATTCAAACTTGACCACCTAGGCCTAATGGACATGCCATGTAGGATGCTTACACATTCAAGGGGTGTCATAGTTATATTCTTTTTGACACTTGTCACTATGTGGTTTAGTCAAGAGTTAGCACTCATGTTCGGGCTAATTGATCATATTTGGTGAGCCTAAATTTTGAATGAAAGACTTTAAAGACCAAAATTTTCTTTAGAAAGATTCATGCAACTTACCCCAAAATCTAAGGTGTTGAAAGATGAGGCCAGGATATGCCCAATAAATGTATAATAAATGACCTCATCATACTGTCTCTTTCTATTAAGTTTGATTGCATTTTGTAACTTTTATTTTGATCTGAGATGAGTTAGGATGTGATTATCCATCTTTTGTTGATTGTGATTCTAACATGTTAAAAGACCTGTAATTCCTAACAAGTGTGTTGGAAAATCCTAGTTTTACAATAAAATAGGTCATCATTAGGCTAAAGAACAAATATGAAGTGGATTGCATGTTTTTGGAAGCATTGGACTCAATTCTAATTAGTTCTGGAACCTACAAAATCTATTCTGGAATCATCATAATTAGTTCTGAAACCTACAGAATCTATTTCAAAACCATCATAGTTAGTTCCAAAACTCCACCATGCTATTTCAAGTTGTTGCATTTTTGGACTTAGCTCTGAAACTCTATATGAGCTCCGGTACTCTTTTAGATAATCTCCAAAACTTTTTTGGCTAGAAATGGAACTGATGAGGATTTATTCCAAACGGCTGGTGATCTGTCAAGATCAATGATCCCATTAAATCAGGAACAAATTCCTGATTTTCTAAATTGATAGAATCAAGACAATTATCACATAGTTGGACATCCATCCACATCTTGATTCAGCATCTATTCTGGGCATGATTTAGTTCCATCGTATCTATGAAATAATTACAGCCATCAAAGCATCTATATATATAGACCTAGCAATTTAGTAAAAATATATATGGATAGAGATATAGAAGATAGAAAAAATCATAGAAGAATAGAGAGATAAAGGATAGCTTAGTAAATTTGTAATACAGAACATTTTGTCAATGAAATATCCATTCCTATTTTGAAATTAAATTGAATTGTTCAAATCCTGTTCTAGGCAGAGCAAAGGCCCACTCCTCCAAAGAACTAGGATCTTCATTTTTGTCGGTATTTATATTTCTATTCGCAAAAGTAAATAGGTAACTCTATTAAATTTATAAATGCTTCCAACTCTTTAAAGTTAAGATTTGTATTAAATTTTGTTCCTACAGGCATTTTAGATTAAATTTTCATTTATGCAATGTGTGCTTATTTCCAGTAATCAATTTCATTCCTGCAACGTGTGTTTGTTTCCAGTAATCAATTTCATTTCTACAACATGTGTTTATTTCCAGCAATCAATTTCATTTTTGCAGTGTATGTTTATTTCTAGTAATCAATTTCATTTCTATAATGTGTGTTTATTTCTAGCAATCAATTTCATTTCTGTAATGTGTGTTTATTTCTAGTAGATTTGCATAGTTTGATTCCAATAAGGTTTTAACCAAGAAATCATTAAGACATTAAAAAACCTGCTAAACAAAATTATACAAATACCCCCATTCAATTACTAAATCATTACAATTCCTCTTATTGCATATAGCTATAGACATAGCCCTGGCTAAATATGACATCAACAGAAAGTTGATTAAATGAAGGGGATGACGACACCCAACATTTTTTATGCTATTTCCAGGGAACACTAGTTGGAATTTTCTAATTAGGTGTCAATAAGAGCAACAATCATTCATTTAGTAATTAAAGAAATTTTCCCTAATTTATGAGTAGGCCACAATATTCTAAGGGAAGATTTCTCCCCAAAAATTTTGAACAAGAAATTCCATCATCCTCTAGTTTAAGAAAGGACCTTGAACAAGAATTGGAAGCACCATTATCTCCTATAAGACAAGAAGCAAAATTTCCATCTTTGGAATTTTTGGATCAATCACCAGAACTAAGTAAAACCTTAGGGAGGAGGATTATTTCTCAAGATCCATTGAGGGAAAGTTTTGATTCTCAATTGAGTAGTCAACCCCCTACTCCTGACTTTTCACCATCCCCAAAATAGACCACATACCACATTGATTGGGAGAAAGGATTAGAAAATACCAAAGAGATGGAATGAGAAGCTAGAAGAGAACCTGAGAGAACCTTTACCTATCACATTCATATCGAGGATGATGAAACCACTATGAAAAACATTTCACCTACACACTTACCCACATTTAGAGGAATGTCATTTAAGGATCCTGACCAATTTTTGTTTGAGTTTAAAGTACTATGTCAGACTTATGATTACAAGACAGATAATCAAAAACTAAAGTTGTTTCCATCTACCTTGAAGGATGCAGCAATGAGGTGGTTGATGGGATTAACATCTAATTCTATTACCAATTGGGAACAAAAGGAAACTATCTCCCTAGATAAATATCAAGATTATTGTAGAGGAAGAAATCGAAAGGAAGAATTTTTCAAAATCAAATAGGAAGAAGACAAAAATATGGAAGATTATTTGGATAGATTCCTCTTTGTGAGTAAAAGATGTGGATTTTTACTTCAAGAAGATTTAAATAAAACATTTTTTCTCAAAGGACTGGATGATGAATCTAGGGAAACCCTTGATTTAATTGGTGGAGGAAACATTGCTCAATTAAGAATAGATGAAATCATAGAAATTTATATAAATTATTAAAGAACAAGGGGTGGACCTAGAAAAGGGAAAATGGTTAAAAATTTGAATCTAGATATGAACAAATTGATGGATGAATTGGAAAAATTTAAAATAGATATATTAGTTCAATTAACCTCCACCATGGATGGATTTTAAGCTAAAGCAAATGCCCAACTTGAACCATTAGCCATGTATTGTCCTAGATGCAGGAAGAAGCATGTAATAAGGGAATGTCCTTTAGATAAAATGGAAGTGCATCTTGTCTGTGAATCTAAAGAATATGATACTCACACGTATTCTCTTCTTTCACTCATAAAAAATCAACTCAAACAAACCAATACATCATCCACCACAAAAGAATTAAATTTTGTTTAGAGACAACCTAACCAAGGATAGTTTATGCCAAGACCAGCTCCTAATCGCTGGATGATGCCATGGGTAGCTCAAATAATACCACAAAGTTGGGGACAACCACCTTGGGCCCCTCAACCCACATGGCATCCTTAGGATTGTGCAAGTCAATCTTGGTATACTCAAGGACATCAGCAACCTTGGGCTGGTCAAGGAAATACTTATGCTTGGCCACAACTTAGATGGAGCCCTAGCAATTATGTGTAAAGAAAAACATATCCAAATCAGAACCAACAAGCCATAATGGGACCTCTAGCACAAAATCTATAGATTGAAAACATAGTCCAAACCCAAATGCCAGCACAACCAGTAGCAAACCCAAGAAACAAATAAACAACTCATGTGTATGAAACAGAACCAAAAAAAATAGTTGATTTAAATATAATGGATTGTAAAAACATTCAAACCAAATCTAGAAAAATAGTTAGCAATCCACCTGTTATAATCACTGAGATGATAGAAGAAGCTAAAACCCGTATCACAGCTACACCTAAAGAAGATGACAAAGAAAAAGATAAAGAACTAGAAAAGAATTCTATTAAGATTCCATTTCGAGAAAGACTTAAAGAAACTATAGAACTTAAGGAATCTGAATTAGTGCAGGAACTAAGAAGATTGAATATTGAAATACCATTGTTACAATCAATTAAGGATATTCCAGAGTTGAACAAGTTAATCAAATTGTTATGTTTTAAAAAACCTAGAAGAAAGAAGCAGTACCCCAGGACTATTTAGGTAGATGGGAAACTTGTTGATTTATTACCAGGAAAACTCCTACTACCTAAATATGGGGATCCTAGAAGCCGTATTATTTTTGTTTCTATAAGGAATAAGGATATACATAACATTTTGATTGATTTGGGCACAGCTATCAATATAATAACAGTGGACACTTAGAAAACATTACCATTAATAGGCATACAACCTATTAATACCATATTATATATGGTAGATCAATCTGTAGAAAAACCAGAAGGAGTTATTGAAGATGTGGCAGTAATGGTGGAATCATGGAAATATCCAGTTGACTTCCTTATATTGCAGCCAAAAGGTAAAACACTTTGTCATCCTATTATTTTGGGGTGACCATGGTTAGCTATAGTTGATGCCTTAATTGATTATAGGTTAGGTGATATGACTATTTCAAATGGTAAGAATTCTAAGTAAATTTCATTATATCCATCTGCACGACCTTTTATTGATAATCAAGCAAAATTATGGGTTGATAATCTTGATATTAATGAGCAAAATCTATCTTCTTTGGCTATGATAACATTTCAAGATCATGTACGGGAAATAGATGATATAGTTAATCCTTCATTAAATAAACATCAATCATCATTGGAGCAGTCAGGATTAGTTTTGGAACCATCACAGTTAGTTCTAGAACCATCACACTTAGTTCCAGAACCACACCAATTCTTTGTAAGTGAAGATAACTTCACTCCAGAGAAACATGATTTCTCTTGGGGAGAGGAAGGATCTGTAGCATCAACTTTATAGATATCAAGAGATGGTGAAAAAAATTTGGAAAATAGCAGTAATGAGGAGTTTGACCTACAACAAGATAAGTATCATAACTCTTCCTATTGTCCATTGTCCAGCATTTTGCCTCTAGGAACTTTTGGAGATGTTGCTACATATCATTTATTGTTACCACATGCTTTTCCACTAAAAACCTTAATGGAACCCTTTCAATAAATTAGTTCATCATATTTTGGAACCAAATATGTTAAGATTCAACCAAAAAAAAATTTGAATATTAATAGCTGGTTAAAGAATGATGAAGAAGTCAAACTATTTGATGTTATGAAGAATCATACTAAAGCGTTTAATTGGGACTATAGAGATGTGAAAGGAATTCATCCAAGTATTTGTACCCATCACATTTATACTAAAAATATTAGACCAGTTAGGCAACCTCAGAGAAGGATTAATCCAGCCTTAAGGGATATAGTCAAACAAGAAATTGAAAAACTATTACAAGTTTTATCTACCCTATCTCAGATAGCCAGTGGGTGTCTCCTCTTGTAATTATTGCTAAAAAGAATGGAAAATGGAGAATTTGTGTTGACTATAGGGAACTGAACAAAGCCACCTTGAGAGATTATTTTCCCTTACCATTCATAGATCAAGTCTTAGACAACCTTTCAAGTAAACAATATTTTTCCTTCTTGGATGGATTTAGTAGATACAATCAAATCAAAATTGCTGCTGAGGATAAGGACAAAACTACATTTACTTGTCCATGGGATACATTTGCTTACAAGGTATTGCCATTTGGACTATGTAATGTTCCAGCAACATTTCAAAGAGTTGTATTAACAATTTTTGTAGACCTAACAAATGACTATGTGGAGGTATACATGGATGACTTTACTGTGTATGGAGATACATTTGATGATGCCTTGAAAATTTTGGATAGAGTATTAACAAGATGTGAACAACATCACTTGTCTCTTAGTCATGAGAAATGTTTGATGATGGTTGATGAAGGGATTGTATTAGGGTACCATATTTCAAAAAGAGGAATTCAGGTTGATCAAAACAAAATCAAGATTATCTCAGACTTGCCTATTCCTTAAAATCCTATAGATATCAAATCATTCTTAGGACATGATGGATACTATAGGCATTTTATCAAGGATTTTAGTAAAATTGTTGCCCCCATGTTTAAATTGCTTACCAAGGATTGTGAATTTCTATGGGATGAACAGTGTCAACAGGCTTTTGAAGAAATTAAAGAGAAATTAGTAATTGCCTCAATATTGCAAGGACCTAATTGAGAGAAACCTTTTCACATACAAACTGATGCCTCAAACACCTCAATTGGTGCAGTTTTGGGACAGAGAGATGAAGGAAGAATGTATGCTATTTACTATCTTAGTAAAAATCTTACTCCCACTGAAATAAATTACACTACCACTGAAAAAGAATTTTTGGTCGTGATCTATGCAATCAATAAATTTAGACATTACATTACAGGGTATAAAACATTTGTACATACAAATCACTCTGCAATCAAATATTTACTGAACAAACATGTGGTTAGAGGTAGAATAATCAGATGGTCATTGCTTTTACAAGAATTTTATATTACCATTGTGGACAATCTAGGCAAATCTAATGTGGTGGTTGATTTCTTATCAAGATTGACCAGTACAAGGGAGTATGATCCGGTGAAGGATAACTTTCCAGATGAACAATTGTTTGTTATTTCACATAACACACCATGGTTTTTTGACATGGAAAATTATCTTTCAATAGGGAAGTTTCCTCCTTCTTTCACTAAAAAACAAATAAAAAAATTAATCAAAACTAGTGCACAATTCAAATGGTTAAATGGAATGTTATTTAAATGTGGTCTTGATTTGGTTTTATGCAGGTGTGTAAGAGAAGATGAAATTTTTGACATCCTCCAGGCATGTCATGATGAACCAAGTGAAAGACACTATTTAATGAAAAGAACAGCTCATAAGATACTTGGCACTGGTTACTATTGGCCATATTTATACAAAGATGTGAAGAGATATATCAGGCGGTGTGATCCTTGTCAAAGGATGGGATAGCCAACCATTACTAATGAAATGCCTCTGCAACCACAAGTAGTGATTGAACCATTTGAGAGATGGAGATTGGATTTTTTTGGACCTTTTAATCCTCATTCACAAGGAATAGAGCATATTCTTGTGTGTACTGATTATGTAACAAAATAGGCCAAAGTGCAGGCTTTAACAAATGCCACTAAAGAAGTAGTTACTGATTTCCTTTGGCACAAAATTATGGTAAATTTTGGAGCACCAAAAAGCTTAGTTTCAGACTAGGGACCAAAATTTATGTCCAATATGATCCAGGCCTTCACAATGTATTATCAAATCAATCATAAGAAGTCATCTCCCTATCACCCACAAGCAAATAGACAAGTTGAAGTAACAAATAGAGAATTAGAAAACATACTCACTAAAATAGTTGAAGCTGAAAGAAGAGATTGGGTAAAAAGACTACTTAAATCTATCTGGGATTACAATACAACTTGGAAAACCACAACAGGGTTTTCACCATATGAGTTGTCTATGGGAAAAAGCCATTGTTGCCTATTGATTTTAAACTACAGACATTAAGGACATTAGCGAAGGTGGGAATTGAATTGGATGTAGCTCAAAAGGAGTGAATCCTTTAACTAAATGAATTAGATGAATTCAAAATGGAGGCACTTCACTAGATAGAGATAATCCAAGGTCAAAGGAAGTAATGGCATGATTCACATATCAAGGAAAGACAATTCAAAGTAGGAGACTAGGAATTGCTATTTGATTCTAAGTATCAACAATTCAAAGGTAAATTAAGAACCAGATGGTTGGGACCTTATCAGATCAAGTAGATATTTGACAAATGTTCTATCCAGTTACTTCCCATTGATGGCAGTAGAAGAATACTCTTGGTCAATAGACACATGTTAAAACTTTATAGGAAGCCTCCTACTAAGGATGAATTCTTAAATTAGATTGAAGCAAACAAAGAATTTGATCATATGGAAGAACCCAGTTATTCCAAAATGATCAAATAATCAGATGAAAAGATCCAAAATCAAGGGAAGAGAATCAAAACTAGTAAATGACGTTCTCTTCCCCAAAAAAAATGAAGAGAATGAAAACCAGTAAATGGTGTTCTCTTTCCCCAAAAAAAAAAGAAGAGAATGAAAACTAGTAAATGGCATTCTCTTTCCAAAAAAAAAAGAGATCAATTGAAAATCAGTGATGATGGTAGATCTTCTCAAATAAATGGCTAATTCAAATAAAACTTTTTTGAATTCTAATTATTTTCTAACCATTTTTTAGGGATGATGTGTCTGCATGATGGAGGGATTACATCATCAAGGATGGTAATTATATTTTTTACTTGTTAAAGGTTTAATGAAAGTTTGCATGTGTGATTAGACTTGATTTATAAATATTAGTATGATGAGTCATCTATTATACATCATGGTTAAATGTACAAAATCATGAGAAGGATATTGATGATAGAATGAGTTGGTGGATAACCATAAAGAATCAATCTTATGATTAAAGCTACCAAATTCTCTAGTTCCATAGTTGAGTATAGTATTTCCATAGCTAAGTACAATAATTCCACAACTAAATTTGCCAAACCAACAACTGAATCTGCTAGTTTTGCAGCCATAATCATCAGTTCCACCAATATAAAAAGCAATTTTTAGCTCATCTGTGAAAGATTCAAAAGCAAAAAATGAAAAAAAAGAATGAATCATGGGAATTAAAAATAATTCAGAACCAGAAAATGATATCAAACTCCTTACAGATGAAGAAGTCACAAATATCTTTCAACATGTAGGATGGCTGGAGTTTTTGAGGAAATTTCTCAAATACAATGATGAACTGATAAGAGAGTTTATTATTAATTTAGAGAAAAGAAGGACAAAGGTTAGGAATATTTTCATTTCTTTTTCTGTGAATATCATAAGTGAGATGTATGGAATACCTATAATGCATGTCCCAAACCCTGTCGAAGGAACATTGAAAGACCTGGCTGAAACCCTATTGAAAAAAGGGGAAGCTAAACCCCAATATATTTATAATACAAAGCAAATCATCAAAGGAGTTAAGAGGGCCAGCTTGCCTAAATCCTTTGACAGAGTAGCATTCTGGATAGTCAAATATTTAACCTGTGATGGACAATTTGGGACAGTAGGAAAAGAAGTCCTAAAAATCCTTATACACCTTAGATATGGAGCCAAAAAACTAGAATATATAGTAAACCTCCCAAGGTTTCTTTTTGAATCCATCCATACCATGGCCCAGAGGTATTCTTGGGGTGTAGGAACAATTAGACATCATGGGTTAGTGCATTTGGTATGCCAACACCATTTCCTTTCCAAGAAAAATGGAGAAGAAATGTGGGACAAATTTCTTGGCAAATTTGGACAAAAACCCATAGCAACTCCTCTTGCTCCTTCAGTTCATTTGAAAATTGATACCATTGCTAAAGAAAAGAAAAGATTAGGGGAAGAGGAAATACCAACAAGAAGAAAATCTAGAATAAAAATTAAAATTATAGACCCTACTGTACTTTCTCAAGCCATTTCTTCTTCTACTAAGGCTATAGAAGAATTGGGACCTGTCTTTGACAATGAAAATTCACCTAGGCTTAAACAAAAGGTGAAAACCAAAAGACGTTCTAAGAGGAGACCTATGTCTGCACATTTTGAGGCTCCTCAAGAAAGAAAATGTCATAAAAAGTCTAAAGAAAGTTTAGAGGAGCTGGAAGAACAAGAAAGGCTAGAAATTGAAGCTACTGGTATTTTGGACAGCATGGCTATGACTCCTCCTAGACCAAGCCAAGTAGAAAAGGAAAAAGAAGAAGAAAGATTTAATGAGCCAATTTTCCAAGAAATAGGTGAGACTGTAGCTCCATCACATGAATAAAATGAATATGCATCTTGAAGAAGGAAAGGGAAATCCACTATGGTGGAAGAGGAATGCTTAACTCCCCAAGAACTTTTTAAAAAAGAACAAAACTAGCAGATTAAATAGGCTCTATTTTTGTCTAGATTATAACTCATTATCAAGGAAAAGGATGAGGAATTGAATTTCCTTAAACTCAATTTAGAATAGAAGGATTGCTCTGTACAGAATTAACAAACAATTTCACAACCAAGAATGAGGAATTAGCAGAAAATAAAAGGCAACTAATGGAGAATGAGGAAAAATGTACAAGATAGACCTTTGTGTCAATAGTCTCTGCATAGATTGAATTGACTTATTTGCCACTCAACTAGTTATGGGATGACACATGCAAAGAACTTAATGAAATCAAAGCATCCAATAAAGACTTGAAAGGCAAGCGAGCAAAAGAAGAGAAAGCAAGGAAAGAATGGGATGACAAATTTTATAAGGATGAAAATGATAAGCATAAATGTCTTTTGAAAATAAAAATAGTTTGTATGATGAGTGAGAAGCTACTTGCATGCAGAAGACCTTCTCCTATTTATAGCATGTTTTTAGAGGAACAATTCATTCACTGGCATTTAGCAATGATAGCATGTGGCCTTCTACATAAAATAAAAGATGAAGCTAATTTCTCGACCACCTACTCCTTAACTAATACAGAACAAAAAAACTTCTTTGTGAATTTTACCTCTGCAATTTTATGTTAGAAAGAAATACAGGTTTTATGATCAATTTGTATGTAGGAGAAAGCCAACTTAATGCATTTGTCTCTGTTCTTCAAACTCAAATTGCATGGAAAGAAAGGGAGTCAAAGCATTGGTCAAAGGCTAGTTCATCTAGTCTCTGTATGAGAATTCATTATGCTAATCCATCCACCTTTGCTACATATTTCCAATCCCATGCATTTAATGATAAATTCAAGGGACCTTATCTTTTCAGTTTATAGTAAAGCATGGATGTCTTCACCTCCTATGAAAGGGAAAATTTTGATAATATCTATTATGCATGTTTAAAAAGATGGGAATTTCTCCCAGTGGCATTGAAAAGGGAAGTAATATCCCCTTCAAATTTGCTCTAGAGTTTAGAAAGGCCAAAAGCTTTATGCATAATAATTCCTCAGATCAATGAAACTCCCTTGAGCATATGGATAGGAATGCCGACAAGGCCACCTCTACTTCTCACACCCATATCTCCTTGGAAAAATAGAGAACCTCAACATCCCACTCAATTTGAGGAATGGAAAAGAAAAGTAGAAGCAGGAGCAAGGTATAGTACTTCTGAGTCAAAGTATTGGGATATTCAGTTTCAGCCATTTGATCTAAGCAATCAAATGGAATGCAAGATATATAATCCCAAATTTGAAGAATGAAGTTTGTAAAGGGACTTACAAACAAGTAAGTATGGGGAAATGATGAGGCCAGGATATGCCCAATAAATGTATAATAAATGACCTCATCTTACTCTCTCTTTCAATTAAGTTTGATTGCCTTTTGTAACTTTTATTTTGATCTGAGATGAGTTAGGATGTGATTATCTATCTTTTGTTGATTGTGATTCTAACATTTTAAAAGATATATAATTCCTAAAAAGAGTGTTGGAAAATTCTAGTTTTGCAATAAAACAGGCATCATCAGGCTAAAGAACAAATATGAAGTGGATTGCATGTTTTTAGAAGCATTGGACTCAATTCTGATTAGTTCTAAAACCTACAGAATCTATTTCGAAATCATCACAGTTAGTTTTGAAACCTACAAAATTTGTTTCAGAACCATCACAGTTAGTTCTAGAACTCCACCATACTATTTCAAGTTGTCGTATTTTTGGACTTAGCTCTGGAACTCTATATTTAGCTCTAGTACTCTTTTAGATAAGCTCCAAAACTTTTGTGGCTAGAAATGGAACTAATGAGAATCTATTCTAAATGGATAGCGATCTATCAAGATCAATGATCCTATTAAATCAGGAATAGATGTCTAATTTTCTAAACTGATAGAATCAAGATAATTATCACACAGCTGGACATTTATCCACATCTTGATTCAGCATCTATTCTGGGCATGATTCAGTTCCATTGTATCTATGAAATAGTTACAGCCATCAAAACATCTATATATACAGACCTAAAAATTTAGTAAAAATATATATGGATATAGATATAGAAGATAGAAAAATCATAAAAGAATAGAGAGATAAAGGATAGCTTAGTACATTTGTAATACAAAACATTTTATCAATGAAATAGCCATTCCTATTTTTAAATCAAATTGAATTGTTCAAATCATGTTCTAGGCGGAGCAAGGGTCCACTCCTCCAAAGAACCAGGATCTTCATTTTTGTCAATATTTATATTTCTATTTGCAAAAGTAAATAGGTAACCCTGTTAAATTTATAATTGCTTCCAACTCTTTAAATTTAATATTTGTTGTAAATTTGTTCTTGCGGGTGTTTTAGATTAAATTTTCATTTATGTAACATGTGCTTATTTCCATCAATCAATTTCATTCCTACAACATGTGTTTTTTTCCAAAAATCAATTTCATTTTTGCAACGTGTGTTTATTTCCAGCAATCAATTTCATTTCTGCAATGTGTGCTTATTTTCAGCAATCAATTTTATTTCTACAACGTGTGTTTATTTCTAGCAATCAATTTCATTTATGCAATGTGTGTTTATTTATAGTAGATTTGCATAGTTTGATTCTAATAAGGTTTTAACCAAGAAATCATTAAGACATTAAAAAGCCCCCAAAACAAAAATATACAAATACCTCCATTCAATTACTAAATCATTATGATTCCTCTTGTTGCATATATCTTTAGACACAGCCCTAGTTAAATATGACATCAACAGAAAGTTGATTAAATGAAGGGGATGACGACACCCAACATTTTTGGTGCCATTACCAGGGAACACTAGTTGGAATTTTCTAATTAGGTGTCAACAAGAGCAACAATCATTCATTTAGTAATTAAAAAAAATTCCTAATTTATGAGTAGACCACGAGATTCCAAGGGAAGATTTCTCCCCAAAATTTATGAACAAGAAATTCCATCATCCTCTAGTTTAAGAAAGGACATTGAACAAGAATTGGAGGCACCATTATCTCCTACAAAACAAGAAGCAAAATTGTCATCTTTGCAATTTTTGGATCAGTCACCAGAAATAAGTAAAACCTTAGGGAGGAGGATTATTTCTCAAGATCCATTGAGGGAAAGTTTTGATTCTCAATTGAGTAGTCAACCCCCTACTCTTGACTTTTCACCATCCCCAAAATAGACCACATACCACATTGATTGGGAGAAAGGATTAGAAATAACAGAGAGATGGAATGAGAAGCTAGAAGAGAACCTGAGAGAACCTTTACCTATCCCATTCATATCGAGGATGATGAAACCACTATGAAAAACATTTCACCTGCACACTTATCCACATTTAGAGGAATGTCATCTGAGGATCCTGACTAATTTTTGTTTGAGTTTAAAGTACTATGTCAGACTCATGATTACAAGACAGATAATCAAAAATTGAAGTTGTTTCCATCCACCCTAAAGGATGCAGTAATGAGATGGTTTATGGGATTAACATCTAATTCTATTACCAATTTGGGAATAAATGGAAACTGTCTTCCTAGACAAATATCAATATTATTGTAGAGGAAGAAATTGAAAGGAATAATTTTTCAAAATCAAATAGGAAGAAGACGAAAAATATGGAAGATTATTTGGATAGATTCCTCTTTGTGAGTAAAAGATGTGGATTTATACTTCAAAAAGATTTAAATAAAACCATTTTTCTAAAGGACTGAATGATGAATCTAGGTAAACCCTTGATTTAATTGGTGGAGGAAACATTGCTCAATTAAGAATGGATGAAATCATAGAAATTTATAGAAATTATTCAAGAACAAGGGGTGGACCTAGAAAAGCAAAAACGGTTAAAATTTTGAATCTAGATATGAACAAATTGATGGATGAATTGGAAAACTTTAAAAAAAAAATATTAGTTCAATTAACCTCCACCATGGATGGATTGCAAGCTAAAGCAAATGTCCAACTTGAACCATTTGCCATGTATTGTCCTAAATACAGGAAGAAGCATGCAATAAGGGAATGTCCTTTGGATAAAATAGAAGTATGTCTTGTCTATGAATCTAAATAACATGATATTCACACTTGTTCTCTTCTTCCACTCATTAAAAATCAACTCAAACAAACTAATACATCATCCACCACAGAAGAATTAAATTTTGTTCAGAGACAATCTAACCAAAGATAGTTTATGCCAAGACCATCTCCTAATCCCTAGATGATGCCATAGGCAGCTCAAATAGTACCACAAATTTGGGGATAGCCACCTTGGGCCCCTCAACCCACATGTCATCCTCAGGATTAGGCAAGTCAATCTTGGTATACTCAAGGACATCAGCAACCTTGGGCTAGTCAAGGAAATCCTTATGCTTGGCCACAACTTAGATGGAGCCCTAGCAATTATGTGCAAAGAAAAACATATCCAAATCAGAACCAACAAGCCATAATGGGACCTCCAGTACAAAATTCATAGATTTAAAATATAGTCCAAACCCAAATGCCAGCACAACCAGTAGCAAACCCAAGAAACAAACAAACAACTTCTATATACGAAATAGAACCAAAAAAATTAGTTGATTTAAATACAATGGATTGCAAAAACATTCAAACCAAATCTATAAAAATAGTTAGCAATCCACCTATTATAATCACTGAGATGATAGAAGAAGCTAAAACCCCTAGCATAGTTACACATAAGGCAGATGACAAAGAGAAAGATAAGGAACCAGAAAAGAATTCTACTGAGATTCTATTTCCAAAAAGACTTAAAGAAACCATAAAACTTAACGAATCTAAATTGGTGTAGGAACTAAGAAGATTTAATATTGAAATACCATTGTTATAATCAATTAAGGATATTCCATAGTTGAACAAGTTAATCAAATTGTTATGTTTTAAAAAACTTGGAAAAAAGAAGCAGTACCTCATGACTATTCAAGTAGATGGGAAACTTGCTGATTTATTAGCAGAAAAACTCCTACTACCTAAATATGGAGATCTTGGAAGCCCTATTATTTATGTTTCTATAGGGAATAAGGATATACATAACATTTTGATTGATTTGGGCATAGCTATCAATGTAATGACAGTGGACACTTTGAAAATACTACCATTAATAGGCATACAACCTACTAATACCATATTGTAGATGGTAGATCAATCTGTAGCAAAACTAGAAGGAGCTATTGAAGATGTGGTAGTAATGGTGGAATCATGGGAATATCTAGTTGACTTCTTTATATTGTAACCAAAAAGTAAAACACTTGGTTAACCTATTATTTTGGGGTGACCATGGTTAGCTATAGTTGTTGCCTTAATTGATTGTAGGTTAGGTGATATGACTATTTTAAATGGTAATAATTTTAAGCAAATTTCATTATATCCATCTTTATGACCTTTTATTGATAATCAAGCAAAATTATGGGTTGATTATCCTGATATTAATGAGCAA
Source organism: Torreya grandis (assembly GCA_037957365.1). Lineage (NCBI taxonomy): Eukaryota > Viridiplantae > Streptophyta > Pinopsida > Cupressales > Taxaceae > Torreya > Torreya grandis. The sequence continues at coordinate 402,714 of JARHVA010000441.1, forward strand.
AATCTATCTTCTTTGGCTATGATAACATTGCAAGATCATGTATGGGAAATAGATGATATGGTTAATCCTTCAATAAATAAACATCAATCATTATTGGAGCAGTCAAGATTAGTTTCAGAACCATCACAGTTAATTCTGAAACCATCACAGTTAGTTCTGAAACCATCACAATTAGTTTTGGAACCATCACAGTTAGTTCCAGAACCACACCAATTCTTTACAAGTGAAGATAACTTCGCTCTGGAGAAATGTGATTTATCTTGGGGAGAGGAAGGATCTATAGCATTACCTTTACAGATATCATGAGATGGTGAAAAAAATTTAGAAAATAGTAGTAATGAGGAGTTTGACCTACAACAAGATAAGTATCATAACTCTTCATGTTGTCCTTTGTCCAGCATTTTGCCTCTAGGAACTTTCAGAGATGTTGCTACATATCATATATTATTACCACATGCCTATCCACTAAACACCTTAATGGAACCCTTTCAATAAATCAGTTCATCATATCCTAGAACCAAACTTGTTGAGATTCAACTAGGAAAAATTTTAAATATTAATAGCTGGTTAAAGAATGAAGAAGTCAAACTATTTGATGTTCTGAAGAATCATACTAAAGTGTTTACTTGGGACTATAGAGATGTGAAAGGAATTCATCAAAGTGTCTGCACCCATCACATTTATACTAAAAATATTAGACCAATTAGGCAACCTCAGAGAATGATTAATCCATCCTTAAGGGATATAGTCAAACAAAAAATTGAAAAACTATTACAAGTAGGTTTTATCTACCCTATCTCATATAGCCATTAGGTGTCTCCTCTTGTAATTGTTCCTAAAAAGAATGGAAAATGAATAATTTGTGTTGACTATAGGGAACTGAATAAAGCCATCTTGAGAGATTATTTTCTCCCATTCATAGATCAAGTCTTAGACAACCTTTCAAGTAAACAGTACTTTTCCTTCTTAGATGGATTTAGTGGATACAATCAAATCAAAATTACTACTAAGGATCTAGATAAAACTACATTTACTTGTCCATGGGGTACCTTTGCTTATAGGGTATTTCCATTTGGACTATGTAATGCTACATCAACCTTTCAAAGAGTTGTATTAGCAATTTTTGTAGACCTAACAAATGATTGTGTGGAGGTATACATGGATGACTTTACTGTGTATGGAGATACATTTGATGATGCCTTAAAAATTTGGATAGAGTATTAACAAGATGTGAACAACATCACTTATCTCTCAGTCATGAGAAATTTTTGATGATGGTTGATGAAGGGATCGTATTAGGGCACCATATTTCAAAAAGAGAAATTTAGGTTAATCAAAATAAAATCAAGATTATCTCAGACTTACCTATTCCTCAAACTCCTACAGATATCAAATCATTCTTAGGACATGCTGGATACTATAGGCATTTTATCAAGGATTTTAGTAAAATTTTTGCCCCTATGTTTAAATTGCTTACCAAGGACTGTGAATTTCTTTGGGATGAATAGTTTCAACATTCTTTTAAATAAATTAAAGAGAAATTAGTAATTTCCCCAATATTACAAGGACCTAATTCCTTTTCACATACAAATTGATGGCTCAAACACCTCAATTGGTGTAGTTTTAGGATAGAGAGATGAAGAAGGAAGAATGTATGCTATTTACTATCTTAGTAAATATTTTATTCCCACTGAAACAAATTACACTACCACTAAAAAATAATTTATGGCTGTGATCTATGCAATCAATAAATTTAGACATTACATTACAGGGTATAAAACATTTGTACATATAGATCACTCAGCAATTAAATATTTAATGAACAAACCTATGGTTGGAGGTAGAATAATTAGATGGTCATTACTTTTACAATAATTTGATATTACCATTGTAGACAATCCAGGCAAATCTAATTTAGTGGTTGATTTCTTGTCAAGATTGACCAGTACAGGGGAGCAAGATCCAGTCAAGGATAACTTTCCAGATGAATAATTATTTATTATTTTAGATAACACACCATGGTTTGCTGACATGGAAAATTATCTTGCAATAGGTAAGTTTCCTCCTTTCACTAATAAAAAAAAAATTAATCAAAACTAGTGCACAATTCAAATGGTTAAATGGAATGTTATTTAAATGTGGTCCTGATTTGGTTTTATGTAGGTGTGTAAGGAAGATGAAATTTTTGACATCCTCTGGGCATGTCATGATGAACCAAGTGGAAGACACTATTCAGTGAAAATAATAGCTCATAAGATACTTGGCTCTGGTTACTATTGGCCATCTTTATACAAAGATGTGAAGAGATATATCAGGTGGTGTGATCCTTGTCAAAGGATGGGATAGCCAACCATTACCAATGAAATACCTCTACAACCACAAGTAGTGATTGAACCATTTGAGAGATGGGGATTGGATTTTGTTGGACCTTTTAATCATAATTCACAAGGAAAAGAGCATAATCTTGTGTGTACTGATTATGTAACAAAATGGGCTGAAGTGTAGGCTTTAACAAATGCCACTAAAGAAGTAGTTGTTGATTTCCTTTGGCATAGAATTATGGTAAAGTTTGGAGCATCAAAAAGCTTAGTTTCAAACTAGAGACTACCATTTATGTCCAATATGATTCAGGCCTTCACAATGTATTATCAAATGAATCATAAGAAGTCATCTCCCTATCACCCGCAAGCAAATGGACAAGTTGAAGTAATAAATAGAGAATTAAAAAACATCTTCACTAACATAGTTGAAGCTAAAAGAAGAGATTGGGTAAAAAGACTACTTAAATCTATCTGGGATTACAATACAATTTGGAAAACCATAACAGGGTTTTCACCATATGAGTTGTCTATGGGAAAAAGCCATTGTTGCCTATTGAGTTTGAACTACAGACATTAAGGAAGCATCTAAGGTGGGAATTGAATTGGATGTAGCTCAAAAGGAGTGAATCCTTCAACTAAATGAATTAGATGAATTCAAAATGGAGACACTTCACCAGATAGAGATAATCCAAGGTCAAAGGAAGTAATGGCATGATTCACATATCAAGGAAAGACAATTCAAAGTAGGAGACTAGGAATTGCTATTTGATTCTAAGTATCAACAATTCAAAGGTAAATTAAGAACCAGATGGTTGGGACCTTATCAGATCAAGTAGATATTTGACAATGGTTCTATCCAGTTACTTCCCATTGATGGCAGTAGAAGAATACTCTTGGTCAATAGACACAGGTTAAAACTTTATAGGAAGCCTCCTACTAAGGATGAATTCTTAAATTAGATTGAAGCAAACAAAGAATTTGATCATATGGAGGAACCCAGTTCTTCCAAAATGATCAAATAATCAGATGAAAAGATCTAGAATAAAGGGAAGAAAATGAAAACCAATAAATGGCATTTTCTTCTCTAAAAAAAGGAAGAGAATGAAAACTAGTAAATGGCATTCTCTTCCCCAAAAAAAAAAGAAGAGAATTAAAACCAGTAAATGGCATTCTCTTCCCAGAAAAATAGAGATCAATTGAAAATCAGTGATGATGGTTGATCTTCTCAAATAAATGACTAATTCAAATAAAACTTTTTTGAATTCTAATTATTTTCTAACCATTTTTTAGGGATGATGTGCCTGCATGATGGAGGGATTACATCATCAAGGATGGTAATTATGTTTTTAACTTGTTAAAGGTTTAATGAAAGTTTGTATGTGTGATAAGACTTGATTTAGAAAGATTAGTATGATGAGTCATCTATTATACATCATAGTTAAATGTGCAAAATCATGAGAAGGATATTGATGATGGAATGAGTTGGTAGATAACCATAAAGAATCATTCTTATGATTGAAGATATCAAATATACCAGTTCCACAGATGATTACAATAATTCCCTTAGTTGAGTATAGTAATTCTACAACTAAATTCACCAAACTAGCAATTGAATCTAATAGTTCTGCAGCCATAATCATTAGTTCTACCAATACAGAAAGTAATTTTTAGCTCACCTATGAAAGATTCAAAAGCAAAAAATGAAAAAAAAGAATGAATCATGGGATTAAAAAAGAAGTTAGAATTAGAAAATGATATCCAACTCTTTGCAAATGAATAAGTAGCAAATATCTTTCAATAGGCAGGATCATTGGAGTTTTTTAGGAAATTTCCCAAATATAATGATGAACTGGTAAGATAATTTATTATTAATTTAAAGCAAACAAGGAAAAAGGTTAGGAAGATTTTCATTCCTTTTTCTATGAATATCATAAGTGATATGTCTGGGATACCTATAATGCATGTCCCAAACCCTATCAAAGGAACATTGAAAGACCTAGCTAAAACCCTATTGAAAGAAGGGGAAGCTGAACCCCAATATATTTATAATACAAAGCAAATCATCAAAGGAGTTAAGAGGGCCAGCTTGCCTAAACCCTTTGATAGAGTAGCATTCTGGATAGTCAAATATTTAACCTGTGATGGATAATTTGGGACAGTAGGAAAAGAAGTCCTAAAAATCTTTATACACCTTAGATATGGAGCTAAAAAACTAGAATATATAGTAAACCTCCCAAGGTTTCTTTTTTACTCCATCCATACCATGGCCCAGAGGTATTTTTAGGGTGTAGGAATAATTAGATATCATGGGTTAGTGCATTTTGTATGCCAACACTATTTCCTTTCCAATAAAAATGGGGAAGAAATGTGGGACAAATTTCTTGGCAAATTTGGACAAAAAGCAGGTATTCCTAGAAAAACAATAGCAATTCCTCCTACTCCTTCAGTTCATTTGAAAACTGCTACTATTACTGAAGAAAATAAAAGATTAGGGGAAGAGGAATTACCAACAAGAAGAAAATCTGGAAGAAAAATTAAAATTATAGACCCTACTATACTTTCTCAAGCCATTTCTTCTTCTACTAAGGCTATAGAAGAACTGGTACCTATCTCTGACAATGACAATTCACCTAGGCCTAAACAAAAGGTAAAAACTAGAAGATGTTCTAAGAGGATACCTATGTCTGCACATTTTGAGGTTCCTCAAGAAAGAAAACCTCATAAAAAGTCTAAACAAAGTTTAGAGGAGCTGGAAGAACAAGAAAGGCTAGAAATTAAAGCTGTTAATATTTTGGGTAGCATGGCTATGACTCCTCCTAGACTAAGCCAAGTATAAAAGGAAAAATAAGAAGAAAGATTTGAGGAGCTAGTTTTCCAAGAAATGGGTGAGACTGTAGCACCATCAGATGCAAAAGATGAACAAGCATCTTGGAGAAGGAAAGGGAAATCCCCTATGGTAGAAGAGGAATGCTTAACTCCTCAAGAACTTTCAGAAAAAGAACAAAACTAGCAGATTAAATAGGCTCTATTTTTGTCTAGAGTAGAACTCATTATCAAGGAAAAGGATGAGGAATTGAATTTCCTCAAACTCAAGTTAGAATAGAAGGAAATTATCCTTGTAGAATTAACAAACTAGTTCACAACCAAGAATGAGGAATTAGCAGAAACTAGAAGGCAACTAATGGAGAATGAGGGAAAATGTACAAGACAGACCTCTGTGTCAATAGTCTCTGCACAGGCTAAATTGACTTATTTGCCACTCAAATGGTTATGGGATGACACATGCAGAGAGCTCAGTGAAATCAAAGCATCCAATATAGACTTGAAAGGCAAACTGGCAGAAGAAGAGAAAGCAAGGAAAGATTGGGAAGACAAATTTTATAAGGAGGAAAAAGATAAGTATAAATTTCTTGTGAAAATATAAATAGTTTGTATGATGAATGATAAGTTGCTTACATGCAGAAGACCTTCTCCTATTTATAGCATGTTTTTAGAGGAGCAATTCATTTGTTGGCAGTTGGCAAGGATAGCATGTGGCCTTCCACATGAAATAAAAGATGAAGCTGATTTCTTGGTCGCCTACTCCTTAGCTAATATAGAACAGAAAAACCTTCTTTGTGAATTTTACCTCTACAATTTTATGTTAGAAAGAAATACAGGTTTTATGATCAATTTGTATGTAGGAGAAAGCCAGCTTAACGCATTTGTCTCTATTCTTCAACATCATATTTCATGGAAAGAAAGGGAGTTAGAGCATTGGTCAAAGGCTAGTTCATCTAGTCTCTATATGATAATTCATTATGGTAATCCATCCGCCTTTGCTACATATTTTCAATCCCATGCATTTAATGATAAATTCAAGGGACCTTATCTTTTCAATTTATAGCAAAACATGGATGTCTTCACCTCCTATGAAAGGACAAATTTTGATAATATCTATGATGCATGTTTAAAAAGATGGGAATTTCTCCTAGTGGCATTGAAAAGAAGGGAAGTAATATCCCCTTCAAATTTTCTCTAGAGTTTAGAAAGGCCAAAAGCTTTATGCATAATAATTCCTCAGATCAATGAAACTCCCTTGAGCATATGGATAGGAATGCTGACAAGGCCACCTCTACTTCTCACACCCATATCTCCTTGGAAAAATAGAGAACCTCAACATCCCACTCAATTTGAGGAATGGAAAAGAAAAGTAGAAGCAAGAACAGGGTATAGTACTTCTGAGTCAAAGTATTGGGATATTCAATTTCAGCCATTTGATCTAAGCAATCAAATGGAATGCAAGATATATAATCCCAATTTTGAAGAATGAAGTTTGTAAAGGGACTTACAAACAAGTAAGTATGGGGGAAATAATGAGGCCAGGATATGCCCAATAAATGTATAATAAATGACCTCATCTTACTCTCTCTTTCTATTAAGTTTGATTGCATTTTATAACTTTTATTTTAATCTGAGATGAGTTAGGATGTGATTATCCATCTTTTGTTGATTTTGATTCTAACGTTTTAAAAAACCTATAATTCATAACAAGTGTGTTGGAAAATTCTAGTTTTGTAATAAAATAAGTCATCATCAAGCTAAAGAACAAATATGAAGTGGATTGCATGTTTTTGGAAGCATTGGACTCAATTTCATTTAGTTCTAAAACCTACAAAATTTGTTCCAGAATCATCACAGTTAGTTCCAAAACCTACAAAATCTATTCTGAAACCATCACAGTTAGTTCTAGAACTCCACCATACTATTTCAAGTTGTCACATTTTTGGACTTAGCTCTAGAACTCTATATTTAGCTCTGGTACTCTTTCAGATAAGCTCCAAAACTTTTGTGGCTAGAAATGGAACTGATGAGGATCTATTCCAAACGGCCAGTGATCTATCAAGATCAATGATCCCATTAAATCAAGAACAGATTCCAAATTTCCTAAACTGATAGAATCAAGACAATTATCACACAGCTGGACATCTAGCCACATCTTGATTCAGCATCTATTCTGGGCATGATTTAATTCCATCATATTTATGAAATAGTTATAGCCATCAAAGCATCTATATATACAGACCTAGGAATTTAGTAAAAATATATATGGATAGAGATAGAGAAGATAGAAAAAATCATAGAAGAATAGAGAGATAAAGGATAGCTTAGTACATTTGTAATATAGAACATTTTATCAATGAAATAGCCATTGTTATTTTGAAATCAAATTGAATTGTTCAAATATTTTTTTTAGGCAGAGCAAGGCCCTACTCCTCCAAAGAACCAAGATCTTCATTTTTGTCGGTATTTATATTTCTATTCACAAAAGTAAATAGGTAACTCTGTTAAATTTATAAATGCTTCCAACTCTTTAAAGTTAATATTTGTTGTAAATTTATTCCTATAGGTATTTTAGATTAAATTTTCATTTCTACAACGTGTGCTTATTTCCAGCAATCAATTTCATTCCTGCAATGTGTGTTTGTTTCCAGTAATCAATTTCATTTCTGCAACATGTATTTATTTCCAGCAATCAATTTTATTTCTATGTGTGTTTATTTCCAGCAATCAATTTCATTTCTGCAACATGTGTTTATTTCTGGTAGATTTGCATAGTTTTATTCCAATAAGGTTTTAACCAAGAAACCATTAAGACATTAAAAAACCCCCAAAACAAAAATATACAAATACCCCCATTCAATTACTAAATTGTTACGATTCCTCTTGTTGCATAAAGCTTTAGACATAGCCCTGGTTAAATATGACATCAACAGAAAGTTGATTAAATGAAGGGGATGATGACACCCAACATTGAACACTTTTCCTTGAAGACCAAAGTGCCATTCAAGAGGATTTATTGAATAAAGTTCTTGAAAGTAAGAGTTCCAACCAAAAGTTTATCAAATAAAAGTTGTTGAAGATAAAGTTCCCAAAAACCAAAGTTTTAAAATTAAAGTTACTACATACGAGGTGTTGAACACTATGATTCGAAGGAAAGTTTCTAACTGAAAAATTATTAAAGGGATAATATCCAAAAGAAAGTTCTCAAAGACCAAATTGCCAAAGACCGAAAATGTCTATAATGCTGAATAAAATGAATCTCAATAAGTAAATCCAAATAAAAGAACTTGAATACCTATCATACATAACAAACTTCTAAAATTTCCATTAATAGATTAGTTTCAATAAGTCCTTCTAATGGAAATGGGTTTCAAGAGAAAACAAGTGCACCCATTTCAATAAGTCCTTCTAAGTGGAAATGGGTTTAATGTTTAAAATGTCTAATTTCCATAGATAATAAAACTAGCCAAACACACATGCATAACCCAAATAATAAACAAACCTTCTAAAAATAAAGGGGGTCCCTATTTTTCATATAAAATCGAAGGTGGGGTGTGTTGAATACAACAATAAGATGTGGGAGTTTTTTAAGCTCCATAATGATGGGATCTATAACATCATCTTGTATTAGGTCATCATCCCTTTGTACCTCATCCTTATCACCTCCTTATTGAAGGTTTTCCAAGTTGATGACCCTTGGTCCATATGCTTTGATCTAGACTTGGATGTTAAGAATTACACCCAAGATGTCATTCAGGGTAATATAATAACCAAATTAGTCATTGTTAGCATTTTCACTAGATTTTTTGTCACCATCACAATTGATACTAACATTCTCATTACCAGCATCATTGTCATCATGACCATCAAGGCCATGGTTATCAACAAAATCATTGTCATCATTTATATTTCACCTATTGGCTTGTGTACTCACCATCCTAATAAACACCAAAACATGTTAAGCTCTCTACTTATTTAGAGTTCCTAGGGTAGGACTAGGCTTTGATACCACATAAAAAAAACCAAAAAATCAACCCAGGAAGTTCCAAGAATTTTAGAGTTGTGTTTTTTTATTTCCAACACTGATCATTATACATGCATATTTAATACCATTAATTTAAATTGAAATACATATATATGATATTTATAGTCTTCTTGTGTTAAGCATAAGAATAGTTTAATTACATCCATGTTAAGTGATTAAATCAAGTTCCAAAAATAACCTCACAATTATATTCCCTATCTATAATTAACAACTTTATTCTTATGAGAATTTCAGCTTTACATCTTAAAAAGAAGTAAATAAATGTTCGTGATGGAAATAGATTTGTCTACCCAATTATTCAAGGTACATTACATAGATATAGGGTTTAATTGGGTTTATCATCACTTAACTAAAAAGGTGAGAGTATTCCTTAAAACCATGTTTCTAAAATTCACACAATTTTTGAGAGAGATAATATTTTCAAATTTATTAACAACTTCACCAACCATATTGTAACCTTATATTTTATAATGAGTTTTCATGTATATAAATATTCATTACTTCCATTAACTTAGATTATGAAAAATGGTCTTTAAAGTAATGACCATGATTGCAAACTAATAGTACTTTATATATCCTTAAGCTTTGTTAATAATGACATTTTAGTCTATAGTCTCCATTGGCAGTGTCAGACTTTGATCTCAACCTACTATCCAAGTCTAATCATGGACTGCACTACTTATGGCCATTGATATATAGTTCATTATGAAACCAAACACACTTAAGGTTTAATACTTCCAATATTTTTAATAAAGCATCTCAAATATGTTAAGGTTTTACCCATCTATTAATTTCATTAAGCATTAGCTCACATTAAATCCAAATACCTTAAGGTCTCATCCAAATAATTTCATTGAAATCATTAACAGGCTTTAAATATATATCGAGATAGTACACATACTTTAACCATCAATATTTTCAATCACGTTTATAAATACTTTCTGAATGATTTCTAATAATTCAAGAATTCATCAAACTATGATCCATTTCTATCTACTAGCCCAAGTCAAGGTTTGTTCTCCTACCTCAAAATCACTTGTTTATGTTATATAATATCATACTTAATTCCAAAATCATTATGTATAATACCATTTTAAAATATAATAGACATCACAATAAACAAGGACATAGTGCCACTCTAGATAGTTGTAACAATACAACTCTACTAAGAGGTTTTACTCCCTTCTTCCTACATGTATTTATTTATTGACATAAAAATTCAAAAAAAAATTACACAACAACCTAGTAAAATTCAACTCTAATTTCCCCTATCAGATTTCATGTAAAGACAAGCAACTCAATAATATTAAACCCATCTCCTTACTCTTAATTCATAATAAAATAGAAGTTTTAGGATTTCCATAATAGGGCATTCCATTTTTTCACCTGGAAAAATAATACAGTAATTTAATATAACAAATCATTAATCCTACTACTATGTTACTCCCAACTTATAAATTCTCCAATTTCCTTAACAGAAAAAGAGCAATACTTTTGAGTATCTACAATAGTTTAAATGGATTAAAAGCATTTAAATTAAGTTATGGTGATTTTCTATATCTCCACTCACTTTGATATATTTCAAAGATAACTCATTAATTAGTGTGTCATGGTAACTACTTTAGTCATTAAAGAGAAGAAGTTAGAATAAAAGATGACAATGTAGTCATACTTATACTCATAAGTGATCTACATAATAACATATATTTCTAACAATATTAATAGGTCTTCCATAATGTCATATGCAAATAACATACTAATATAGTATTAAATACTATAAATTAACCTAAGAATTATTTACATAGGCTAAAGTTAAGTCATGTTTTAGTGAAATAACTCATCCCACAAAACTTACATAGCTAAGACATATTCCTTAACAATTATTTTTGCCCATTGAGACAACATACTACACTAAATATTTTCACTCATGATTAAAATGAGCATGCAACTAAAAATATAAATAGGCAACTTAATCAAAGTAATGTAATATTTCCACTTTATTGAGAATTCATTAATATGATTAACTAGTGAAAAAATAATTTAATACTAAATTAATATGACTCACGTATGCATTTGGAAAAAACTATGTTATACCTAGCTGGTCCAATTTTTTTTCAAACATAATTTTATACCCTTCTACTTCATATTCCACATACCATATGTCATTATGTGTATCATGTTAAGTTGTGCAGCTAAAAGCTTCACTGAATGCAAATGTGGAGGTTGTTGAGTTACAGAGTAATCAACATCAGTCAGACCCTGCTGACATCGATCAGGGGTAGACTAGCATCTATCGACATCGGTTATCATCGGCCGACGTCGGTCATCTCTAGACAGATAGAGACTGACATCGGTCGTCTGTGCGTTCTAAAACTATTCTAATTTTAGATGAACAGTTAGTTTGCATGTAAAGACTAATTTTAGTCTTGAGTTTGTGTTTCTAATTATTGTTTGGTTTGGGATCTATTTAAGAGACCCATGGGGCTGTATTGTAATTATATTGGAGGCAACAACAATTGGGTTGATTGTCACATTTAGAGTAGGCAACAACAACCATTGGGTTGATTGTCACTGAAGGGAATAACAACTCGGTTATTGAGTTGATTGTAATTGATTGAGAGAGAGAGAGAACTCTTGAGAGAGAAATATTTTACACCCAAGAGGTGTGGGAAGAGTGAGATTTATTCATTGTATTCTGGAAGAGTTTAATACAAGATTGGTTGTTTCTTGTATCTCATATTATTTGTTGTTTTAGATTTCTAGTTACTTATTACTTCTGGTTTAATTCCATGTTTAGTTGCTTATACAAAAGTAATCAATTTTACTCCAAGTTCCTAACATATCATAAGCATTGTTCAATGTAAGCTTTTCCAACTATAGATCCATAACAATAATTTTCACCTCCATAAAGGGGTTGATTCCCATATCAATACTTTCTACTGATTTAGCATAAAGGGTGTCTTTAAATGACTCGTGTGGGATGATAAAGGTCTTATGGGAGAGAGATCATCTGAAAGGAATCAATAAGCCTCCCAAAAATTATTGGGCATGATAATTTGGGTTGATTTCAAATGACATATTAGGTAGAAGTGTCTTGAAATGTGCATCATATGCATGCACACTCTCAGTGAGTTCATACCTGATATTCTTCAAGGTAGCGATCCTCTACTACTAAAATTTAGGAATGTCAAATTTTTGAAGGAATGTAACCTTCATTACCTCATAATTCACAACTTCCTATTGAGGATCAAACTTCCTATATTAGTTGCATGCATGATCCAATAATGTGGTGGTAAACTGAGTTGCCTTGTGCTTAGATGAACTTATCCCTCACACCCTTCAAATGAGTTCACACTTCTGAACATGCTCTACTATGTTCTCAACACCTATATACTCAATAAAGTGAAGTGTCATCTCATAGTATATTATAATCATGGTATTGGGTGGTGTTTATGGTTGTTGTAATCTAGTTCCTCCTAAGCCCTATAGTTGGGGGGGGAGTGGGGTGGTATTTACCAACTCTTCCTGAGTTTCTTCCCATTCCACCTACACCTCTAGTTGAACCTCCTCCAACATTTGCCCCCACACCTCCTAAAGTATTAGGCATAATAAAAACAAAGGGTGTGGACAAAGTTTGATTGGTCAAGGTTGGGCTTGAATTATGCCCACTAGTAATTAGACCACTTGGAATTCCAAGGTTGGCCAAATAGTTGACAAGTAAAGGAAGAACCAATGGTAACTGTAATTTCCCTTGTTGTAATTCACTAAATAAAATTGATGCTCTAAGATCTTCTTCTATAAATGCTTCTAAATTTAACTATCATTATCCTAATTCCTTATAATGATTACGTCAAACTCAAAGGCATGAGAATGCACTATGGTGGGGGGATGGGGTCTACATAGATTAGGTTCTGCTATCACCAAAGCTTATATTTCTTCTCTCACACATACCTAAGTCAATAAATGGCACAAATATTGTTATAAGTACAATCACTAAGAAAGGGGTAAATCAGTGAGCCCAAATAATCCAAATTCAATTTCAATCCTTACAAACACGTAATCAGATATCACAAGCATTCATGAAGCATACACATCATTCATAGCAATGAATAAGAGAGACAATGCAAGTCAAGCACATAACACATGACATATGTAAGAAACCCTCTTGGGGAGAAAACCCACTGGAACCTAAAATTGAACTACTATCCTATAATAACAAGAACTAATTTAGACTATTTGTAATTGATAAATGAACTACCATCCCTTTTTTAGTGATATTATAATCCCACAAGGTGCTACAACACCTGTCTAACTGAGCTACCACAACAACTAGACTTTTAGCAAGTTTCACCTTGAAAGAAGGATGAAATCCCCTAGATGTTGAGATGACACAAAAACACCTATGAATAACACATCTCTTGAACACTGATTTCTTGCCAATTTAATGGAGATACAAATTATATTATCCCTCTTCATCTTTGCACACTCAATTCATCCAAAGCCACCTTTTGGATCACCCTAGACCTCTTTTCTCATCCTCAACCTATAATATCACTATTCTAACATTAGAAACATGACCCACAAGTCATATAAATAGTCATTAATCTACAATTCTCATCAAATAATCTATTTGTCATTCTACCTCTCCTTCACTCCATAACTCACACACACACACACACCTCTTTCAAGTCTCTCACAAAATCTAGAAACCATCAACTTTGGTTTCACTAGTTATGGAACATTCATGATCATCACCATATTGGTCAAAAAATAGGCATGCCTTAACCCTTAAGTAATCTATCACATCAATACACATCTCTATTCCATTCACATAGGTCATCCATAACATCTATGGGTCACCCTTAAGCAGTTACACCTTTAAATTAGGCACTTGTAGCTCTCATAGGTATCATGAAGTACTATTCATCCATTTAGCATTTAATCAAGAAAAAAAAGATCAGATGGCCACTTAAAATTTCATATTTCCACTCTATATGACCCATTTGACATTCTCAAATTCTTATAGTCATCATTGCACTCTTCTTTGTAAGCTTAATCAATTCAAATAATAGCCTTGATCATAAGGACACCATGAATGAACACACAATCAACTTATCAAGACATTTTCATACTCAATATAGATTAATCACACCTAAAAAAATCATACATATGATCCTCATGGATTCTATAACACTTTACAATATCTAAGTCATCATTAAACATTGAAACATCATCAACATAATCTTAATTACCCTTCTCGGGTTACTTGCAGAATATGCATGAACACACAGTTAATTTTGAACCTCAATATATTTTATTATAGACACTTTAAAGTCTTAAAATATATATTAAAATATTTTCCTTTGAGTCCTCTACATCTTTTATTTTTACACCATGCATAAATTCTACCTGTATCAAAAGATATGGCCAAAATACATAACACTAGTTTTTCCTTTGTTAAATTCAAATATTCAAATGTAAAAGGTCACAGTTAAACCTCAAACACTATGCTCACATATCATGTTCTTGAATCTTCAGATTGATCACACACCATTAATATTATTCAATCTTTAATTCATAGTGCACTAATGCCCAAATGTTAAACCTCTAACATTTGACCTCATCTCGTGCAATTTGGCAACTTTGACCTTATACGCTTCATCAATCTCTTCAAGATTATCCTTGCTTTAGTTATGCTAGAAAACTATCACTTTGACCTATTTAATTTAATTAGAACCATTTATATCTATGTATATTATCAGCCTCTCACCATTTATCCTTAGAATAAGCTCGATCTTTATCTCTGCTTAACATTAAACAACAAACACTTAGAATCATCTCATTGCATCTTGACATCTTGGAATAAACACGTTCCTTCAATCCTTTTAGAAAGAGATTGATATTCAACTTTGTTATCCAATGAAAACATTGAAAATTTTAACTCACTACCCACTATAGATATAAATGTATGAACTCCTACAAACTATTCGATCTCTATCTAGTCCTGATTTATAACATCATGAAAAATGACTAAGTATGGGGACCATTGTTTATCTGCCTGGAAGGCCAACATTAGACCTCAATAAATTTTGTTGTGTTTATATGTATGATCTAAAATTTGGACCATATTATCTCCTCACATAAGATAATCCAACCATGTGTCAAACTAATCCTCAAACCTTCACACATGCAAGATATAACTTCATTAATCTACTTATTGACTCAATTTGACCCTACAGGTCAAATTGGGACCCCTATAGGTAAAAATTTGAGTTTTAGGTGTTTTTATGGATATAATATTATGTCATAGGGTTTATTATATGTAATTTTATCTTATTACATGTTATATTAGCCTTGGTCATTAGTCATTTTAGTCTTTATATCATTTTGAGTCATTTTGAGGTCAAAAAGGGGCATTTAATGACTTATACAACCTCCTTGTGAAATGTGAAGGTTCCAAAAGGTTATTTCAAATTACATGTGTCCTCATATGTCTTAATAAACTATTGGTAACTAAAATTAGTAGGTTCTTCAGAATAAAGGGTAGTTTTCTTGGGAAAAGAGAAGAGTTTGGCACTTGTATGACCCACAAGGGAGTGTGACACATGGGATAAGGTTAGGGAATTTCTCTTAAACTTCCTAAATCTCAATTAAATTTTTTAAATTATATGTAAGTTTAAATTATGATCTAAAACTATTCTACTTTGTTTTCACCCTTTTAGACACACAAAACTAATTAGCAAGTTTGTACTTGGTATGGTCAGCAAGAGAGGTTCCAAGTCAAATAAATTTGGGAGGTGAAATTAAACTCAAAGAGATTCATTTCCATAAAAATATTTTGAATAATTTTGGCCTATTCTTTATGAACCATCCTCATGAAGTTGACTATGTTTTTCTTCTTGCTAATCCATACACCTTATAGGTTTTGCTCTTGTTTGGATGATTCCATACAATATAGTTGCTAAGATTAGTTATAAATTATTTTTACTCCCTCCCATCATGTTCCCCATGTTTTTATTCATGTTTCAAGTTTATTTTATGAGACAATGATCTCAGGTTTACAGATTGGTCTCATATGGAATGACAGATAGGTTTCCACCATTTTCTAGATTTTCATGCTTTATTAATGGTTTTAGAGGGTTATGATAGTTTAATTTACCTATTTTAAATGTTATCCTAATTCCTTTTTACCTTCCATATTTATTCTCCAAAGTAATCTTCATAGTTTTCAAGCTCATATGCCACACAAACAATCACTAGACATCATTGATTGCTCTATAGCATTTGTTTGTAAAAGGTTTTCACATTGGAACGAGTGTTTTGAGACTTGTATAAAGATTCTCATAAGTTTAAACACTCATTTTAGGCATTTATAATGGACCTCATTGGGTTCATGAGACCATTCATCAATATACTTTGTTCAAATTCTATCCATTGTACTTTTACACAGTCACCCACCATTAATGAACAAGTATAGGTATCTCATGAAGGCCAATCATGTTAAATGGAGTTATAAGATGAGAAAGGTATTGGTAACGATAATATTACACCTATAATCATTGAAGGATCTCAAGACTCATCTGAATCTCATAAATCATGTTTTTTGCTTGTAATTCTCATCTTCTACCTACACTATGGAATGTTCACCTATAGGTGACCTAAACAGAGAGTTGAGGACCCCTTTTAAAGTGTTGAAACAAAGTAATGGAACCATTCTTAAAGGTATATATGTGTTTAATGGATCCTATCAGACCTATTTGGAAAGATAAACTACTAGGCAAAGTGAGAGTCACTTACAAAAATGAGATGGCTGCATTCAAGGACATTTTCCCCAAAAGTGCAAAATAAAGGCCTAAAGAATTCTAGTGAGGGTCATATAAAAAAAATTTCAAAATATTTAATGCATCTTGATGATCAAATCTTGTAGTGTCTATATAGGAAAAGAAATTTACAAAATATTGAGGGTAGATCACTAATGGAAAGTATAAGCTTGAGAGCTCAAAGTTGTACTTTTATACAGTAATTTTGGGAAATGAGACCTACAAGATTTTGAATCTTTGGGAAACCTTGTTTTCCAAGTTGATAAGATATACCATTACACTATGTTTGAAGAGTTCTATGAAGTTTAAAAATCACATCAATGACTTGGAAGAAGGCCAAAGTGTAATGCCATGATCAGATGCTCATCTACAAGTATAGAATGACCTAGAAAAGGCCACCTATAGCCAGCATAAGGTCCAAGCTAAGAAGGTATTTCCTTCTTACAATGTATGAGTGTTAGGCATGTTTAATAGTATAAAAATTGATTGTAAGCTTCCTCAAAGGTTTTAGGTATCTTAAGAAGCAAACATTATGGTCTTTAATGCTCATAAACATCTACAGGTCATTCATCTACAGCCTACCTGTAGATGCTCATAGAGCTCCCAAAATGAACTTGGGGATTGATGGTCTCATAGAGATCATACAACCTACCTATAGAAGATTGATTAAGGTCTTTAAATGGTTTCTAATGATATATCACAATATCCAAGAGCAACCAACACCCATGAGACTCCATGTTGCCATAACATAGTCAACTATAGTTTATTGTGACATAAGCAAAAAGCAAAGGGACTTTGTTTAGATGAGGTCTAGCATAAGAAATATGAAGAAATGGGTCCAAACCAATACAAATGACCTTAAAGGACTCAAGTGTGTTTTATACATTATATCAAGCCCAAAATAAGTAATCATGCATCTACATGTGCCCCCTCTAAGATAAAAATATAGTCAAAGATAGAACTCAGTCTTGAGAGTTTAAGGTATATGGAAGAGTATGAAGGGTCAGAGTGTTGAATAGGGATTGGAGCACTTCTATCAAGAACATGGAATTATATATAATATTTTTAATATGAATATAAAATAGAGAGAATACCTTTTCAAATGCCATACCTAACCTATACACCAAAACACTAAGATTTTGAGTTATTGGTATGAGAGGAAATCATGAGAAATTCATTTTGGATCTTAAGACAACTTAGGCATGTTAAACAAGGTTTGGGCCTAGTGTCAAAATGGGGATTCATTCACACTTATAACATGATATGGTCATTAAAAACTATTTAATCATTATTTTGGGATCATTATAGATGTGTTTGATCTATTAGGATGTAGAAGAGGTCATGAGGGATTCATCTTTTGGCTCAAAGGCAACATTAGGCATGTGTGAATAGAAGAAAGGGCTCGAGTAGGTAGATTTGAGTCCTCATATCTCTCTTGGTGCTTTACATGGGTACCTAAGAATATTGGAGAAGCTGACAAGGGTCCTATACACTAATCTTGTGGAATTGTTTCGCAAATTCAATGTGAAACCTTTATGAAAAAAGCTTAATAGTATAAACAGGCCTAAACCCTTGCAAAACCCTTGCTAGTGACCTGATTGGATAAATGAGGTTGGAAGGATATCCAAATCAGATAGTTTGACCATGAAATTTCTTGAAAAATTTAGAGGAATCTTTTAGTATCCTTTCCATCCTTTTGACTTGTATATAACTATATGGATGGAGTATAAATAGGGTATTTTTGACTATTTTATGTGTTTTTCAGGTTCCAAGAGGTTCCAAGAGATGTCAATAATATGGAATGGAAAATTAGGACTTAATATAACTCCCCGTGTCAATTTCATTCCTTATAAAAACTCCTAAGTTCCTCAACTAGTTGCTTCATCTTAGCTAGTCAAAACTAGCATAGTGACCAAGTTAGTGATAAGGGTGGAAAATTTCAAGTGAGATGAGTTTAAGGTGTGCCTGATGCCTCTAAGGCCATGTATTGTCTTAAAACATGTCATCCACTCCCTTATATGTATTTTCATGATCAACTAAATCCATTTTGGAGGCCAAATGTGCAAGGTATGGGAAAGAGGAGTTTCTTAAACTACAGATGATGATAGTTCATATCCAAATGATTCCAAATGACCAGGATTGGAACCAATACATAGAGAGGCATGTCTAAAATCCTTCCCTCTCATTATAATCATCATACCTATCCATAATCAGTTCGATTATGTTCAAAGAGGTCCAAATCATGAAGGTAATTTTTTGAGCTAGAATGAGAACTTTTTTGACACTTTTCATGAGTTTCATGCCTTTTATGGACACTTGTACTTCCTAACCTTGCATGGTTCATTTCACATATTATTTTCATTAATATATAACTTATTTTATTATATTTAAAAGTTTCCTTATGACCTTTGAATTTCTCTCTTCTCCTCTCTCTCTCAAGTTTTATAATAACTAGCCATTTTGGCTTTTATAACTTATGCTCCACTTGAGTATGGTGAATCCCTACTCATTTGCATGCCATTTGATCAATAAGAGTAATAATTTTTACCTCTTCCATAAATATTCATAATTTTTTTATTTATATGATTGATTTTGCTTAGTGATGACTTGTTTCTTTAGCATTATTGTTTCATTCTCTCACCTATTTGCAGTTGGAAAGCTTCTTCTTACAAGGCATGTGAAGTGTTCTAAGAAGTGTCAAGGTTGAGTGAGCTATTTTATTCACTAGTGACATTCAAGGCCTCTTGTCTAGTCCTCCTAGCCTAAATATTCATCCATAACCTCATAATGTAATATTGATGTGAGAAGATGTAGATTAGAGAAGTGTATGTTTGGTTAGTCTCTTGGTATCATGTGTAACATGCAGCTAGTTGGAAGTCATCAACTTATTTGGTGTATCACCTCCCTTAGGATATTTTACTTTCAATTTTCTCTCTCCATTTTACTCCCTAAAGTTTAGATGTAATAGTGATCCAAAGTGGTACATCAAGGGAGCTAGCCCTATCTAGAGATTTACCTCATTCATAGGCTACCCACAAGCCTAGAGGTGTTTCATTTGTGCCACTTGGATGAAGAGAGCTAAGACATCTCCTCAAATGGTGAAAATCCAAGTGATAATAGTTTTTGGCATGCCTTATGGGACTCTTAGTCTAAGAAGTTAAAATATTTTTGGTGTTGTCTTTCAATAATCAACCTTTGGAGGCATTTATCTAAGCATCAATGGTGACTCTGAAGTTACATCAGCTGGTCAAGCAACCTAGGTATTCTATTTAAATATTTTTGATGATAATTCCTTGTGTTCTTACTTTTTAATGAAGTTCCATGGCTGACTTTGGTGTTGAGTATTTTTTACACAAGTTGGTGAGGTTTATCAAGCCTATGGCATTCCATATCAGCCTTGTTATGATCCCTACTAATTCCATTATGATTCTTACTAGCTCAAATATGACACCTATTAGCCTAGTCATGAAGTTTATCAGCCCTATAACCAACCTTCTCCATATCTTTCCCCTAGTCAACCTAGTCACTTCTCAAGTTAGTCCATTTCAACCTTCAAACAAACACTCTTAGGCTATGAGAAGTACATGTTGGATCTTGACACACAAAGGGGATATGGTCAAGAGGTTCCTAGTCATCTTATTCATAAGGTGAGAGATGCATTAGATCTGGTCAAAAGAGAGTGGGCACCTATTGAGAGATCCAATTGGCAAAGGCTCACAAGTGATATGTTAGATATGAGTGGCCTAGTTTCATCCTTTAAAGATAGGCTAAAAATTCATGAGGAATAACCACACCAAACCTATCATCCTTCATATCCACTTCCCCAAGACTAATATCAGTCCTACTTAACCCCTATTCATGAGCCCAATCAAGCTTTATCAAATCCATCTTTTTCCCAATCAACTAGAAGAGAGAGTTGGGAAGACAAACCTTATTTTTGAAGCTAATCTTAAGAGGTAGATTGAGTTAGCCAATAATTATATGCAATAGTCCATATAATTAGAAAAATAAATGGAATTTAATCCCTAATTTCCCTCTCCTATTACATCCCCACCTCAAGGAGAGAAATCTAGATATGAGATTCCAAGTTGGAGACAAGGTGGAGATTCCAATCCTAAGAAGATCCCAAGTTTCTTGAACACTTCATCCACTCCTCAAATCACATCACCATCTCAAGAAACTAATCCTAATCCTAACATCCCAAGATGGAGTAAGATAGTGGAATTAAGGGGAAAGAAATAAGATAGAAGCTTTGATCAGGAGTGTGAAGTTGAGAAAGAGCCTATTCCTATCCAATACTCTCCCACCTTTCCTCAAAAGACCTCTTATTTTCTATTTATCACTCTTTTACTCCTCATCCTCATGAAGATTCCTATGAACTTCAAGAAAGACTTTTACAAGAAAACCTAGCTAAGAAAATTGAAGAGTTAGACTCAAGGATGAAATTGTTAAGTCAAGGAGTGATGGAAGGTTTAGAACCAAATGAAGATCCTATTCTCAAACACACTCCAATACCCCTCCTCAAGAGAGTCCTCAAGATAAACTATATGTCAATTAAGTCATTATCAATTGGAAGGAAGACAACCAAGATATTTTAGCCCAAATTTTACATACCCCTCCTTAATATCTCCCAAAAGGATCCCCTACAATTTATTCTTGATCTGATTTTGAACCCTATGTTCCACCTCTACCAACTATCTCATCTTGTCCTCATATCATCACCCTTTGCCTTGATGGACCTATACTATGGGAACCTAAAGAGGAGCATTTGGTTGAGGAAAATTTAGAACTCTTGCTTGAATAAAATGCAACTCCTTGGTAGCTTTGTTGGACTAAGTCACATGATTACAAGATGTCTAGTCTTGACATCACCAAGAAGGAGATTGAAGATCTTGTATCCCTTTAGAAACAAGATCAAATTATGATAGTTGAGATATAATTTGAGATCCCTCAAGATTTACTAAATGATAAAGAAGAGGTGAGTCCTTATGTTAAGTCTTCTTGTTTGGTTGATAATGAAGAATGCCTTCCTTGTGTCAAAGAATAAATTTTGGATGAAGTCCTTTTGGGTTCTAAAGAGAGGATGAAGTAACTTCTCTTGTTATTCCCCTTCATGATACTGATCAAATAAAATATGAAGACTTATAGTAGCAATTTGAAAACATTTTCAATTAGTTTGAGTCTCTCAAAGGGTCTACAAATGCCTTAGAGCTGATTACAAGTGATGGTAAGCAAGATGATATTGCTCAAAATGTCATAGATGAGAAAGAGAAAAGTTCACATTAGTCTTTGGAGGTCAAAACAAGTTTCTATTAGCCTCAACCTTCCAAGGAAAAATAAACCACTCCTCTTGAAACCATGCCTACAAAGAAGATGCAAATTGATCATGAGATGAAAAGTGGGTAGAAATATGAGGTATATTTACAAGGCCAAAAGGAATACATTTACATTGGAGACCTATTTGAAGATGGTCTACTTTAGAGCATAGCATGTGAAGTGCCAAGAAGTAGGTTTGATCTAACAAGTGTTCAATCCAGAGAGCAACATGCTTGGCACCATGATTCATCTCATAAAGAAGGAGAAGCAAGAAACTTTCCTTTTGATCCTGGAAAGGGAGGTATACTTAAATTTTAGTTGTATATAGTTGTTTGCTTCATGTTTTTCCTAAGTGCTTTGGGCACATGTGTGTCTTATTAGTGTGTTTACTTTGCATGTGTGTGTCCTTTATTTTATGTGTTTGAGGTAATGAAGTGGTCTTGTCTTGATCAAATCATGGTTTTCAAGTGGTCAAAGGTCTCCTTGTTTTGTTTTAGACTTCAAATGACTCCCTAATCCCAATGGACTGATAAGTCTACTAATCTAGTTAGTATAAAATGCATACTACCCCTATGAGTCACCAATTTGTTGACTAAATTTGACCCTACAGGTCAAATTGAGACCCCTATAGGTAAAAACTTGAGTTTTCAATGTTTTTATGGGTCTAATATTATGTCATATTGTTAGGTTGTGGAGCTAAAAGTTTCACCAGGATGCAAACATGGAGGTTGCTAAAGTGTTACAGTAACCAGCGTCGATCAGGACAACCAACGTCAGTCAGAGGTAGACCTAGGGCAACCGACATCAGTCAAGGATCGGCCGACGTCGGTCACCTGTGTGGTTCTAGAACTATTCGTTGCATGAACAGTTAGTTTGTTGAACCGGTTGTTTGCATGTAAAGACTATTTCGAGTCTTGAGCTACATTTCTAATTATTGTAATTAAGAAGTCTATTTATTGTTTGCATGGGATCTATATAATAGACTCATGGGTTGTATTGTAATTAAAGATCAAGGCAAGGAAGAGATCCTTCCAATTGTAAGAACAGGTTGATCTGCAGGTTGTTGCAAGATCAGGAAGAAGTTTTACATGGTAAGTAAGATCATTTGAGTTGTAGGTTGTTGCAAGTTCATGAGAGATCTACTTGAAGTACTTTGAGTACTTGTGTACTGGCAGTGTTATTACTGACTGGTTGGAGGTGAACAACAACTCTGTGTTTGAGTTGATTGTTGTGACCATTTTTGGTAGGAGAGTGAACTCTTGAATAAGAATTACTGTACACTTGGTGTGGGAAACCTGTAAGGTGTGGAAGAGTGTGGCATCTCTTCACTGTATTCTTTTCTAGATGAGTATTAATACAGATTGTATTGTCTCTCATATTCTGTGTCATTTGTGAATTCTAGTTACTTGTTAATTTTGGTTTAATTCCGTGATTAGTTGCTTATACAAGGTAATCATATTGTACTCTTATTGAGGAGTAGGATCCTGATATTTGGTATCAGAGCTAAGGTTGCAGGAGCAGGTTTACTAACACCTTGGTTTCAGAGTGTGTTAAGTGTTTGTTGATTACAGGTCACTCTCAGGGGTTTCTGATTGAGTGGGAGTATAGCAATGGTAGAAGAAAGTAAGCTAAGAATGGAGAAGTTTAATGGCAAGAATTATCAATTATGGAAGATGTAGATAGAAGATTATTTGTATCAAAAAGATTTGTACTTACCATTGGGTGGGGTTGCATGCAAGCCCACGGATATGAAAGATGAAGAATGGAAGGTTCTTGATCGGAAGGCTCTGGGATCTATAAGGTTGAGCCTTGCATCATTTGTGATTTCTAACTTATCACAGGCTAAGACAATGGTAGAGTTGATGGAATCTTTGGCAAATTTATATGAAAAACCCTCAGCTTCAAATAAGGTATTTCTTATGAAGCAATTATTTAATGTGCAAATGTTAGATGGTGGATCTGTACATAGTCATCTTAGTGATTTCCATGGTTTAGTAAACCAGTTAAATTCAGTCAATATTGCTTTTGATGATGAAATTAAGGTTCTCTTAATCTTATGCTCATTACCTGAAAGTTGGGAGAGTTTGGTAATGGCAGTTAGTAATAATGCATTTGCTTCAAAAATCTTAAAATTTGATGATATTGTGAGTGTAATCTTGAATGAAGAGATTCATAGGAAAAGCACAGGTGAATCATCAGGGAATGCTTTGTGTGTTGAAAGTAGGGGAAGGCAAAGAGAGAAGATTGAGCATGGGAGATCAAGGTCCAAGATAGACAGGAGATCCAAATCCAGGTATGGCAGAATAACCTGCTAGAAATGTGGAAAGTAAGGGCATGTAAAGAGAGATTGATGGGTGAATGAAGATCAGCATGAAGGACATGAAGAAGCAGATGTTGCATATTTTGTTGCACAGGATGCTCTGGTATGTTCCTTGGATAAAGGAGAATCTTGGGTTTTAAATTCTGGTGCCTCTTTCCATGCATTCCCAAATAGGGAATTTTTTCATGAATATGTCCAGGGAGACTTTGGAGAAATTTATTTAGGGGATGGTAAGCCTTTTCAAATGGTTGGCAAAGTGAAAGTGAAGCTAAAATTGCAGACAGGTAACACATGGGTGTTGAAGGAGGTCATGCATGTCCCTGTCCTGAAGTGGAATTTGATTTTTGTTGGAAAGATGGGTGATGAGGGTTGCATAGTAACTCTCACAGCAGACTCTTGGAAGGTTACCAAGGGTGCACTTGTTTTAGCAAGAGGTAAGAAAGTAGGTACACTTTATCTATCTACTTGTATTACTGATTCTCCTTCTAGTTTATCTACTTTAGTTGTAGATTCAAAAATGTGGCTCAATAGGCTTGGTCACATGAATAAGAAGGAGATGCATGTTCTTGAGTCAAAAAGTGTGCTTTCAGATTTGAAAAGCATGGATTAAGATTTATGTAAGCAGCAGAAGAAAGTGACATTTCTTGATACTAGGTCAACAAAGAAGGTGGTAGCTTCTATTGGAGGATCACATTATGGCATAAGGAAGAAATATGATGGTTGTGACAAGAATAGGAAAGCCTTGGTTTTCAAAGAGAAGATGACGAATAGAGATCAATTCAAGGGGCTGAAGAATTCTGAGTAGAGCAAGGTTGATTTGGATAGGGTTTTGATCCAAAAGGAGCTCACAGGTAAACGTCATCGCTCATAAGTAAAACACAGAGACTGACGTTGGTTAGAAAACTGACATCAACATCCAGACAGGGACCGACATTGGCTATGTGCAGACTGACGTCAGTGACTCTAGACAAGTAAACACTGGCATCGGTTAGGGAACCGATGTCAGTGATGAGGCAATCACATGAAACCGACGTCGATCAGGTGCAGACTAAGATGTGACTGACATCGATCATTGAGACAGATTTTGGGTAGATAGCAAGCTGTCAAGGAGTCTCAAGTGCCTATATAGAGGATTGAAAGGGTAAGTAAGTCTCAAATTCATTATTTCCCTTCTTTACACTACTTGTTTCTCACTAATGGTCAAGAACCAGGAAGTTGTTAAAGAAGCAGAGCAAGTAGAATCTAGGAAACAGTGGGAGCTTGACATGGATGAGGAATGTGATTCCTTGGAGAACCAAATGGGAGTTTTTGGGTGGAGTTACCAGCTGGAAGAAAGTACTGAGAGATGAATGGATTTTTAGGATAAAGAAGAGCGGGAATGGACACGTGAGATAGAAGGCTAGGTTATATGGTCTTGAGTAAACTGCAAGACAATGGAGGTTTGACGGGTGTATGACAAAGCATGGCTTTAGTCAATGTCAATGTAACCATTTTATTTTCTTTAACAAGTTGGATAATATTAGCTACATTATCCTGTTACTGTATGTTGTGCTTGTTGCAGGGTCACATATGCAGGGAGTTGCTGAACTAAAGGTAAAGCTAGTTCAGAAGTATGTCATGAGGAATCTAGGAGCAACAAGATTCTTTGGCATGAGTGTGTTCTAGAGACATGAAAGGTCACAGGTTGATTTTGTCTCCAAATGATTGTGTGAAACCAGTTAGCATGCCGATGGTTGGACATTTCTATAAATAGTGTCCTGATTCACATAATGAGGTTAAGTGCATGATATGTACTGGACCTGAGTTTGCCCAAGCAGTGGGTATTGTCAGCAAGTTCATGGTCAATCTAGGAAAGAAGCATTGGAGGGTAGTTCAGTGGATTCTCAGGTATCTGAGAGGGACCAGCAGCAGGTATACATGCTATGCAGGGTCAAGCACTTCTCTACATGGGTATGTAGAATTAGATGTGGCAAGGGATTTGGATGACATGAGTTGTACTACAGGGTTTGCTATGGTGGTTGGTCTTTAAGAGTGATCTTGAAGAGGGATACAAGCCAGGAAACAAATTAGATGATGTATAAGTATAGGTATAGGTGTAGCTATTTATCTCCATGTGGGAGATTATTAGGTTGTGGAGCTAAAAGCTTCACCAGGATGCAAACATGGAGGTTGCTGAAGTGTTACAGTAACTGGCGTCGGTCAGGACAACCGACATTAGTCAGGGATAGGCCGATGTTGGTCAGCCCTAGGCAGACAGGGACCGATGTCGATCGCCTGTGTGGTTCCAAAACTATTCATTGCATGAATAGTTAGTTTGTTGAACTGGTTGTTTGCATGTAAAGACTATTTCGAGTCTTGAGTTGTGTTTCTAATTATTGTAATTAAGAAGTCTAATTATTGTTTACATGGGATCTATATAATAGACTCATGGGCTATATTGTAATTAAGGATCAAGGCAAGGAAGAGATCCTTCCAATTGTAAGAACAGGTTGATTTGCAGGTTGTTGCAAGATCAGGAAGAAGTTCTACATGGTAAGTAAGATCATTTGAGTTGCAGGTTGTTGCAAGTTCATTGGAGATCTACTTGAAGTACTTTGCATACTTGTGTACTGGTAGTGTTATTACTGACTGGTTAGTGTTAGGTTGTGGAGCTAAAAGCTTCACCAGGATGCAAACAGGAGAAGTTTAGGAGGATCCAGAGTTGCAGGGAGTTGTAGAATCGGTTGCAGGGAAACCGACGTCAATCTGATCAACCGACGTCGGTCAGATAGCAAAGGGAATGCAACTGACATCGGTCACCAGTCAGCTGACATCGGTCATGGAGGTGCTGAGGTCAGCAGCCTGTGGTAGAACAGGCAGTTCGCATGACGAATCCGGGAGAGTCTATTTTTGGACTGACAGTTTACATGTTGAAGGCTATTCTTAGTCTTGAGTTTCGAGTCTAATTATTGTAATTAGGTTGTCTAATTATTGTAAGCATGAGATCTATATATGGACTCATAGGCTGTATTGTAATTGTGTGCTAGAAAGCCATAGAGCTTTTAGAGAGAGCTAGTGTAGCTCCTCCTAGTTCCAGAAGGGGTGCTGAGAGTGTTTGATCAGGGAGAGTTGCAAGGTCTGCAAGGTCAAGGAGCTGATCCACCAGGGTACTGGTTGAAGAAGGGTTCTTCAAGGGTGTAGAGAGATCTACAATTGTGAGTATGGTCTATTGAATTGCAGGTTGAAGGTTCATGGGAGATCTACTTGGAGTACGGTTGTGTGCTTGGTGAACTGGCAGCGTTGTTACTGACTAGTTGGTGAGGTGAACATCAATTCTACATTGGAATTGATTGTTGTGACCAAGAGAGTGGGAAGAAGGTATTGAGGTGTGGCAAACCTCTGAGATGGAAGAAGAAGTGGCATCTTCTTTATTGTATATTCTTCTGTGTGTGTATATTAATACAAGATAGTGTATTGTCTCTCAATTCCTGTGTTGTTTCATATTTCTAGTTACTAGTTACTTCTAGTTAATTTCCGTGTTTAGTTGCTAATACGAGTAGTAATCATATGAGCTCTAATTGGTGGAGCAAAGAACCCTGACAAGTGGTATCAGAACCTTGGTTGTAGGTTTAAAAGCTGATACCTGACAAGTGGTATCAGAGCTTTTGGTTGGGTTGACTAACAGGGGGTTTCAGATCTGGTAGTGTTTTTGATTACAGGTCACTCACAAGGGTTTCAGATTGAGTGGGAGTATAGCAACGGCAGAAGATAGTAAGCTACGAATGGAGAAACTGAATAGCACGAATGGTCTGATTGATGGAAAGGAGCAGGTAAAAAGGGATCGTTGGTCGGTAGCAGATCAGCTGGTGGAAGCATATGTTGTAGGTAATATTGCACAGGATGTTCTGGATAAAGTGGAATCTTTGTTTACAGATTCTTTTACCTCTTTCCATGCAGCCTGAAATAGAGCATCTTTTCACAGGTATGTCTTTGGAGACTTTGGAGAGATTTATTTATGGGTTGAAGAGCCTTGTCAGTTTATTGACGAAGGGGAAGTGAAGCTGAAATTGCAGACGGATGACACACAGTGGTTGAAGGAAGTCATGCAGGTACCAGTCTTGGAGATGAGTCTAATTTCTTCAGGAAATTTGGGTGATGAGAGATGCACTGCAACTCTCTCAGCGGATGCACTTGAATTAGATGGTGGTAAGAAAGTAGGTATCCTTTATCTATCTACTTATATTACTGATTCACCTTCTGTTGCAGAGATGTGGCTTCATGGGCTTAGTCACATATGTAGAAGGAGAATGCAGGTTTTGAAGCAGAAGTCAGATATCTTTGATAAGCTAAAGAACTGGAAAGCCTTGGTGTTCATGGAGGAGATGATGGACAAAGATCAGGTGACAAGACTGATTTATTCTGAGCAGAGCAGGGTTGACTTGATTAGGATTTTGATCCATGGAGAGCTCGCGGGTAAAAAGTTGTCACTCATAGACGAACACAGGTACCGGCGTCAGTCACACAATAACCGACGTCGGCAGCATGAAAACTAACGTCGGTCATAAGGACTGACATCAGTAGGAGGGACACCGGCGTCAGCCAGAGAAACGACGTCGGCAGTAAGGTTCAGTACAGGGAGCCGACATCGGTCGGAAACAGACTGGGAGATGGCCTTGATTGGTCACTGGAACGGATAGTGGGCGAATAGTAAGTCTCAAACGCTCATGTCGAGGTCAGGATTGGTAAGTGAACCTCATATTCATTGTTCACCTTCTTTATATTGCTTACTGATGGTCATGAACCAGGAAGATGGAAGAAGCAATGCAGGTAGAGTCCAGATACAGTGGGAGCTTGGCATGGATGAGGAGTGAGTCCTTGGAGAAGAACCAAATAGGTATTTGTTGGTAAAGTTGTCAGCTGGAAGTAAGCACTGAGAGATGGAATGGATTCCCGTTTTAAAGAAGAGAGTGGATGGACACAAGAGACAGAAGGCCAAGGCATATGGTCTTGAGGAAGCTGTAGGACAGTGGTACAGGTTTGACAGGTGGATGACTAAGCATGGCTTCAGTCAATGTCAGTGTAACTATTGTGGTTTTGTCTTACCAGGTGGATGATGAGTCATGACATCATTCTGTTATTGTATGTGGGTTATTTGCTAGCAGGTTTGTACATACAGGGATTTGCTGAGCTAAATGTAAGGTTAGTTCAGAGGCGTGTCATGAAGAATTTGGAGCAGCAAAATTCTTTGGCATAAGAGACATGGAGATCTGATCTTCAGTGGGAGCTGATGTGAAGACAGTTTTGGCGGGGTTCATGATGCAGGATGCAGAATCGGAAAACACACCAAGGGCTGGACAGTTCAAGCTTAGCTTGAAACAGGGTTCGAAATCACATGAGGTCTAGTGTAGACCTAAGCGTTTTCCCAATCAGTGGGGGTTGTCAGAAAGTATGGAGCCAATTCGGGGAAGGAGTACTGGAGGGCAGTTCAGTGGGACTTGCAGCAGGGTTTCTTGTTATGCAGGGTCAAGTTCTTCACTACATTGATAGTAGGTTCGGATATGGTAGGTTACTTGAATGACAGGTATAGCATCACAGGTTGTGTGGTGGTTGGCCTTCAGGATTGATCTTGAAGAGGAATACAAGCCAGGGAATAATTTAGATGGTGTACAGGTACAGGTACAGGTGCATCTATTTATCTCCAAGTGGGAGATTGTTAGGTTGTGGAGCTAAAAGCTTCACCAGGATGCAAACAGGAGAAGTTTAGGAGGATCCAGAGTTGCGGGGAGTTGCAGAATCGGTTGCAGGGAAACCGACGTCGATCTGATCAACCGACGTCGGTCAGATAGCAAAGGGAATGCAACCGACGTCGGTCACCAGTCGGCCGACATCGGTCATGGAGGTGCCGACATCGGCAGCCTGTGGTAGAACAGGCAGTTCGCATGAAGAATCTGGGAGAATCTATTTTTGGACTGACAGTTTGCATGTTGAAGGCTATTCTTAGTCTTGAGTTACGAGTCTAATTATTGTAATTAGGTTGTCTAATTATTGTAAGCATGAGATCTATATATGGACTCATAGGCTGTATTGTAATTGTGTGCTAGAAAGCCATAGAGCTTTTAGAGAGAGCTAGTGTAGCTCCTCCTAGTTCCAGAAGGGGTGCTGAGAGTGTTTGATCAGGGAGAGTTGCAAGGTCTGCAAGGTCAAGGAGCTGATCCACCGGGGTACTGGTTGAAGAAGGGTTATTCAAGGGTGTAGAGAGATCTACAATTGTGAGTATGGTCTATTGAATTGTAGGTTGAAGGTTCATGGGAGATCTACTTGGAGTACGGTTGTGTGCTTGGTGAACTGGCAGCATTGTTACTGACTAGTTGGTGAGGTGAACATCAATTCTACATTGGAATTGATTGTTGTGACCAAGAGAGTGGGAAGAAGGTCTTGAGGTGTGGCAAACCTCTGAGATGGAAGAAGAAGTGGCATCTTCTTTATTGTATATTCTTCTGTGTGTGTATATTAATACAAGATAGTGTATTGTCTCTCAATTCTTGTGTTGTTTCATATTTCTAGTTACTAGTTACTTCTGGTTAATTTCCGTGTTTAGTTGCTAATACGAGTAGTAATCATATGAGCTCTAATTGGTGGAGCAAAGAACCCTGACAGTTAGAGGTGAACAACTTTGTGTTTGAGTTGATTATTGTAACCATTTTTGGTAGGAGAGTGAACTCTTGAATAAGAATTACTGTACACTTGGTGTGGGAAACCTGTAAGGTGTGGAAGAGTGTGGCATCTCTTCATTTTATTCTTTTCTGGATGAGTATTAATACAGATTGTATTATCTCTCATATTCTATCATTTGTGAATTCTAGTTACTTGTTAATTCTGGTTTAATTGCATGATTAATTGCTTATACAAGGTAATCATATTATACTCTTATTGAGGAGTAGGATCCAGACACATATGGTGTATTATATGTCTTTTGATGTTATTCCATGTTATATTAGCCTTGGTTATTAGTCATTTTAGTCCTTATATCATTTTGAGGTTTAAAAGGGGTATTTAATGACTTTTAAGGCCTCCTTGGTAAATTTTAAGGTTATAAAATGTGATTTCACACCCCATGTATCCTCATATGTCTTAATACTTTGTTGGTAACTGAAAGTGGTAGGTTCTTTAGAAGAAAGGGTAGTTTCCTTGGGAAAAGAGAAGAGTTTGGCACTTGTACGGTCCACAAGGGAGTGTGACACATGGGATAAGGTCAAAAAATGTCTCTTTAGATTCCTCAAGCTCAATTCCACATTTTAAATTATCTAGAAGTACTAATTCTGAGCTAAAATCATTTTGCTCCTTTTTCACCCTTCTAGACATATAGAACCAGTTAGCAGGTTTGTACTTGGTACAGCCAGCAGAAAAGGTTCTAGGTCAAACTCCTTTGGGAGGTTAAATTAAATTTATATAGATTCATTTCCATAATAATATTTTGAATAATGGTGTCCTATCCTTTACGAACCATCCTCATGAAGTCGAATATGATTTTGTACTTGCTAATATATGCACCCTATAGGTTTTGCTCTTATTTGGATGATTCTGTACAATTAAATTTATGATATTGGTTCCAAATTATTTTTACCCCATCACCTCATATTCCCCATTCCTTTTTCATGTTTCAATTTTATTTGATGATCCAATCATCTCAGGTTTGCATATTGGTCTCATATGGGATGATCGATAAGTTTCCACCATTTTTTAGATTTTCATGATTTGTTAATGGTTCCAAAGGGTTTTGATAGTTTCATTTCCATGTTTTCAAGTTTATATTAATTAATTTTACCTTCCAAATTTAGTCTCTAAATCAATATTCATAGTTTTCAAGCTCATATGCCACATAAAGAGACACTAGACATCATTGTTTTCCCTATAACATTTATTTGTAAAAGGTTTTCACATTGGAACTAGTGTTTTGATACTTGTATAAATATTTTAATAAGTATAAACACTCATTTAATGGATTTATAATGGGCCTAATTATGTTCATGATACCATTCACCAACATACTTTGTTCAAATTCTATCCACTGTACTTCTACACAGTCACTTGCCATTAATGAACATGTATAGGTATCTCATGAAGGCCAATCATGTGAAATGGAGTTTTGAGATAGAAAGGTCTTGGTAATGATAATATTAAATTTATACTCATTTAAGGATCTCAAGACTCATTTGAATCTCATAGATCATTTTTTTTCCTATAATTCTCATCTTCTGCCTACACCGTGAAATGTTCACCTATAGGTGACCTAAATAGAGAGTTAAGGACCCCTTTTGAAGTGTTGAAACAAAGTAATGGAACCATTCCTAAATGTCTTGGTATATTTAAGGGATCCTATAAGACCTATTTATAAATTTTAACTGCTACGCAAAGTGAGAGTCACTTGCAAAAATGAGATGACTGCATTCAAGGACATTTTCCCCAAAAGTGCAAAATAGAGGCCTAAAGCATTCTAGTGAGGGTCTTATAACAAAGTTTTCAAAATACTTGATGCATATTTATGATAAAATATTGTAGTGTCCATATAGGATAATAACTTTCCAAAGGTTTGAGGGCATATCACTAATGGAAGGTAGAATCTTAAGAGCCTAAAGTTGCACTTTTATACACTAATTTTGGGCAGTGAGACCTACAGGATTTTGAATCTTTAGGAAACCTTGTTTTCAAAGTTGATAATCTAGACCATGCCAATATTTTTAAAGAGTCCTAAAAAGTTTTAAATGCACATAAATTACTTTTAATAAGCCTAAAGTTTAATACTATGGTCAAATGTTCATCTATAGGTATAGAATGACCTAGAAAAGGCCACCTACAGCCAATATAAGGTCCAAGCTAAGAAAGTGTTTCCTTCTTGAAATGTATGGGTTTTAAGAATTTTTAATAGTCTAAAATTTGATTTTAATATTCCTAAAATGTTTTATGTATCTTAATAATCAAACATGATGGTATTTAAATCTCATAAACACCTACAGGTCATTCATCTACAGTGTACTTGTAGATGGTCATAGAGCTCTCAAAATGAGCTTGGGGATTGATGGTCTCATAGAGATCATACAGCCTACCTATAAAATGTTGATTGAGTTATTCCAAGTTTTTTTAAGGATATATCACACTATCCAAGAGAAACCAACACCCATGAGACTCCATGTTGCCATAACACAGTCAACTATAGTTGATTATGACATAGGCAGAAAGCAAAGGGACTTTGTTTGGATGAGGTATAGCATAAGCAATATGAAGAAATGGGTCCAAATAAATACCAAATTACCTTAAAGGACTAAATATGGTTTAATAAATTGTCTCAATCCCAAAATAATAAAGCATGCATCTTCAGGTGCCCCCTCCAAGGCAAAAATACTGTCAAAGCTAAAACTCAATCTTGAGAGTTCAAGGTATATGGAAGAGTATGAAGGATTAGAGTGTTGAATGGGGATTGGATCACCTCCATCATGAACATGTAATTGTATATAATATTTTTACTATGGATATAGATTAGAGAGAGGACCTTTTCAAATGTCATACCCAGCCTATACTCTAAAACATTGTGCACAGTCCTTTTTGCATAAGTTTATTTTGGAATTATTAGGAATTAAAGGGTAAGATGGTATAAAAAAGGGCCCAAATTTGGTTTAAATGGTATCCATAACTTGGAGAAACCTCTCAAACATTTATTTTTTATTATAAAATGGGGGGAGTGCCCTATATTTTATCTCAGATAAAGGGCACTTCCTTTATCAGCAAAACCCTACAATCTTATAAAGGATGGACTAGAGGGTATAGGGACCTTTAAATAAGGTATTGTAAGTTGAAACATACCTATATCAACATTAATAATCAAGAAGGAAAGGTTGAAACTAAATAAGGAGGTATAAATCATTAAGGGTTATAGTCATCCCTATTAGGCATGTTTAGGCCTAAAGACCAAATGAGAGACCAATGCCACTTCCAGCTCTAGGAATGGATTACAATGTGCCAATAAATGTTTATGGAGGGAAAATAGATTTTTTTGAGCTATTGGTATGTATATTAAATCATGATAAATTCATTTTGGGTCTTAAGACAACTCAAGCTTGTTAAATAAGGTTTATTCCTAGTGTCCAAATGGGGAGTCATTCACACTTCTATCATGAGATGGGAATTAAAACCTATTGAAACATTATTATTGGATATTTATAGATGTTTTTGAGCTATTATGATGAATAATATATCACAAGGGAGTCATATTTTTTCTCAAAGGCAACATTAGGCCTATGTGAATGGAAGAAAGGGCTTGAGTAGGTAGTTTTAAGTGCTCATATCTCTCTTGGTGCTTTACATGGGTAGATAATAATATTGGATAAGTTTACAAGGGTCTTATACACTAATGTTTTTGAATTTTTTTTAAAATTCAACATGAAACCTTTATGAACAAAGCTTAAGAGGGTAAACATGCCTAAACCCTTATAAAACCCTTACTAGTGACCCCATTGGAGAAATGAGGTTGGAGTGATATTCAAATGATATATTTTGACCATTATATTTATTTAACATTGTATATAAATATTTTAGGCTCCTTCCCATCCTTTTTAGTTGTATAAAATTATACAGATGGAGTACAAAACAAGGTATTTTTGAATATTTTGTGTGTTATGTAGGTTTCAAGGAGTTAAAAGAGATTCAAATCACATATAATGGAATATTATGACCTAATATAACTCATCATGTCAATTTAATTCCTTGTAATAACTCCTAAGTGCCTCAAATAGCTACTTCATCTCAACCAATCAAAACTAGCATCGTGACCAAACTATTGAGAAGGGTGGAAAATTTCAAGTGAGCTAATTTTAAGGTGCCCCTGATGCCTCTAAGGAAATTAAGGGTATTTAAACATGTCATACACTCCCTTTTATGGATTTTCATGAGAAAATAAATCCATTTTGGAGGCTAAGTGTGCAAGGTGTGGAAAAGAGGAGTTTCTTAGACTGCAGATGATGATAACTCATTTCCAAATGATTTTAGATGATCAAGACTACAAATAATGAATGTATATACATGTATTAAATCCTGACCTCTCATTCCAATCATAAAACCCATCCCTAATTAGTTTTGGGATGTTCAAATAGGTCCAAATCATGAAGGTAATTTTCTAAGCTAGAATGAGAAATTTCATGCCACTTTTCATGAGTTATATGTCTTGTATAGACACTTGTACTTCCTAACCTTAAATGTTTCATTTAAAATATTATTATCATTCATATTTAACTCCTTTTATTATCTTTACAAGAGTCCTTGTGACCTTTGGACTTCTCTGTTCTCTCCTCTCTCTTAAGTTTTAAAATAAATAGCCATTTTGGCCTTTGTAACTTATGCTCCACATGAGTATGGTGAAGCCCTAATCATTTTCATACCATTTGATAAATAATACTATTTATTTTTACCTATTCCATAACTATTCATAGTGTGTTTACTTGGATGATTGATTTTGCTTAGTGATGACTTCTTGTTTCCTTAACGTTGTTGTTTCATTGTCTCACCTATTTGTAGTTGGAAAGCTTCTTCTTGAAAGGCATGTGAAGTGTTCTAGTAAGCGTCAAGGTTTATTGAGTTATTATATTCACTATTGACATTCACGGCCTCTTATCTAGTCCTCCTAGCCTAAACATTCATCAATAACCTCATAATATAATATTGAAGTGAGAAGATGCAGATTGGAGAAGTGTATGTTTGGTTAGTCTCTTGGTTTCATATATAACATGTAGCTGGTTGGAATTCATCAAATTATTTGGTGTATCATCTCCTATAAAATAGTTTTATTTTAGTTTTATCTGTCCCTTTCCCCCCTAAAGTTTAGGTGTAGTAGTGATCCAAAGTGGTACATCAAGGGAGCTAGCCCTATCTAGAGATTCACCTCATTCATAGGCTACCTACAAGCCTAGAGGTGTTTAAATTATGCCACTTGGATGAGGAGAGCTGAGACATCTCCTTAAAGGGTGAAAATCAAATTTAAAACACTAATTATTCATATTTTCTCTACCACAAAGCCAACTATGTTAATAACTATCTGGAAGGCCAACTTTGCACATGCATATCTTTTGATGCACTTTATCGCATGACGTAAAACTTAGTAAAAATAAACTAGGAAAAAAAATAAATAAAACCATGTTATCATTTTATCCTTTCACCTTCACATGTGTAAAATATTTCATCACCAAACTATGTACTCAGCTCTTTTTTAACTCATGCAAATTTGGCTAAGTATGGGAGAACATTGTTAAACTGCCTGAGAGCCCAACTTTGTAATTGCTTATCTTTTGTCACACTTAATTACATGACCTAAAATTTAGCACATAGAAACTAGGAAAATATATTATCACAACCATATGACCAACTCCCCTTGAATCATCCACATGTGTTAATGGTGATGTCACAAAACTACCTACTTACATTTTTTACCATTGGACCCAAAATGTCTAGATGAAAACTATAAACTACCAGATGAATTTAAGTTATGAACACAAGCACTAAATTCATCATTTACCTATGATAGGAAAACTTTCACATATTTAAATCACTATACTCATCCCTAAACATCCCTAACAATGCTAAAATAGAAGATCAACCAAGCCTTCTTCAATCATACTAGGACAAGCACATTACACACTTTATCATTATCACTTAGACTATCAAGGAACTTCATCCAATCACTTGGAAACCTACATGAAATCACCATGACATAATTTATAACTTTCCAACAATATCCCCTTTGTAATTTATGTCAACACCCATCAATAAACATGTAACTCACCTTCCTTCTCTCTCTTTAAACATTCTCATAATAAGAATCTTCTCCCCCTTTAACACAATGACAAAGTGGGAACCAACTAATCCTAAGGACCTTAAAATACAAAAAATAGGATAGTACCAACTTATAAATATGATACAAACTCTCCCTTACCTTGATCTTACCTTTTCTTTGCTTTAACTTATTTTTGTTCCATGCCAACACTCTCGTCAACTGAGTACTACAACCAATGAAGATAAAACACACAAAACATTAAAATATGATATAAATCACCAAGAAAATTATAATAGGGAATCCCCATAATATTTATAATCAATTTCACCTTATGAGTATCTTCATATCTCCAAACACCATGGAGAACCATTATCTAGGCTTACTAACCTTCTTTCTTAAGATGCCTCAAGGATCATCAACAGAAATTCATGCCACTCACCAAATAGGAAACTTGTTATAAACCAATATAATAACTCACCTTGAAACCTACATACCTTTCTATTTTGGATAAAATGAGAAAATAGCATTCTTATTCACACTAGGCCTATCTAGTCTCCTTGTAGCCTTGCCTAGAAATTATAAAGCCCATAACTTTCAGTAGACACATCTTCAAGACCTAAAACTTCATATCTAGAACAATCACATATACCCCTTCAAGTACACCAATTTTTAACACCTAGATCATCTACTAAAATATACTTTATTCACAAGCCAACTTGCCAATTAAGCCTCTAATTTGACAAAAACTTGAATAACATGAAATCCAAAAACCTTCAGATCTCTATGAATCTTTATTTGATAACCCATTTGTCCCATTCAACCTATTAATAATCTTTAGATATCAACTCATAAGGCAAACTACTTTTCTAACTTAGCCCAAAACCCTAAAATCTTAAATAAAATAGAGTTAACAAACCTCCTTCTGGTCAACATTTACCTCTAAAACTTATTGTACACCTAGAGACAACCATTTACACTTGGAGACAACCATTACACACTTCTAGACAAAAATTTTAACTTCCACTCATTTGGGAACCCATACATCCTATAACCCATTTTAGGCCTTCTTGCCCTTAGACCAAAACTAATAAAATTGAGAGCATTTAGAAGTATCTAATTTGATTTCAACATAGATTAAAACCATAAAAACACCTAGAGTACACCATAATTAAGTTCACATACCTTTCTAAGCACCAAAATCTTCTTGACATTTCATCAATCTTATTATGCCACCTAAAAACACCCATTATTATAGCTCCTTCACAAACCTCTAGAGCAAGCTCATGAACTTATTGCTCCCCCTTAACCAATAAACTTATAATATTGGCTCAAGTCTTTGTATATATTTTAATTATGATCTTGATCACACAAACTTGCTTCTCCATAATAAATATGTCTCTTAAGAAGCATAGGCAGATACATCCTACTTCCCAATGTCCTATAACAATGTGAAACCAGGAGTTACCCATAACTCCTCATATTCCTTCTCCTCCTTGGTCATCTGATGCTTATATTTATTATTCTTCTTCTTAGGCTTAAGATAAGCAACATTTTCATCCACTACAACATTCTCTTTCTCTTCTATGATTGGATTGATAATACATGGAGACAACATAGATTCATGACATACCTTATCATCTATAGAATCTTCCTTAGAGCTTGGAACCTCATCACTAGGCATTAAAAAATGATGTTATTTGTATGATACATGCTTAGCAATAATAGGATGTTAACTTGGATCCATACTCACCTCAGAACTAGCCTCAACCATCACCTTGATCTTCTTTTTGAACTTGGTCTCTTTATTCTCAACATGAGCAAATAATGAGACCTCTTGGAACTTTTCAACTTTTATAGATTTATCCACCATAGAAAACATATTAATTTAACCTATATATTAATCATGACTTACACTTAACACCTTTGGTCTCTATGAGTTAACTTGCCTTCTTTTTTTCACTTTAGCAGCCAATTAAACCTATTCTAACTTGTAGGCCTTCGCTTGCAGAATCTAGCAATGTGACCTCTTTATTCATAGTTGTAGTAAACCATACTCATTAATGGAAACATATTTTGTCTTACCTTATTTGGATATAAGATTGTAATGTGTCTTAT
Source organism: Torreya grandis (assembly GCA_037957365.1). Classification (NCBI taxonomy): domain Eukaryota; kingdom Viridiplantae; phylum Streptophyta; class Pinopsida; order Cupressales; family Taxaceae; genus Torreya; species Torreya grandis. Next base: position 442,270 of record JARHVA010000441.1, read on the forward strand.
CTCATGAAAAATTAAATAACCTCCTCTTTTTGAAGAGGAATCACCTTTTCTAACCTTATGTGGACAATGGTTTGCAAAGTGTCCCACATTAATATAGTTGAAGCATTTAACTTTGTTCACACCTTTTGACTGATGACCCCCATCATAGTTCCATAAAAACTCATTTCTAACAAGTATCTTTCATTTTCTAACTTTATGCCCAAATTTATTACATGTGAATAGTAACCATTGAAATATACATACCTCATAGCATTTGGTTGTTTGATCTGATTTGTCTTCATTATGTTAGCACCTTCATTCCTTGTTTGATGATTTGTCTTAAAATTATGATTTTCCTTATTTATATTAGTATTCATCTTGTCTTGAGTTACATTCTTTTGTTATTTTTCATATCCAAGATCAATTTTATCAATAGCATGCTTTTGACCATTTGAAATACTATCTAGATCACTTGAGCTCTTTTTAAATATCACAAATGACTTCACCTTACTAGATGTCTTCTCTAACTCAGATTTTAATGACTTTTTTTCAATTACATACCTTGAACATTCATATTCTTTGGCTTTCAAACTTGTAGACATAATTTCCAATTGACAACTGAGATGTTTGACCATATCTTCATGCTCCTTAGTGTCTTCATTCATTCTTTCTTTAAACACACTAAATTTTTCCTCATAGTCCTAGAATTATATTTCATCTTCTAATTGATCTTCTTCTCTATCTTTAGTTTTTCAAGAGCATTTGTCAATGCAGACTCATATTCCACCTCATCTTCATCATCATCTAATTTACTACAAGTAGACTCCTTTTTATGTGAGAAACTTCCTTAGCCATGAATAGGGATTCATCTTCAATAGTATCATCATCTTCATGATCATACTATGAGTCACTATCTTCACGCTCATCTAATGAGCTACAATCTTCTTTAGTGTAGAGATTCTTCTTATCCTTGAAGAACTTCTTGTTATTAAACCTTCTAAATCCCTTTTGCTTTTGTTAGACCTAAATGATCTCTTGCCATCATCATGACCTTTACCATTCTCTTCATCATCATCCTTCTTATACTTATGAGGGCACTTATTAGAGAAATGTCTTATCTCACCAAAATTGAAGCATTTGAGGGGTAGTTTACCTTTATACTTGCTTGAACCTATTTTCAATTTCATTGAAATCAAAGCAATTAGTTCATCCTCATCAATGTTAGATATGTCATACTCTTTGGGTTGCTTACCTTGGAACTTCTTATTTGGCTTCATTTTTATCTTGAATTTTGCTTTCTTCTTTTGTGGTATATCACTAGTTACTCTCATCTCATAGGAAGTAAGGGTGTCATGCAATTGATCCATCTTCAACTGAGTAAGATCATGACTTTCTTTTATAGTAGATACTTTTGGATAAAACTTGAGAGATAAAGACCTTAATACCTTTTAAACTATAGTATCCTCTTCAAATTTATTTCTAAGACCTTTGATGATATTCATAATCTCATCAAATCTCTATAGAAAGGATGCCACAGAATCTTCCTCCTTCATTTTAAGACTCTCAAAGTGTCTTTATTGAGTCTACAACTTTGCCAACTTAACCTTTGAATCTCCTTCATCAATGATTTATAATTTGTCCCATGTCTCTTTATAAGATTTACAATGGATTACCTTAGTGAACTTAGTCTTTGTAAGACCATAAATAATGGCATTCATTTCCTTATAATTATTCTCAAATAGCTTCTTGTCTACAACACTAGATGTAGGAGTAGTAGGAGCAACATAACCATCCACAATAGATTGGCATACATCAAACCCTAGGAACATAATGTATGTCCTCATCTTTACACTCCAAAAATCATAATTGGATCCATTAAACATTGGTGCTTGATTATTATAGAAACCTCATTGATGACTACCCATATTGTATCTTATATCACCTTCAATATGTCAAGCCTTTACCAAAAGACTTGCTTTGATACCAATTATTAGAGGTATAATCAATGAGAGGGGGAAGGATGAATCAATGAGCCCAAATAATCTAACTTCAATTTCAATCCTTATAAACACCTAATCAAATATCACAAGTGTTCATGAATCATACACATCATTCATAGTAATGAATAAGAGAGACAATGCAAGATCAATCACATAACACATGACATATGTGGGAAACCCTCTTTAAGGATAAAACCCATTGGAACCTAAAATTGGAATATTATCATATAATAAAAAGAACTAATTTATACCAAATTTAATTGATCAATAATATATCATCCCTTATTTAATGAGACTACAATCCCATAAGGTGATACAATACCTATCTAGCTGAGCTGCCACAACAACTAGACTTTTAGCAAGTTTCACCTTATAAGGAGGTTTCAACCCCTAGATGTTGAGCTTCCATAAAAACACTTATGAACAACACATATCTTTAAAATTGATTTCATACCAATCTGATGGAGATAAAAATTATATTATCTCTCTTCAACTCTACACACTTAATGCATCTAAAGCCACCTTTTAGATCACCCTAGACCTATTTACTCATCCTCAACCTACAAGAGCACTATTCTAACATTATAAATAATACCCATAGTTCATACACATAGTCCTAAATATAATATACTCATCAACTCATCTACTAATTATTCTACCTCTCCTTTGCTCCACAACTCTCACACACACACTCTTCTTCCAAGTCTCTCACAAAATATAGAAACCATCAACTTTGGTTTCACTATTTATAGAACATTCATGATCATCACCATATTGGTAGGAAAATAAGAATTACTTAACCCTTAATTCATCTATCACATTGATACATATCTCAATTTCATTCATATGGGTCAGCCATAGCATCTATGGGTCACCCTTAAGCAGCTACACCTTTCAATTAGGCACTTGTATCTCTTATAGGTCTCATGAAAGGCCTATTCACCCATTTAACACTTCATCAAGAAAAATAATATCATAATAAAACTTATAATTTCATATTTTAACTCCATATGATCCCTTTGACATATAAAATTCTTATATTCATCATTGCACTCTTCTGTGCAAGCTCAATTAATTCAAACAATAGCCTTGTTCATAAGGACACCATGAATGAACACATAGTCAATTTATTAAGATTTCTTCATACTCAAGATATATTTATCACACCTCTAAAATTCATTTATATGATATTCATGGAGTCTACAACATTCTTCAATATCTAAGTCATCATAAAACATCAAAACAACATCAACACAAGCTCAATTACCCTTCTCGGGTTACTTGTAGAGCATGCATGAACACACAATCAAATTTAACCTCAATATATTTTATTTTACACAATTTCAAATATTCAAATATATATTTACATATTCACCTTGGAATCCTCTACATATTTTCTTTTTACACCATGAGCAAATTATGCATGTATCAAAATATATGGTTAAAATATAAAGCACTAGTTTTTCCTTTGTTAAATTTAAATATTCAAATACAAACGGTCACAGTTAAACCTCAAACACTATGTTCGCATCTCATGTCCTTGTGTCTTTAGATTGATCATGCACCCTATATATTCTTTGATATTTAACTCATAGTGCACCAATTCCCAAATTTTAAACCTCTAATAATTAACCTCATCTCATGCAATCTAGAAACTTTGACCTCATATGCTTCATCGATCTCTTTGAGATTATCCTCGCTTCAGCTATGATAAACAACTATCACTTTTTCCTATTGAATTTAATGTGCACCATTTATATTTATCTATATGATCACCCACTCATTTTTGATCCTTGGAAGAATCATGATCGTTATCTTTGCTTAATGTTAAATAGCGAACACTTGGCATCATCTCGTTACATCCTGACATCTTGGAATAAACATGATCCATCAATCTTTTAGTAAAGAGCTCGATCTTTAACTTTATTATCCAATGAACACTTTGACCATTTTAACTCACTATGCTTCATATATCTAGATTTATGAACTCTAATGAACTATTTGATCTCTATCTAGTCCTGATCTTTAACATCATACAAAAATGACTATGGGGACCATTGATTATCTGCCTAGAAGGCCAACTTTGAACCTTAATAAATTTTAATGCATTTAGACACATGATCTAAAATTTGTATCATATGATCTACTCACATAATATAATCCAACTATGTGTCAATATACTCCTCAAACCTTTGTACGTGTGAGATATAACTTCATTAATCTATTCATTCAAATTTTCTCTACCACAAAGCCAACTATGTCAAGAACTATCTAGAAGGCCAACTTTGCACATGCATATCTTTTGATGTGCTTCATCTCATGAACTAAAACTTAGTGAAAATCAACTAGGCACAAAAATAAAAAAACCCATATGATCATTTTATCCTTGTACCTTCACATGTGCAAAATATGTCATCACCAAATTGCTTACTCGGCTCTTTCTTGTCTCATGCAAATTTAGTTATGGAAAAACACTATCAAACTTCCTGGGAGCCCAACTCTGCACTTGCATATCTTTTTCACACTTTGTTTCATGACCTAAAATTTATTACATAATAACTAGGTACACATGTGATTAGAACCATATGACCAACTCCCCCTGACTCATCCACATGTGGCAATGGTGATGTCAGAAAACTACCTACTTACATTTTCTACCATTGGACCCAAAATGTCTAGATGAAAACTATGGACTACCAAATGAATTCCACTTATGAACATAAGAAATCAATGCATCCTTGACCTCTGATAGGACCCCTTGTACATATTTAAATCTCCATACTCATCCCTGAACATCCCTAACCATGCCAAAATAGAAGATCAACCAATCCTTCTTCAAGCATACTAGGACAAGCACATTTCACACTTTGTCATTGTCACTTAGACTATCAAAACACTTCATCCACTCATGTGAACACCTCCATGAGATCACCATGACATCATTAACAACTATTTAACAAATTCTAGGTTAGGGGGTCTTCACTACACCTCTCCACCTCTCTATAGATTCTCACACCACTTTTAGAATCCTCCCACTCTCTTTTGGGATTGATTTTTACCATAACCTTGTACCTAACCTTAGTATAATTACACTTGCATAGCTCTCACTAACTGACTACCATGTTGAACTACCAATTCACATCCTTTCATCACCCCACCAACTATGTTGCTCATGTGTAATAGATTTTAGTCATCCATATCAAAATTTTCAAGCCTAGAGTCGATCATGAACTTCCTATTCTCAAAGTTAAACTAATTCAAATACCTTCCATGTGGTTCTCTAAATAAATTAAATTGTGTTTTATCTTGGTATGAAAAACTGGATACAACGTATTCTAACACGTAATTATTAAGTTTTTCTTTCTACCAAAAATCCCCTACACAAATCCATGAAGTCTTTAGTTTTATTAAAGTTATTTGGCACTCATCTATCCAAGGAAGCTTCCATATAAGGTTATTTGAATGGTTTTGCATGTACACCAAAATCCAAGTGTGCAAGTGACTAGGTAGTTATACAAATAATATTTCATATAGTAAGTCATACAAATTATATTCTACCCATGTGTGAATGGAAACTCCTGGTTTAATATATTGTAGTGAAAATTCATCCTTTAGTGCATTAACCCAACACTTAATATTATCCAAAGATAGTTACTTGAGCATATTTCTACCATCATGATCACAATTTCAATGGGTTCTAGCAACAAAACCAAAATGTTTGGACTTTTCCACTTATTCTACCAAATTAATCTAGTTGTGCACCTAGAGTAAACTAAGAGTCCAATGTGTATCATGTTGGAATTTCATGTGAGAGGGAGTCTTGTGTGCTCACCTAAAGTGTGAAGCTTATGATTAGATCCCATCAGTTATGTCACATGATGGTTTTTGCATCAAGTGCTTAACAATAAATTTATTTAACAAGCACTTAGTTCTACTACTTATTATCATACTTATGATTTTAACCTTGTTAATGCAATCATTCCATAACTAGTTCATCACAAAAATAAAATAGGCACAAAATAATAAAAAAATAGTAGTGTCATTGATTCACATATAACTACAAGTGTAACACAAATGTTCCATTACATTAAGTATGAAGTTCAATAAGTATTATAGTAGTTGTTTTAAAAATTAAAACATCAACTTCAATTATAACTATTATGCATTGGATAATATCTTTTCAAAAACAACATTAACAACACAATTTTCAATAGCCTTCCTAAGTACAATTATGGGGTATTTATACCTAAGTTACCTTGACTCCTTAGTTACATCAATTAATTCAAGTATAAATGTCTTACCATCAATCAGGTCAAGACTAATAGTTATTGTGAGTCATTACATTAAATGAAATTATAATGAGGGTCTAACCACCCTAGATTCTCTTTATATGTTGGATATTTGATGTCATGATCCTATCTTTGCATGAGTAGGTGCTAGATATGCATGTGACTAGTCTTGTCGAAAGCCTTTGCTAACTGTTCTTCAACTAACTTTGCTTTCCACACCCTATCCCAGGTCATTCACAACTTACCAAGTCTCATGCTCTCATTTTCCCCTTGTTCCTTGCATCCTTGTTATCCTTAACTTGGTTCTTCCATACCATTTTCCTTTCACACCATGGCTTATATTCATGCCATCAAAAAAGTACTTAGCCAAAATTCTCCAAAAATTAGGGTCCAACACCTTATCTCTATATGCCTCTTCCCTTTATGTTTTAAACCCTACCATGGCCTATATATAGGACCTCTTAACCTTGGATCCCACCAAGAAGCTAAAACAAACTACCAAAAGGAGAAGAAAATTATGAAACCAGTAATTTTCCACTTCATTTTATATGGTGATGAAACCACCACAATTTACAAATAGGTAGTTATAGAACCATTGGGGTGTTTAGGAAACCATAGCCTAAAAACACTGGTGGTGATGTTTTCATCATTTTTTGATAGCTAAATTATGTCACTATTAGGGTAGTTTTAAACTGCCATCCTATACAATGGGGCAGTTTCATAATATAGCAAAATCTTCTCTATTTTGAGAGCTTAAAACCACTATTTGATAAATATGAGAGTGTCCAGATCACCCCCACACTATTTTATGTTAATGATCATCTTTTTATTGATTTTTTTAGTATAAAAAGTATTACATAAGTGTCTTATAAATAATATTTACATATAATTAGATGTAGTGTAAATATATAGCATACAAGTCTAGTACACTAGGATCAAAATTTGGATCATACCTCCCTAATTTGAGGTTTTTAATTCCCTAAAATATTAATAACATCTATGGTGAGAAAATTTAATTCTACTCTTTTTGACCCTCTCTTGAAATTAAAGGTGTATATGTTAAAATAAATTATCATCCTTTTGAATTGTTGAGTCCAAATGTTCATTCCTCTTGTGTGAATCACTTCCTTGCCAAGGAAGACCCATATTTGAAAATAAACATCCTGATAATAATCACATTTCATGTTCTTTGTTATCTTCCCTGATATGAGTATCCTTATATTATTTATTATCTTTAAAAATGAGGAAATAAAACTTCCTACTAGTATTAAGCAATTGGTTACCTTGAGTGGAACTTACCAAAGAGAGCTTAGATTTTCTTTCATAGTATTTCAATGTGTATATTTTTTCATCCTTAACAAAATGGTATTGATGATACATCCTCTTAAAAATATCATCTCTAACATATAAATAGGGGCTTTAAAAAGCTATTCCACAAATGTCAATAGGTGTAATATCTATAACAACTTCATCAATTAAAATTTCATTTATTAGAAACTTGACTTTGCATTGTTTAGATACCCTTATCTATACTCCTTATTTCACCCATATTAAATCATAAGTAGTAGGATAATCATATACCTCCAACCCAAGTGTTTCTACCATCTCTTTGATAATTAAATTTCATTGAGAGTAAGAATATAAAAGATCATCAACTTTGAGCATCTTAATTTGAACTTTGATATGGAAGAGTTTAGAATGTTCACCTTTATCTTGAACATGATGACTATACAACCATATACTTTTGTACATGGAGGTATAACATAGCCTATCATCCACATTTTTGTTATGATTAATCACTTCTCCTTGAAGTGATGTCATGGCCTTTTTCTTATTTTTCTTATTTTTATATGGATACAATTCTAGATGTAACTTCCAACACTTATCCTCAAATTGGCTATCAACATCAAAATGCCAAAAATGTTATTGATTATCCTTATTGGAAACTATAGAATTATAATTTACCCCACATTTCTTCTTTATAACTTCATAATACTTTGAAGAGGAGAATGGACACTTACTCTCATCCATCTCAAGATAGTGGGATTGAGATCTATTTGTTATAGGTACAATCACTAAAAGGAGAGGTAAATCAGTGAGCCCAAATAATCCAACTTCAATTCTAATATTTACAAATAATTAACCAGTTACCATAAGCATTCATGAAGCATACATATCATTCATAGTAATAAGCAAAAGAGATAATGAAATATCACTCACATAACACATGACATATTGGGAAACCCTCTTGGGGAATAAAACCCAATAGAACCTACAATTGGACTATTTTATTATAATAAAAAGATCCAATTTAGACTAGCTAAAACTAATCAAGGAACTACAATCCCTATTTAGTGAGACTTCAATCCCACAAGGTATTGCCATACCTATCTAGTTGAGATACAACAACAACCAAACCTTTTAGCAAGTTTTACCTTATAAGGAGGATACAACCACCTTAGATGTTGAGCTACCACAATAACACTTGTGAAAACATCCACCTCTAAACTAATGTCAATAACACTTGATGATGTAACTATGATTATCACACTTCACCTTCGCTCACACTCAAATAACAAGCTCTATATTCTACTAATAAAAATATGACCAATAGGTTATATAAATAGTCCTCAATATGGTATACTCTTCAACTCATCCTCAGGGCACTCTACCCCTCCTTCACTCCATAAAACACACATGAAAAACCTCTCTCAAAACTTTCTCAAGTCTCTTGCATCAAGTCTAGAACCCATCATCTTTTGTGCCACTATTTATAGAGAAACCTTGATCAATACCATCTTGGTTGGCCATTAGGTATGTCATAACCCTTAATACATCTATCATAAAAAGATAAGGCTCAATATAATCTACATAGGTTGACCATAGCATCTATGGGTCACCCTTAAGGAACTACACCTTTTAATAAGGCCCTTGTAGCCCCTATAGGTCTCATGTGAACCCATTCATTCTTTTAGCTCTCCCTCAAGCAAAAAAAAATATAGGAATAATTTAAAATACATGGGTACACTCCTTATGTTCCCTTAGACATCCTCAAAAGATCATAATCAACATATCTCACCTCTAAGTATACTCAAAAAACTCAAATAGAGACCTTACACATAGGAACACCATTATCAAACATATAGTCAACTTATTAATAATTATTCATACTGAAGGTATATTAATCATGCCTCTAAAATACGTATAGATCATTCTCATAGAGTCTACAACATGTTCCAATATCTAATTCATCATGAGACATTGAAATATCATCAAAAAAAGCTCGAATATCCTTCTTGGGTCACTTGTAGAACAAACACAAAAACACAGTAAACTTTTAGGCTTAATATATTTAATTATACTCACTTAAAAACCTTCAAATAAATATAGCCAAATGCATCTTGGATTCCTCTACCAATTTTATTTTTACTACATGAGTAAATGCATCTTCTATCAAAATATATGGTCCAAAAACTAGACACTAGTTTCTTCCCTTAGCAAATTTAAATATTCAAATACAAACGGTCAAAGTTAACCTTCAAACACAATGCTCAAATCTCATGAAATATCATCTTAGATCAAATACACTCCATTGATCTTGATCTATCTATAACACATAGGCACCAGTGCTTAAATGATAAACCATAGTCACTTTGACCTCATCTCATACAATATAGGAACTTTGACTCAATGCACTTCATCAATCTTTATGGATCAGTCAGGACTTTAATGATCAATGTTCATCATTCAATCAACTATATGAACACCCACTCATGGTTGGATCATTATCATGTACCTTTGCTCGGTCATTAAACATCATGCACCTATCTTCATCTCACTGCCTCCTAAATTCTTGGATCAATGCACACTATTGATCTTGCTCGAGCTTTAAAAATTGCAAAAATGACCCAAGTATGGGAACCCTATCAATATGCCTTAGTATAAATTTTGTATCCTTAATAACTTACTATGCACTTCAATGCATGATCTTAAATTTGAACCAGATGATCTCCTCACATAGGAGAATCAAACCATGTGACACACTACTCCTATAACCCTCACATATGAAATATATAATTCCATTAACATGCCTTCTCAAAATATTTTGTCACAGATCCAACCATGTCCAAATCTACCTGAGAAACCAACTTTGAGCATCCATAACTTTTGCCTCACTTCAATAGATGATCTAGAATCTAGTGAAAATCAACTATGTTCAAAATTAAATAAACCCATATGACCAAATTATATTGACACCTCCACACATGCAAGATATAACATCATAAAAATTCTCACTTAGCTCTTTCTACCACACTACAAAATTGATGTAAAAACACAGTCAAACTACCTGAGAGCCCAACTTTGCATAGGCATATTTTTTGACGTGTTATATCACATGATCTAAAAATTAGCACAAATAAAATAGTTCCAAAAATCAACAATCCCATATGATCATTTTATCCTAGAACCCCCATGTATGTGAATGTTGACCTCATCAACATGTTTACTCAGCTCTTTTTGGTCATATTGTAAATTTGGCTAAGTATTGGAAAATAATGAATTTTGACTAAGAAGCCAACTTTGTACCCTCATGAATTTGACTATAATTTTATGTATGACTTGAGATCTAGATCATAATAACTAGGGACTAATGTGATCATAACCATATGACCAACTCACCTTAAATCCTTCCCCTGTGGCAATGGTGATGTCATCAAATTGCCAACTCAAATTTTCTACCACTAGACCCAAAGTGTCTAAATGGAAACTATGATCAACCAGATGAATTCCACTTATGCACACAAGCTCTCAAAGCATAGATAACATCTTAGGGACCTATTACACATGCTCAAATCACCATACTCATCCTTGACCCTCTTTATCCATTCAACATTGAAGATCAACCAAGCATACATAAAGCACAGTAGAATAAGCACATTACACACTTTGTCATTATCACTTAGACTATCAAATTAATTCATCCATTCACTAGAGAATCTCTAAGACACCACCATGACATCATCATGATATCTCTCCAAAAATATCCCCCTTTGTCATTGATGTCAACACCCATTAATATAGAAATATATAGCTCACCTTCTCTTTCTTCAAAGCACTCCCACAATAAGAACGTTATCCCTAATAAGAACTTTCTCCCCTTTGAAAAAATGACAAAGTGGTCAAACACTAATTTTGAGGACCTAAAAATAATATAAAATAGGAAAGGACCATATTATAAATATGATACAAACTCGCCCTTGCCTTGAGTCAACCTCTTCTTATTTTGACAACTTCCTCTTGTTCCATGTCAATACTCTCCTCAATCAAGCACTGCAACCAATGAAGAAAGAACACACAAAAGAAATTAAATATGATATAAATTATCAATAAACATTTGATATAGAATCCCCCTAAGATTTATGATTAATTTCACCACTTGAGCATCTTCATATCTCCACACACCATAAAGAACCACCATGCAGGCTTACTAACCTTCATTTACAAGACACTTCCATGACCACCAACTTTGCATCTACACTATAAAAAATAGGAAACATGCACTGAACAAACCTAAGAACATACTTTCAAATACTCATACATTTCTCTTTTGGATAAATTTATCAAAAATCATTCTTCTTCAAACTACACCTATCTAGCCTCCTTGTAAACCTACCTAAAGCTTGCAGAGCCCATAATTTCTAGTAGACACATCTTCAAAACCTAAAACTTCATATATGGAGCACTCTCATATGACCCTTCAATCACACCAATTTTCATCACCAAGATCATCCTTTAAAAAATACTTCCTTCACAAACATACTAGCCAATTAACCCTCCATATTGACAAAAAGTTGAAAAACTTGAGAACCACAAACCCTCAATTCTCTATGAAGATTTATTTGACCACCTGTTTGTCCTATTCAACATATTAAGAATTATTAGACCTCAATTCACAATGCAAACCACTTTTATATCAAATCCTAAAACCCTAAAAAATCAAAGCAAACAAGGTCAACAACCTCCTTCTAGTCAATGCACATTTTTAAAACTTCTTTCAAACCTAGAGACACCCATCACACACTTCTAGACCAAAAATTAACCTTTCATACCTTTGTGAACCCATACATCCTATAACCCATTTTAGGCCTGCTTGCCCTTAAACCTCAATTAGCACATAGAGAAAACTAAGAGCACTTAAAAATCCTCAATTAGCACATACATACCTTAAAACCTCAAAAATCCTTGGAGCACACCACAAATAAATGTACAAAAAAATTTGAGAACCAAACACTTCTTGACATTTGAATTAATCTCATTAAGCCACCTAGAACCACCCAATTTGACTCTATACTACAGCACCTTCACAAACCTCTAAAATAGGTTCATGAATTTGTTGCTCCCCCTTAACCAAAAACCTTCTCTAATTAGCATTATCATCTTAAGCACACAAACTTGCTTATCCACTAAAAGGAGTCTCTTAAGAAGCATAGATAGACACACCTTCTATATCTTAATTCTCTAAAACAGAAACAAGTCCTCATCTTCCATCTCCTCCTTGCTCATCTAATATTTTTAGTTCTTCTTCTTCTTTGGCTTAGGAAAAACAACTTTTTCATCTACTATAATATTCTCCTTTTCTTCTATGATTTAATTGACAATACATAGAGACAACATAGATTCATTACATACTTTTTCATCTAAAGAATTTTCCTTGCATCTTGGAACCTCATCATTAGGCATAGACAATTGATGTTCTTTACATGATACATGCTAAGCAATAGCATGATGTTCACTTAGATCCATACATACCTTTGGATTGGCCTCAATCATCACCTTGGTCTTTTCCTTGAGCTTGATTTCTTCATTCTCAACATGAGTATACAATGAGACCTCTTGGTACTCTTTAACTTTTGAAGCATTCTCCACCATAGCAAATAGATTACTTGGACCTATAGTCTCATCATGACTCACACTTGTCACCTTTGGCTTCCATGTGTTAACTTTACTTCTTTCTTGAACTCTAGGAGCCTGATTAAATATATTCTATCTTGTATGCATTTACTTTTATAACCTAGCAATGTGACCTCTGTGTTCATAATTTTTGCACACCATACCTTTTTCAAGAAACATATCTTGCCTTACCTTATTTGGATAAAAATTTTCAATGTGTCCTATCTCATGACAAACAAAATAACCTCCATTTTTTGAAGAGGACTCACCTTGTCTAATCTTATGTGGATAATGGTTTGCAAAGTTTCCCACATCAAGGAAATTAAAGCACTTGATTCTATCCAAAGCTTTATATTGATGACCTCTATCATAATCCCATGCAAGTTCATTTCTAATAGGTCTCTTTCACTCTCTAACCCTATGACCAAATTGATTACATGTATAACAGTAACCATTTAATTTTGTATACTTCATAGAATTTGGCTATCTGATCTGATTTGTCTTTACTCTACCAGCACCTTCATTCCTTATCTAATGATTTGTATTTAAAGTATGATTGTCCTGGTTCACATTAGTCTTCATCTTGTCTTGAGTTACAGTCTTTAGCTCTTCTTCATATCCAAGACCAGTTCTATCACTAGCATGATTTTGACCACTCAAAACATTATATAGATAACATGATCTATTTTCAAATTGCATAAATGTCTTCACCTTACTATCTCTCTTTTCTAGCTTAGATTTCAAAGATTCATTTTTAGAAACATACCTTTAACATTCATCTTCTTTATATTTTAGGCTTGTCAATAGAATTTTTAATTCATAACTGAGATGATTGATCATATCTTCATTCTCCTTGGCATATTCATTCAATCTTAATTCATATAAACTAAATTTCTCCTCATATCCCTTGATCTTAGATTTCATCTTATCATTGATCTTCTTCTCAATCTTCATTTCCTCAAGAGCATTCATCAAAATAGTCTCACAATCTACCTCATCTTCATCATCATCTGAATCACTCCAAGTAGACTCCTTCTGATGTGAGAAACTTCCTTCCTCATCCATGAATAGAGCTTCATCTTCATTAATACCATCATCTTCATTATCATATTCTGAGTCATTATCTTCCCTCTCATCTAATGAGCTACAATCTTCTTTGGTGTAAAGACTCTTCTTGTTCTTGAAGGACCTCTTCTTGTTGCTATAATTTTTGAACCCTTTCTTCTTATATTTCTTCTTGTCATCATCTTGGCCTTCACCATGATCTTCATCATCATTTTTCTCATGCTTATAAGGGCACTTTTGAGAAAAATGTCCTATCTCTACATAGTTGAAACATTTGAAGGGTAGTTTACCCTTATACTTCCCTAGGCCAATGTTTAATTTCCTAGTAATCAAATCAATAGTTCATCATCATCAATATTAGATATGTCATCCTCTTTATATTTCTTAACTTGTAACTAATTATTTGTCTTCATTTTAGTATTGAAATTTTCTTCCTTCTTTGGTGGTATATCATCATTCTTCCTCATCTCATAAGCAGTAAGCGTGTCATGTAATTGATCCATCTTCAACTGAGTAAGGTCATGACTCTCTTCTATAGCAGATACTTTTAGATCAAACTTGGCACATAGATACATTAATACCTTTTGAACAATAGTAGTCTCTTTAAGATTCTCTCTAAGACCTTTGATTATATTCATAATCTTATCAAAATCTTTGCAAAAAGGATGCCATAGTGTCTTCTTCATTCATCTTGAGACTTTCAAATTGAATTTTATGAGTCTTAAACTTATCAAGCTTAACCTTTGAATATCCTTTAAAGATAGTCTTTAGTTTATCTCATATTTCCTTGGAATATATGCAATGAATTACTTTAGTGAACTCATTTTCTGTAAGACCACAAGTGATGGCATTCATTTCCTTAGAGTTGTTCTCAAATAGCTTTTTATCTGCAACACTAGATGGAGGAAATGCAAGAGTAACATAACTATCCAAAACTAATTACCATAAATCAAACCCTAGGGATATAATGTAGGTCATCATCCTAGCGTTCCAAAATGAATAATTATATCCATTTAACATTGGTGCTTGCTTAGTAGATAAACCACCTTTCACATTCTGACTATCCATTATACTTTGGATCACCTTCAAGTTGTCAAGATTTTACTACTAAAGGACCTCATTCTGATACCAATTTTTAGAGGTAAAATCACTAAGGGGGTGATTCAATGAGCCCAAATAATCCAACTTCAATTCTAATCTTTAAAAATACTTAACCAATTACCATAAGCATTCATGAATCATACATATCATTCATAGCAATAAGTAAGAGAGACAATATAATGTCAATCACATAACACATGACATACATGGGAAACCCTCTTAGGGAATAAAACCCACTAGAACCTATAATTGGACTACCATCCTATAATGACAAGATCTAATTTAGACCAACTATAATTGATCAAGGAACTACAATCCCTATTTAGTGAGACTCCAATCCCACAAAGTGTTTCCACACCTATCTAGTTGAGCTATAACAACAACTAGACCTTTTAGCAAGTTTTAACTTGTAAGGAGGTTACAACAACTTTATATACTAAACTACCACAACAACACCTATGAACACATCCACCTGTAAACTAATATCAACAATACCTGATGATGGAACTATGATTATCACACTTCACCTTCACTCACACTCAAATAATAAGCTCTCTATTCTACTAATAAAAATATGACGAATAGGTCATACAAACAATCCTCAATTTACTTTACTCTTCAACTCATCTTTAGGGAACTCTACCCCTTATTTACTCCACAAAAGATACACAACAAGTCTCTCTCAAAACTCTCCCAATTCTCTCACATCAAGTCTAGAACCCATCATATTTTGTTCTATTATTTATAGAGCAATCTTGATCAACACCATCTTGGTACACCATTAGAAATGTCTTAACCCTTAAGGCATATATTGTACAAATATAATGCTTAATATAATCTACATAGGTTGGTCATAGCATCTATGGGTTACCCTTAAGGAACTACACCTTTTAATAAGGCCCTTGTAGCCCTTATAGGTCTCATGTGAACCCATTCACTCTTTTATCTCTCCCTTGATCAAAACAAGAACACAGGACCACTTTCAAATACATGGGCCCACTCCTTATATTCCTTTTGACATACTCAAAAGATCACAATAAACATAGCTCACCTCTATGTATGTTCAAATAACTCAAATAGAGACCTTACATAGAAGAACACCATTATCAAACATACAGTTAACTTCTTAAGAATTGTTCATACTTAATATAGATAGATCATGCCTCCAAAATACACATAGAGTATCCTCATGGAGTATACAACATGCTCCAATATCTAATTCATCGTGAGACATCAACACAAGCTCAAATATCCTTCTTGGGTCACTTGTAGAACAAGCACAAACACATAGTCAACTTCTAAGCTCAATATATTTGATTGTACTCACTTCTAAACCTTCAAATCAATATAACCATATACAATATGGAGTCTTATACCACTTTGATTTTTACTACATGAGCAAATTTGTGTTATATCAAAATATATGGTCCAAAAACTAGACACTAGTTTTTTCCCTTAGCAAATATAAATATTCACCTGCAAATAGTCACAGTTAACCTTCAAAAACAATTCTCAAATCTCATGAACTCCTAACTTAGATCAAATACACTTCATCTATCTTGATCAATATTTAATGCATAGGCACCAATGGTCAAATGATAAACCATAGTCACTTTATCCTCATCTCATGCAATCTAAAAACTTTGACTCAACACCCTCTATCAATATTTGTAGATCAATCATGAATTTAATGATCAACATTCATCATTCAATAAACTTTAAAAATGCCCACTCATTGTTGGATAATTATCTTGTAACTTTGTTCAATCATTAAACATCAGGCACATATCCTTATCTCATTACCTCCTAACTTCTTGGAGTAACGTGCACCATTGATCTTGCTCGAGCTTTAATACTTGAAAAATTGACTAAGTATGGGGACCCTATCAATATGCTTGAGTAGCTATTTTTTATTTAATTACTTCTTCTATGCTTTGATGCATGATCTCAAATTTGGACTAGATGATCTCCTCACATAGGAGAATCCAACCATGTGACCCATTGCTCCTATAAACCTTGCATATGTGAGATATAACACCATTAACATACCTTTTCAAAATATTATGTCACAGATCCAACCATGTCCAAATCTGTCTGAGAGGCCATCTTTGAGAATCCATAACGTTTACCATGCTTTAATGAATGATCTAGATTTTAGTGCAAATCAATTATGCTCAAAACTAAACAAACTCATATGATCATATTATCTTGACAACTTCACATGTGCAAGATATAACACCATCAAAATTCTCACTAGACTCTTTCTGCCACACTACAAAATTGGCTAAGTATGGAAAAACATAGTCAAATTGCTTAGCAGCCCAACTTTACATAGGCATATTTTTTTATGCACTACATCGCATGATCTAAAAATTAGGGAAAATAAACTAGGTCTAAATTTTAACAAACCCATATGATTATTTTGTCTTAGAGCCTCCATGCATGTGAATTTTGACCTCATAAACATGCTTACTTAGCTCTTTCTTGCCATATTGCAAATTTGGCTAAGTATGGGAAAACAATGAGTTCTAATTTAGAAGCCAACTTTGTGCCTTCATAACTTGATCACACATCGATGCATGACTTGAGATATGGTGAATAATAAATAAGGATTATTGTGATCACAACCATATGACTAACTCCTCTTGACTCCTTCCCATGTGGTAATGGTGCATCATCAAACTACCAATTCAAATTTTCTACCACTAGACCCAAAGTGTCTTGATGAAAACTATGATCAACTAGATGAATTCTACTTATGCACATAAGCTATAAAAACATAGATAACATCTTAGGGACCTATTACACATGCTCAAATCACCATACTCATCCCTAATCCTCTCTATCCATTCAACACTGAAGATCAACTAAGCATACATAAATCACAATAGAATAAGCACATTACACACTTTGTCATTGTCACTTAGGCTATCAAGTTACTTCATCCACTCACCAGATCATCTCCAAGACACCATCATGACATCATCATGAAAAATCTCCAACACTATTTCCCTTGGATTGGAAAGTAAAATAGGCATCCTTAAGTTAATATGCACTCATCCATCATAATTCAAGAGTATATAATGACCAAAATTATTTTTTCCCATTTAGACCTCCTTTGTTCGAAGATTGGTTATATAGCCCTACAAACTTTGTCCTTTTTTCCTCAAATATTGCCATTCAATAAACCTTTCCTCTTCATAACAAATAGGATAAAATTTACTCTTAATTAAATTCTTAAATTCATCCCATTTATTAATTTTTGGTAGCTTCTTAACAACTAGATAATTAATATAACTCTCAAACTAAGTTAGAGAATGACTAGTTAGCTTAAACCTTACAAAATATATTTGTTGTTCTTCACTAATTTGACATAAATTAAAGTAAACTTCAAATTATGATAACTAATGATCAATTTTATTTGAATTTATCTCACCTTCATAAGGCTAAATGATAGTCTTCACCTTTACTTTGAATCGAGGTGGAGATCTGATGAATTGAGGCTTCTCTTTCTCATGGTTGTAAGCGTTAACCTCCTCACTTGATTCAGAAGCATCCAAGAAAACTCTGAGGTTTTCCATGACCACATTAATAATTTCCTTGAGCTCATTCATGGATTGATATATGCTTAGAACATCATCTTCCAATTTTTTGAATCTTCCTTCATCATTTTTAGATATCATCTCATCTTCAAAATCCATTCTTCTCAAATCTCTCTTCCACTTTCTTATGAATATCTCATGTTGTAAAGAGACCAAGTCACAATTTCCACTTGCAATTTCTCCTCTTGTAACATGTTATATCTAAAAAATGATAACCAAACAAAACCATGCACATTATGAAACATGAACCAAATCTCATACCAATTCGATGTGTAAAATAGATGGATATTCCACACTTAATTTCACTAACATGAACCCTATATATTTAGATTAGTAATAATTAACTATATGAATGTTATATACTATTAAAAATGAAAAAACATAGATGAACAAGTATCATAAAATAAATTTAGAACCTATTTAACATGAAAATTAATAAAAGGATTGAGCAAAGCATAATTAAAATACAATTTACCCTGGAGAACCCAAAGTGAAAAAACCTCCAGTAAGTGAGGTGAATTACACCTCCTAATCCACTTTTTAATGTAAGAGTATACAAGGTAATATTGAATTTGTCCTATATGGATAAAAATTTCACTACCAGCCTATCCAAAAGTCATATACAACTATGATTTGCACTTACAATACACTTATTTATACTTTTGCACACTTAAACCAATCATCTACAACTAATAACAATGAGAAAACTGGAACCAAGATTAAAACTTACCTATAATGATTTGAATCCAATTTATTTACAACTTGTTGCCTTTCTCTTTATGTTCTCTACCCTACCAAGGCCTCTCTATAGGCCCTCTCAACCCTAGAGAAATGAACCACCATGAGTAGAATAAACATTTACAACCATTTATTTCCCACTCTTTTTTGTATGGTGATGAAATCACCACCTAAAAACACCATCGGTAACATTTTTTTCACTCTAATATAGAATGGTTGTGCCATTACTAACATAGTTTCATAACTTATACCTTGCACAATGGGTAATTTTCATCATCTATAAAAATACTATCTATTTTGAGATCCTAAAACCTCATATTTGATCAACATTAGAGTGTTTATATCACCCCCACACATTTTAATGTTACTGAGCATCTCTAAATTGATGTTTTGAGTAAGTGTCTTGCATAAGTGTCTTAAAAACAAGATCTACATATAATTAGGAATAGTGTAAATATATATTATACAAGTATAGTACACTAGGATCCAAATTTGGATAAGCATTCCATGAATAAACTTGGATAGTAGGCTGAGATCAAAGTCCTACACTGCTAAGGGAGAGTATAAACTTAAATGTCATTATTAGCAAATCTTAAGGTTAAATAAAGTACTATTGGTTTGCACTCTTGGTCATTGACTTAAATATAGTTTTACGTTATCTAATTTAATGGAAGTAATGGATCTTTATATACATGAAAACTCATTATAAAATTCTAAACTATAAGATTACAATATCATTGGTGAAGTTGTTAGCAAATTTAAAAACCTAATCTTCTCAATAACTCTGTGAATGTGAGAAACATGATTTTAAGGAATATTTTTCCTTTTTATTTAATTGGTTATATGTCATGTACCTTGAATAGTTGGGTATACATATTTATTTCTTTCATGAGCATTCCTTTTATACATTTTAAGATGTAGAGGTGAAAGTCTCATAAGAATAAAATGATTTATTATAGATAGGGAATATAACCATGAGGTTATTGTTAGAATTTTTGTTAATCAATTAACCTAGATGCAATTAAAATATTATTATGGCTATGATGAGAGGATATAATAATCATATATATGTCTTTCATTTTAAATTTATGGTATTAGATATACATGTGTAATGACTGGTGTTATAAATTGGGAAAATAAGCTCTAAAATGCTCATAATTTTATGAGTTGATTTTTTGGGTTGTGTCACTTTTGTGAACTTATATCAATCACCGATGCAAGGGAATCATATTATGGTGCATATTTGATTAAAAATTTATCATTCATTGAATAAAATGCATATATACCTATTGATAGCATTTATGTCTTATCTATATCGGGGCATCTTGTTACAATGGGGAATATCATTTGTTTCTAATTTTCATCATTAGATTACATTATTTCTACATTGGAATATTATTATTTGGTTACATATTTGTTTTTACACTTTCACAATCATATTTTCCATGATTATATATCAATTTATGTTGTGCATCTAATTTCATAATCATTACAACTTTTTTGTTTCTACATGTTACACATAGTACATGTGATCCTTTTCTTTTGGTAAAAGTGATATGAAAGAGCACTCCTCACCTCAAATTGGGGACACATATTAATCTTATTATATCATTTGTTACATAATTTCAAGAGGTTACAAAGATGTCCATCAATTATAAATATTTTTTAAGAGGTTACATAAAGGTTTCAAATGTTTGCTTTAGTTAAGATGCATATTTTTTCACTCAACATGGTAAGTAGGGTTTGTATA
The DNA here is from genome assembly GCA_037957365.1 of Torreya grandis. Taxonomy (NCBI): domain Eukaryota; kingdom Viridiplantae; phylum Streptophyta; class Pinopsida; order Cupressales; family Taxaceae; genus Torreya; species Torreya grandis. Next base: position 463,745 of record JARHVA010000441.1, read on the forward strand.
TCATAGGGTTCACCACATGGTAGGGTTATATTGGACCTATGACAATTTCAAAATTTTCAAATATGGTAGCATGGTTCACTTACCACTAGGTGTATTATTTCATATTTTTTATTTTTATATTTCACAATATTTCATTGGCAACATTATTATTGATTTATTTAGATATTGATCCACTTTTAAACATTCAATTGAGATGTTGACATCAAAACATTCATGGAACCTTAGTAGTAGTCAATAAATTCATGTAGATAATCAAGAGATATGGTTTTTCTATTTAACAAGTTACTAAGTTGGACTCTGATATAAGGTAAAATATCTCCTCCCTCTAACTTTAAAATCACTTTAATATCTGGAACTAGATTCAAGAATAACTAATAGGCAATGAGGTGACTGTAAAAAGAACCCACATCCACCATTTTTTTGTTTCACTATAATACATATATGCATGCACACACATATTAAAGTTAGGAATTATGTAGACAACTAAGTGTTGTAAAAGCCTTATAATTACAATGTTATTATCATGTTTTTATTCATACATATCATGGTTCACACTAGGCTCTTATTGGCACTTTCTCTTATATTTTTCTCTCTCTATTATTTTTTGTGTGACCATACGATCTTCCCATTCTTCTAATTTTATCTCTCATTTTTGTATTTTTTGTCTTTATCTTTTGCATATTCCTTTGATATACAATTTTTATTTTTTGGTATCAAAACTATTTTGATCTATATCAAAAACATTTGATATTGGTTAGTATGCTTGTTGGGGCCATTTGGACCTTGGATCTAAGTTACCATTACTTGGCCCCTATTTTTTCATCTTTTATATTTTATATCTATGTCATGTTTCATTATAATACATACCTAATTTAAATTCAATAGTTATATATATATAAACATAACCCAAATACATTTAATACATTCTATTGATCAAGTTTTCATATTATAATTACAAGGAACACATCTATATTCCACATCTATTGATTACATTTTACTACATTGGATAATTATTTTTGAATATTTGTACCAAAATAAGAATAAGTGAAATATCATATAAATATATCCATAGTTTCATATTGAAATTCATATCTTATGGATAAGGGATGGGATTATTATATACATGGATCTGATTATTAGCATGCATGAATTTTGATTTCCAATGTATCAAAAATTAAGGGGATGATTGAGGCAAGCCCATAAAAACAAAATAAGTTTGTTTATGTAATTTCATAGTCTTATTCACATGGATTAGGGTTTAGTAAAATGATAATACATTTAATAAGTCTCATGCATCTCTTCACAAATCTAGAAGAAGTTTATGACAAACAATTTATGACAAAAATATTGTTAAAGTTTTTGACCATAAAAACATTTGCAATCATTATCAAAATAGACTTTGTAGTTTTTAGACATACTTTCAATATAAAGACAATATAATATTGGTTTTACACTATCAAATTATTTTGATACTAGTTCACATAAGTACAACTTGATCATCTTTTTGGATCTTATGCACAATCTTAGGGTTTGCTACTAAACATTTACAGAGACTATTAAGACATAGGTGAGTCTAAAATTAATTAAGTTCCTATATACCTATTTGGTAATTATCAATAATTATATATAATTTCATTCTCTCCATATTTTAGGCATAAATTACATATTTATTTATTATATTTATTATATTTAGGTCATATTTAATTTATTCCTCCATTTTTATTATTTGTGTAGCTTTATTTAACTTAGATACACTTTCATCAAAATGGGCACTTAAAATTTATTAATTTATTTATTTTAGGCTCTCTTAAGGGAAGGTTTTGATCCAGTGCTCATTTAGGTACTGAAAACACTATTTCAGGGTACACAAAGAGATGACATTAATTGAGCTTCACTATGTACATACAGGGGTAGTCTTTTGTGGTGATCCCCTAATCTCATATGTGTTAGAGGATTATATGGGTCTCATGGGAATGAATGTAGGTTATATGTGATTAGAGTGGTAGTGTATGTTTGTCAAATGGATCCCATATGGTAGATGAGGTTATAATTCAGAGGATGGTAATAATATTGTATGTGTTGTGTCCTAAGTGTCACCTACTCAAAAATTTAAAAAAAAAACTGGCATGGATCATGCCACTGTGGAAATTGAAAACATATCATTTTTCTTGTAACTTTAAATCCACAAAAAACCAAACAAGAGTGCTTGGTGACTAGTGAGATCAATATTATCTCAAATAATTATTTTGTATATAAATAATAATGGAATTTTAAATTTGAAACAAAATGGAGTATTTTTTTACGTTGATATTACATGTCTATTGGTTTTGGCTCATTGAACTCATTTTTATTTCTACAATTTGGGAAAAGTGGTAAACAAACCATGGTTTAGGATAAGATGCAAAGTATCACTTTTTTAATTTCTTTATAGGTTGAATTTATTTGGGTATTGATAATTAATAAGGCTCTAAAAAATGAAATTAATACACATATGGCCATCTCATAAACATGCCTTACAAAGGTTCACATTGGTAGAGTGTTTTATTGGTTCTCATTTTTACTTTCTTCTGTGAAGTGAGAACAAGCCACACATTCATCTCTTATTTTTTTGAAATTAGTGATTTTAAATTTGACTATTTGAATTTCCATTTCAAGTCGACATTATTAAAAATATGATTATTTGAGAACTAACGCATCCTCAAGTGATGAAATATTTTATACTAAGATTACATCCCCTTTCTTTTATTTTTTGCATATTCAAGGATGGATTCAAGGTGATCCATACATTGATACTATACCACTCATCATAAGTCAGTTTTACATCATCTTGAAAATTATAGATCTCCTCTCATATTTATTTAAATTATGTTTTGAAAACTCCTCATATGGTGAGATGTTGTAACTTGTGAAAATATTGTTTCATAGGCCACATAGTCTCATCTTATTATTTCTTGGTTTTGTAAATGTGTTGTATACTTTTCATGAATTGAATTTATCATGATTTTATATACATAATGGGGATATAATGATACCTTATTAATCCCCAAATATGGGTGTAGTAACCCTCATATTTATGGTTTTAGACGTGGACCTCCAAAACTATTTTGGGTTATTATATGTAGTTTAATACTTGGGTAGGTGGTTTTAACCCATGCTATTATGACCCATCATTTTATGGAAATAATTATGGGTTGTATTATTATCCCATAGTTTTGGTACCTATGGTATTATAATATTATTTAGGTGGTTACCTATTGATGTGCCTATATATATATATATATATATATATATATATATATATATATATATATATATATAGAGAGAGAGAGAGAGAGTAAGGAAATTAATATATCATTGAGTTAGAATCAAAACAAAAGAACATAATATGGTGGAAAATGCAATAGAATATTGAGGATCTATCCAAGCCACTTTTAGGGGGAAACCTCTACAACCTTATAATAATAATAAAATTTTCAATGTGATGATATGGGAGAGTCTTGATTATCCTTATTTATATACATAATTAGGTTGGGTCACACCACTTCATCCTAATTTTTTGGTCTAAAGAAACAAATAATTAATGAATGGAAAAACAAAGTCTTAAGTGTCCATAAGACAACACACACATATCCCAATACACACTATATGATAAGGAAATATCATACCCCTCCCATTCAAACTATTTCAATTATTTTACACCTCAAAGATATAAAATAGAATAAACTATGTACTAATTCAGATTATAGAAAACATAGAAACAAACATGATATTCTAAATTGAAATGGAATGATTTATATTACATTTAATTGATTCAAAATTGACAAAAATAAGAGAGGGATGATGTGTTTATGTTATTTTGACTATTTGTTGGTCACAAGGGATGCTTTGAAAATTACCTAGATGTGCTCCAACATATTCCTAACTCTAAATATATGCTAAATACCTATATAAACACTACTAATAATGTTTATCCTTTGAGGAAACAAACATTGTCTGATTTATGTCAGTAGTGTCCTTGTGCACTATGTAGTTTTGTAGTCCCTGGGACCCCTACACCTATACCTATATTATTTTTCTTATGATTGTGTATACCTTAAATCTTATGTGATAATACTTATTTTATCTCTTTAATTTGACCCTTAATTATGTTTGACTAGCTATAATAGGCCCTAAAATAGGGTCAATACTTTATATTGTGTAGCCCCAACCATTCATTGATAAAATTTTAAGTGTTGCCTACATTACAATACTCTGAAGAAGGTTTAAATCATAATGGATAATATAAAGTAGTAAGCCATCTTTATCAATAATCATGAATAATAAATTACTAATAATTATATATAATATAAAATATTATATTCTAAATGATCATGAATAATCTTGAAGAGGGCTTAAAAATTATGATTAATATATAATATAATTATGTATTTTGATCTTTGACACTTAGAACTATGAAACATTAAATTTTCATATTCAGATTTAGCTCTATGTACTCTAGGGTTTTTTCTTGAAGATTTAAATATTTTAGATGGAACTTCAAACTATTAAAATAGTCATTAAGGGTTCTGAGACACTGTCGGCAAAGGTAGATAATTGTAGTAACCGACACTATCTAGGATTATTGTTAATGTCCTAGAAGTGTAATATGAGTTATGGATAAGGTTTTTTTAGGATTATGAAGGTCTTATTATATAGACAAATTTGGTCTTGAATAAAAAATTCCAAAAAATAATGATGGCTTAGACATTAGATTAGTAGATGGATAAAGGGAAAGTGTGCTCAAGAGTTAGATGTATGTGCATTTTCCATGTATGTCAAATTTGATAATGATAAAGGTTTGAACACCAAATTAAGGTGTCTAAACATGAATCCCTTTTAATCTATTATTAAAAATTCTAAATTAAAAGGAAATATACATTAAATTTTTACCTACAATAACCATGCTTCATGTTGATATGTACCATTTTCCCAGTGTGAAATATACAAGAAATATGTATAGATCAATGCCATCTCAAAAGAAAAAAATTAAAATAATTTGAATCATTGAAATTTTTTTAAATTTAAAATTCAATGAGAGAATACATCTAAGGGTATGTGAACCAAGATGCCACTTGTTGAAATTGATTGGATAATATCATGGTGTGAACAGGCCCCAAGATAATGCAACGGCTGAAACTAAGAGTTGAGGAGTGTAAATTCTCCAAATACAAATAGAGAAGGCATTGTTAGAAGTTGAGAAATGTATTAACCTTAACCACACTACCCCCAATATCAAAATAACCTATTTATGGAATCCCAAAATCAGGTTCATATGTTAGAGTGGAAAGTTGAATCATGCTCATATGTAAAATTGGATCCCTCAATTAGGTTGATATGTAAATTTATAATGCCTAATTAGGTTGATATGTAAAATGATCAAATGCCACAAACATATATAGACACAATATCATTATGTAGTACCATTATTACCCACCAACACTCAATATAGAAAATAGAAAAGTGTTGTGCATGAAAATTGTTCATGCTACATGTGAATAATCTATCCCTCAAATTAATATAGAATGTCAAAAATATATTTAATGTCATGTAATGTCTTTATTTTTCCTCAAAATCATGTATAATGCCCAAAAATGTCTCAGTATTCTCCATTTGACCCATATGATTCAATTAATTTATCTCAAAATGTGGAAAGATATGTCTGACATGGTATAAATCTAAAAAAAAATACATTGTATGCCCCATTTTGATATGAGGGATGAATCCTGTGAATCGGTCATCTCAAAATAAAGAGTTATGTACATCATTTTTTATATATAAAATTATAATCATATAAAATACATAGACAAACATGATAATATATTTCTTTATAGAAATATTTTGATCTATATGTAATGTACCTAGATAGGGTAATAACTAGTAGAAGTAGTAGCATGTAATAGTAATGAATTAGACGAATAATCCCACATGCATTAGACTAAGGAGATGAGTAGGTAAGAAATAGTATAAATAAAGGGTCAAGTGATGTTGTATAGCATCCAAGAAATTAATTGTAATAGAGCCTTGCTCTAAAGGAGGTAGGCCCTTTGAAGTGGCCTATGATATGGAGTGTTCCTTCCATAAAAGGAATTAGTGTTTATAATGTGAGTGTTTCAGATTAATATATGAGTTGATTCGGTTATTTAGTCTTTGTGAGAGTAAGAGGTCTCTAACATTGGTATCAAAGTACTTTCTCACGAAAAAGTTCAATCGAGCATGAAATTTTATATGGAGCATCAAACCAAATCAAAATATTATAGTTGTAAGTGAGATCATAGATTGCATCTCATCGAGTTTCAACTCTTTATGGATATGGGGTAAAACCCACAAGGTTTACATCTTGTCTTTTTAGTGTTTTACAAATTTTTGGATCTGGGTTTCTTAAGGGTTTTAGTTTTCATCAAATACAATTGTATTCTAATCCTATTCTAAGCACAAGATGTATTCACCAACAATGTTCAAAGAGTGAGAATTTGTTGTCATTTACATTGCCTTCTTAATTTTATTTTGATAGTCTTGACTCAGCTTCTTCATTATGTTTGTTGGAGCCCACTAGACTTTTCCTTATCACATTGAACTTGGCATCAATTTTCACACAAATATATTCTTGCATTGATCTACTCACTCAATAGATATTTGGATTGCACATTTGTATTATTGGTAGTGTTTGACACTCAAATCAGTTTGCATTGACAATTGCATTCACATTCTAAATAATCTTCCACTATGAATCTACATTTGGTGAATCAGCCTTAGCAAAGACTATCATTGTTATGTATCATTCAAACCAACTGCAACCTATATTCTAAAACTGACATTCTACCTCAATCTGTATTTTGCATTCTACATCCACCATTATCATCTCTTCTCCTAATGGCAACATCTCTTTTTCTTTAAATCCCTTGGCATTTTAAACCTATAGATCTACCATTTCCATTACCATGACTATAGAATATATACCACCAAATTAGCGACTCACTAATGACATCGAATAGACAATATTACACCTTGATGTACCCTCTCTTTTGTCACTCCATCGACCTAAGGAGATTTAGATCTGGCTTATTTTGGCTTCGACTGTTAGGACTTGTTCCAAAGTCTTAACGTTAGGTTAGATTTTTGGTAGGAAATAAATAATTATTGTAAATAGGGCATGCATCTTTTAGTAAAGACACCCCCATAAAATAAACTTACTTAGTTTAATTATTAGGTAGTTTTAATGTTTTATGTTTATTAATTAGAATTGCTTTACGAGTTGTTTTCCCATATTTAGTTGGTTATAGGATTAGTTGTTTTTACCGGTCATTGGTAAAAACTATATAAATCAATGTTTGCATTGTAAAAGGGTTAACGGAGTAAAGGCACCCTTATGTACTAGATTTTTTGAAATTAATAAAATACTTGTGCACTCACACTAAGCGGGGATAAGGTTCAACCTATTTTGATTCTGGAGTTATCAGTGGTATCAGAGCATGGTTATTTTGGGAGCACGGTGAATTCAAAGGAGCAAGGTGAAAAATCAATTCACGTGATATTTTTTGGCATGAAATAAGGTATGCCATATAGTCTTGGTTTAAATATTTTGAAAAATTATTAAATTATTTTAATTTTTCAAATATTATTTATATTTAAACCTGTATATTTCCATATACCACAGTCTGATCTTTTTTGATCATTCATACTTCCTCTATTAAATCTCCTCATTTGGCATAAAAAATGAATTTTTAGCATTTAATGTTATTAAATTCATTATTTTTTGGACCAAAACCAGATTTGTACGACCTATTTTTTGTGGAAAACCTCTAAAAATCTCCATTCATGGCTGCCTTTGGTATTTCTATTCATTCTCAAGCTTCTTAATATCCAAATCATCTGCAAATTGTATTAAACCCCTGTGTTTGCATTCAAATTGAAAATCTAGAATTTTTTTTTGCACTTGTACAACCTGTTGTACGGCCTTCCAACATCCAGGCTTCATTTGGAATTCATTCACTGCAAAACATACCTTGAAAATATGCAAAAATTCAGTGAAAATCTGTTTTAGCATGCCTGTATGGATTTGTACGCCCTGTAGGTGAGAGAATAGGTGAAAATATAGTTTCTAGAGCTACCATGGTGTCACAGTGAAGAATGGCGCAATATAAAATTTAGAAGTTTATTTTTTTATGTTTCTAAAGTTTGATTTACCAATATTTGCATTAGTGGGTCCCACGGGAGGAAGATTGGAAGAGAGGCTGTCAAAAAGGGAAAAAGTTAAATTTATTTACTCATATGTAATTTTTTTTTAATTTTCCCTCATACACTAAATCTAGTACAAATAGAAATTTCTGAGTATAATCTTTTGTAAATGCTCTTAGAGCAATTGGTTAAGCTTATTCTGTTAGAAGCTTGCAAAGGAGGAGGTCAAGGGTTCAAATCCCTTCTTTTTGGAGAAAGTTTCTTTTTGTTTTAGAATATGCTTTTTTGAAAAAGGAATATTCCCTTTTAAATCAAAATATTGTAAAACACATACTTCTTGTATTGTGTTATTTAAATTTTTGAAAAATGGGCGGAATTCAATCATATTTCTTTTGCATTATTGTGGTGAGATAAGGGTGTAATTAGTGAAATAAGGTTGTAATTTGGAAAAATAAGGGTGTAATCATTGATTTTTGGTGTGGTTAAGTGAAAACCCCATCAAAAATACTTATTTTTCATTTTACGCTCTACGCGGAGGTTAAGTGCAAAACCCCGTAGAAGCAGTGTCTTGTGCAGTGAGTGATATTTGTTTCATTTATTTTGCATTTTATCGCACATTTCTCTACTTCACTTTTGTTCATTTCAAAATGCCAAAAATTCAGAATTTGCTTTCAGATGGTGATAGATTAACAATTTCCAATTATTCAGATTGGAAATGATTGATGGAGGCTTCACTAGTGTTTAATGAGTTATGGGATATTGTTAAGAATAAAAATCCCACATTGCCAACAGAGCAGGCTAAATTAGATATTTTTAATCTACGTGATTCTAAGGCCTTAGCTCTCATTAAATGTTGTTGTACTCATGATACGTATGTTCATATTGAAAATTCTCCTCATAGTTATACTGCTTGGAAAACATTGTCAGATTTGTATGATAAAAAACCTAAGCATAAGAAGATAGATATTCATATGCAGTTGTTTACTTTGTCATTAGATGAGGATAGGGATATGGGAGAATATATGTCTAAGTTGAAAAATATCACTACTGAGTACACTAAGGCTGGTTTTGGAAAACTAGATGATGACCTCATAGTTACTGCTGCTTTGAAAGGACTACCAGGGTCCTATAGGAATTTTGTTGAAATGTTGCATGTCTTTGACAAGATCATAGGCATCACCTTTGATAAGTTGGTTGAATTGCTCATCCAACATGACCTCTCTCTACCCAAGTAATCTAAGAAAACTGAAGAAGCCCATGTTTCAGAGTCAAAGCCTAGTTCATCTTCATCTGGGAATAAAAATAATAGAGGATACAGTTATAGAGGGGGTCAAGGTTACAGAGGAGGCAGATATCAAAACAAAGGTATGGGTCATTCAAATAATCAACAATCCAATCAATCACATACACATGAAACAAGTGATCGAGGACATGGTCACAATTCATATAGGCGTAGAGGTCGAGGTAGATCAGACATTCAGTGTCATAGATGTGGAAAATTTGGTCACATTGCCTCACAATGTAGGATTCCTTTGGATAAAATTTAGAGGCCACAAAAAGTGACAAAGACTAACTCTGCTCAGTATGCCGATCATGACTATGATGAATCTAGTAATGTTGCCCATGAATCTGCATTCACTACTTTGGGGCACATTGATTATATTGAATATGAGTCTAGAGATGAGCTCATAGATGTATGGGTTTTAGACACAGGAGTAACCAAACACATGACATTTAGGAGAGATCTCTTTTGGTCTTATAAAGAAGCTTCTCTCTCTCCAGTTGCCTTAGCAGATAAGTCTATGCATACACCACTAGGACTTGGTTCTATTCAAATTCTTCTTCTTAATGGGTCTATAAAATACTTGGAGGATGTTTGGTATGTTCCCACATTGAAGAAACACTTACTTTCTTTGGTAACTATTCGAAAGAAAGGTTATCAAATTGTGCTTGAAAATGGGCTCATTTACATTAATTCAGTGAAGGATAATTATAAAACCATGTATACAGGATATGAAGATGGAAACTTGGTTAGATTGTATTGTAAGGTACTTCCTCCCAATATAGAATTTGCAGCAGATGTTGACACAGGTACAGGTACTATGTCTACACAGCGGTTATGGCATCTCCACTATGGACATTTGAATATCCACTCTTTAGTGGATTTTCAGAGATATGGTATGGTGAATGGGTTGCCCACTTTTCACAAAGATAGTATTCTTTGTGAGTCATGTGTTTTGGGAAAACAAAATCAGGAAAAATTTCCTAAACAGTCATCTTGGAGAACTAACAGATGTTTACATTTAGTTTATAGTGATGTATGTGACATGAAAAAGTCATCCATAGGTGGGTGTAGATACTTTGTCTTGTTTATTGATGACTTTTCTAGGATGACTTGGGTATTCTTTATGAAAAATAAATCTGAAGTTTTTGCTAAGTTTGTTGATTGGTTACACTTAGTTGAAAAAGAAATAGGTTCACATTTGGCCACTCTTCGTTCAGATAATGGAGGTGAGTATACCTCTAATGAATTTTTAGACTATTGTCGAGAACATGGAATTCATCGACAATATAGTAATGCTTATACTCCAATACAAAATGGAGTATCTGAATGAATGAATAGAACTTTAGAGGGCACAGCACATGCCATGTTGCATTATAAATAGCTTGATGATAATTTTGGGCCGAAGCTATTGGCACTGCAGTGTATTTGAGAAACAGGTCCCCCACAGTTGCACTTTTGGGACAAACTCCATATGAGACATGGTATGGGTTTAAACCCAAAGTTAAACACTTGAAAGTGTTTGGATGTGTTTGTTTTGCTTTGGTTCCTACTAAACATATAGCTAAGTTGGAACCACGAAGTCGAAAATGCATTTTTCTTGGTTTTTTTGAAGATAAAAAGGGGTTTTGTTTGATTGCACAGGATTCAGGCAAATTCATAGTAAGTCAAGATGTAATATTTGATGAGTTTGGGACTATGAACACTACAGAGATTGATTCTCAACTTGATAGATTAGAGAGGAAAAATGCAAAAATAGATAAGGGTTTGAATAATGGGGATAACTCTTTGAAGTTATGGTATGAGACTCAAATTCTTTCACTTTCCTCTCCTTCATCTACAAGTTCACAGGTTGATGACTTAGAAATTGTTGAAAATTCTCTAAGTCCCCCTTCAAATGATGCACCTTATGAGAATTCTGGAGTCCCTGATTTGAATAATTTGTCTAAGTATTCAAAATCGACTCAAAGTACTTTTTCTGACTTGACAGCAGATGAAGTTGGTTTAACAGGGCCTAGGAATTCTCAAAAATATGTGAACTATCCTATGGTTGTTCCTACTTCTTCCACTGAGCCATCCACTTTTGAGGAGGCATCTACTGAACATGTTTGGCAACAGGCAATGAAATGTGAGTATGATTCCATACTTAACAATAATACATGGGTTTTAGTTGATCCTCCTCCACATGTTAAACCCATCAGATGTAAATGGGTTTATAGGACTAAGTATAAATCAGATGGCTCCATTGATAAACATAAGGCACGACTTGTTGCAAAAGGATATGCACAACAAGAAGGTATTGACTATGAGGAAACATTTGCACCAACTGCCAAATGGCACACTATTCATATGGTACTTGCCTTAGCAGCACAAAATGGTTTGAAAGCACATCAGTTGGATGTTAAAAGTGCCTTTTTAAATGGTGATTTATAGGAAGAAGTCTATATGAAACAACATCAGGGTTTTGAACAGGTGGGTGCTGAACACAAAGTGTGTAAATTGACAAAAGCTTTGTATGGGCTCAAACAGGCACCTAGGGCTTGGTATGAGAAAATGGATTCATACTTGAAATCCATTGGTTTTCATCACAGTGAATCAGATGATACTCTCTATTTTCGAGTGCAGGGTAAGAAAATGGTGATACTAGTTCTCTATGTTGATGACTTGTTTATTACAGGTAATGATGAAAACCATAACAAGTCTGTGAAGAAGGAATTAAAAGATGGGTTTGAGATGACAGATCTTGGACTTCTTCACTACTATCTAGGCATAGAGGTAACTCAGAAAGAGTATAGTATTTTCATTTCAAAAACTAAGTATATTTTTGAGTTAATAGAAAGGTTTGGCATGAGTGATTGCAAACCTGCCCTCACTCCCATGGAAAGTAACTTGAAATTGTCTAAGGATGATAGCAGTGCCTTTTTTGATGGCACCACATATAGATAATTGATGGGAGCTTTGATATGTTTGATGACTACCAGGCCCAATATTTCATTTTCAGTTGGAATTTTATCTAGGTTTATGCATGATCCTAGAGAAATTCATTGGCATGCAGCAAAATGAGTACTTTGTTACCTTCAGGGAATGAAAACATATGACCTTGAATACCACCGCAACAAGAACTTCAAACCTGTTGGATATTGTGATGCAAATTTTGGTGGATGTGTGGATGACAGAGTGTCAACCACATGATACACTATGCATATGGGTTCAGCTGCCATTGCTTGGAGTTGTAAGAAGTAGGATACAGTGGCAAATTCATCAGCAGAATAGAAATATATTACAGCATGGGATGCTTCTAGAGAAATTGTTTACCTTGATCGTATTCTTGAAGATCTTCAGGTTTCTCAGTTTGCTCCTACACAGTTATACATTGATAATCAGAGTGCAATCAAGATGTCCAAGAATCCAATGTTTCATGCCAAAACAAAACATATGGATGTCAAATACCATTATCTGCGAATGCTGGTGGCAAAGAAAACTCTTGATCCAATATATTGCCTAACTGTCGATCAGACAGCTGATATCTTCACAAAACCCCTTGACAGAATCAAATTTGAAAAATTTAGAAAAATGCTTGGTATGTGTCTAAAGACCTGACTTTGTATCATAGGGGGGTTTGTTAGGACTTGTTCCAAATTCCTAACGTTAGGTTAGATTTTTGGTAGGAAATAAATAATTGTTGTAAATGGGGCATGCATCTTTTAGTAAAGACACCCCCATAAAATAAACTTAGTTTAATTATTAGGTAGTTTTAATGTTTTATGTTTATTAATTAGAATTGCTTTATGGGTTGTTTTCCCATATTTAGTTGGTTATAAGATTAGTTGTTTTTACCGGTCATTGGTAAAAACTATATAAATCAATGTTTGCATTGTAAAAGGGTTAACAGAGTAAAGGCACCCTTATGCACTAGATTTTTTGAAATTAATAAAATACTTGTGCACTCGCACTAAGCGGGGACAAGGTTCAACCTATTTTGATTCTGGAGTTATCAGTGGTATCAGAGCATGGTTATTTTGGGAGCACGGTGAATTCAAAGGAGCAAGGTGAAAAATCAATTCACGTGATATTTTTTTCATGAAATAAGGTATGCCATATAGTCTTGGTTTAAATATTTTGAAAAATTATTAAATTATTTTAATTTTTCAAATATTATTTATATTTAAACCTGTATATTTCCATATACCACAGTCTGATCTTTTTTTATCATTCATACTCCATTTTTCCTCTGTTAAATCTCCTCATTTGGAATAAAAAATGAATTTTTAGCATTTAATGTTATTAAATTCATTGTTTCTTGGACCAAAACCAAATTTGTACGACCTATTTTCTATGGAAAACCTCTAAAAATCTCCATTCATGGCTGCCTTTGGTATTTCTATTTATTCTTAGGCTTCTTAATATCCAAATCATCTGCAAATTGTATTAAACCCCTATGTTTGCATTCAAATTGAAAATCTGGAATTTTTTTTTGCATTTGTACAGCCTATTGTATGGCCTTCCAACGTCCAGGCTTCATTTGGAATTCATTCACTGCAAAACATACCTTGAAAATATGCAAAAACTCAGTCAAAATCTATTTTAGCATGCCTGTACGGATTTGTATGCCCTGTAGGTGAGAGAATAGGTGAAAATATAGTTTCCAAAGCTGCCATGGCATCACAGTGAAGAATGGTGCAATATAAAATTTAGAAGTTTATTTTTTTATGTTTCTAAAGTTTGATTTACCAATATTTGCCTTAGTGGGTCCCACGGGAGGAAGATTAGAAGAGAGGCTGTCAAAAAGGGAAAAAGTTAAATTTATTTACTCATATGTAATTTTTTTTTATTTTCCCTCATACACTAAATCTGGTACAAATAGAAATTTCTGAGTATAATCTTTTGTAAATGCTCTTAGAGCAATTGGTTAAGCTTATTTTGTTAGAAGCTTGCAAAGGAGGAGGTCAAGGGTTCAAATCCCTTCTTTTTGGAGAAAGTTTCTTTTTGTTTTGGAATATGCTTTTTTGAAAAAGCAATATTCCCTTTTAAATCAAAATATTGTAAAACACATACTTCTTGTATTGTGTTATTTAATTTTTTGAAAAAGGGGCGGAATTCAATCATATTTCTTTTGCATTGTTATGGTGAGATAAGGGTGTAAATGGTGAAATAAGGTTGTAATTTGGCAAAATAAGGGTGTAATCATTGATTTTTGGTGTGGTTAAGTGAAAAACCCATCAAAAATACTTATTTTTTATTTTACACTCTACGCGGAGGTTAAGTGCAAAACCCCGTAGAAGCAGTGTCTTGTGCAGTGAGTGATATTTGTTTCATTTCTTTTGCATTTTATCCCACATTTCTCTACTACACTTTTGTTCATTTCAAAATGCCAAAAATTTAGAATTTGCTTTCAGATGGTGATAGATTTACAATTTCTAATTATTCAGATTGGAAATGATTGATGGAGGCTTCACTAGTGTTTAATGAGTTATGGGATATTGTTAAGAATGAAAATCTCACATTGCCAACAGAGCAGGCTAAATTAGATATATTTAATTTACGTGATTATAAGGCCTTAGCTCTCATTAAATGTTGTTGTACTCATGATACCTATGTTCATATTGAAAATTCTCCTCATAGTTATACTGCATGGAAAACAGTGTCAGATTTGTATGATAAGAAACCTAAGCATAAGAAGATATATATTCATATGCAGTTATTTACTTTGTCATTAGATGAGGATGGGGATATGGGAGAATATATGTCTAAGTTGAAAAATATCACTACTGAGTACACTAAGGTTGGTTTTAGAAAACTAGATGATGACCTCATAGTTACTGCTTCTTTGAAAGGACTACCAGGGTCCTATAGGAATTTTGTTGAAATGTTGCATGTCTCTAACAAGATCATAGGCATCACCTTTGATAAGTTGGCTGAATTTCTCATCCACAATGACCTCTCTCTACCCAATAAATCTAAGAAAACTGAAGAAGCCCATGTTTCAGAGTCAAAGCCTAGTTCATCTTCATCTGGGAATCAAAATAATAGAGGATACAGTTATAGAGGGGGTCAAGGTTACAGAGGAGGCAGATATCAAAATAGAGGTATGGGTCATTCAAATAATCAACAATCTAATCAATCACATTCACAGGAAACAAGTGATCGAGGACATGGTCACAATTCATATAGGCGTAGAGGTCGAGGTAGATCAGACATTTAGTGTCATAGATGTGGAAAATTTGGTCACATTGCCTCACAATGTAGGATTCCTTTGGATAAAATTCAGAGGCCACAAAAAGTGACAAAGACTAACTCTGCTCAGTATGCCGATCATGACTATGATGAATCTAGTAATGTTGCCCATGAATCTGCATTCACTACTTTGGGGCACATTGATTATATTGAATATGAGGCTAGAGATGAGCTCACAGATGTATGGGTTTTAGACACAGGAGCAACCAAACACATGACATTTAGGAGAGAATTCTTTTGGTCTTATAAGGAAGCTTCTCTCTCTCTAGTTGCCTTAGCAGATAAGTCTATGCATACACCACTAGGACTTGGTTCTATTTGAATTCTTCTTCATAATGGGTCTATAAAATACTTAGAGGATGTTTGGTATGTTCCCACATTGAAGAAACACTTACTTTATTTGGTAACTATTCGAAAGAAAGTTTATCAAATTATGCATGAAAATGGGCTCATTTACATCAATTCAGTGAAGGATAATTATAAAACCATGTATACAAGATATGAAGATGGAAACTTGGTTAGATTGCATTGTAAGGTGCTTCCTCCCAATATAGAACTTGCAGCAGTTGTTGACATAGGTACAGGTACTATGTCTACACAGCGGTTATGGCATCTCCACTATGGACATTTGAATATCCACTCTTTAGTGGATTTGCAGAGATATGGTATGGTGAATGGGTTGCCCACTTTTCACAAAGATAGTATTCTTTGTGAGTCATGTGTTTTGGGCAAACAAAATCGAGAAAATTTTCCTAAACAGTCATCTTGGAGAGCTAACAAATGTTTACAATTAGTTCATAGTGATGTATGTGACATGAAAAAGCCATCCATAGGTGGGTGTAGATACTTTGTCTTGTTTATTGATGACTTTTCTAGGATGACTTGGGTATTCTTTATGAAAAATAAATCTGAAGTTTTCGCTAAGTTTGTTGATTGGTTACACTTAGTCAAAAAAGAAACAGGTTCACATTTGGCCATTCTTCGTTCAGATAATGGAGGTGAGTATACCTCTAATGAATTTTTAGACTATTGTCGAGAACATGGAATTCATCGACAATATAGTAATGCTTATACTCCACAATAAAATGGAGTATCTGAATGAATGAATAGAACTTTAGAGGGCATAGCATGTGCCATGTTTCACTATAAATTTTGGGCTGAAGCTATTGGTACAGCAGTGTATTTGACAAACAGGTCCCCCACAGTTGCGATTTTGGGACAAACTCCATATGAGGCATGGTATGGGTTTAAACCCAAAGTTAAACACTTGAAAGTGTTTGGATGTGTTTGTTTTGCTTTGGTTCCTACTAAACATAGAACTAAGTTGGAACCACAAAGTCAAAAATGCATTTTTATTTGTTATTTTGAAGATAAAAAGGGGTTTCGTTTGCTTGCACAAGATTCAAGCAAATTCATAGTGAGTCAAGATGTAATATTTGATGAGTTTGGGACTATGAGCACTGCAGAGATTGATTCTCAACTTGATAGATTAGAGAGGAAAAATGCAAAAAGAGATAAGGGTTTGAATAATGGGGATAACTCTTCAAAGTTATGGTATGAGACTCAAATTCCTTCACTTTCCTCTCCATCTACAAGTTCACAAGTTGATGATTTAGAAATTGTTGAAAATTCTATAAGTCCCCCTTCGAATGATGCACCTTATGAGAATTCTGGAGTCCCTGATTTGAATAATTTGTCTAAGTATTCAAAATCGACTCAAAGTACTTTTTCTGACTTGACAGCAGATGAAGTTGGTTTAACAGGGCCTAGGAATTCTCAAAAATATGTGAACTATCCTATGGTTGTTCCTACTTCTTCCACTGAGCCATCCACTTTTGAGGAGGCATCTACTGAACATGTTTGGCAACAGGCAATGAAATGTGAGTATGATTCCATACTTAACAATAATACATGGGTTTTAGTTGATCCCCCTCCACATGTTAAACCCATCAGATGTAAATGGGTTTATAGGACTAAGTATAAATCAGATGGCTCCATTGATAAACATAAGGCACGACTTGTTGCAAAAGGATATGCACAACAAGAAGGTATTGACTATGAGGAAACATTTGCACCAACTGCCAAATGGCACACTATTCATATGGTACTTGCCTTAGCAGCACAAAATGGTTTGAAAGCACATCAGTTGGATGTTAAAAGTGCCTTTTTAAATGGTGATTTATAGGAAGAAGTCTATATGAAACAACATCAGGGTTTTGAACAGGTGGGTGCTGAACACAAAGTGTGTAAATTGACAAAAGCTTTGTATGGGCTCAAACAGGCACCTAGGGCTTGGTATGAGAAAATGGATTCATACTTGAAATCCATTGGTTTTCATCACAGTGAATCAGATGATACTCTCTATTTTCGAGTGCAGGGTAAGAAAATGGTGATACTAGTTCTCTATGTTGATGACTTGTTTATTACAGGTAATGATGAAAACCATAACAAGTCTATGAAGAAGGAATTAAAAAATGGGTTTGAGATGACAGATCTTGGACTTCTTCACTACTATGTAGGCATAGAGGTAACTCAGAAAGAGTATAGTATTTTCATTTCACAAACTAAGTATATTTCTGAGTTATTAGAGAGGTTTGGCATGAGTGATTGCAAACCTGCCCTCACTCCCATGGAAAGTAACATGAAATTGTCTAAGGATGATAGCAGTGCCTTTTTTTATGGCACCACATATAGATAATTGGTTGGAGCTTTGATATGTTTGATGACTACCAGGCCCGATATTTCATTTTTAGTTGCAATTTTATCTAGGTTTATGCATGAGCCTAGAGAAATTCATTGGCATGTAGCAAAATGAGTACTTCGTTACCTTCAGGGAATGAAAACATATGGCCTTGAATACCACAGCAATAAGAACTTCAAACTAGTTGGATATTGTGATGCAAATTTTGGTGAATGTTTGGATGACAGAGTGTCAACCACAGGATACACTATGCATATGGGTTCAGCTGCCATTGCTTGGTGTTGTAAGAAGCAGGATATAGTGGCAAATTCATTAGCAGAATCAGAATATATTGCATCATGGGATGTTTCTATAGAAATTGTTTACCTTTGTCGTATTCTTGAAGATCTTTAGGTTTCTCAGTTTGCTCCTACACAATTATACATTGATAATCAGAGTGCAATCAAGATGTCCAAGAATCCAGTGTTTCATGTCACAACAAAACATATGGATGTCAAATATCATTATCTGTGAATGCTGGTTGCAAAGAAAACTCTTGATCCAATATATTTCCCAACTGTCGATCAGACAGCTGATATCTTCACAAAACCCCTTGACAGAATCAAATTTGAAAAATTCAGAAATATGCTTGGTATGTGTCCAAAGACCTGACTTTGGATCATAGGGGGGTTTGTTAGGACTTGTTCCAAATTCCTAACGTTAGGTTAGATTTTTGGTAGGAAATAAATAATTATTGTAAATGGGGCATGCATCTTTTAGTAAACACACCCCCATAAAATAAACTCAGTTTAATTATTAGGTAGTTTTAATGTTTTGTGTTTATTAATTAGAATTGTTTTACGGGTTGTTTTCCCATATTTAGTTGGTTATAGGATTAGTTGTTTTTACCGGTCATTGGTAAAAACTATATAAATCAATGTTTGCATTGTAAAAGGGTTAACGGAGTAAAGGCACCCTTATGTACTAGATTTTTTGAAATTAATAAAACACTTGTGCACTCGCACTAAGCGGGGACAAGGTTCAACCTATTTTGATTCTGGAGTTATCAGTGGTATCAGAGCATGGTTATTTTGGGAGCACGGTGAATTCAAAGGAGCAAGGTGAAAAATCAATTCACGTGATATTTTTTGGCATGAAATAAGGTATGCCATATAGTCTTGGTTTAAATATTTTGAAAAATTATTAAATTATTTTAATTTTTCAAATATTATTTATATTTAAACCTGTATATTTCCATATACCATAGTCTGATCTTTTTTTATCATTCATACTCCATTTTTCCTCTGTTAAATCTCCTCATTTGGAATAAAAAATGAATTTTTAGCATTTAATGTTATTAAATTCATTGTTTTTTTGACCAAAACCAAATTTGTACGGCCTATTTTCTATGGAAAACCTCTGAAAAACTCCATTCATGGCTGCCTTTGGTATTTCTATTCATTCTCAGGCTTCTTAATATCCAAATCATCTGCAAATTGTATTAAACCCCTGTGTTTGCATTCAAATTGAAAATCTGGAATTTTTTTTTGCACTTATACAGCCTATTGTACAGCCTTCCAATGTCCAGGCTTCATTTGGAATTCATTCACTGCAAAACATACCTTGAAAATATGCAAAAACTCAGTCAAAATCTATTTTAGCATGCCTGTACAGATTTGTACGGCCTGTAGGTGAGAGAATAGGTGAAAATATAGTTTCCAGAGCTGCCATGGCATCACAGTGAAGAATGGCACAATATAAAATTCAGAATTTTATTTTTTTATGTTTCTAAAGTTTGATTTACCAATATTTGCCTTAGTGGGTCCCACGGGAGGAAGATTGGAAGAGAGGCTGTCAAAAATGGAAAAATTTAAATTTATTTACTCATATGTAATTTTTATTTTATTTTCCCTCATACTCTAAATATGGTACAAATATAAATTTCTAAGTATAATCTTTTGTAAATGCTCTTAGAGCAATTGGTTAAGCTTATTTTGTTAGAAGCTTGCAAAGGAGGAGATCAAGGGTTCAAATCCCTTCTTTTTGGAGAAAGTTTCTTTTTGTTTTAGAATATGCTTTTTTGAAAAAGGAATATTCCCTTTTAAATCAAAATATTGTAAAACACATACTTCTTGTATTGTGTTATTTAAATTTTTAAAAAAGGGGCAGAATTCAATCATATTTCTTTTGCATTATTGTGGTGAGATAAGGGTGTAATTAGTGAAATAAGGTTGTAATTTGGTAGAATAAGGGTGTAATCATTGATTTTTGGTGTGGTTAAGTGCAAAACCCATCAAAAATACTTATTGTTTATTTTACGCTCTACGCGGAGGTTAAGTGCAAAACCCCGTAGAAGCAGTGTCTTGTGCAGTGAGTGATATTTGTTTCATTTCTTTTGCATTTTATCGCACATTTCTCTACTTCACTTTTGTTCATTTCAAAATGCCAAAAATTCAGAATTTGCTTTCAGATGGTGATGGTGATACGTATGTTCATATTGAAAATTCTCCTCATAGTTATACTGCTTGGAAAACATTGTCAGATTTGTATGATAAAAAACCTAAGCATAAGAAGATAGATATTCATATGCAGTTGTTTACTTTGTCATTAGATGAGGATGGGGATATGGAAGAATATATGTCTAAGTTGAAAAATATCACTACTGAGTACACTAAGGCTGGTTTTGGAAAACTAGATGATGACCTCATAGTTACTGTTGCTTTGAAAGGACTACCAGGGTCCTATAGGAATTTTGTTGAAATGTTGCATGTCTCTGACAAGATCACAGGCATCACCTTTGATAAGTTGGCTGAGTTGCTCATCCAACATGACCTCTCTCTACCCAATAAATCTAAGAAAACTAAAGAAGCCAATGTTTTAGAGTCAAATCCTAGTTCATCTTCATCTGGGCATCAAAACAATAGAGGATACAGTTCTAGAGGGGGTCGAGGTTACAGAGGAGGTAGATATCAAAATAGAGGTATGGGTCATTCAAATAATCAACAATCTAATCAATCACATTCACATGAAACAAGTGATCGAGGACATGGTCACAATTCATATAGGGGTAGAGGTCGAGGTAAATCAGACATTCAGTGTCATAGATGTGGAAAATTTGGTCACATTGCCTCACAATGTAGGATTCCTTTTGATAAAATTTTGAGGCCACAAAAAGCAACTAAGACTAACTCTGCTCAGTATGCCGATCATGACTATGATGAATCTAGTAATGTTGCCCATGAATCTGCATTCACTACTTTGGGGCACATTGATTATATTGAATATGAGGCTAGAGATGAGCTCACAGATGTATGGGTTTTAGACACTAGAGCAACCAAACACATGACATTTAGGAGAGATTTCTTTTGGTCTTATAAGGAATCTTCTCTCTCTCCAGTTGCCTTAGCAAATAAGTCTATGCATACACCACTAGGACTTGGTTCTATTCGAATTCTTCTTCCTAATGGGTCTATAAAATACTTAGAGGATGTTTGGTATGTTCCCACATTGAAGAAACACTTACTTTATTTGGTAACTATTCGAAAGAAAGATTATCAAATTGTGCTTGAAAATGGGCTCATTTACATCAATTCAGTGAAGGATAATTATAAAACCATGTATACAGGATATGAAGATGGAAACTTGGTTAGATTGCATTGTAAGGTGCTTCCTCCCAATATAGAACTTACAGCAGTTATTGACACAGGTACAGGTACTATGTCTACATAGGGGTTATGGCATCTCCGCTATGGACATTTGAATATCCACTCTTTAGTGGATTTGTAGAGATATGGTATGGTGAATGGGTTGCCCATTTTTCACAAATATAGTATTCTTTGTGAGTCATGTGTTTTGGGGAAACAAAATC
Organism: Torreya grandis; assembly: GCA_037957365.1. NCBI lineage: Eukaryota > Viridiplantae > Streptophyta > Pinopsida > Cupressales > Taxaceae > Torreya > Torreya grandis. The sequence goes on from JARHVA010000441.1 coordinate 486,023, forward strand.
AGGAAAAAATTCCTAAACAGTCATCTTGGAGAGCTAACAGATGTTTACAGTTAGTTCATAGTGATGTATGTGACATGAAAAAGTCATCCATAGGTGGGTGTAGATACTTTGTCTTGTTTATTGATGACTTTTCTAGGATGACTTGGGTATTCTTTATGAAAAATAAATCTAAAGTTTTTGCTAAGTTTGTTGATTGGTTACACTTAGTCGAAAAAGTAACAGGTTCACATTCGGCCACTCTTCGTTCAGATAATGGAGGTGAGTATACCTCTAATGAATTTTTAGACTATTGTCGAGAACATGGAATTCATCGACAATATAGTAATGCTTATACTCCATAACAAAATGGAGTATCTGAATGAATGAATAGAACTTTAGAGGCCACAACACGTGCCATGTTGCACTATAAATAGCTTGATGATAAATTTTGGGCCAAAGCTATTGGTACTGCAGTGTATTTGAGAAACAGGTCCCCCACAGTTGCACTTTTGGGACAAACTCCATATGAGGCATGGTATGGGTTTAAACCCAAAGTTAAACACTTGAAAGTGTTTGGATGTGTTTGTTTTGCTTTGGTTCCTACTAAACATAGAACTAAGTTGGAACCAAGAAGTCAAAAATGCATTTTTCTTGGTTGTTTTGAAGATAAAAAGGGGTTTCATTTGCTTGCACAAGATTCAGGCAAATTCATAGTGAGTCAAGATGTAATATTTGATGAGTTTGGGACTATGAACACTGCAGAGATTGATTCTCAACTTGATAGATTAGAGAGGAAAAATGCAAAAAGAGATAAGGGTTTGAATAATGGGGATAACTCTTCAAAGTTATGGTATGAGACTCAAATTCCTTCACTTTCCTCTCCTTCATCTACAAGTTCTTAGGTTGATGACTTAGAAATTGTTGAAATTTCTCTAAGTTTCCCTTCGAATGATGCACCTTATGAGAATTCTAGAGTCCCTGATTTGAATAATTTGTCTAAGTATCCAAAATGGGCTCAAAGTACTTTTTCTGACTTGACAGCAGATGAAGTTAGTTTAACAGGGCCCAGGAATTCTCGAAAATAGGTAAACTATGCAATGGTTGTTACTACTTCTTCCACTAAGCCATCCACTTTTGAGGAGGCATCTACTAAACATGTTTGGCAACAGGCAATGAAATGTGAGCATGATTCCATACTTAACAATAATACATGGGTTGATCCTCCTCCACATGTTAAACCCATCGAATGTAAATGGGTTTATAGGACTAAGTATAAATCAGATGGCTCCATTGATAAACATAAGGCACGACTTGTTGCAAAAGGATATGCACAACAAGAAGGTATTGACTATGAGGAAACATTTGCACTAACTACCAAATGGCACACTATTCATATGGTACTTGCCTTAGCAGCACAAAATGGTTTGAAAGTACATCAGTTGGATGTTAAAAGTGCCTTTTTAAATGGTGATTTATAGGAAGAAGTCTATATGAAACAACCTCAAGGTTTTGAACAGGTGAGTGTTGAACACAAAGTGTGTAAATTGACAAAAGCTTTGCATGGGCTCAAACAAGCACCCAGGGCTTGGTATGAGAAAATGGATTTATACTTGAAATCCATTGGTTTTCATTGCAGTGAATCAGATGATACTTTCTATTTTTGAGTCCAGGGTAAGAAAATGGTGATACTAGTTCTCTATGTTGATGACTTGTTTATTACAGGTAATGATGAAAACCATAACAAGTCTGTGAAGGAATTAAAAGATGGGTTTGAGATGATAGATCTTGGACTTCTTCACTACTATCTAGGCATAGAGGTAACTCAGAAAGAGCATAGTATTTTCATTTCACAAACTAAGTATATTTCTGAGTTATTAGAGATGTTTGGCATGAGTGATTGCAAACCTGCCCTCACTTCCATGGAAAGTAACTTGAAATTGTCTAAGGATGATAGCAGTGCCTTTTTTGATGGCGCCACATACAGACAATTGGTGGGAGGTTTGATATATTTGATGACTACTAGGCCTGATATTTCTTTTTTAGTTGGAATTTTATCTAGGTTTATGCATGAGCCTAGAGAAATTCATTGGCATGCAGCAAAACAAGTACTTTGTTACCTTCAGGGAATGAGAACATATGGCCTTGAATACTTCCGCAACAAGAACTTCAAACTTATTGGATATTGTGATACAAATTTTGGCAGATGTGTGGATGACAAAGTGTCAACCACATGATACACTATGCATATGGGTTTAGCTACCATTGCTTGGTGTTGTAAGAAGCAGGATACAGTGGCAAATTCATTTGCAAAATTAGAATATATTACAGCAGGGGATGCTTCTAGAGAAATTGTTTACCTTCGTCATATTCTTGAAGATCTTCAAGTTTCTCAGTTTGCTCCTACACAGTTATACATTGATAATCAGAGTGCAATCAAGATGTCGAAGAATCCAGTGTTTCATGCCAAAACAAAACATATGGATGTCAAATACCGTTATATGTGAATGTTGGTGGCAAAGAAAACTCTTGATCCAATATATTGCCCAACTGCCGATCAGACAGTTGATATCTTCACAAAACCCCTTGACAGAATCAAATCTGAAAAATTTAGAAAAATGCTTGGTATGTGTCCAAAGACCTGACTTTGTATCATAGGGGGGTTTGTTAGGACTTGTTCCAAAGTCTTAACGTTAGGTTAGATTTTTGGTAGGAAATAAATAATTATTGTAAATGGGGCATGCATCTTTTAGTAAAGACACCCCCATAAAATAAACTCAGTTTAATTATTAGGTAGTTTTAATGTTTTATGTTTATTAATTAGAATTACTTTATCGATTGTTTTCCCATATTTAGTTGGTTATAGGATTAGTTGTTTTTACCGGTCATTGGTAAAAACTATATAAATCAATGTTTGCATTGTAAAAGGGTTAACGGAGTAAAGGCACCCTTATGTACTAGATTTTTTGAAATTAATAAAGCACTTGTGCACTTGCACTAAGCGGGGACAAGGTTCAACCTACTTTGATTCTGGAGTTATCATGGACCACTATAGCAAGATCCTCTTACATCATCAAAAACCTCCCTAGTACCTTTGATCATAGTTTCAATCTATTTTATCACCGTTGTAGCTCAGTTTGACCTGCACCACTAACAACCATGAAAACTCTCCACTACATCCACTTCCTTACTCTTGGCCTGTGTGGCTCATCATGTACCTACTGATCTTTAATGTGCCACCTATCTACTTTCCACATCTATCAAAACCACTTCTATCATTGATGTTTTCTCAAGTCTTGAGTGGTATTTTAGATTTTAGTTTTAGCCTTTTATTATTGTTATTATTAAGTGGTGTTGGTCTTGGGTTTTGGTTTTATTATATCAATTTTAGTTTTGTCAAATTGATATAAATGGTCTCAACTCCTTTTAATTTTTAAGTATGTCAGTTTAAAACATCAATGATATGTCTCTTTTTTGTGTCTCATGCATATGTTATGCTTCATAAGCACTCAATACTGTATGTGCTTAATTCTCTCCGTTTTAGGTTTTGTTATATCCTTAGGTGAAATTTGTTTTAAATATTTTATAGTGTCTTTAGTCTTATGACCCTACATTAAATGGTGTTCATCTCTTTTTTTATTTGGATTCTTGGATCTTAAATTGTCTAACTAATTAATGGTCTTTTGTAGTATCTTTGTCTAAAGTATAGTTTCATTTATCCCATCTAGTATTTTTATTGAGTTTGTTATGTTATGGCCTATATTATTATACATATGCATTTTCATTTAAAGCTAATGTCCATCTATATTTAACCTCTATTTCTCATGGGGATTCTCATTTTTTTTGAAAGTCATCTCACTAGTGTATTGACTAAGCTTTGACAAACTGGCACAGTAGGGAATATCAAACAACATTTAAACAACTAACCACTCACATTGTAGACTTGTCTGAGGATCTTCTCATAGAGTGATTCATCAATATACTCTATGAGGAACTTTAAGAAGAGGTTAGAATGTGGAAACCTCACAACCAAAGGGAATCCATGGGCTTAGCCAAGCTTGTTGAAGACCGCATCAACTAGAAACATCTCCAAATAATGCCCCTTCAAATAGCAAAAGCACTAGAGCTAGTACCAAAAGTGCCTGAGTACTCCTCCAATGAATCCATTTAGGAAACCACCATGCTCGAGCAGACCTTAGATGAGCCCAAACTGACAATCAGAAATCCTAAGTAGGGAATCAAGGCTCCACCTTCCTTGATAAATAATGCTAAGGGGGATGGTATGTACCTTCAGTTAGTTCACAAGGACAACTATTTTATGTACACATGTTCTAGATTTGACATGATCATTACCAAGTTTCAACTATCATTACTCAACTCTCACTTATATATTCTAATTATGGTTATTCTACTCATCCATATTTATGCACATCCACCTCCTATTTCAGTGCTTATGTTCACCTTATTATTGTGCATGCTCCTATCACAACATAAATAGAAGAAGTGGAAGCAAAAATGAATTAATGGCAAAGCTTCCATCTAGTCTTTAACCTAATTTTGGTCTAGATTTCATTTGGTGATCCTCCTATTTATTATCATATTTCAAGGGTAAAACATATTTAAGGGGGATGGAATGTAATGTACCTAGATAGGTGAATAACTAGTGGAAGTAGTAGCATGTAATAGTAATGCATTAGATGAATAATCCTACATGAATTAGACTAAGGAGATGGGTAGGTAAGAAATAGTATAAATAAAGGGGTAGACTATGTTGTATAGCATCCAAAAAATGAATTATAATAGAGCCTTGCTCTAAAGGAGGTATCCCCCTTGAAGTAGCCAATGATACAGAGTGTTACTTCCATAAAAATAATTGGTGTTTGTAATGTGAGTGTTTCAGATTAATATATGAGTTGATTTAGTTATTTAGTCTTTGTGAGAGTAAGAGGTCTCTAACACTTTACAAGAACACATGAAACATGCAATCCAAGCCATTGGTGGTTATTTATTAGTAGAACACAAGTTATTATCATGAAAATATATGTGTGATTAGGCATCAACATGAAATAGATATAACAATGTGTTTAACCCTAAATTTGATGAGGATATTACTTGGGTATATAGGGTTACGAATATATAAATGAAATGCACAAGGGTGATAATCAAATCTATATTATGCCAATTAATTTTTAAAATGAAATACAACATATACTAAATTTATTGAACTGAGATATGCCAAAATAGAAAGTAAAACTATGATAGATATGGAAATTGAAAATAAATAATGTACTTAGTTGGATTTTATGCTAACATAGTTCTAGATCTAGAATAAGAAGTAAGTAGACTGAAAGATGATTTTAGAAGAGTCATCAAATTCTATATTTAGTGCTTCTATAGCCATATAAACTAGCATCATTCTTAGATGGTTGCATCAATGCTACTACCTATGTATGATGCAGGTGTCCTATACAAAATAACTAATGAAAAAAGATGTAACTACCTAGATGCTTTTAGGATCGTCATTGCCTTTACTCTAGTGCATTTAGATCTATGTCATAGACTATCACTCTTCATGAAATAATAAAACCCTAGTTCTTCATCTTCACCTTTCTTGATATGTGGGGTTAATTTTGAAATATTTATATCCTGAAAAACTATCCTTTAATTAAAATTTCTCATATCTAATTGTAGAATCCATAATTATGTTGATATTAGGTAATCAAAAGTCATCTTTAGGACAAGCTTTGTTTAAATCATGATAGTCAATGCAACACTGAATGTCACCATTTATTTTTTAATAGGGACAGTTTTGGACACCCAGTCAAAATGTGTAATGGATCTTATAAAGTTGGCATCTAAGAGATTTTGAATTTTGTCTTTTACCAAAAACACCATTTTAGGATGCATTTTTTATATTTTTTATTTTACCAATTTTGCATCTAGGTATAATTATATGTTATGCATTGCCACCGATGGATCAATCCCAGGCATATCTGAATAATCCCAAGAAAAGAGTTTATGAAAATCATGAAGGACCTATCTATAGGCTTTTCCTTCATCATCCTACATCATTGTAGTAAGTAAAACTAGTCTAAGGTCCTTATCCATTCTAAAGTTATATTTAACTATTTTTTCCATTAACAAAGTAGATTTCTCTACGATAAATGGTGTTGTAGGAATATGATTTTATGAATCATGTTGGATATTGGGATCATCATTCTCACCAATGTAATCATGGGTAAAGGTGGCATGAGAAAACCTATTCTTATGATATAAGGAAAGGATGTCCTCATATGCCCCTAAATACTATAGTAATGATTCATCATTGGAAAACTCATCCATTATTAAAAATTTTAAGGAAGTAGCCTCATCGATCAAATGATGGTTAACCACTTGGAGCTGAGTTGTAGAGATATTCATACATTCCATTTTAACCTTTTGGAAACAAATTATACTTTGAGAGATAGGGTTATGTTTTGTAACTTTCTCTAAAAAACCCAAACCTTGCCAGTTTTTATTAACTACACGAAAAATGGATTGAGTTATGCCCAGCTCATTTTTTTGAATCCATGTCCCTTTTATCTGTACTTGAGTAAATATCAAGAATGAAAATCAAGGTTTAGGATTGTGTTGTAGTATTATTATGTGGTTGGACCATTGAACAAAGTTTGAAGGGATTAGTATCCATTGGACATGTGTAAATGAATCCATAATGACTAAACTTTAAGAATGCATGTAACATGTAAGGAACCACATACATCTCATGTATCCAAGGTCATCCTAAAACAATGTTATAGTTTAACTCATTTGGCATAACTTGGCACAAAGTGGGTAATATATAGGGACCTATATTAATATTCAATGTTATTTATCCCAATACTCATGGTGACATATTATCAAATCCCTTGATGCTCATATTAGATGGTTCAAAATTTAATAGTCTAATGCCCATTAAGAAGAGAAATGATATGTTGTAAATGTTGAGTCCTAAACCATTATTAACGAGAATGTGTTTCACCATTTTGTTGTAAACACACACCTAGATATAAAGTGGTAAAAAACTATTATAAGGTGTTAAGGTGGTAAATCCTCCTTTTCAAAGGATACATTATGCTTAGTCTATTTTATGTAACTTAATACAAAGGCCACATATGGTGGTTTGACATTATAAGGGAGTAGGGTCATATAAAATACATCTAAAAGAACATCTTTGTAATGGGATGAGTGGTGTAACAATTCTAGGTGTGAGGTTTTGGTATTAATATCCTTGGATTGGGTAGTACCATGTCCTAGGGAAGATGATTTTTTCATGCACTCCCTTTGGTGCCTTGTAGTGATAGGTAAAAGCTCATTCTAAACTTTAGAGCAAGGAGTATACAGGAATTCAAGTATTGCATCCCTTATAGATCAGAGTGATTTAATCAAGCATGAAATATAATAAGTGAGAACCATTATAAAGTATTGTAACATGAAATAATTAATATAAATATACATAGTAAACATGATTGAAAAATTATAACAATCAGGGATTAATAATAGGAAAATTTGAAAACCCTATTTTTCCTTGGGTTTGATGTATAAAGATTAGGTTCACCAAATTTTTAACCCTATAATGGATCTATGAATTCTTGTTTAGTCTCTATATTAAAGGGTAATTTAAAAATTAAATACATAAGGTTGATAATCAGATCTACAGCAAGCCAATTAGATGCTAAAGTCAGATATAAACATGTGATGAATTCATAAAATTGATATCATCTAAATATGGAAAGTACAACTATGATAAATATGGAAAAAACATAGAAAACAAGGTACTTAGCTATTTTTGATGTTATATCACGTATGAATCCAAAACAAGTAGCAATCAAGTTGGAAGATGATTGTGTAATAGTCACCTGATTCTATAAATTTGACCTCTAGAGCCTCGATCACTAACACCATCCTAGGATGGTTGTGTCAACACTATTGCTTTGGTTTGATACAAGTGTCATGTATATAATAGCTACTAGAAAAGGATGTAACCAATTGAATTATTATAGGTTTAGATTTATCTTAATTATAGTGCATTTAAATCTAGGTCATGGATTATTGCTCCTTGTGAAATGTCAAAACCCTAGTTCTCCATCTTCATAATGACCTTGGGGAAAAATAGGTTAATGGGCACATAGTATCGTACTAACCCAAAATACCCCATTGTTAGTGGGAACTACCTACATAGCCAATACTCTATAAGAAGGCATTAGACTGATGTAGTTCTCTTCTGTGTTGGATTGTGTGTGAATCATGCAATATGTGGAAAGTAAGTACCGTAGTGACCTAGCTTGTAATTTGGCAAATATAGTTCTTGGGTTGCTCCTTTAGTACTTCAGATCTATAGATGTGATGTCCCTATGAATGATATGTAAATATGAGAAATTAGGGAATATTTTCTCAATTGAATACTTGATTTAATGCCTCTGATAAGTAACCTAATGAGTAGGTAAGAAGTTTTTAGGTGAGAAATGATGAGGGGTGATCTTATATTTATATCAACCCATTTGGAGTAATAAATCACATTAAAACACTTATGTTGACCATTAGGATACATTTCATTTATAAATTGGATGACTTTAGGGTACCAATTACTTGTATCAAGGTAGGACACTAGCATCAATGCTAGTGTCTATCCCAGAAATTAGTGTCTAAGGATTAGGAAAATAGTTACATGCTCAGAACTTTCTAAGGTGGAAGATAAATACATTTTAAGGATTCTAGGCAAGATAGAAGGTATGGGTCATCAACATAAAACTATTCAAACTAAGAGATAGTCCAAATGGCATAAGATAGAGCATATGTAAGACTTAAAAAAGTAGGAAAGGTCTAGAACTAAGAAGAATATCCAAGGTCTAAGTTTGCCAAGTGTACAAGACTGAGGTGCTATATAATCATAAAATAATGTCTACACTTATTTTAATTAATTTATCTACCCCTTTGGGCCTATATGTTGTAAAAGGACTTTTTATCTAATATATTCTAGGAATCCTTGCCTATATTTTATGTTATCTTTGTGTTTTAGCCTCTAGACACCTACGTCTATGTTGGACTCTTGTGTTGATGCAGGTGTCCAACTATGATGCAAGTGTCCAGACTTCTCTTTTAATATGTTTTCATATCTTTATCTTTGTGACCATTTGTTTGAACCCATTTTTCATTCTATTATCAGTTTTTCATGTGTTACTAAGTCCTAATTTAAAATCAAGAGATCCTTCTAGATACAAAGGTTATGGTCTAATTACAGCACCTAGCAATTTGATCAAGCAAGTTCCAAATTAGCAAAAAATTGATATTCTAAGTCACAAAATTGTATTATATTATTGAAATAAATATTTTAAGCATTTAAAAATTTCAATATACTCTTACATTTTTTTACCAAGGGTTGCAATAGGAAAAAGAGGATCTAATTGCAAAATCAAAATTCCACACACATTCCTACGAGGGATAACTACATGTTAATGTAAGTCCCTATTCAGAGTGTTGGTTATGTAGGTACTACTTAACAATAGCTAGGGTTGTTATGGTTATCTCAAATCACAAGCTAACCCCCTTTTAATAGACTATGGGAGGTCAAAGGCAAGAATATTTGGGTTTTTACTTATTGGTTGGATACCACATATAGGTGGACATATTTTGAAGGACCATATAGGCATACAAGTAACAATGTTTCTTCAATAGAAATTTGGATCTATTCTTGGACATGCCTTGGACTAGACACCTACATTGAAGATAGAAACATGTATCAACACAACTATCCAAGATCGATGCAAGTGTCCTAGGATTAGAAGTAGTCAAATCACAAATTGATCAGATTTGAAGAACTATTCACTATCATCAGATGATTTTAGATCACTACCACAGTCCAAAATAGAACATGAAATAAGATACACTTATTTCTTCCCTTGATTTCCTAGTATTTTACTGTATTTATTGCATATGTGTAAATAAATAAATAAATCTAGTTTGGCATATATTACAATATTCTAAACAGCTTCATATTGTGTTCAAATAGTTTTATTTGCTTAAGTTTATGTGAAAACCCCAAATAGCATAAAACATTATGGTGAACCTATTTTTTATTGAACCAAACCCTAGTTTGAATATTTGGGTTTTCTCCTTCAAAAAATGGTTTCATATTTCTATATTTGTTTTGTAAAACTAATTTAGTGCATGGGCATAGAGTAATAAATGCTTACTTTTATCTTTGTTATATAACTTGTGTTTGATTTACTTTACATTGGGTTAAAAATAAAAGTCCTTATGGAGTCATTTATTATAAGCCATGTCAAACCCCATCCTTTTGATAGTTTATTCAATATTCCTAATGATCGTAGTATTACATATGAAGATCCTATGGCACATCAAAAATAGGCTAAAACCTCTTATTTTTCTTATAACTATGATAATGAAATAACTAATGATGAAAATGCAAGTATAAATGAAGTTGTTAATGATATTATCATTATTTCATATGGTTATGAGTGTGACATAGTTCTTCTTGGGTATGTGGAGCCTAGTCCTCATATTTCTTTGATTTTCAATGATGACAGGTCTAAAAACTCTAAATTGATACATTTTGTTAGTGAATTGAATAAGGATGACATAATATACATCCAAGAAGTTAACATTCATGATGTTTCATGCATACATTCAAATGATGTAAATGTTGAAAAAATTGAATGATCCTTTCCTCCTTCCAATGACGTAAATGTTGAAAAAATTGAATGTTCCTTTCCTTCTTCCAATTAGGTAAATGTTGAAAAAAATGAATATTCCTCTCCTATTTCCAATAATTAAAATGTTGAAGGAATTGAGTGTGTGCCTTCTTTTTAAAGTGATGCTCATGTTGAAAATCTTGTCTCTTATTTGGATCACTCAAATGAAAATAGTGAAATTACTTCTCTTTCTCAAAATGGTGATGAGTAAGATGCATGTAATACTTCCTCTTCTCTCTTAATTAAATTTGAAAAATGCAAACACATGTGCAAGTCCTAAACAAGCTATTATTCAAGATAAATTATTTGGAGACATAGTTAATTTGTCATGCACATTTGATTCATCTCTTTCAAATATCAAATCATATAAATCAAAGAAAATCAAAAGTCACATTTCATTTTATTTCCCTTGTTTGGAAATAAAAAATGAAATTAAAAATTGCATTTTTCACTCTTAATTGTGTAAATGAAGTAGAAAATGTTTCCTCTCCTCCCTCCTTAAATTTTTTTGCTCAAAAGGACCATATGTTTATAAATTAAATTTTTTATTCTACCTCTATCATATGTCACAAAGTTTAAAGTAATTTATCACTTTGGCATGGTAATTATATCAACCTTTATGCTATTCATAAATACATAATTTCCTCTTTACCTAGTTTTACTAAACAAGGTGATGTTCCTATTTTATAGGGTGGTAAATAATCTACCATTCATGTGTTTCATATGAATGGTAGTTTACAACCTTTAAGAAAATATCCAACCTCTTTACCACTTAATACTTGTGATATGTTATCTATCATGAATACCATGGGAGATCTTCAATAACAAGTGAATACCCTTATGTTGTAAGTTTCTTCTCATTAGGCTACCTTCGAGGAGAATATTTTAAGGGAGCAACATCTTACTCGAGATGTGTTTAAATATCCTTACCGTTAAAACCTTATCATGCCTAAATTCCCCTCCTTAAATGGTCACAAATATCCCACTACTCACTTAAAATAATTAATACAGTCTCTTAAACATTGGGCTAAGGACGAACACTTTCTATTAAAGGCTTTCCAGCAAAGTTTAGTTGAAGAGGCACTTCATTGGTTTTATATCCTCCCAAATGGTTCATTATCCACATTTAAAAAAATTTAAAATGTGTTATTATCAAATTTTCATCAATATACCTTACCTAACTTACCACTGGAAAAAATTTCAAGTGTTAACACAAATTGAGAATGAGTCCATTCAATACTATGTTATCAGATTTAAGGATATATTATATTCCTTAAGTTATTCCCCATCAAAATTGGAAGTATAATTTATTTTAGTAGGGGTCTTCTTTATCTACTTAAAGAAATAGAATTACACAAGCCATTTTCTTCATTCGATACTTTATATTGGGATGTGCATAAATATGCATGTGATTTAATGAATACTAATACCAAATTACCAATTTCTCCATCGAAAGGAAAACATGGTACAAATAATGTTTTTAAAGCAAACAAGCAAACTAAGAAGGATCATTAACTACTTCAAAAACCCTCTTAAAAACTAGTAGTGCATACAAAGAACAAATAATAAAGGTCTTAAACAAAGGAAAGGAACATACTTATAGAGTACCTCCTATAGTTAAACCATATGCCTATACAAAAAGGCAACCAGTTCATTTTAATTGGCATCAAGATAAACCACATAATATATTGCTACACTATTGGATAATCAGATGATAAAACTTACTCCTAATTCTCATTATCCACCACACATTTAAAAATATAAAAGGATAACTCTTTTTCACTTACCATGGTATAAATGGGTACCAAGATAATTATTTTTTTGCTCTTGAAAAAAAGACTACATAGTTAGTCGATCAAGAAATCATTGAATTTTGAAAGTACATATCTATAACTCCACATAATTATCTTAGAGGATATTATAAGAGGGTGGAGACATCCCATGTTTCTCATTTTGAGGAAAATGTGGTCTACCGACCTTTGTAGAAGATGACCACTAGTAGAAGTCCTTGTAGTGTATCTTCTACCAGGACTGATCTCTCCCATACTGATCCTACCAAGGAACCATTGGTTGATTAGGACCTTTATAGAGGGAAAAATAGAGGAGGTATACCTACACATCATATATGGGTACCTAAATTGATACCTACAAATTCAAAGGATATTTCTACATGTAGCAAAATCAATGATAGAAGTAAAACCAAAGGTTCTATTACCACCTGATTATTACTGGGAAATCTTTCTTATTTCCAACAAGGTTTCATTGTATATGGTGATTTATTTATTATTTATAAATTTAAAATTTCATTAAATTAAAATATTTTATACAACCATATAATACATTATATCCAAATATACATCATTAAAATAAATGTAAACAAACTATGGAAAAGGAAATAAAGAATTAAATAGTACACATCCATATGAAGTGAAATAAACCATGAAAATGCCATCATATATATCAATTTGGTATCAAGTTTATACAAATAAAAACATCAATCATATGTTGGAGGCATATCCCCAAGGTTGTACCCTTCATCACTATCAATGTTCATAACCCTTACATCCCTCGATGTAGAAACACCCAGGTCTAACCTGGGCCTATGTGAACCAAATAACTCTCATACACTCTCCTCATATGATCCTAATTATTACACTATATCCTCATGCTCATGCCATAGAGTGTCATATCGATCAATTAGGACCTACATAATCTTAATGGTAGTATGTTGTGGGATATCCTATCTATTGAGCTCTACATGTAATTCTTCATGTTCAGTGGTTATATTGTGATATGGGGCTACAATCCTTGCTACAAGATCAAATAGGGATGCATGAGCACCCATGATGTCAACCACCCTCTCAATAAAACCCTCACTAGCTATATCCATGGGTACATTCTATGTGAGGTCCTACACTACATGGCCTACCATGGTAGCCCAATCTTGATTGCCTACGAGCACATGATATAAACTATAAATTACCTAATTCTCTTATATCAAATTTTATATCACATTGAATATAAAATCAAATTATGATACTTACATGTGGCTCTGATATTTGCCTCATTTAGAGATGTTGGTCCCATAAGAGTACCACCACCTGCACTTCCTTCCACTGTAGGTATGGTATCAAGCAGGTAAACTATAAATAATAACAATAATGGATAATAAGCCCCTACCCATTAAAACATATAATCATTAGTACACCCTACATCATCCCTCTTAACCAAGGGAACCATAGGATCTCTCTCATCACTAAGCTAAAGGGATATATCTATCAATGTCATTGTAATCCTATCATTGGGCCTATACCCACTCTGTACTATATGATGCCATGGGTATGGTGTTGATGGCACTACCTTATCTATACCAAATTGTCGTAGAAGATGGTCATACTAAAATGACCCATATATGTCAATAAAGTGGTCAACCAACCACATGTTGACTTGGATCCTCTAAAGCTCATGCCCATCTTTTGGGCCACCAATAAAATATCCTATACTAATGCCATGTAATATGATCAAAAGTAAATCTATCTAAAATTGTTTGATACTCCATCATGGTGTGAATTCTACCACAAGGAAGTACCCACTACTTTATAATGTTTGTAGATGGGTCCACCTAGCTAGAGATCCACTAACTTGTTGCACTACTACAATGTGCTCATGATCCTAAACGTGTAATAAGGTCATAGCTCTAATACTACCACCATGACTCTCTAAATGAAATTTGAATAGATCTCTATATAAGTAGGCCAATACTGTATAACCCCAAAAGTATTTGGTACCCTCCATCTCAATGTGTCAAACAATATGAAATCATAATTGTGTCACCCTTTATTGTTATAAATGAATCCAACAATACACAAATGAGCTTTTGAAAGCACGTAACATCACTATCTGATTAATACTTAAAACTACTTACCAATTCATCAAAGTCTTGGTTGGATAGGACTATTTGGAGTATATCAAATTGCAGTGGTCATGGGGATCTACCATGCAACATTGTATTTTTGTATTCAAAGCTCAAATTTTCAAAAGGATTAAGGTACAAAATGAATTGAAAATTCTATTCAAAACTCTTAATATATAACTTATATAATAACTTAAAATACACATGTGTTTAATACCGGTTGCCCAAATTCAAAACTATGAGTTGTGTTGGAATTCAAACAATAAACCCTTTCACATTACATAAATTTTGAATCTTTTTAAATAAATACCAAAAATTTCCAAAATAATTTTACATTCTCATGTACCAACACTATCAGGGTAAAACTAGTTACTATACACTCAAATATGTGACATTGTCACATATTCCTTTCATGATTAAGTGACTAACATATTTTATTTCCCCTCTTCCCAAAAGGGGGAGCATATCAATTGGGGCATGTCATAGATACACGGCTTCCACATGTTCATAATTTTAGATTTAGTGGGTGCATGTTATGATAACACATCCTCTACATTTATATACAGTTCTCAAATTCTCTAGATTATAGTTGGGGCATGTTATAGAAACATGTTCTCCACACTTACGTCAATTTTCAAGCTCTCTAGATCTCATGCATAGTATATGGTTTAGATATATTTTTTGGTTAGCATTTTATACATTGGTATTACCATTTTATGCAAATTACAAAAAGCACAACCTACATAGACTAATTTATTCACATAATATGTGACAGGGGACATGAACGAGGGTTCATTCCTTTTATTTACTCAAACATTGATCTATCTTATAGATTCACCATATTATCATGGAATTTTATCACATTATGGATTGTTACTATATCACACAATTATATGGACTGGAACTCATGTCAGACTATGATGGACTATTATCTTATCCATATCCATCTATGGTGGTTGGTTCTATTTATATATTTGAGTGATTATATCATCTAGTCTCACTAGGTCATGTATTTGAGTTGTGTTGGTTGGGAAATGATAATCTTGATGGTCGAAGCACCACTCTTCCTATTTAAGGTTGAGGACATGATCATCTCCCAACTCTCCTTGCTCCATGTACAACACCACCAGGGTGAAACCCAGTTGATCACTTGTTAACCCACTCATATTCCTAGCTAGAATATGGATGAGGTTGTAATTCCTCTTTTACTTCTTCAGTATCCATAGCAGACCCAACATTACAGACTTATCACTTCATAACACATACACAAATATATTCTATGCATACTCTTTCTTTATGTTACTTTATATTATTACTTATATACATATTATATGTGTTGATTACTTTGTGACATGTTCTTGGTTGTAGGTAATATTCAAATAAAAGGCTCAAAGAGAGCTCAAGCAAAGACAAGGTGTGTTGTACAAACTAAGGTGCAGATTTTTATTTTCCTTTAAACTAGTAATTTTAGTTTCATGCATTACTAGATTAAGGGGGATGGGGGAATGTAGATACCTATATTTGGTACAAGCACAATTTCATAGCATTTTTTCATAGCCTTTTGTATATATAGGCCTTTTGACCAAGAACTAGATGTCCAGTGGCACAATCTCATATGAACCTCTTTGTTTCCATCTTATTTCACTTGTTTTATTTATCCTTTTAGGCTTGTATGTTATAAAAATCATTTTGATCTAATGTATTCTAAGGATCCCTACCTGTATTTTCTATTATCTTTATGTTTTAGCCTCTGGAAACATGTTTTTGTTTTAGATTCTTACATTGATGCAAGTGTCTAGACTTATCTTTTAATATGTTTCCATATCTTTCACTTTATGACCATTTGTTTAAACCACTTTTGTTCATTCTATTGTCAGTTTTTTACATGCCACTAGGTCTTAATTTAGAATCAATAAAACCCTATATATACAAAGGTTATGCTCTGGTTATAGCACTTGAAAATTTGATCAAGTTCATTCCTTCTTAGCAAACATTTGATATTCCAAGCCACAAAATTGCATTATATTTCTAAATTGAATATCTAAATCATTTCAAAAGGTCAATCTACTCTTGCATTTCTTGTACCAAGGGTTACAATAGGAGAAAGAGAATCTAGTTGCAAAATCAAAATTCCATACACATTCCTAGGAGGGAGAACTACATGTAAGTTTGAGGCCATCTTTAGAGTATTGGCTATGTCGGTAATACTTAGCAATAGTTGTGGTTGTTAGGCTTATCTCAACTCACATGTTAAGCCCCTTTACTAAACTACAAGAGGTTAAAGGCAAGAAGACCGATTTTTGCTTATTAGTTGGTTCCTGCACATAGGGGGCATATTTTTAAGGACCAAACATGCATACAGGTAACATTGTATCTTCAATAGAAATGTGGATCTATTCTTAGACATGCTTTGGACTAGATACCTACATCAAAGATAGACACATGCATTGATGCAAGTGTCATGGGATTAGAATCAGTCAAAACATAGAGTGAGCAAATTCTAATAAATATTCACTATCATGAGATGATTTCATATCAATTCCATAGTCTAGAATAGAACATAAAATGAGATACGCTTCTTTCTTCCCTTGATTGCCTAGTATTTTACTATATTTATTACACGTGTAAATAGGCAAATTTATATAGTTTGGCATATATTACTAAAATCTAAACATATTCAAATTGCATTCAAATAATATTATTTGCTTAAGTTTGTGTGAAACACCCAAATAGCATAAAACATATATATATATATATTCCAAAAGTACAAAAAAATCAAATATTTTAAAAAAATCAAAAATGAGGACCTATGCATGACATGTGTAGTTTATTTATACTAGTTGATTTGTACTTTAGTATATGCAATATTCATCTCTATCTAGGATTGTATAAAATATGCTTCACCAATGTACTTGAGTGAGTTGCATAACATACAAGTTATCATTTCTAGATGTAATTGTAGGTGGAAATCATGTCTCAAGACTAGAAAGTTTACACAAACAAGACCGCACTCAATCTGATAGTTGCACACTGTGTTATTATCCAATTCCCATGGAATTATCCCAATGAATATAGGATCTCCTTTATCATATTCAAAATCATCATAGACCTCCTAAAACTTGTTTATATCTCATAAATTTCATTGGTGTCATATTTTACATGGGTTATATCCCTCCATGACTATCCTTTTTATTCTTACTATAGTACAGTACTTTGTACAAAATCTTTCCTAATCTGCTCAATTATTTTGGTATCTTATTGGGTACCTAATTTACTAAAAATACTTATATTACCAATTACTCTTGTAGATAAAATAAACTTATTCATGCATGCTTTACATATTTGCTTCTTTCATTCATGTTTTGTGTGTATTCCTTTTTATAGATTGTGGATATTTGAACATGCCTTTATTTACAGATCTAATATGTTTCTATGTGTGTGAGTGACATTTAAATATGACCCTTGTATGTGACCCCTTGGCCATCTTCCTAGTTTTTATGTTCTTTGTGTATGCGCTTTTTATGTGTGTGCATAATGACCATGACACTTGTTTGTCAATTTTTGATGTCATGGTGGATATCATGCATCTCTCTAGTTTTTTGATGCCATGATGGATATCATGCATCCTCCTTGAGTAGTTCTAATCAGTTTTAACATTATTTAGTACATGATCATTTATTTGTGTGACTAATTTCTCACATCTATCTAAACTTGACACTATGTACTCTTTTAATTTACATGTATCATACATTATATTTTGCTCAAATTATCGATATGATGTGATGCTTTCCATTTTAATCATTATAATGTTAGATTACCATTTTGGTATAACATCATTTCACATAACTTTTTATTTGAGTTAAGTTATTGTACAAGCTTCACAACTAACTCAAGAGAGGGGGCATACACATTGGCTTAGCTTAGAGACTAAGTTGAAAAACACGCTACACACATAGAAAATAAGGGTTTTGACTAGTTGATCATGGTACACACCCAATTTTTACTCAAAAAGCATATTAATATACTACTACACCTTGAGGATAGTGTTATAAACCACTATTTTCCAAATCCATGTGCTTTTGTCCAAGCAGTCAAAAACAATATTTTTCAAAATTATCATAATCACATTTAGTTTACAGAGTAGTTTCCACCAAGTACCCAAAAATTATTTTATATGTATACATAAATTTATTCCATACTTATTTCAAATTGGGGGAATCATGTGTGGTATGTGTTCCATAGTATCACACAAGTTTTTTCTCAGAAAAGCACTTGATGTTACTCAATTTTAGAATATATATATACCCAGATATCATATTGAGGGCATATGCACAATATATGATCACCTCCTTGCTAAGTGTTTGCACTAGTTTCTATAGAAGAAATGAAAACACATGTCATTCTTTATGTTTTATATGCCAAAATCAATTCATATATTTTTGCAGTGCTTTTTCACAAGAATGAATCTTATTCCTTTTATAATGATTGATTCACCCTTTTTGCACCAGAATGTTCTATTAAGATTCATACAAGGATTCTAAAATTTTATTACTATTTTGAGTTGTGTAATGATTAAATAAAAGACATATTTTGTTTATAATCACATTCTCTTTTTTATGAGGGTTAGGGCATGCATAGTCCAATCCAAGTGCTTCAATAAAAAAGAAAAATATTGAGGGCTTTTTACCCTCACTAGTCACTAGTTTTACATAAAAAGACACAATGGTTCATGTACATGAGAAAGGTGTATTAAATCCTTGATTATTTGATATATAATTTTTGTTTTTACTTTCATATTTCATCTTAAGTAAGGACTGATCCATACATGTTCTAGTGTGAGTTTATTTATTGGAGCACAACTCAACGTATGATCTACATTTAATATTATTCTTCATAGGTAAGTTTAGGTGTAACTTTATTCTTTTTACTCTAGTAATTTCACTTTAATGCATTCCTATAATAAAGGGATGGGGGAATGTAGACACATAAATTAACATTTAATTCTAAGTGATTATTTATGACCATTCCTTATACACACCTAACCTATGCTTAGTCCATAGTTCAAAACCATTATTCCTCCACTTCTATATGGATGACCCACTATGTTAAAGAAACTTTGATTATTCATATTCCTTTTTCTAGGTATCCTAGACTCATTTTATGATTGATTTAAACTTCCAATTTTGTTATCCATAATGATTAGATAATCTTTCTCCTTCAAGAAAATCATGTGGTGTGGTCATGTCTGAAGAGCACAATGTCATCCTCCTGCCAAATAATGACTAGTTTCTCAAATTAAAATTCATCCCAATGGGTTATGTATGTTTTTCATTCCCAATTCAAATTAATTCCAAAATTATCACTATAAATCCATTTTTTAAACCATATTTTGACTAGATGATAGTATGATTAAAATCACTAGAATATCTAATTGCACATTGAGGGGATAATGTTTATTCTTCCTAATTCTAAGTTCCTACAAGTCAAAGATCTATGAGATATGTTTGAGTACCATTCTAAGGTCACAAGTAATTTTTCATGCACTTAATCACACCATGATTACACCAACATGTAGCATTTCACTAGTATTCTACACACACCACTGTAGTATGGGAGACCTACATGGAGTTTGATCCCTCTTCAAAGTATTGTATGTAAATAGTGTTTAACATAGTGGGGTGTTGAGGTCTAGCATAAATTTAGCCTTTAACCCATTTTCTCCTTGATTTCATGTGTCTATCTCTTGTCATTGAGTTGGGATTTTGGTGAATAAGAAGGCACATAATAACTTCCATAATAGATCAAGCAACACCTAATATATGCACAGGGCTAACATATTATAATAAGTATATTAAAGCATGTATTTCATAAGTTAGTTTCCCTTAGATTTTCCTATTGCACCAACAATCTTAATTAATCTTATGGGTTGTTAAGAATTTTCCATTATTCTTAACTTGTTGTGAGATATTTATATGACTCTCTTTGTAATTCATTTTAAGGCTTGTTGGATTAAATAAACAAAATTATGGAAATAGCTCATGGTTGGAAAATCCTAGATAATACACATGATAGGGATGAGGTTTTTTTTAGGAACCCATGTCCTACCCTTTTTTTTCATTATTAGTTTATTAGTCGATATGCACACATATGCTTTGTAAGTCATCCCTTGAGCATATTTGAATTATCCCACATAAATGGGAAGTAGTATTTATTGGAATAGATTTAGTATTTAATTAATCATTGAGGCCCAATGAAGTCATCCACGAATATTATTATATTGAGTTTGCTCAAAGGAAGTTGCCTCCTCAAAGTGGTCGGTGATCTAAAGGTTATTTTAGGTTATTTTTCAAAGTTCATCTCATTTTTCATTTATTCTTTGTAGTTCATAAATCTGTTAGGGTGTGGAGCCTAAAAATCTTCACCCATGAGTGCACTTAACAGTTTTAGGTCTACACATTCACCGGCATCGGTCAGGAGCGACCGACGTTGGTCAGGAGCAGTCGAAGAGACGCCAACGTCCACAAAGGATCGGCCGACGTCGGTCACAGGCAAGCAGGCAGGAACCGATGTCAGTTACCTGTGCATCCAGAATCTATTTCCGAGGACAGAAGCGAGTGTTTGCATGATGAGTTTAAGTTGTAGTCTTAAGCTCGCATCTCTATCATTAGTAATATTATTTTTAGAGCCCTTGTTCAAGTGGCTTAACTGTTTGTTGTAAGTGCATGCTCAAGTCTCCTAATTCTATATGTAGAATTAGATCTTCTTAGCTTATTGAAGAATTGGTATGTTGAAGAATAGTACAAAATTGAATCAATCCAGGTTTGTTGGAGTTGATTGTTCTTGAGAGAGATAGCTCTTGAGGAATAGAGATCTAGTGAGAGATCTATACATCTAGGAGAGATGTGGAAGAAAGAAGTTTCTTCAATTGTATTCCTTTTGTAAAGAGTTTGTTAATACAAGTTTTCAGGGTGGTTTCTTGTATCTCTTGTTCTTTCTATTTATCATTCTAGTTACGTGTCTATCTGATTTAATTCCATGTATATTGCTTTCATAAGTGTAATCAATTGTTGGTTGATCCCCAACAAGTGCTATCAGAGCTTAGGTTCACTAACAGGCAGTTCAAATCTGGTTAGTGTGTTTGATTACAGGTTACTCACAGGGATTTTTGTTTGAGTGGGAGAAAGAAATGGCAAAAGAAAGTAAGCTAAGAATGGAGAAGTTCAATGGTAAGAACTATCAATTATGGAGAATGCAGATAGAAGATTATCTGTATCAAAAAGATTTATACTTACCATTAGGAGGGACTGCAAAGCAGCCCAAAGGCATGGATGATGAAGAATGGGAAGTTCTTGATAGAAAGGCTCTTGGATCTATAAGATTGAGTCTAGCATCCACCGTGATATCTAATTTATCACAAGCAAAGTCTACGGTAGAGTTAATGACTACTTTAGCAAATATGTATGAAAAACCCTCAGCTTCTAATAAGGTATATCTTATGAAGTAGTTATTTAATTTGCAGATGCAGGAAGGTAATTCTGTATCTAATCATTTGAATGATTTCCATGGAATTGTGAATCAATTAAATTCTGTCAAAATAGTATTGATGATGAAATTAAAGCTCTATTAATCTTATGTTCTTTACCAGAAAGCTGACATAGCTTAGTAATGGCAGTTAGTAATACTGCTTCTGCTTCAAATATTTTAAAAGTAAATGATGTGGTTAGTGTAATCTTGAATGAAGAAATTCACAGAAAAAGCACAGAAGAGACATCAGGGAATGCTTTGAGTTTTGAGAGCAGGGGAAGACAGAAAGAGAAGAGCAAGAAAGGGAGATCAAGATCTAAATCCAAGGTGAGAGGTAGATCTAAATCCAAAAATGGCAGGAAGCCACAGTGCTGGAATTGTGGAAAGATTGGGCACATAAGCAAAGATTGTTGGTCAAAGCCTAAAGAGGACAGACAGTAGGATGATAAACAAGAAGCAAAGGTGGCAGGTATTGTTGCACAAGATGCTCTTATATTCTCTTTGCAAACTAATATAGAATCTTGGGTTTTAGATTCTGGTGCATCTTTTCATGCAACCCCCAATAGAGAATATTTTTGTGACTATATCCATGGAGATTTTGGAATAGTGTATCTAGGGGATGATGAGCCTTGTAAAATAATTGGCAAAGTTAAAGTGTAGTTAAAGATGCAGAATGGCAACACATGGGTGTTGAGAGACGTGATGCATGTTCCTAGCTTGAAGAGAAATTTGATCTCTGCAGGAAAGTTAGGGGATGAGGGTTGTACAGTAACTCTCACAGCTAAATCTTGGAAGGTTACCAAGGGTGCACTTGTAGTGGCCAGAGGTAAGAGAGTAGGTACTCTCTATTTATGTAATTGTATTACTGACAATTCTGCTTCTGTATTATCTACTTCAGATGTAGATGCAAAATTGTGGCACCACAGGCTCGGCCACATGAGTGAGAAGGGTATGACAATTCTTAAGTCAAAAGGTATGTTTCCAGATTTGAAAAATATAGATCTAGAATTTTGTGAGCACTGTATTTTTGGAAAGCAGAGGAAAGTGAGTTTTCTCAAGACCGGGTCAACAAAGAAGAAGCATAAGTTACAGCTTGTTCACACAGACGTGTGGGGACCAGCCCAAGTTGCTTCTATTGGTGGATCAAGGTACTATGTGTCTTTCATAGATGATGCTACAAGAAAGGTATGGGTCTATTGTATTAAGAACAAATATGATGTTTTTGACATGTTTAAGATTTGGAAAGCTATGGTTGAGAATGAATCAGGCAAAAGATTGAAGTGCCTGAGATCTGACAATGGCAGTGAGTTCTGCAGCCTCAAGTTCAAATGGTATTGTTTGAAACGTGGAATACGTAGGCAAAGAACGGTTCCAAGGACACCTCAGCAAAATGGAGTTGCTGAAAGGATGAACAGAACAATCATGGAGCATGCAAGATGTATGAGATTGCATGCTGGTTTGCCCTTATAGTTTTGGGCACAAGCTGTTGACACCGTAGTGTACCTGATTAACAGAGGACCCTCTACAGCTCTGGATGGTGGAATTCCAGAAGAGGCATGGACAGGTAAGAAGGTAGATCTCTCATATCTCAAAGTTTTTGGTTGTGAAGCCTTTGCGCACATAGATAAAGAAAATAGAAAGAAGCTTGATGCTAAGTCTATGAGGTGCACATTTATTGGCTATGGCTCAGATGATTTTGGTTACAGATTGTGGAATCTAGAAACTAAAAAGGTAATTAGGAGCCGTGATGTTGTTTTCAATGAAGGAGTGATGTATTGTGATCAGCTAAGGAAGCTGAATCAATCTGAGCAGAGCAATGGTGAATTGGATGAGGTAAAGTTCCAATATGAGCTCGTGGGAAAAATAAATAATCACTTGCAGGAAAACACAGAGACCAGCATCGGCCATATAGAGACTAACGTCGGCATGACAGGCACCGATGTCGGTCATGAAGAACTGAAGTCAGCCAGTAACAGGTCTGGAGGTGACTGAGGTCGGTCACTGTCAGAGAATTTGGGTGGACAGCGTGTTGTGAACGAGTCTCAGACACCCATCAGGAGGTCAGAAAGGGTGAGTAAGCCTCCAATTAGATATTCTCCTTCTTTATTTTATTTATTGTTAACTGATGGTGGAGAACCAGAGAGTTTTGAAGAAGCAATACAGGTGGAGTCCAAGAGTCAGTGGGAGCGTGGCATGGTTGAGGAGATGGAGTCCTTAAGAGAGAACCAAACATGGGATTTGGTTGAATTGCCAACTAGTAAGAGGACACTGAAGAACAGATGGACCTACAGGTTGAAAGAAGGTGAGAATGGACAGATGAGATACAAGGCCAGATTGGTGGTAAAAGGATTTGCACAAAAGCCAGGTATTGACTTTGGTGAGATTTTTTCTCCTGTTGTTAAGATGACTTCTATAAGGGTTGTATTGTCTTTGGTTGCTTTTGAGGATTTGCATCTTGAGCAGCTAGATGTTAAGACAGCGTTTCTTCATGGAGATTTGGATGAGGAAATTTATATGGAACAACCGAAAGGATTTGAGGTCAAGGTTAAGGAGAAGTTTGTGTGCAGATTGAAGAAAAGCTTGTATGGCCTTAAGCAAGCTCCTAGGCAATGGTATTTAAAATTTGACAGGTTTATGACTGAGCATGGCTATAGTAGTTGTCAATCTGACCATTGTGTGTATTTCAAGAGATTTGATAACGGTAGATATATTATTCTATTGTTGTATGTAGATGATATGCTAGTTGCAGGATCACACATGCAGGATATCTCTGAGCTTAAGGTGAAATTAGCTCAAACGTTTGCTATGAAGGATTTGGGAGCAGTAAAGAAAATCCTTGGCATGAGCATAAAGAGAGATAGGAAAAATCACAGGTTGATATTGTCTCAAGAGGATTATGTGGACAAGGTGTTGAAACGGTTCAATATGCAGGATGTTAAACCGGTAAGCACACCTTTGGCTGGACATTTTAAGTTGAGTAAGGAACAATGTCCTAATTCACATGATGAGGTAGAGTACATGAGTAAAGTTCCATATTCTTCCACAATAGGGAGTTTGATGTATGCAATGGTGTGTACTAGACCAGATATTGCCCAAGTAGTGGGAGTGGTAAATAAGTATATGGCCAATCCAGGAAAGGAACACTGGAAAGCAGTTTAGTGGATCCTTAGATATCTAAGAGGAACCAGCAGTAGGCACTTGTGCTATGGCGGTTCAAATACTTCTCTACATGGTTATGTAGATTCAGATATGGCAGGGGATTTGGTTGGCAGGAGGAGCACTACAGGTTATGTTTTTACTGTAGGTGGAACGGCAGTTAGCTGGATATCAAAGTTGCAGAAGGTTATTGCCTTGTCAACTACAGAAGTATATTGCAGTCACAGAGGCTAGCAAGGAGATGATATGGATGACACGGTTCATGGATGAGCTTGGTAGGGAGCATGAGAGTTGTAGATTGTATAGTGACAGTCAGAGTGCAATCCATTTGGCTAATAATTTGGCCTTTCAGTCAAGAACAAAGCACATACAGCTAAGGTACCATTTCATACGGTAGGTATTGGAAGATGGTGAGTTGAAGCTGGAGAAGATCCATACAGATAAGAATCCTATGGATATGTTAACCAAGCCGATTACTAAGGAGAATTTGAATCTTCATTCAACTTTTGTTGGTCTTCATGATTGAGTTGAAGATGGAGGAGCTAGAAGATGTTGATGTATAGGTACTGGTGCAGCTGTTTATCTCCAAGTGGGAGATTGTTAGGGTGTGGAGCCTAAAAATCTTCACCCATGAGTGCACTTAATAGTTTTGGGTCTACACAGTCACCGACGTCAGTCAAGAGCGACCGACGTTGGTCAGGAGCAGTCGAAGAGATGCCAACGTCGGTAGAGGATCGGCCGACGTCGGTCACAGGCAAGTAGGCAGGAACCAATGTCGGTTACCTGTGCGTCCAGAATCTATTTTCGAGGACAGAAGCGAGTGTTTGCATGATGAGTTTAAGTTTTAGTCTTAAGCTCACGTCTCTATCATTAGTAATATTATTTTTAGAGCCCTTGTTCAAGTGGCTTAACTATTTGTTGTAAGTGCATGCTCAAGTCTCCTAATTCTATATGTAGAATTAGATCTTCTTAGCTTATTGAAGAATTGGTATGTTGAAGAACAGTACAGAATTGAATCAATCCAGGTTTGTTGGAGTTGATTGTTCTTGAGAGAGATAGCTCTTGAGGAATAGAGATCTAGTGAGAGATCTATACATCTAGGAGAGATGTGGAAGAAAGAAGTTTCTTCAATTGTATTCCTTTTGTAAAGAGTTTGTTAATACAAGTTTTCAGGGTGGTTTCTTGTATCTCTTGTTCTTGTTATTTATCATTCTAGTTACGTGTCTATCTAATTTAATTCCGTGTATATTTCTTTCATAAGTGTAATCAATTGTTGGTTGATCCCCAACAAAATCTGTGCAAAATAATCCTCACATCTAGTATCAAAGAAATTTTTCGACTTGTAGGTAGATTTTGGAAAAAAAATTCAACAGTGGCTTTCTAGGAGCTACACCATTTATGAAAATATTTTTCCTTGCCTCTATTTTTTACACATTCATTTTAGGTTTGGATAAAGGTAAATACCCCTCAGTATAATTGTGGGAAGTACTTGCTCATAAGCCCTAAAACTCATTGTGAAGAGTACCATAGGACCCCCAAATTAGTTATCCCATTGACAGGCCTACCAATTAAAAAGGCAATAGCCCCATCTTGATTGATGAGTTTCTATCTATGAGGTAAACCAAGAGTTATTACTTAGGGGTAAATCTATGGCCAAAACTTTTATGGAGATCAGTACTTGTTCAGCTAGCATTGGTGGCCAGAGAGACTCCTTAAAACCCTTAGGTATCCAAATAGACTTGGGTCCTATATCTAACATAACAGTTTTAGAATACCAATAATAGAATGGTCATAATTGAGAATAGTTGGTAACCACGCACTTGTAGATAGGGTTTTGGTAGGAGCAACCAAGTGATAATCAGTTTTTTTTTTTAAGTAAAAATATATATATATATATATATATATATATATATATATATATATATATATATATATACCATATCTCTCCCTCTATAGTTCATTTTATTCTTAAAATTTCTTGGAACACCCAAAATGCCATTTGCACATTTTTTTCCTTGAGGGTCCATATCCAAATTCCACTTCTATTAGCCAAAAATCTCAATTTTTTATTTTTTTGAGTTTGTCATAACTTCTTTAGTTTTTTCCCTATTATTTCAAAACATTCCCATAGTTTTAATTTCCTTTTTATGTTTCTCTATCCCTTTTGGAAAAAAAATTCCAAATTTTCCATTATGATTCTGAAATTGCCCTTGCCCTCATCAATCCTAACCAAGAGGTGCAAAAAAACTAGTAAAAGTACATCTACCCCTTCCGATTGAGCCTGAATATAAAAAAAACCTCGTTGATTGTGTCTTAGATTGCATTTTTCTATCCATTTCAAAAAAATCATTAGTTATAGTATCCACCATGCAAGCACAAAAATCATGGATGAAGAAATAACAACATTGAAATCATAGGTCATTGAGTTAACCGATATGATGTGTGGACTAAATCAATAAAATGACCTTTTACTCAACAAATTATACAAGGAGTATTATTTAGAGAATAGTTTATCTTCTCCCCAAACATCACATGAGCCCAATATATACTTTCCAATGTTTAATGGTACATATCCTACATGATGGATATATCGAGCTGACTAATTCTTTAACCTTCATAATACTTATTATGTCAACAAAATCCCAATTGCTTCCTTCCACTTAGAACACAAAGCACTCCAATGGTACCATTGGTATCTCAAGTTGAATGATGAACCTGATTAGAAAACCTTTAAATCCTTACTTTTGGGCAAGTTTGTTCCTTTGTCATTCAAGGAATTTACAAGAGCTCTCTCCAAACTCCACAGATAGGCAACGTTCGTGATTATCAAATTAATTTTGAGAAACTAGTTAATCACATTGAAGGGTTATCAGATGACTTTTTCAAGAGTTGTTTTATTAGTGGCCTCAAAGAGCCAATCTGCTTTGAAACTTTTATGGCCCAATAACATTATGGACACCTTGGGTTTGGTTAACTAACTAGAAGATAAACTCTTAGCACAGTGTCAACCTCCAACTTTCCCACCTGTAAAGTACAAAGTGAACTAGTGACCAGCCACAACCGCACCGATCAAGTACCTTATTGAGGTAGAGATGTGGGATTTTAAAGATAAAGTATTATGTTATAATTATGATGACAAATGACTTAAGGGTCAAAGATGCATCACACAAAATCTCTACTTTCTAGATGTGGAATCACTACCAAAGTAGGACAACAAGCCCAATATCCAATAATTCTAGGATGCTCAAGTAGAATAAATCCCCTCAGAGGAATCAATGGATCAAGAGACTCAAACCAAGATATCTCTAAATTAACTAGCAGGTGTTACCACCCTTCAAACCATGAAGGTTAAGGAGTTATTTAAAAATACCCCTCACATAATCCTCATTGACTCTAATAGCACTCATAATTTCATTGATCCCCGCATTGCTAAGCATGTAAACTAATTTGTACACCCTTGTTCTAGATTTGAAATCATGATTGCTAATGGGGAAACATTGTCATGTAAAGATAAGTTTCAAAATATGCATATTATGATAGGCTATTATACTCTCCATTCAGATATGTTTTCCCTACCCTTAGGAGGATGTGATGTGGTCTTAGGGGTATAGTGGCTTTACATATTGGGACCTATTCTATGGGACTTATTTGAGATTTGTATGCAATTCATAGATAGTGTCCAGAATCATACCCTAAAATGGTTATTTCCTAGATCTACTCACCTCCTTAGTTTTCATCTTATGGAAAAGCTTTTGAATAAAGGCTCACATGGGGTCATTATCCAACTGCACTCTATCCAACTCCATCTCCCCATTACTACTAACTACCATGTTGATTTATAAGCCATCTTCAACAAGCATTCAACAATTTTTATAGATCTAATGGGTTTCCCTATTCATACCTTGAATATAATTGAATTTTACTCCTTTCAAGAAACATCGCACCCAACATCCAGCCATACCACTATCCCCATCTATAAAAGATTGAGATTGAGCAGCTAGTATAAGAACTCCTGAAGTCTAGAGTTATTTTCCCTAGCACCATCCCATACTCCTCTCCAATTATTCTTTTCAATAGAAAATATGGGTTGTGGTGTCTCTACATTGACATTCATGCCCTTAACCAGCTCACTATCAAAGATGAATTCCCAATTCCAATCATTGATGAGCTTCTTGATAATCCATAGGGAAAAAATTTCTAAAAATTAGATCTTCATTCAAGTTATCATTAGATTCGTGTGCACGTTGATGACATTCCAAAGATATCCTTCCACACTCATGATGGTCACTATGAATTCTTGATCATGCCATTTGGACTTATAAATGCCCCTTTAACATTTTAAGCACCAATGAATAAAATATTTTGGCCTTTCCTCCAACAATTTTATTTTGTTTTCTTTGATGATATTTTTATCTACATTCACACATGGGCTAAGCATATCTTGCATATTGACAAGGCATTAAAACTTATAGTATAAAAGCAACTATATGACAAGAAATCTAAGTGTTCCTTTGATCAAGATGAAGTTGAATATCTAAGGCACATGTTTTAGTTGATGGGGTCCGCATGGATCCAGAAAAAATTAGTGCCATACAACATTAGCCTCAGCCAACAACCCTTAAGAGCCTTCATGGCTTCCTAGCCCTTATAAGAGAGTACCTCAAGTTCATCAAGGATTATGGAAATATTATGGCTCCTTTGACCTCCTTATTTAATAAGGATGCATTCATATGGGATGTTGCAGCTGACCAGGCATTCGTGGCACTCAAACAAGCTATATATAGCACACCAATTTTAGACATGTCAGACTTCACCAAAATTTTCACCATTGACAGTGATGCCTATGCCAATGGCTTGGGTGTTTTTCTTCTCCAAGAGGGTCATCCCATTATTTTCACTAGCAAATCCGTTTCTAGATAAAATTTGGATTTGTCTACATATGAAAAGGAAATGATGACAATTTTGCATGCAGTATAAAAATGGTGGCCATACTTGGGAATCATTTTCACATTAAAAATTATCACTAGAGTTTGAATTTTTTCCTACAATAATAGGTCTCATCACCAGCATAATAGAATTAGGATAACAAAATCATGGGCTATGATTATGAGATCACTTACAAGAAGGGTAAAGATAATGGCATGGTAGATGCTCTCTCATGCACATTCAAGGACCAGACTTCCCTTTTTGTCAACTCCATTCCCATTTTGAACTAGTTGGAATATATACACTAAGGGTATTTAAATGATCCCTCCTTACACCACCTCATTCAACAATTGGATACTAACCCCTCTATAGTATCACATTATTCATGGGATGGCACTTCTCTATGATACAAGGGTTCTCAGGTGTTTCCCCGTAGTACAGACCTTCATCAGGCCATATTCTATGAAATCCATGCTTTTCCATTCAAAGGGAACTCGGTATTTCTCAAAATATATGAACAGGCATGTCAAAACTTCTTTTGAAAGGAGATGAAAGGGGAAATTAAATAGATGATAGCTGAATGCAATACCTACCAATACAACAAAGGTGAAATAATAATGGTTCATGGTTTGCTTAGGCCATTTTCCATTCCTACTAGGATCTGGATAGATATTTATATGGATTTCATTAAGGGGATCCTTACATATGGAGGAAAAATAGTGATCTTGGTCGTGGTAGACCACCTCTTCAGATATAGTCATTTTTGTTCCCTCAACCATCCTAATACAACCTCCATAGTCACACAAGTTTTCTTGGATCAGATCTTCCATCTTCATGGCATCCCTTCTTCAATCATATCCAATCATGATGCAACTTTCACTAGTCATTTATGAATGGAGTTATTCTAATACATAGGCACACAACTAAAGATGAGATATGGGTATCACCCCCAAATAAATGGCTAGACATAAATTATCAATAAATGATTAGAAACATTCCTTCATTACTTTGCTTCAAAACAAAAACAATAGTGGTAAAAGTGGCTTCCCTTCATAGAATGGTGGTACAATACCTCCTACCACACTTCTACTAAAATGACTCCATATGAAGTGGTTTAAGGTCAAGCACCCCCAACACTTCTCTTGTATACCCCTAATAATTCACTAGTTCAAGTGGTTGATACTACTCTCTGACATTGAGATCAGATTCTCATCACCCTACAAGGCAATCTCCATCTAGCATAGAAATAAATGAACTAGCAGGCTAATTAGCACCACTTTGAGTGCACCTTTCAACCTGATAATACAATTTTTCTTCATCTGTAGCGATACAAGTAATCATCCCTAAAACTAAATGGGCATCCTAAGCTTGCTCCAAAGTTATATGGGTCATATAAGGTTTTTTGGTAGATTGGGTCTATTTATTACAAGTTGGAGCTTATATGTTCCTCCTGAGTTCACCCAGTCTTTCATGTCTCCTATTTAAAGAAAGTTCTTGGAACCAACATCAAATTACAAATAGTTTTACCATAACTTGATAATGAATGCTCCATCATTATCGAACCAGAAGTAGTCTTGGATAGGCATACCCACCAACTTTACTCCCTCTCAATCATAGGAATCTTAATCTAGTGGCATGACATGCAACCAAAAGATGCAACATGGGAACCACTATT
This sequence comes from Torreya grandis, assembly GCA_037957365.1. Classification (NCBI taxonomy): domain Eukaryota; kingdom Viridiplantae; phylum Streptophyta; class Pinopsida; order Cupressales; family Taxaceae; genus Torreya; species Torreya grandis. The sequence continues at coordinate 517,941 of JARHVA010000441.1, forward strand.
AGAAATTCAGCAATGATTCCCACATCTAAAGGTTTGAGGACAAAACTTTTTCTAAGGGGGAGGGGATGTTAGGAACCCATGTCCTACCCTTCTCTTTGCATTATTAGTGTATTAGTCGTTATGGATGTATATGCTTTATAAGTCATCCCTTGAGCATATTTAAATTATCCCACATACATAGTAATTAGTAGTTTTTAGAATAGATTTAGTATTTAAGTAAGTGTTGAGTCCCACATCCATGAATATTATTGTATTGAGATTTCTCAAAGGAGGTTTCCCCTTCAAAGTGGCCTACGATCTAAAGTTTATTTTGGGTTATTTTCCAAAGTTCATTTCATTGTTCATTTCTTTTATGTAGTTCATAAATATATGAAAAAGGATCCTCACATTTTGGTTAGGGAAGAAACATGAAGAGCACACGTATCAGGTGTGAAAACCATCCTATAAAATATTTTGTAAAGGTTTAGGTGTAAAAGGCATTTCAAGAGCAAGTGGAGAGGAATTCTAAGAGGAGGAATTTTAAGAGAAGGCATTCCAAGATGTTCTATTATTTTATTATTCTGAGGAGGGTGTAGGAATAGAAAGAATTAAGTTGTAGCATTAGGTATCCTAGATGAAGTATGGCATAAAAAGGAATCTAAAATTATGTTAATTACATGTTGTAGAGAGGTATGGCTCCCTAAAAGGATGTGTTAGTTTGTTGATTTTATTATTTCTTCCTAAAGATAGGTATTCATTTGTTTCTCTAATTATTTATTTTTATTTTTTACCTAATTCATGTCTATAAACAAAGGGAGAGGCAGCCTCTAGTAGAGGAAGGCATATTACATAGACTTGGAGCTAGGGAAGGCACATGTTTGCAAAGAAGAGAGATGACATTTTTGTTGTTGGTCTTTGTTACATGCCATGGTTGGTTAGTACATTTGATTTTTTATTGGTTTATTTAAACTTACAACCTTTTAAGATAAATTTTTTATGTTGCATGAATGTTTAGGGAAAACACTAATTTTCTTAGTATTTAAATGACTAAAAGTTTATTAATACAAAATTTAATAAAGTGTATTTATTTTTTAAATATTTGCCTTAAAGTTTTCCTGGCAAATGGTTAATTTTGATTCTAAAAAATGACAAAATGAAGAAGCCTACAAATTTTTACTCTTGTCTGGTTAAGTGATCCACGCCATATGCAAAAATAATTTTGGTCAAAGAGATTGTAAAACTTGAAAAAAAAATTCCATGTTTTTTATTTAGTTTTACCAAAAAGGTTATTTAAATTTATCATAAACAATAAATATTTTGAAGTTGAAAATTCACAATAGTATCCATTTTTAGTGTAGAATCCATGTGCAAAATGATTGTTTTACAAAATCCTTTTAATTTTTTTTGAATTAATTATTTTAATGAAAAACTAGGTCAAACAACTAGTTTACAAAAATTGTTGTTGCCAGATTCTCAAAAATTAACAAATAAAAACCTTAGATTATGGAGCCATAAGATGCTTACAATATGTGTGTCTCATAATATTTATCAAATAGTAATTTCTAAGGAGACAAGGTCAAATGATGAACCTAATGACTATGATAAGTATCATCGAGAAGCTTTAGTGTTATTAAAACTTTCAATAGCTAAAAAATTAATACTAGAAGTTAAGAATGCACTATTTTATTTATTTATGAAAAAAAACTTACAACTAAATACTAGGCTTCTAAATTTAGAAGGGTATTTGATGCAAAGAATGGATCAACAATCTCTCTCTTGATCCTTATTTCTAAACAATCTTTTGACAAAGGTTCTTGAGTTATCTTTACTTCAAAGATTCACTATCTTGTTTGAATGATCCTAAGGTCTTATTCATACTCTTGAAAGTCCTATCACTTCTTTTATCTAACTCAAAAGTCACTTAAAGCTTAACTTACATCAAAGATAACTTCTTACCTTTCACTAGACATTCCTTGTAGCCTTTTTTGAGAATTTCTATTAGTAGGGAAGTGTACAGAAGAATTTGAGGAATATTTTTATTGACTTAGATACCCTCTATCAATATTGACTTATCAATGAAATTTCAAGTTCAAATTCACCATGGAAATCCTTTTTTATCCCTTCTTAGCTCTCTGTTAGGCCTAATTAGGCCTATTATGTCCCTAGTCACACGCAAATACTTGTAAATGTAAAGAACTATACCCTACTATCTCAAATCCTCAAAAATATCATGACACACATTTAAACCTATCCAATGACAAGTTTTGAGGGATTTCTACTAGTTCAAATGACTGGAAATGATATTTGTTTCCTTAAACCCTAGTTCAGGGTTAATGGCCACTGTATGCACCCAAGAGCACTTTATTTGCCTTCAAACATTTCTAACAAGGTTTCAAATGGATTTGAAAGTTTTATAAGGTATATATTGATACAATAGACCCTTCCAAACCAAAAAACTTCCACACCTAGGCCTCTATTCCTCTTTTTCACGTTGATCTTATTTTCACTTTATGTTTAGATACAGTCTGCAAGGTCTTTAGAGCATTGTATTGAGGGTTTTGATTTTAAAAAATGGTTTTATATCATGTCCAGGGTAAATTATCATTTGATAACCTCCACACATATTTTCCTTTCATTTATAGCCAACTTCAAAGCCTCTATTTATCCTTTCTACAAAGATATTAGTTTCACTCCATTCATAGTTATAGTTTACAGGTTATACAAGGGTTGTTTTAAAGATTAAGACTTCTCCAAAGGATTTTACACTCTTTCCACATTGTATAGGTAAATAATCCCACATACAATTTTTAATCTTTACTCAATCATATTAACACCTCTACCAAACACTTTCCCCTATACCCTATTCTTGTCTATCTTGAATAAACATAATCTCAATAGGGGCACACAGAATTATATGTAAAACATGTGAAAGAAAATAAATAATAAGCACAATACACTCAAATATCATGATATAAACTCACCCATATCAAGTTAGGCATCAAAAAGACCACTTTGGAAATCTTCATTCATTTTAGAAGTCATAACACAGACTTTTTTCATTGGTGTACACAGGATAACAGGGTGTAGACATTTTTCTCCAAACTAAAGATTCTCCTTTCATTATTTCTTGGGACCAGATGCCCTCCACCTTTGAATACAATTTAAAAAACTAAATTAGAACCCAAAATTTACATGTTTTATATCAAAACTAACTACTTTCCAACGCTTACTTGTAAGGATGTTTGTTCCTTGACACAAACAACAAAGTTGATCTTGTATACAAAAGTGACCCTTAGACCATGGTATGATCCATGGTGTCTTTATTCAAGTTTCCTAATCACTAAAAATTTCAAAACTTGGTGTCAATTCACCTATAACACCCTATGCTAAATTATTCAAATTTTCAAACTTGACAAAATGGCAGGAAAATCTAAATTTGAAAATCTAGACTATCCTAGCACTCATAAGTACTTGCAAAGCATTCCAAGGTGCCTAAGAAGAATCCTAACATATTTTTAAACATCATAAACATGCCAATTGATTACAAAATATTAGCCAATCCAAAATTTCTTGGACAAACATTAAATTGAGTCATCTAAGAAGGATGTTTTTACATCATACTCCTAGGGTGTGAAAGAAACTCCATGAAAGTTTGTCAACTTATTTTGATATCCTTATAATTCCTCTCTTTGGTTCTCTCCTTCTATGCAATAGTATACCCCTAAAAACCCAAGTCTTATGAGTATCACATAGACCTATTTGTGCTTTGACCAACTCCACCATATTTCTTTGAGGTTGATGTCTTACATAGTGACCTCCCACCTGATCATCTTTATCACCTAGTTCTTGTCCTACAACCATCCTACACATGAAACACATAGGTCAAACAAACCCATGGTTATCTCCTTACAAAACAAATTCTTGCTTTGAAATGATTCTATTGTCCATGTTTGGGTATGTTTCTTGTGGGAGTGTTGTTGTTGGTGTCATCTTTACTCCTTCAATGCCTTCAACCTCTTCAACCTCATTGTTCTCCTCTTACTATTGTGTACTCTTTAATTTCTCATTGACCCCTCTTTATATCACTAACTCTCTCAACATGACTAATTTCTCAACAAACTTTTTAAAAACTCCTAGTCTTATGTGAGGGACAAATGATTGGACAAGTTTGTAAGCAACTCCTTCATGCTAGAGGTAAAATCACTGAAGGGAGTGAATTAGTAATGCTAGATAATCCAAACATTAATTCTAATCCTTTCAAACCCTTGACCAAATAATATTATCATTCATGAAGCATACACATCATTTATATCAATGAACAAGAAAGATAAGCAAGATCACACACATAAAATAAGATCTATGTGGGAAACCCCCTTGGGGAATAAAACCCACTGAAAAATACAAAATTGACTACAATCTTATAATAACAAGATCCAAATTTAGACCAGCACCAACTAATCAAGGAACACCCATCCCTTAATTTAGTGAGACACCCATCCCATAAGGAGGAACAACCCATTACGCAACCAATCACCTACTCAGATATGTTGATCTAATCTCCACCTCTAATCTAATGTCTTCTACAGCTTATGATGTAATTCTATTTCTTGCACTCTTCTTCACCCTTCTATCTCTCTCAAATAGCCTCTAGGACTTACTCAATCACCCTCTTCTAGGCTTATTAGGTCTAATGACCTATGTGTTCATCTTTATTAACTTGATTAGATAAACATGTCTGATCTTTACCACACTATGATGGTATTCATTGACCTATACCTTCTCTTCTAAAGGTTCTCTCCTTCACTAAATTCCACACTTGATCAACTCTATTCTCTCTTTTAACTCATCACACACCCTCAAACTTGCTCATACAAGCAATGCATCCAAACACCCCTTTTGGATCACTCTAGGATTCTTCACTCATCCTCAATCTACTCTATACTTTAGTCTTTCCACTTATCACACTCCCTCTGATCTCTTTTCTTCATCTCTATCTTCTGCTCTCTCAACACATTCACATCCAAGTCTAGAAACCATTATCTTGGTCTTCACTCTTTATAGAGTCTTCATGAATATCAACTTCTAGGTTGTCCATAATACGTATCTTAACCCTTAAGACTTCTATCATGCTAACACATAGCTCAATACCACCCTTACAAGTCAAATATAGCATCCAAGGGTCACACTTAAGTAGCTATGTCTTTCAATTAGGCCTTAGTAGCCTTTATAGGTCTCATGGAGACCTATTACCCCTTTATCACTTCATCAAGAAAATTAATAACAAAATAATACTTTTAAATGTATGGGTCCACTCCACATGACTTTTTGACATCTTTAGGTGATTACTCCTACCAAAACACTCTTTTGCTAAAGCACAAATTGCTTAAACAATATTTTGTACACAAAAATACCATGAATGAATTAATATCCAAATTTAAATTTAAAAAAATTTATATATATAGATATTCAAACCTCCAAACCAATTTTAATAGATATCCCTTAAAATTATCTTTAACTTGGCCTTTCAGACCATTATCAAATTCTACATATATCAAAAGTTATAGTTTAAATAATACAAACTAGTTTTTCCTTTGTTAATTTGAATATTCAAATTCCAATGGTCACTGTGCAAATACAAAACATCTGAAACTTGGCATCATCTCATGTCCCTTAGAAACTTTGAACAAATACACTCCATCAATCTCCTCATGAGATTCCTATCTTTAACTCTTTAATCATTGACCATTGATCTTTGACATAAACATCCATAATTAAGACATTTGGCACCCTCGTGTGCCTTCTAAGAATTGACTATTTGACTTGAAATTCACCATAGATCTCCATCTACATGAACACCCACATGTCATTGATCTTCTATCAAATCAATGTGATTGAGACACATGTCACTAGCACACACAATCTCAAGAACCTTTGACATAATGACTTCACGCATGTCATTGATCTCTATCTATATAAACATATGCTCACCTTTAGATCTTAATCTATCATATTAGATTCTTTCCATTATATCTTTTGAATGCTCATCATTAGATCTCCAAAATTTCCAAATTAGTTGAGTATGGAAACTTGTAGAATTTTCCTCGAAAGCCAACTTTATATTGCCATAACTTTTGCTAGACATCATGTCTAAACCTAAAATTTGAACCTCATGGTCACCTCTCATAGGGGAATCCATTAATATATCAATTTTCTCTTGAAACCTTCACATGTGTTAAATATGACATCATCAAACTGCTTACTTAGCCTTATCTGCCAAGATGACTACTTGAACCTAGAACTTCATATGACTATTCTGATGAATTCCATTCACTTCCATAAGAATTCTAAGAACTCATATCACCTTATAGGGTCTCTAAAACATGTCCAAACTATCAATAACATCCATTAATTACCTCACTAAGTCAAACACTGAATAAACATGCATGAACACTAAAACATATTAAAGTACACTTTGTCATTGTCATTCTGGCACAAATGACACCTTATCAACATTCTTTGCCACCTTGGAGACATAATTGACAACTCTCCAATAATATCCCCATTTATCATTTATGTCAACACCAATAAAAATCTTATGCTCAGACTCTATCTCTCTCTTCAAGCACTTTTTCCCCCTTTGACATAATGATAAAGTGGGATCATTCTGATCTTGAGGACCTAAAAAAAATTCAAGGACCAATAATAAGAAAGGACCACCTATGAGAGATGATACAAACTCCCCCTAGAATTATGCATACCTCTTCTTACGTTGAGATTCTCAAACATGCTTCATGACTACACTCGTCTTTGATCATACAAAGCTCTATGAACATAAAACATAAAAGAGCAATATAAACTGCTTAAACTTACCTTGAAAACATTAAGAGGGACTCCCCCTTACATTATGCACATCTCTTCAAGCCTCTCAAACTATTTCAGTTAACTTCCTCTAACTCCATGATCTATTTGAAAAGTCATCTTCAACAAGTCTTCTTAACCAATTATATTTTGACATCTAGAAACCTCCATACTCTACCTGGAGACCTTTAGGACCAAAATCCCTAAATATACCTTGAGCACACATACTTGCTTCTCCACAAGAAATTTGTCTCCTAAGAATCATAGGTAGAGACACCCTATCCCAAAATGTCATAGAACAATGTGAAACTAGGAGTTTCCCACAACTCCTTATATTCCTTCTCCTTTTTGGACATCTTGTAGCTATAGAATTAATTGTCCTTATTTTTCTTCTTAGGCTTAAGAGAAATAACTTGTTCATATAATAAAACATTCTCCTTCTCTTCTAAGCTTGAATTGACAATACATGGAGACAAAAAATATTCATGACATACCTCATCACTAGAAATTGACAACTGATGTTATTCACATGAAACTTGTTTAACAATATCATGATGTTCACTTATATCTATACACACCTCAGGACTAGCCTCAACTAGCATCTTGGTCTTCTCTTTGAGCTTGTTCTCTTCATTCACAACATGAGTAGATAATGAGAGATCTTATCATTCTTCAACCTTTGTAGCATTATCCACCATAGCAAATAGACCACTTGGAACTATAGACTCATCATGACTCACACTTTCCACTTTTTGTTTCCATGAGTTAACTAGCCTTCTTCCTTGCACTCTAGGAGTTTGATTAAACTTGTTTTGACTTCATAAGCTTTGCTTTCAAAACCTAATAATGTGACCAATCTTCTCATAGTTGTAGCAAACCACTCTTTTTAAAAGAAACTCAACTTGTCTTACTTTATTTAGACAATGTTTTACAAAGTGCCCCACATCATGACAGTTAAATCATTCAACCTTGCTTACAACACTTGACTGATAATTCCACTCATTCTTAGCAAGTCTTATACAATCTCTAGTCCTATGACCAAATTGATTAAAAGTGTAACAATAGCCATTGAATTTGGCATACCTCATGGCATTTGGTTAATTGATCTGATTTGTCTTCATTCTATCAACATCTTCATTTCATGATTGATTGTTGACCCTCAAGGTCTGATTGTCTTTATTCACATTAGTCTTCACCTTGTATTGAGTTCCATTCTTTTGTTTTCCTTTGTAACTAAGTCTAGTTCTATCACTAACATGCTTTAGACTATTTATAATGTTGTATAGATCACTTGAACTCTTTTCAAACATCACAAATGGTTTCATCTTACTATATGTCTTTTTTAACTCAATTTGTAATGACTCATTTTCAACCACATATCTTGAATACTCATCTTCTTTAGCTTTCAAGCGTGTAAACAAGATTTCTAATTGATAACAGAGATGTTTGACTATATATTCATGCTCCTTGGTGTCTTCATTCATTCTTTCCTCAAACACACTAAATTTATCTTCGTAGTCCTTTATTTGAGACTTCATCTTCTTGTTAATCTTCTTCTCAATCTTCAGTTCTTCTTGAGCAATCCTCAATTCAGTCTCACAGTCCTTGTCTTCTTCATTATCTGTATCAATCTAAGTAGACTATTTTTTATATGAGCACTTCTTTCCTCAGCCATGTAGAGGACTTCATATTCACTATCAAACTCAAAATCATTGTCTTCACTCTCATCTAATGAGTTGCAATCTTTATTGGTGTAGAGACTCTTCTTGTTTTTGAAAGACTTCTTCTTATTGTAAAAATTTTTGAATATTTTCTTCCTCTTATCAGACCTAAATGTCTTCTTGCATTCATCTTGGCTTTCACCATGCTCTTCATCATCATTATTCTTATGCTTATGAGGGTACTTGTTAGCAAAGTGTCCTACTTTTCCATAATTGAAACATTTGAAGGGTAGATTACCCTTATACTTCCCTGCACCTATTTTTAGTTTACTTGTAAACAAAGTTATTAGTTCATCATAATATATATCATCATACTTAACTTCCTTACCTTGAGTTCTTTTCTTATTTGACTTCATTTATGTCTTGAATGTTGCTTCCTCTTTTGGTAGTTTGTCATCATTGACTCTCATCTCATAGTCAGTAAGGATGCCATGCAATTCATCCATCTTCATCTGAGTAAGATCATGACTTTCTTATATAGCAGACACTTTAGAATCAAACTTAAGGGAAAGAGACCTTAATATCTTTTGTACAATAGTATCTTCTTTAATATTCTCTTCAAGACCTCTGATAATGTTTACAATCTCATCAACTGTCTACAAAAAGGATGCCACATAATATTCTTCCTTCATCTTGAGACTCTCAAATTATCTTCGGTGAGTCTAAAACTTGGCCAACTTGACCTTTGAATCCCCTTCATAAATGATCTAAAATTTTTCCCATTTCTCTTTGGTAAATTTACAATGAATTCCCTTGATGTACTTAGTCTCTGAAAGACCACAAGTGATGGCATTCATTTCTTTATAATTGCTCTCATACAGCTTCTTATTAGTTGTACTAGTCAGAGGGGTTGGGGGGATAAATATCCATCCACAATAGATTGACAAATTTAAAACCCTATTGACATGATGTAGGTATTCATCATTTCACTCCAAAAAACATAATTGGACCCATTTAACATTGATGATTGATTTGTAGAGAAACCTTGCATCTGTTGATTTGCCATATTATACCTTGGATCACCTTCAAGTGGTTAAACTTGCAATGAAGGTCCTACTTTGATACCAATTATTAGAGGTGCAATCACTGAGAGGGGGGTGAATTAGTGATTCTAGATAATCCAAACTTCAATTCTAATCATTTCAAACCCTTAACCAAATAACATTATCATTCATGAAGCATACATGGCATTTATAGCAATGAACTAGAAAGACAAGCAAGATCACACACATAACACAAGATCTATGTGGGAAACCCTTTTGGGGAATAAAACTCACTATAACTTGAAAAATGGACTACAATCCTATGATATCAAGATCCAAATTTAAACCAACACCAACTGATCAAGGAATACCCATCCCTTAATTTAGTGAGACACCCATCCCACAAGGAAGAGCCAATCTCCTAGGAAACTAAGCACCCACTCAGCTACCTTGATCTGATCTTCACCTCTGATATGATGTCTTCTACACTTGATGATGTAATTATCTTTCTTTCACTCTTCTTCACCCTTCTATCTCTCTCAAACAACCTCTAGGGCTTACTCGCTCAATTAGCCTCTTCTATGCTTATTAGGTCTAATGACCTATGTATTCATCTTTATCAACTTGATCAAATAAACATGTCTAATCTTTGTCACACTCTGATGGTCCTCACTAACATGTATCTTCTCTTCCAAAGGTTTTCTCCTTCATTGAATTCCACACTTGCTCAACTCTACTCTCTCTTTCAACTCATCACACACCCTCAAACTTATTCATCTAAGAAATGCATCCAAACACCCATTTTGAATCATTATAGGCTTCTTCACTCATCCTCAATCTAATTTATACTTGAGTCTATCTACTGAGCATATGTTAGGTTGTGGAGCTAAAAGCTTCACTGATGCAAACAGGAGAGGAGGTTGCTGAGTGTAAGAACAACCGACATCGGCATGATCAACCAATGTCGGTCATATTTAGTGCACAGGGCAACCGACATCGGCAAGAGTTGACTGACGTCAGTCACCTCCAGACAGACAAGGACCGACATTGGTCACCTGTGCGGTTCCAAAACTATCAGTTTCACAGACAGTTTGTTAATGAACCGAGTGTTTACATGTTAAGGACTAATTTTAGTCTAGAGCTACAGGTTTCTAGTTATTGTAATTAGAAGTCTAATTAGTGTATGCATTGGATCTATATAATAGACTCATGGGCTATATTGTAAAGGTGTAGACTCTCAAGGATTCTAGAGAATCAGAAGAGTTCTATCCAAGGAAGAAGACTTCTTCTGGGTGTGTATGATCTTGGTCGGTAGGTGTTGCAAGGCCAGGTTTGAATTGCAAGTTGTTGCAAGTTCATGAGAGATCTACATGGTAAGTAAGATCATTTGAGTTTCAAGTATTTTGTGTGTGTTTGATCTAGGTTTACAGGTGTTGTAAAACCAAGTTGATTTGAGATCAACAACATAACTGGTAAGCAAGCTCATGGGAGATCTACTTGGAGTATGGATTATACTCAGACCTTGAGTATTTATACGCAGTCGGACTTGAGTATGTTTGTATACTCGGTGGTACTGGCAGTAGTGATACTGACTGGTTGGAGGTGAACAGCAACTCTGTGTTTGGGTTGTTTATTGTGACCGTATTTGAGGAGAGTGAACTCTTGAAGTAGAATTATTGTACACTTGGTGTGGGAAGCCTAGAAGGTGTGGAAGAGTGTGGCATCTCTTCATTGTAATTCTTTTCTGTAAGGAGTATTAATATAATTAGGTATTGTCTCTCATATTTTGTGTTCTTTGTGAATTTCTAGTTACTTGTGCATTCTGGTTAAATTCTGTGTTTAGTTGTTTATACAAAGGTAATCAATTGTGTGCTCCATATTCCCATCAAGTGGTATCAGAGCTAAGGTTGCAGGGACCAAGTTTGTTTTTGATTACAGGTCACTCTCAGGGGTTTTTGATTGAGTGGGAGTATAGCAATGGTAGAAGAAAGTATGGAGGAATTCAAAAACAAGAATGATCAAATACGGTGTTATGGAAAGAAAGAGCAGGTAAAGAAAGATTGCTGGTTGGTAGAAGATCAGCATGAAGGAATTGAAGAAGTAGATGTTGTAGGTGTTGTTGCACAGGATGCTCTGGTATGTTCCTTGGATAAAGTAGAATCTTATTTTATAGATTTTGTTTCCTCTTTCCATGCATCCTGAAATAGAGTATTTTTCCATGTTAAGGTCTTTGGAGACTTTGGAAAGATTTATTTAGGGGCTGGTGAGCCTTGTCAAATTGGTGGCAAAGGTGTAGTGTGGCTGAAATTGCAGGCAGCCAACACATGGGTGTTGATGGATGTCATGCAGGTCTCAGTTCTGAAGATAAGGCTAATTGCTTTAGGAAAGTTGGGTGATGAGAGATGCACAGAAACTCTCATAGTAGATGCACTTGAATTAGCAGGTGGTAAGAAAGTAGGTATCCTTTATCTATCTACTTATATTACTGATTCTCCTTTTGTTGTAAAGACATGGCTTTGTAGGCTTGGTCACATGAGTAAGAAGGAGATGCATGTTCTTAAAAGGAAGTCAGATGTTTTTGACAGACTTAAGAACTAGAAAGCCTTGGTGTTTATGGAGGAGATGATGAACAGAGATCAGTGGATAAGGTTGTGTAACTCTGAGTAGAGAAATTTGGATAGGGTTTTGATCCAAAGAGAGCTCGCGGGTAAAAAGTCATCACTCACAGGAGAACACAGGTACCGGTGTCAGTCAGGTGAGAATCGATGTCAAATAGATAGATGCTAATGTCAGTCATGTGCAGACCAGAGCCGATGGTGTCAGGCAGGGTAAGACTGATGTCAGTAACATGGACACCGATGTTGGTCAAGGAACCAGTGTCGGCAGTTAGGACAGTTGCATGGAACTGACGTCGGTCAGATGCAGACTATGTGGTGACCGAGGTCGGTCACTAAAATTGATTTTGGGTGGACAACAAGCTGTCAAGGAGTCTCAAACGCCCATATGGAGGACTAAAAGGGTAAGTAAGCCTCAAATTCGTTATTCCCCTTCTTTATACTAGTTTCTCACTATAGAGTAGGAAGGATCCAAGAAACAGTGGGAGCATGGCATGGATGAGGAAGTTGATTCCTAGGATGCAGAACCAAATGGGAGATTTGGTAGGGTTGCCAACTGGAAGAAAGCACTGAGAGATGAATGGATTCCTTGGTTAAAGAAGTGTGGGAATGGATACATGAGATGGAAGGTTAGGTCATATGGTCTTGAGGAAGCTGTAGGATAGTGGTACAGGGTTTGATAGGTGTATGACAAAGCATGGCTTTAGTCATTGTCATTATAACCATTGTGTTTTTTTCACTTTACCAAGTTGGATAATGTTTGCGACATTATCCTGTTACTGTATGTTGTGTGTTTGCTAGATGCAGGGTCACACATGCAGGGAGTTGTTAAACTAAAGGTAAAGTTAGTTCAATGGTATGTCATGAAGAGTTTGGGAGCAGCAAAATTATTTGGCATGAGTATCTAGAGACATGGAAGGTCACAGGTTGACTTTGTCTTTGGATTATTGTGTGGATAAGGTAGTGGCGAGGTTCAAGATGTAGGATGCAGAACCAGTTAGCACACCTAAGGATGGACAGTTCTCCAGAATAGTGTCCTGATTCACATGATGAGGTTAAGTACATGTGTACTAGACCTGAGTTGCCTAAGCAGTGGGTGTTGTCAAAAAGTTCATAGCCAATTCGGGAAAGAAACACTGGAGGGCAGTTCAGTGGATTCTTAGGTATCTGAGAGGGACCAGCAGCAGGTATACATGCTATGCAGGGTCAGGGAATTCTCTACATGGGTATGTAAATTTGGATGCGACAGGGGATTTGGATGATAGGTGGATCACCATAGGTTTTTTGGTAGTTAGTCTTCAAGGTTGGACTTAAAGAGGGATACAAGCCAGGATACAGATTAGACATTGTACAGGTACAGGTATAGGTGTAGCTATTTATCTCCAAGTGGGAGATTGTTAGGTTGTGGAGCTAAAAGCTTCACTGATGCAAACAAGGGAGGAGGTTGTTGAGTGTAAGAGCAACTGATGTTGGCATGATCAACCGATGTTAGTCATATTTAGTGCACAGGGTAACTGACATCAGTAGGAGTTAGCCGATGTCAGTCACCTCCAGACAGATAGGGACTGACGTCAGTCACCTGTGCGGTTCTAGAACTATCAATTTCACAGATAGTTTGTTAACGAACCGAGTGTTTGCATGTTAAGGACTAATTTTAGTCTAGAGCTACGGGTTTCTAATTATTGTAATTAGAAGTCTAATTATTATATGCATGGGATCTATATAATAGACTCATGGGTTGTATTGTAAAGGTGTAGACTCTCAAGGATTCTAGAGAATCAGAAGATTTCTATCCAAGGAAGAAGACTTCTTCTGGGTGTGTATGATCTCAGTCAGCAGGTGTTGCAAGGCCAGGTTTGAATTTCAGGTTGTTGCAAGTTCATGGGAGATCTACATGGTAAGTAAGATCATTTGAGTTGCAAGTATTTTGTGTGTGTTTGATCTAGGTTTATAGGTGTTGCAAAACCAAGTTGATTTGTAGGTGGCATCAAGATCAGGGAGATCAAAAACATGACCAGTAAGCAAGCTCATGGGAGATCTACTTGGAGTATGGATTATACTCGAACCTTGAGTATTTATACTCAGTCAGACTTGAGTATGTTTGTATACTCGATGGTACTGGCAGTAGTGATACTGACTGGTTGGAGGTGAACATCAACTCTGTGTTTGGGTTGTCTATTGTGACCGTATTTGAGGAGAGTGAACTCTTGAAGTAGAATTACTGTACACTTGGTGTGGGAATCCTGGAAGGTGTGGAAGAGTGTGGCATCTCTTCATTGTAATTCTTTTCTGTAAGGAGTATTAATACAATTGGGTATTGTCTCTCATATTCTGTGTTCTTTGTGAATTTCTAGTTACTTGTGCATTCTGGTTAAATTCGGTGTTTAGTTGCTTATACAAAGGTAATCAATTGTGTGCTCCATATTCCCATCAGCATACTCCCTCTGATCTCTTTCCTTCATCTCTATTTTCTATTCTCTCATCACATTCACATCCAAGTCTAGAAACCATCCATGATTAAGACATTTGGCACCCTCGCATGCCTTCTAAGCATTGACTATTTGAATTAAACTACACCATTGATCTCTATCTACACAAACACCTATGTGTCATTGATCTTCTATTAAATCAACATGATTGAGACACATGTCACTAACACGTGCAATCTTAGGAACCTTTGACATAATGACTTCACATATACCATTGATCTCTATCTATACAAACATATGCTCATTATTGGATCTTTGTCTATCAGATTAGATGTTCATCATTAGAAATTTTTAATGCTCACCATTAGATCTCCAAAATTTCCAAATTGGCTAAGTATGGAAATTTGTAGAATCTATCTAGGAAGCCAACTTTGCATTGCCATAACTTTTGTTATACATCATGTCTAGACCTGAAATTTGAACCTCATTATCACCTCTCATAGGGGAATCCATCCATATATCAATATACTCTTGAAACCTTCACACATGTGAAATATGACATCATCAAACTATTTACTCAATCTTATCTACCAAGATAAATACTTGAACCTAGACCTTCACATGACTGTTCTAATAACTTCCATTCACTTCTATAAGCATTTCAAGTACTCATATCACCTTATAGGGTCTCTGTAACATTTCCCCACTATCAATAACATCCATAAATTACCTCACTAAGTCAAACACTGAAGAAACATGTAGGAACACTAAAACATATTGAAGCACACTCTGTCATTATCATTCTAGCACACATGACATCTCATCAACATTCTTATCCATCTTGGAGACATCATTGACAACTCCCTAATACTTCATGTGTTCATTAAAGAATAACACATCCTATTGGTCTAAGGTTAAAAACTCCTTATTGCTTGCTTTCAACTCCTCAAGATGTCCTTAAACTATCGAATTCTCTTCTTACAATGGCTTGGTATCTTGTACTAGCTTGTCTCCTTATTGGAACCTATTGTCAACTATCATGTTTTTGTCCTACTTACTAAAGTTAACTTCGTTGGGAAAGTATTTCTTCTCTCCAAACATCATTACACTACATGGTGTCTCTCTCCATGCATTGTCCTTCAATGGTTTTAATGTATGTTTGCAGCCATCCTCTCTATGTTGTAGGTGTTAGCTCTCCCATCATGAAAATATCTCTTATAATACTACCATGATCTCCCAAGAGTGATGTTAAAACATTAATGGGAATGACATCACATAATATTCTATCCTTTTACCCACCTATCGACAAGTCTACATAGCTTTGTTCACTCACTAGGACTTGGTGACTATTTTGGATCCAAGAGACCTTGTATGGGCTTGGATATTTGCCTATTTTTAAGCCTATTTTAGACACAATCAAATAATATAATAATTTATCCATACTACCATAGTCAACTATAACTTTGCAACACTTACCTTTACTCTTGTACATGGTTTGGAACAATGTCTTTCTTTGTGGTGGTTCTCTCTCCTCTTGGTTGGTCTTTAAAAGGACTCTCTTCATCAAGATTTCACCTATTTCAAGATCCTCCACATAGTTAGGCAATGATCTACACTCTCCTCTTCTTATTTTACCACCTGGTTTCTACTCTCACTCTAAGATCTGCCACTTTACACATCTTCAAGACACTCATAAGACCTATGCCCTGCAAACTTGTTGCACTTGAAGCACTGGCCTGCAAACCAACCATTACCACTTCCTCTACCATATGATCTTCCACCTATATTTCCATAACCACCTATATTTGATTAACTTTAACCCTATGAATTGATTCCCACTTATTTTACTTGACCTTGCCATTGACCTCCATTACTTGGTTTCCCTCTTCCTTCTTGTTGGCCTCTACCTCGATAGCTTCTACCACCTCTACCTTTATTCAACTAACTTTTTCTTATTCAAAAATTTTCCTTCTAACCTCAAGGTCGAATGATAGGCCTCCTCAACTATCCTAGGTGCCAAAATACTCAAATCATCTTGAATGACAAACTTCAAGCCATTCATGTACCTGGAAACCTTCTCAGCATCCTTTTCAATGTGTCCTGCTCAAATGGTCAACTTGTAGAAATCTGACATGTACTCTTTCACTATCATATTATTTTACCTCAAGTTTTGTATCCTCTTAAGAAAATGGTTTTGATAATCCTTAGGCATGAACTTGCCTTTAAACTTGGCCACCATTTTGTCCCATAACCTTATCTTATATTTGCCTCTTCTTCTTCTCTCTTCTTGGATACCATCCCACCACAAGGATGCATGGCCCTTCATCTTTGTTAATATAAAATTCACCTTCTTATTATGCTTTACCTCTTTTTAATCTAGTTAATTATCCATGGTTGTGATCCAATCCACTAATTCTTCCACATTAAGAATGCCCTCATACATGGGCACCTCCATCTTGGGCTTTAAAGTCACCCCAAGTACTAATCTTATGAATCTCTCTTCAACTCTTCCTTAATATCCTTAATTTGATACTTATTCATGATTAATCTCATCTTCACCATCACTAACATCACCTCTATTTATCTCTCTTCATTATGCCAACTCTATGGCTTATAATCTTGCCTGCAGGTTCCTCATTGCAACCACCAAAGCAACCACTACTTGCAACCTCCTTTGGGTTTCTATTGATGCTTATAATCCTATACCTTCCATGTTTATTTACTATTTTCCCAAGATATCCTAGGCTCTGATACCAAATGATGTAGAGGATGGATCAATAATCTCTTTCTTGATCCTTGTTTCTAAGCAATCTTTTGACAAAGGTTCTTGAGTTATCTTTACTCCAAAGATTCACTATCTTGTTTGAATGATATTGAGGTCTTATTCATAATATTTATATTCCTATAATAACTCATAAGTAACTCCAATCTTCAACTTACATCAAATTTAACTTCTTACCTTTCACTAGACATGCCTTGTAGCCTTTTTTTTAGAATTTATGTTAGTACAAAAGTGATGGGTGTCATCATCCCCTTCATTTAATCAACTTTCTGTTGATGTCATATTTAACCAAGGCTGTGTCTAAAGCTATATGTAACAAGAAGAATTGTATCAATTTAGTAATTGAATGGAGGTATTTGTATTTTTTTTTTATTTTGGGGGATTTTTAATGTCTTAAGTATTTCTTGGTTAAAACCTTATTGGAATCAAACTATGCAAATCTGCCAGAAATAAACACACACTGCAAAAATGAAATAGATTGCTGGAAATAAACACACATTGCAAAAATGAAATTGATTGCTGGAAACAAACACACATTGTAGAAATGAAATAGATTGCTAGAAACAAACACACATTGTAGAAATGAAAAAGATTGATAGAAACAAACACACGTTGCAGAAATGAAAATTTAATCTAAAACGCCTATAGGAACAAATTTACAACAAATCTTAACTTTAAGGAGTTGGAAGCATTTATAAATTTAACAAAGTTACCTATTAACTTTTGTGAATAGAAATATAAATACCAACAAAAATGAAGATCTTGGTTCTTTGGAGGAGTCGGCCCTTGCTCCGCCTAGAACAGGATTTAAACAATTTAATTTGCTTTCAAAATAGAAATGGCTATTTCATTGATAAAATGTTATGTATTACAAATTTACTAATCTATCCTTTATCTCTCTATTCTTCAATGATTTTCCCTATCTTCTATATTCTATATCTATATTTTTTTTACTAAATTCCCAGGTCTGTATATATAGATGCTTTGATGGTTGTAATTGTTTCATAGATACGATGGAACTGAATCATGCCTAGAATAGATGTTGAATCAAGATGTGGCTGGATGTCCAACTGTGTGATAAATGTCTTGATTTTGCAAGTTCAAAAAATCAAGAATCTATTCCTAATTTAATGGGATCATTGATCTGACAGATCGCCAGCCATTTGGAATAGATCCTCATTAGTTCCATATCTAGCTACAAAAGTTTTGGAGCTTATCTGTAGGAGTACTGAAGCTAAATATAGAGTTCTAGAGCTAAGTCTAAAAATGTGACAACTTGAAATAGTATGGTGGAGTTTCAGAACTAACTATGATGGTTCTGGAAATGATTCTACAGGTTTCAAAACTAACTATGATGATTCTGGAACATATTCTATAGGTTTTGGAACTAATCTGAATTGAGTCCAATGCTTCCAAAAACATGCAATCCACTTCATATTTGTTCTTTAGCCTGATGATGACCTATTTTATTGCAAAACTAGAATTTTCCAACACACTTGTTAGGAATTATAGGTCTTTTAAAATGTTAGAATCACAATCAACAAAAGATGGATAATCACATCCTAACTCATCTTAGATCAAAATAAAAGTTACAAAATTCAATCAAACTTAATAGAAAGAGAGAGTAAGATGAGGTCATCTATTATACATTTATTAGGCATATCCCGGCCTCATCAAAAAGTGTATGGAAGAATTTGAGGAATCATTTTATTGATTTAGATACCCTCTATAAATATTGACTTCTTAGTGAAATTTCAAGTTTAAATTCACCATGGAAAGCCTTTTTCTATCCCTTCTTAGCTCTCTGTTAGGCCTAATTAGGCCTGTTAAACCCCTAGTTACACACAATTACTTGTAAACGTACAAAACCAAACCCCATGATCTCAAATACTTCAAAATATCATTATATATATTTACACCTATATAATTATAAGTTTTTATGGATTTCCACTAGTTTAAATGACTGGGAATGATCTTTGTTTCCTTAAACCCTAGTTCAGGGTTAATGGCCACTATATGCACTCAAGAGCACTTTATTTGCCTTAAAACATTTTTAACAAGGTTAAAAGGGATTTTAAAGTTTCCTAAGGTTTTTATTGATACATCACACCCTTCCAAACCAAAAAAATTCCATACCTTGTCCTCTGTTCATCTTTTTC
The DNA here is from genome assembly GCA_037957365.1 of Torreya grandis. Taxonomy (NCBI): domain Eukaryota; kingdom Viridiplantae; phylum Streptophyta; class Pinopsida; order Cupressales; family Taxaceae; genus Torreya; species Torreya grandis. The sequence goes on from JARHVA010000441.1 coordinate 537,467, forward strand.
ACGTTGATCTTACTCTCATTGTATGTTCAGATACAGTTTGCAAGGTCTTTAGAGCATTATCTTGAGGATTTTGATTTTTTTTTTTTTAATTATATTTTTTCCAAGGTAAATAAGCATTGAATCACCTACAAACATATTTTCCTTTCATTAAGAACAAACTCTAAAGCCTCTACTCATTCTTTTTATAAAGATGGTAGTTTCACTGCATGCATAGTTACAGTCTACATGTTATATAAGGGTTGTTTTGAATATTAAGACTTATCCAAAAGATTTTACACTTTTTCCATGTTATATAAGGCTTGAAACAATCACAAATACCCTTTTTAGTCTTTATTTAGTCATCTTAACACCTCTGCCAGACACTTTCCCCTATACCATATTCTTGTCTATGTTAAACAAACATAATCTCAATAGGGGCACACATAATTTTATGTAAAATATATGAAAAAAAACATAATATACTAAAATATCATGAAATAAAATCATCCATATCAAGTTAGGCATCAAAATCACCACTTTGGAAATCTTCATTCATTTTAGCAGTCATGACATAGTCCTTTTCCATTGGTGTACACAGGATAACAGGGTGCAGACATTTCTCTCCAAACTAAAGACTCTCCTTTCATTATTTATTGGGACCATATACCCTCCACTTTTTAATAAAATATCAAAATTTAAATGAGAAACCAAAATTTTCATGTTTTATATCAAAACTAACTACTTGTTAATGGTTACTTGCAAGGGTGTTTGTTCCTTGACACAAACAACAAGGTTGTTCTTCCATAGAAAAGTGACGCTTGGCCCATGGTATAATCCATGGTGTCTTTATTCAAGTTTTCTAATCACTAACACTTTTAAAACTTGGTTCCAATTCTCCTACAACACCCTTCTTATGCTAAATTATTCAAATTTTCAAACTTGACAAAATGGCAAGACAATCTAAAGTTGAAAATCTAGACTATCCTAGCACTCCTAATTACTTAAAAAGCATTCCAAGGTGCCTAAGAAGACTCCTAAAATATTTTTCAACATCATAAACATTCCAATTGATTACAAAATATTGGCCAATCCAAAATTGCTTGGATAAACATCAAATTGAGTCATCTAAGAAGGATGCTCCTGCATCAGTATTGTACTTGAACATTTTATTATTTTTTATTAATATGCAAGAAGGTGGTTCTATTTTTAAATTCTTATTCTAGTTGAAGGACACTTTTGATCAATTGAAATTAGATGAGAACATTTTAGATGAGTAAGAATTGATTACGTCGATAATGCAAAACTTGTCACCATCAAATGATTCATTTATTGAGTCACTTCACATGATCGTGAAGACACAAACCCTTGATTTTGAGAATTTGTTTATTCTCATCATGCATAAATAAAGGAAGAAAGAATATTTAGTTGATTTAACATCAATTTCTATATAAAGTGCATTCATGATACCATCAAAGGGAAAGGGAAAATAGTGGAATACAACCAATTCTACAAAAAACACCTCCAAAAGTAATGTAATTACTTTTAATAATTCTAAATAAAAAAGATTTTTTTTTTAGATAATCACTTTTGACCAGAGCTACGAACTGGTCTGGGATACAATAGGGGCCTAGATCACCAAGTGATCAACCACTACCATGAATACTAGAATTATAACTAATAGGTTTCATGTATACCACCAATGGCCATAACTAGCCTCACATGCCCAATAAGTTTGAACTTAGGTGGGGCTAAAAATAAGCAACCCGCTTTACCAACTTACCCACATCTCATTGGCTAAATAGAAATGCTTTTATTGTAAGGAGGCTAATCATTTCAAAAAATATTTTCGTAAATGACAACAATATATGGCTAATGCATAAAATAAGCCTAGGTATGCTCATATTGCATAAGAATTTAAAGAAGAAGAACCTAATGAAATTACTTTTATAGCATCACATAACCAATCTATCAAGTCACACATTTGGTACTTTGACTCGGTCACATCTCGACACTGAATGTGTCATAAATATTAGTATGTGAATTTAATTAAGAATAATAATAGTAAAGAATCAATTTCCTTGGGTGATGGGTGGACTCATTTTTTTATAGGTATTAGGGATGTTCAGATCATTTTAAACAATGTTTTCATATATACATTTTCTAATGTTAGATATGGACTTAATATGAGCAAGAATCTACTATTTATAAGTGAAATAACCAAAAAAAAGTCTTATTATAAATTTTAAAGGAAATAGATGTATAATAACTACATTCAATGACAAATTAATATTTATGGGTGTTAGGTAAGGAGATTTATATAAACTCATAGATCCTGAAATAGTAAAATAACATCATTATCATTTTTTGAGCATATTAGTACTCTTTGGCATGAAAGATATGGTAACCTGAGTTACTAGTATTTGAATTTGTTAAGTAAGACTAAAATGGTGAATGTAATTCCATCCATTCAATAAATTCATAGTGTTTACACAAGTGTCAATTGGGTAACAAAATAGACATCCATTTCTTACTGGTAAACCATGGAAGGCAGATAATGTATTGAAATTGGTTCATCCAGATTTACATGGTCTAATGAAAACTTGTACAATATCTGGAACACTTTATTTATTTTTTATTATTGATGATTTCTAGGGAAATGTGGGTATATTTCCTAAATAAGAAATCATAATGTTTTTTCTAAATTTTTTGCATGGAAAGCATTGGTTGAGAAACAATCAGGTGAACAAGTCAAAGAACTTACATCTAAAAATGGAGGTGAGTTCACCTCAAAATAGTTCCAATAATACTCCATATAGGAAGGTACACACAGACAATATACAACTCCATACACTTCACAACTAAATAGAGTAGTGGAAAGGAGAATCAGGTATATCATACAAATGGCATGTTATATGGTGCAAAGAAAAAATGTACCTTTTCAATATTGGGTAGAAGCTATCAATATTATAGTGTACATCTTTAAAAAAATTCCATGTAAACTTGTGTAGAACATTACTCCTAAAGAAGCATTATCAAGTAAAACACCTGATGTAAGTGATTTCAACTTTTTTGGTTGTACTAAATTTGCACTAATTCTTAATTAAAAAGGAGTTGTTGTTGGAAATATTGTCATTGATGTCAAAGCTCTAGCATTATTTGTGATAAAGGCCCCATTGCATTTAATGTTATTTGTAATAGATATATCTTAGCTAATGTGAATTCATATTTATTTAATATTAACAAATATATTTTTGGTTGCATATGAGACAAAAGAAGGGCCCATGGAGAAGTCAAAGAGCCATGGGGTAAAGACAAAAGAAGGATGGGACGCATTTTCCTATGAAGAGTCATCTTGAAGAATTCCAAGAGTCACCAAGTGAAGACAAAAGAGGAAGGACTCAATTTCTCATGAAGGGACACTTTGAGGAATACGAAAAGTCACCAAAGTAAAGACAAAAGAGGGAAGGACATTTTTTCTCATGAAGGGTCACCACATGACTTTTCAAAGGCTAGGATATGAAGGGCCATACAAGTTTGGCACCATTTCCCATGAGAATTTAAGGGTCACAAAGGGGGAAGGCCAAAGGTCATTTGGAAAGCTATAAATAAAGGCTTGAGAAGCCATTTGTAATAAGAAAGATAGAGGTTGATTTGATATTCTAATATTTAGCTTAGAAGAGCACTTGTGAGAAATGATATGATTTATATTTTTTATATCTAGCTTAGAAGATCAAAGGTGAGAGAGAGGAAAGAGATGTTGTAATGAATTATCATTTGCTAAGATAGCAACATTGAGAGATAGGTGTGTGGTATACATAAAGGGGTTAGTTCTCTTGTGGGTTAGTACTCACGAATTGTTGTTGGGTTGGTGCTCGGTAAAGGGGTTGGTGCTCTTGTGGGTTGGTGCTCATGAATTGTTATTGGGTTGGTGCTCGGCAAAGGGTTTGGTGCTCCTGTGGGTTGGTGCTCATGAATTATTGCTGGGTTGGTGATCAACAAAGGGGTTGGTGCTCCTATGAGTTGGTGATCATGAATTGTTGTTGGGTTGGTGCTCAATAAAGGGGTTGGTGCTCTTGTGGGTTGGTACTCATGAATTATTGTTGGGTTGGTGCTCAAAAAAGGGGTTGGTGCTCCTGTGGGTTGGTGCTCATGAATTGTTACTAGGTTGGTGCTCGGTAAAGGGGTTGGTGCTCCTTTGGGTTGGTGCTCATGAAATTTTGTTGGGTTAGTGCTCGGCAAAGGGGTTGGTGCTCCTATGGGTTGGTGCTCATGAATAGTTAATGGGTTGGTGTTCAGCAAAGGGGTTGGTGCTCCTACAAGTTGGTGCTTGCAAATATTGTTTAGGTTCATGCTCATTCATATTTTTGAGATTGTTCTCCATGTATTTTCCCACATTGGGTTTTCACATTATATCTGGTGTCTCTCTTTATCTTGTGTGGTGTTTATTGTTTGAGTTTTATTACATATCTTGAATGTTTGATTAAGTGAAATTTTGTTAAGAGAAAGTTTTATACGATATATGATATACAAATTCACCCCCCCTCTCAGTATATCTCATGCTTAACAATTAGTATCAGAGTAGGTTCCTTTTTGAAAAGTTAAATAGCTTGAAGGTAGATCGGGAAAGCATGATGGCTGGGTCACAGGAAGGATTTTCTACAAATAAGGCACCTTTGTTTGATGGGATGAATTATGATTTTTAGAGCATAATAATGAAGACTTATTTGATGGCCCTTCGATTCGACATATAGAAAGTAGTGGTGGAGGAATATGAAGAGCCACGGACAGCTGCAATTACTCCAACAGAAAAGAAGGCAAGTGAATGTAATGCTAAAACTTTAAATACTATTTTATGTGGTTTATGTGAATCTAAATTTGTTAAAGTTATGCAATGTAAATTTGCTCATGAAACTTAGGTAAAATTTAAGAATATTTACAAAGGTGATGGAAAGGTTCAGCAAGCTAAGCTTCAAACTTTTAGAAGACAGTTTGAAAGTTTGAAAATGGAAGAAGAAGAAGATATAGCAAGTTATCTCTTGCGAGTTGATCAAATAGTAAATCAGAATCAAGGTCTTAGAGAAATGTTGGATGAGTCAATGGTGGTGAAAAAGGTTTTGAGATCTCTACCAATGAGATATGATGCAAAGCTTTCAGCAATCGAGGAGATGAAGAATTTAGCCAAGCTAAAGATGGATGAGCTTCATGGTATACTCAAGGCATATGAGATGTGGACAGAACAAGATAAACCCTCAAAGAGAGAAGTGGCTTTCAAGACATCAAAGAAAGAGAAAGCTAAGATTCAAGAATCAAGTGATAGTTCCAGTGATGATGAAGATGACAACGGAGCACTTTTCATTCACAAGCCGAAAAGAGGAATAGATAAATATCAAGGAAAATTACCTTTTAAATATTTTAATTATGGAAAGATTAGACATTTTTCAGCTAGATGCCCAAATAAGGGTAATGATGATGAAGAAGAAAAGCCTATATACAAAAAAAAATTCAAAGGCAAATCCAAGAAGGGATTTGAGAAGAAGAGCCTGTATTCTAAGGATCCTAGCTTAGTCAAAGATAGTGGAGTCAATGATTCAAAAGAAGAAGAGATTCTATCCATGGCCATACATGAAGATGATCAAGAATAAGAATAGGAGGAAGCTGAAGTGAATATGGAAGGAGAACTCATTTGTGCCCTAGAAGAGTTAAAAGTTGTTGAGAAAAAGAATCAAAGATTAAAGTGCCAGAACGATAAAAATGAACAAGAGTCAAAAAAAATGATTGAAGATCTACAAGCACGCTTTGAATAAGCCAAAAAGAATGAAGAATATCACACAGCACAGTTGGAAATAGCAAGAAAATAATGTGAAAGGTATGTTATTGAAATTGCCTCTTTAAAAGAAGATATTAAGAAAGCAGTCAATGATAAAGTAGTTAGTGACTCAAAATTTAAGGATAGCACTAACATATTGAATAAGATATTGGAAAGTCAAAAAGCAAATTTAGATAAGACATGGATCAGATTTGAAAAGAAAAAGAGATATGTTGAAGCTCTTACAAAAGAGGAAACAAAAAGGGGAGAAGTGAAGAATATAGAGGACATTTCAAACAAAGAAGGTTGGAGAGAACAAAGCTACAAAAGATAATCAGGTCAGAGATATACAGACAGGTCTTATTTTTATGGATATTATTTTTATTGTAATGGATATGGTCACAATAAATTAGAGTGTAGAAAAAGAGCTAACAATTTCAAAAATAAGGAGAAGGAAAATCAAGTAGAGTCAAGCAGAAGCCACAACTCTTTTGCTCATCTATCAAGCTTTGATGAAGAGACCATAGTATGCTACAAGTGCAATAACTTTGAACACATAACTCAGTATTGTAGAAGCATGTTCAAGTCAGTCAAGAAGGATTAGAGTTTCAAAGCTCCATTCATCAACAAGAAGGATCAAATTTTTAAAGCTCCATTCATCAAGAAGAAGGTTCAGACATGTTCATGGCAAAAAAACAACCTGAAAATTCTATGATGGTTTAGACAACTCTGCATGTAAGAAATAAAGATCAGCCATGGTTAATTGTGTTGGGTGAATATTTTGTCACCAACTAACTGATGAGAAAAATATGTCTCTTCAACCACAGCATAGGGAGATTGGTCATCCAAATGTGTGAGTTTACCACATCAAAAGGGGACAAATCTCTCCTCTCATCAAGGGGAGGTTCCCTTATAACTATGAGGAGATATATACTATATATATGCAGAAAATAACACTCAGGGGTAGGATAACACTATCCATCTCTCTTTTTTCAGAGATGATGTTCAAAAGCAAAGGAGAAATCCTAGTGAAGACACTGAAGGCACTTTTCTTTTTTCAGAAGTGGTTTGGCAGGAAACAGCAAGAGTTTTTTCAAGTAAGAAACAAGTAACTGGTAATAAGGGCATGATAACCAGCAGACTGAGGTGTAGCATAAAGTCTCCACCTTGACTTCCCAAGAATGAAATAAAAAGGACAATGAGGGCACAAAGTCATCCCATGGTCCTTTACACAGGAACAAAAAATAAACAAACACACTAAAGGCAACTGTAGACAGCACAAAGTCTTCCCACAATTGGCTTCAAGACACCTTCCTGATTACTTCCATAAGTTCTACTTATTTCATTAACTAGACAAGAATGCATTCAAAAGACAGACGTAAGAACAATCTCTTAAAATGACACAAGCTATAACAGCACAAAGTCTTAAAGTAACTTGCTTTCTCATTCAAACAAAGAAATATGATTAATAATCTGAGCTCAAAGTCTCAGTAATCACCTTTCAATTTTGGCAGAGTTTTGCTTCTATAATAGAGAGATCTCCCTAAAACAATAAAAGAGATTACAATATATAACAGCCAAGAAATACTTGGCACTTTGTTTCATGGAATGGCCCATGCTATGTATTCAATGCTTTGAATGCATTTTCAATTATGTCAGGGGGCCATACTAGAACAGGGCGGCTGCCTTAACTGTGGCGTGTCAATTCATCTCAAATGTCTTCTCTTGGGCTTGGGTCATCTAGACTATCACCTCATATCTATGCAGTTGTCCACTTTGCCTTTACTCTAAGGGAGACAAATAGGCTATGCCTTCAATTTTTGTAGTCTCAAATATCTACTTTGCAGACTGTTCCACCTACTGGAATAACTTTTACATAGATATTTTTGGCTTTCTCTTTTTCGAATACAATTTGAGCTCCCACTTTAGTTGGTCATTGAGTTTGTTCTTTTTTCTTTCTCTAGCTTTGTCTCTTCCTAGAATTTGAGCTCTCGGGGCTACATTCCCAGCCTTGCTGGCTTTCTCGGCTCCTTCTCTCAACGGTTTTTCCCTTTGGCCTTAAGGCCTTTGAATGCATTTGGGTCTGTAGTCAAGCCTTTAAAGATCAACAGCTAGTTTATTGCCTTGAATTTGACTACTGCAAGCCTGTCATCCTCCTTATCAATTCCTTTGTGTCTTTGTATTGGGAGTGCTCTACCTTTGACATCTGTCACAGTCTACTACTTTGAAACTTCACCAATCTTACAGAAAATGAGACCCACAACACTTCTTGCCTGAGAAGCTTCAAAAGGGGAATTGGGATAGGTGGCACTTTCCATTGATCTTATGTGGTGCCTTCCACTGTGAAATAGGCAAGGACACTTGGCAGCGTCCACTTAACTTATAGAAGCTTTAGGTACCTTTTGAGAGTCCTATGGAAGATGACACTTGGCAACTTCCGCTAAGCTTTAGAATCACTATAGAAACATTTGTGACTCATTTGGATTCACACAGATGATGACACTTGGCATTCTCCATTGAGTTTTACAAGGGACACATGGTGACTTCTGCTACATTTAGAAAAACACATTAAAACCTTCCGCAGTTGCCACTTGGTGCCCTCCATGAAACTCTAAGAGAGTTTATTTTTGCATCTTTATCAAGCCTTTGGAACACCCCAAAGGGAAGGTGTCCCTTCAGGCTTTTCAAATGGTCCTTTCTTGAGTGTCAAGTGCCCCTTACAAGGGTACCTACCCTTCGAGATCTTTCAGGTGCCCTTCGGGCTTTACTTCCTTCGGTGGGCTTTTGTTTCTTCGACGGGCTTTATCCTTGATCTCCTTCAGACAAAAAGTCTAAAGGAATTACTTTGGACAATTTGTCTGAAGGAAAAGCCCAAAAAACCTTATCTCTTTTTCTGATGAAAATCTTTCCAAAGGAATTATAACTTTGTCCACTTTTACTCACTGCCCTCTACAAGGGCACTTGGCCTTTGGCTTTGGGGTAGTCCCTTGAACTTACCGATTGAATCATCTTTGGTTCAACAATTCAATGGTTCAATCAGTTCATTCTCTTTATTTGGCTAAGTCTTTTTGATCTCTTGAACCAAATGCATTGAACCATTCAGTCGTTGAACCAGTTGAAACGTTGAACCAAAATGGTTCAAGGTTCAATGGTTCAATGGTTCAAGCCTTTATGTTTTGCTAAGTGTTTAAAGCTATGGAATCGTGAAGTGGTTGAACTTGATCAACTTTGAAAAAGAACTTGACTCTTTGAAGCTTGCCGATGTCATTGAACCTTCAAACCCGTTGAACCTTTGAACCTTTTGGAAGTGGGGTTCAATGGTTCAATGGTTCAATCCTTTGTTTGAAGCTTGGCAAAGAACATTTTTGGTTGAACCAAGGTGTTCAACCTGTCCTAAAAATGCCTAAGTATTGGAAACTTGTTCCTTTTTTGTGGAGTCTGTAGAAATGAGTCCGTAGAAACTAGTCTATAGAACCAAGAAACCAACCTATAGAGTCTGTAGAAATGAGCCTATAGAGTATGTAGAAATGAGCCTGCAGAGTTCATAGAAATGAGCCTTGTAGAGTCCGTAGAAATGAACCTGCAAATTCCATTAACTGAAAAAGCTTAAAAAATGGAGAATTTGAATGCCCAAAATAATTTTTTGAGAAGGGAAGAGGGAATTTTGCCCTGCAGGACCAAAATAGTTCATATGTTGTCCCAAAAATGAGTGACAAATTTTGGGAACAATAGCTGGCTCCAGTTGGGGAACTTCTTTTAGTTGAAGACTTCGAACAGCTGAGGGAAGTAGAAACCAAAATCTCCAATGCCTTGAAGTGTGCCATTGGGCTAAGGAGTCATGCTACCCAAAAAAAAAAGGCACAAAACATGAAAATAAAAAGCACAAAACAAAACTAAAGACTATACAAATATACATATGTAGAGATGATCTTATCTAATGCCTCAAGATTTGAAGCGCTTTAGATGCCACCCACTATGAGATAGTGAAAATGGCATTCCATCCTAATAAACTAGTAAGAAACCATTTTCTCCCTAGAATTAGTGATGGGTGAATGGAACTCTCCACCAGGATTCACCTTTTCTATGCACTCCTTTTGGTTATCTCTATAGAGTAAATTTTTACTCTACATTGCATTCAATTCTCAGTCACGCACTACAGTTTGGTTCCCGCATACCTTGGTTGTAGCGGTAGAGTTTTGGAGTAGAGAGCATTCCATTTTGTTTAAGTGTCGAAGTGCAGTGGAAGCTACCAAGTGGCGTAGTCCAAGCATAGGTTCTCTTTCCCCCCTTTTGTTTCTTTCATTTCATTTTTGCCTAAGTATTGAAATCAGGTGGAAAGCGCCACGTGTCACTTTCCAAAGCACAGAGCCAGCCAGCTGGCATCATCTGGAACACTTTTCATAATTTTCAAGAGGGCCAAAGAATGTGCCATGTATCCAATAGTAGATGAGTGGAAGTCACCACGTGTCAACATCTGAGAGATAGTCAGTTCAATGCCTAGGTTCAATGCAATGGTTAATGTTTTGGTTCAATAGCTCGGGTAATGTGTAAATGGCATGCAGTGTTGAACAGTTAAACCATTGAACCATTTTGGTTCATCAGGTAGTTCAAGGGAGTGTCCTAAAACCAAAGGGGTCAAGTACCCTTTTGGAAGGCAGATAAGCATCGTTCTATTTTATTTAAGTGCTGAAGTGCAATGGAGTGCCAAGTGTCACTCTTTGAGCCCCTTTCTACTCCATCCCTGAAAATAGCAAAAGATGCCACATAACCCTAGTAGGAGAAGCGGAAGATGCCATGTATCTTCCCAAGAGCAGTGAAGGCCACCACGTGTTAACTTTTGAGAGACCATCTTTGAGCTTCATTTCCAAATAAAGATTGTGGTGGGTCCCAGGTGTTACTCCAAAGGTCTGTGGAAGTGCCAAGTGTCAATATGCGAAGACTGCCACGTGCATCCATCCCCTTCTTAGAAGTTGCTCAGGCAAGGAATGCGGTGAGTTATATTTTGTTAAATTTCCTAAGTATCGAAGAAGCAGATTGTGATAGGTGTCGAAGGTAGAGCATTCCTCAACAGGATATAGAGAAAGTGGAAAATGTTGCACATCTTTGATAAATCAGGTGGAAAGTGCCAAGTGTCATTCTCTGGTAATAAGGAAAATTTCAAGAAATTGACTAAGTGTCCTCTCCCATTTCAATAGAATAGAGTGTTTCATGTATCTGTTACAGTGAAGTGAAATGGAGGGAAACTCAGTGGGAGTTATTTCTAGTAGCTAAACAGTTCACCAGGTAGATTTTTGGGGCATCCAAACATTGAAAGGGTCATCTGTTTGTCCCCTGTAAGTGGAGGAGAATGGACAGTTGTGCGGCTAAGCAAGTGATGGAATGAGAAAATTTAGGCACAAAAGGAGGTACTAGTCATAATTTCCCATGTCGTAGCCAGAGCAGCCACCCTGTTCTAGCATGGCCCTTCCTGATAAGACTAGGATACGTCCAAGGCATTGAAAGCATCATTTGTTTGTCCCCTACGAGTTAAGGGTGGAGTAGAATTGTGTGGGAAAATGGTGATGGGATGAGGCATCTGAGGCTATAAAAGAAGAAGAATTGTAAAGAAAAAGAGGGGGATTCTATAGTTTTAGGCTTTTTAGAGTTTTTGACTAAGAAATATCATTCGCTTTTGTCTCATTTTTTTGAGTTGTAGAGTTGATGTAATTGTGCATGTTTCTATGCCTTTTATGTGACTTAAAGAATTAAGAAGATTGAACTCTATGCCTTGGTTGATATTATCTATATCATTTGCAAAAAGATTCTATATTGTAGATTTTCTAGAGTTGTGATTGGGAATGTCATTTGCTTTTGTCCCATTTTATTGAGTTAGAAGTTCTACATAACTGTACGTGTTTATGTGCCTCTTATGTGATTGGAAGATTCTTACAAGAAGATTGAACACTATGCCTTGGTTGACATTTTTTTATCTTAGCAAAATAAGCCTCTGTTATGAGCCTTTGTTTCTATTATTTCAATCTTTTACATTGATCATGCACTTATTTGCTCTTAAATGTAAATGAATCCTATATATAGTCTCACTGTGCTCAAGATTAGGATCGAATTACACTCAAGTGCATCGCCATAGTTAGGTTTATTTTCATTTCTATTTGGTTATCTCCCCCTTTTCCCCACACTTGATACAAAAGAAGAGACTAGCTTCTCTAAAATCTGGAGGTTGTCTCAAGCCGCACTATCCCACAGCTTGAAACTTTCCATTGTTGATTGATTAGAATCAAGAGCAATTTTTGTCATCAACAGTTCTTGGCACACCCAGTGGGACCAATCTTTCAAGGAGTTGAAGAATTTTTGGTGTGTTCTTCAGCCAACTAGCCTTTGGAGGTTTTTATTTTATCAACACCAGCAGTGACTCTGAGTTGAATCAGCTGGTCAAGCAATCCTGGTATTATCAAAAAATCACCATTTGGTATGTATAATTCTGTTACCCATAGCTATGAGTCTTATTCTCCTTCATATATTTTTAATCAAGATCAAGTTTCTTGTGGAATCACATCAAGTAACAAGGATGCATATGGTCATGAGATTCACCTTTCACAGGTCTGATATGACCAGCCTTAGCCCTGTCATGAGCTATACTAGTCTTATGCCCAGTCTCCCCAATATGTCACATCCCATGCTCAACCTAATCTCATTTCCACCTTCAAAAAATCATTACTGGGATATAAAAAATATGTATTGGAGCTTGACAATAGAAAGGGATGTGGCCAAGAAATTCCTAATCATGTCATCCATCAATTAAGAAATGCAGTAGACCTGATTAAAAGTGAATGAGATCTCATTGAAAGAGCAAATTGGCAAAGGCATACATATGAAATGTTGGATGTGTGTGGCTTGATTGCAATTTTAGAAGAAAAGCTAAGCATTCATGAGAGACAACCTTACCAAGCCTCTCAACTTGAACATTCACTACAACAAGTTTCATATCAGCTATACGCAACCCCTGCTCATGAGCTAAATCGAACCTGTCAAGGTCATTTCCCCAATAATGTCGAGTCTATATTGGTAGAGAAGGAAGTGGACTCTGAACCCTCACTTTCCCCTCAAGAAGCTTCTTACTTTTCATCTCAGCCTTCATACACTCCCCACTCCTATGATGATTCCTATGAACTCCAAGAAAAACTTTTTCAAGAAAATCTATCTAAGCAAGTTGAGGAATTAGAGGCAAAGATGAGATTGCTTAGAGAGAGAGAGAGATAGAGCTTTCAGACCTTAAAGGGGAACCTACGCCAAAAGATACCTCTTATACCAATCCTCAAGTCCTTTAGCATGATGACAAGATTCCAAGTTGGGAGAAAGAAGATCATGAACCAGCTAAAAACCTTGAAGAAGAGTATACTTGGTTCATGGCTAGTCAAGAAGATTTCAGGACGGATGAGGAGGAAATCACCATAGGTACACCCTTTGATGAACAAGACGACAAGTCACAAGCTTTTGCCTTAATCTCTGATGAGGAAGAGATCATTTCTAACTTTTTCTCACTTTGCAAGAAGATATGGAGAAGCATGGACACTCCCTTGATCAAGTCATTGAGACAAGTGACACTATTCTTCAAGAAGGCCATGAACTGGCCAAATGTGGAGAAGACAACATTGAGACTCAACTAAGTATGCAGGGGAAATGCCAGCTTTCAGATTTATCCTTTCAAGAGGTTGAAGTCATCAAGGAGCATGATGATGCAATGGAACCCAAAAAAGAGGCAGAAGGAGATAAGCCAAAAGATGATGGATATCAAAAGACATAGAGTGGAGAACCAACAGCCATCGATTTCTTGATGAGACACAACATCATGAAGAACCAATGTTTGATGGGCTTTCAAGAACAAGAAGAGCTTATGGATGTCAAAATCATGATTAACTCAGACTCACTCAAATGCAAGCGGATCCGTGTGGCTTACACAAAGGGCATTTCACCAAAGATATACATGTTTCAATCACTTGTATGGCAACTAAAGCTGGCTTGTCATAAAAAAGATGTTGGAATTTTTTTTTTTGATCCCGAAGGGAGATAAAGTGCTTAATTAATGTAGTTAGGTAGTTTCCCATTCCCGCATTGTTTTCATTTTTCATTGTTGTTTTCCCGCTTTCCTTTTAAATAAGTGTTTTAAAACACAGAGTTGGCGGCTTATAAAGTTTTTCTTAATTTTAAATTTTGCCGCATTGAATGCTTCCCAAATCCTTTGAAATCTCTAAGGTACCTTACACTGCAACTTGCATAGCATGTCCACCTTGTTATTCCCTAAAGATTGAGTAGGATCTGTTAATGGTCATTTGAATTTAATGCCATTTGAGACTTGGTAGGTCCATAAATATCTCTTAGCATGATTCAAAGTTTACAAATTCTCAAGCATTTCTACACCTGCAAAAATATCTTACTCTTTGCAATTTTCCAGCGCCTAGGAAAATTTGCTTCAGCTAGAGTGTTTTTGTCTTGCACAAGGTTCATACCAGGTATTATAGCAAAGATACAGAGATGGTGGGAACATCATCTTCACAACAAAGAGCTGGGACATCTGAATCTCTTGATAGGATGCTTGCTAGTAAATCATATGCCTCAGCTTCTGCACAACCGTCGAGAACCTATCCAAGAACCAAAATTTTGGGATTTGGTCAAGCCAGTGACCCCTCAAAAGTAAAGGATTATGCAAATGAAATCATGGACCCAATCTTGCAAAAGACCAGTAGCAAGAGTCTTAGAGAAGGGGCACACCAAAGGTGCCTTCAAAGGGCTAGAGCAGGGCAATACGAGATGTTCAGCATGAGGATGTGGACCTCACAACTGGCTCAGATCATTATCCTAGATGTGCATCCATGCCCTGATTCGATTGAATTATGCACAAATTTGCTCCATGCACAATCTTACACCATTTAATAGGGTCCCTTCATGGTGCAGATCACACCACAAGTAATCAGGGACATGCTAGCCCTACATTATGACAATACCGCTACATTCCCCACTATTGATAGGATGTATGCAGAACAAATGGCCATCCTTTTTAGGCTAAAGATAGTCGATAAGATGCAAGATTTTCAACTTGACTTCTCGAAGTACATCACATTTTCAATAGTGGAACAGCTGACCCAATTCAGATCAAAAGGGGTATTCAGGTATTCCTCTTATTTGTTCCATCTCATACTATATCAGAACCTTGACCTTTTCACCTGACATATGAATCTGAACCTATATGACCCAGTTTTTGACCCCCAAAGGACCATTCCTATGTCAGCATGGACACACATTTTGTCAAGAACTAGTGACCTGTATGATTTTTGGGAATTGTTCATTACCCCCATTCTTTGTTGCCTTAGCCCTGAACCTATCATAAATAGGTTATTTCCAAGTGTTACGAACCTCCTAGTCAGTTGTCCAATCCCGTGTGACTTCTATTTTGGGTCCCATCACATGATCATAAGGGTTCATGGGTTTTGTGGGGAACCAGTGTTGCTACCAAAGACCTTAACTCTTAGGTTAGCATTCTTAGAGATCACCAGGTAGATGTCAATAGTCGACAATGAGTATGGCTCCAAAAAGAAGAAGAGAAAAATGTACAATCTCCCGTGGATGGCAGGTGACATGAGTTTGGAGGCTAGAGATGCTGAGACTATGTTGCTAAGAAAGCTAGCCTTCTTAGGGTTCTTGCTAGTCAAAGACAAATGGGTTTATGACCCAAATGGTTTCATAGCTTCCTGGGTAAGGACCAATAGAATTGGGGCCAAGATCGCACATGAAGGCTAACCTTTTTGGGAGACCAGGAAAAACCCAACAAAAGATGCTCCTAGTCTTTATGTTGAATTGACAGATTTGCCCCTACCATAGAATAGGCCATGGGAAACCTTCTATGATAAATAGAGGGATTATGATCCCAAAGTTAGGATGACTTCTAGTTTGAGAAGGACATTGAAGAACAAAGATTGGGATGCAGAGAAGATTGAAGCCTATTGGAAATATAGGCAGGAAATTTCTCAAACCACCCATACTTTTAGAAGCATGGATTCAGATGAAAGATGGGAAGAACTCTGGGATGAGTGTCATCCCTCCCTTGCATCTAGCCTAGAAACAAGCAAATTATCGACACTCAGTACAAGGCAGGAAGCTAGAATGGGACCAAGCCAACAACCACAAGCCTCAGAGCAAGCTGCAGCCGCAGTGACTACATCAGCCTGGCCCCAGCCTCTTAGCATCATAGAACAACAAAGGAGTATGGTGTCCTGACCACCAAAAGATTCCCCATCATCAAAAGTTATTGAAATCCCTGATTCTCTACAAGCGCCATCGGTAACAGCAAAAGTGGAAGGAAAGCCAACACAGCCAGAGTTAGAGACACCCAAGAAGAGAAAGAGGGTGCAGTTTCAAATGGGTTCAGAGGAGGAAGAGGAAACTTCACAGCACCAAGTTTAGAGCACTATAATTCCTCTTTAAGTAAGTATTACTCCTCCTCCTCCCTCCCAGTCTGTCCCTTCCCCTTTCAGCATGATGCCTCCACCTAGCCAAATGACACCTCCTGCTACTATTGCCATCCCCATTTCGCACCTCCCCCCATCCTTGATGCCTCCTACCCTAACATTACCTCATTTCTCCCCCTCTGCTCCCAAAAAGATGCCCCTTTAACTCACCCATAGCCAACCACTAGCTATTCAATATGGCCTGCCATAGGGATATCCTTTTGCAAGAGGATACATTGCATCCCCTTCCACCTTCCAGATGCAGGCCAATGCTGCTAGGAAGGCAAGAGAAGCCTGGATGGAGAAAAAAAAGACTAAAGAGAAAAAAGCATTGGCTGCCCCACACCTGTGGTCACAATTTGACCCTATTTAGTAGCAGCTGACGGTGACCCATTTATCACCCAATGTCGTCAAGCCGAGTGAACAAATGTAGCTAGAGGATTATATGATGAACACAGTGGCCATTGATATGTCCCTGTTCAAACCCCAAGACACAGTTGAGCTATTGATAGAATCCACTTTTGTAGTCATAGAAGATTATTTGAAAATATCAAAAAGACTACAGAAGATGGAGGCCAATTTGGCCAAGGAAAAGGCAAACTATAGTAGTTTGGCTGAAGAAATAAATAAGAAAGATAATGAAATAGCAAGCCTAAATAAACAATTACAAGATATTGTTTCCCTTCAGACTCACCAGGCAGTCTAGGCCTAGAATGATTCATTAAAAATAGAGCTCACACATGCAAAGGATGCAACAACGGCCCTTAGGCAGGAGAAAGCAGCGTTGCAGGGAAGACTCGAAGGACATCAGCTGCAAGTTACTCAATTATAGCAGAAGCTACTAGATGAACAAAACAATACTATAGTTTTTCAAGCCTAATTCCAAGCAGAGCAGCAGAACGTGGTGCAACTAACAATAGAGCTAGCTAATAGGCCAAAAGGTGTCAGAGTGATAACGCTGGTAAAGGAGCTATATGAATTAATGTGGAAAATAATCTCCTCAGAGATTATTTAGCTCAGGCCATCTCTCACCTTCCTACTCAATGCATAGCAATTATGTGAGAAGGTGGAAGATTTAGTGAAGAACACTCTCGCCACAGTCGTCAATAGAGTCATGAATTCCCAAACCTTGTTGTAGAAGCTCTACGATGCAATGGATGTGACACTGGTAGTCACGAGGATCACTGACAGAATGGTCACTGTAAAATGAGTCAATGAGGTGCTCAACTGCAATGCCATGGCCAACAGTTGCAAAGAGCTTCTCAAAGTCATGAAAGAAAGCATCAAAGAAATGAGGCAGCATATTGAAGATCTAGTGCAACTAGGTCTTCCTTCTCCATTTTTGGATGCTAACACGGTGCTAATGGTTGATCAAATTGAACCATTGCTACTGACCAAACAAAAGGATCAAACAGTTTTCCAGGACCTGCAGGGTGATTCCTCAGTATTGAAAGTTGAAGCTATTATGGTTCTTGTTGCCCAATTGGAATTCATTTGAAGGCTATTGTTCAAGTTTTGTAGAATTTTTCACACAAGGATATCATTCACCTTGATTTATCCTTCACTGACTTACAGAACAAGCAAGGGTTATCTGACCATGAATGGTCCATCTACCAGACAGCACTTTTAAAGCTATAAAATTTTGAAATTTTGACAGAGTGGGAGTTGTGGTTCTTTTTGAGTAGGCTCAAAAGTCTTGGGGGTCACCAATTACTGTAGAGTAAATTTTTACTCTACATTGCATTCAATTCTCAGTCGTGCATTGTAGTTTGGTTCTCGCATACCTTGGTCATAGCGGCAGAGTTTTGGAGCAGAGAGCATTCCATTTTGTTTAAGTGTCGAAGTGCAGTGGAAGCTACCAAGTGGTGTAGTCTGAGCACAGGTTCTCTTTCCCCCTTTTGTTTCTTTTGTTTCATTTTTGCCTAAGTATTTAAATCATGCAAAAAGCACCACGTGTCACTTTCCAAAGCACAGAGCTAGCCAGCTGGCGTCATCTAGAACACTTTTCATAATTTTTAGGAGGTCATGGAATGTGCCACGTATCCAATAATAGCTTAGCAGAAGTCACCACATGTCAACATTTAGGAGATAGTCAGTTCAATGCTTGGGTTCAATGCAATAGTTTAACATTTTGGTTTAATACCTCGAGTAACGTGTAAATGGCACGCAGTGTTGAACCATTGAACCATTTTGGTTCATCAGGTAGTTTAAGGGAGTGTCCCAAAACCAAAGGGGTCAAGTACCCTTTTGGAAGGTAGAGAAGTGTCGTTCCATTTTGTTTAAGTGCCGAAGTGCAATGGAGTGTCAATTGTCACTCTCTGAGCCCCTTTCTACTCCATCCCCAAAAATAGTGAAAGACGCCACATACCCCTAGTAGGAGAAGTGAAAGATGCCAGGTATCTTTCCAAGAGCAGTGGAGGCTACCACGTGTCAACTTTTGAGAGACCATCTTCGAGCTTCATTTCTAAATAAATATTGTGGTGGGTCTCAAGTGTTACTCCAAAGGTCTGTGGAAGTTCCAAGTGTCAATATGCGAAGATTGCCACATGCATCCATCCCATTCTTAGAAGTTACTTGGGCAAGGAATGCGGTGAGTTTTATTTTGTTAAAACTACTAAGTATCAAAGAAGTGGATTGTGACAGGTGTCAAAGGTGGAGTGTTCCTCAGCAAGATATAGAGAAAGTAGAAAATGTCATGCATCTTCAATAAATCAGGCAGAAAGTGCCAAGTGTTGTTCTCTGATAATAAGGAAAATTTCAAGAAATTGACTAAGTGTCCTCTCCTATTTCAATAGAATAGAGTGTTTCGTGTATCTGTTATAGTGAAGTGAGATGGAGGGAAACTTGGAGGGAGTTATTTTTGGTAGCTAGAATAGTTCACTGATTAGATTTTTGGGGCCTGCAAACATTGAAAGGGTCGTCTATTTATCCCCTATAAGCAAAGGAGAATGGATAGTTGTGTGGCTAAGTAAGTGATGAAATGAGGAAATTTAGGTGCAAAAGGAGGTACTAGTCATAATTCACCATGTCGTAGCCAGAGTAGTCACCTTGTTCCATCATGGCCCTTCCTGATAAGACCAGGATACGTCCAAGGCATTGAAAGCACCATCTGTTTGTCCCCTTCGAGTTAAGGGCAGAGTAAAATTTCACAGGAAAATGGTGATGGGATGAGGCATTCGAGGCTATAAAAGAAGAAGAATTGTAAATAAAAAGGGGGGGATTCTATAGTTATAGACTTTCTAGAGTTTTTGACTAAGAAATATCATTCGCTTTTGTCTCATTTTCTTGAGTTGTAGAGTTGATGTAATTGTACATGTTTCTATGCCTTTTATGTGACTTAAAGAATTAAGAAGATTGAACTCTATGCCTTGGTTGATATTATCTGTGTCATTTACAAAAGGATTTTATATTGTAGATTTTATAGAGTCGTGATTGGGAATGTCATTTGCTTTTGTCCCATTTTCTTGAGTCAGAAGTTCTACATAACTATACGTGTTTCTACACCTCTTATGTGATTGGAAGATTCTTACAAGAAGATTGAAAACTATGCCTTGGTTGACATTTTATGTATCTCAACAAAAGAAGCCCCTGTTATGAGCCTCTGTTTCTATTATTTCAATCTTTTACATTAATCATGCACTTATTTTCTCTTAAATGTAAATGAATCCTATATATAGTCTCACTATGCTCAGGATTAGGATCGAATTACACTCAGGCGCATCACCATAGTTAGGTTCATTTCTTGCATTTGTGTTTTTGTTTGGTTTTCTCCCCCTTTTCCCCACACTTGATACAAAAGAAGAGACCAACTTCTCTAAAATCTGGAGGTTATCTCGAGCTGCACTATCCCATAGCTTGAAACTTCCCATTGTTGATTGTTTAGAATCAAGTGCAATTTTTGTCATCAACAATCTCTTCTTGCCCCATGGCAAGGCGTGGTCTCCAACTTGAAAACCATGAATCTTTTCTCTCTTGGTGAAGAGTTCCTTTTCCTGACTTTGGCATGAATCAGTATGGTCCACTACCGTAGCTTGTTTCTCTTCTATTTTAGTCCAGCACATGATTTGATTATCCCCATCAGATACTTGACAAACCATCAGCTCAGCATCTCCTTTGGCATGAAGGAGTTTGACACCTTTGTCTTGAGCAGCCTTCAACCTGAGTAACAGAGATTCATACTCGACAGCGTTATTGGTGTTGCTAAACAACAATTCATATGAAGAAGGAAAGATATCTCCTTGAGGAGACATCAACACAGTCCTAGCTCTAGCACTGGTAGAAGAACAGCTGCCATCAAATCCCAGTATCCATACATCATCAAAAACTACTCCTTTCTCAAAAATTTCTTTGTTTAGAGAGGAGAGTTCCTTTGGGATTGCACTGTGCTCTCTCATGCCTTTTATTTTTTTATTTGAACCAATTCCTGGATTTCCACCTATAGGAATTTCATCTACTATAATAGGAACATCTTTAGTAGACAAAAAATAGTTACCCCTGCCTGAAGACTCAAATAGATTTTGAGCTTCAGGGATTGACATTTGGTTGACAACATATTTTGCCTCCTTTTTAGAAAGTAGCCTCTACATGATGCCTTTGACAAGGATCCTCGCCTCAGATAGGTCCATGCTTAGTTCTCCTCCCACATCCTTTTAGAAATTTCATCTCAGCAGAATGTCGTATGAGGCGGGGATGTCAACCACCAGGACTGTCATCTTGATTGTCTTATTTGGGAATGTTGAAAATACAAATTGGGCATCCTTGATTTGCCCCAGTAGTGGCACTTGTTTATTCTCCATGGAGAAGCATCTCTTGAATGTCTTGGTCAGTGTGAGGCCAAGAGATTCTACCACTTTAGCAGGCATGACATTGTCTGAAGCACTGAAATCATTGATGCAGTTGCTCAGCTTGTGACCATTTATCAATAAAGAAATATAGAAAGGATCTACTTTCCTAGGGGTAGCAGGATGAGTAATGACAAGATTGTTTAGGATGGGCATGTTCCTTTGGGGATCATGATTTACCTTTTTAGCTTCTTGTCCTACAAAGATGGTTGTATTCTTCACACACTCTACCAACCTATCCAACTGCTCAGGGTCAACTTGTAGGAATTCAAATTCAGTCATTTGAATTTTAGTTTTCTTGACATGGTCGATTATGTCAAATGACTAAAATGGACTAGGAAGAGAGGATGGGAGTTCATCCT
Source organism: Torreya grandis (assembly GCA_037957365.1). NCBI lineage: Eukaryota > Viridiplantae > Streptophyta > Pinopsida > Cupressales > Taxaceae > Torreya > Torreya grandis. The sequence continues at coordinate 558,954 of JARHVA010000441.1, forward strand.
TTTGGTTTATGGGAGGGGGAGGACTGGCCTATGAATTTGAAGTAGAAGGCATAGGGATATTTAAGGCACTTACCTTTCTTGCAATCACCGAGTCTTTTAAATAGAAAGGTAGAGTGGTTCCCCACTTAGCAATTGAAATTGTTGGTTGAGGTCACTCCTTTGATTTCTCCTTATCAGTTGGTTGGGCTGACTGATTCTTAGACCAGGTGAATACTGCGTATGATCCCTTGATTGATTCACCTTTACTTCTAGGTTCATCCTAGTGTTTCTTGGGCTAATTCGCTTTCTACATTCGAAAAGTTGAATAAAGAAACTAAAGAAGATGGACGAGGTTAGGAATACCTAGATGTCGACTGCGCACCGTGATCCAGACGCTTGTGAGCACCCCTCTTTGGCTGTGGAGGAATGACACCTGCAAAAGAAAAGAAAACTCGGACAAGAGGATGTTAGATAGATAGACGGTGGGTTGCCAAGCAAAAGCTTGTTCCCGGAAGTGTAAAAACTTCCTCAAAGGGAGGTCAACCCACAGATGAAAGACAGAAAAGGACTGAGAAAGTATAAGGTGCCAGAATACAGAAATAGTAAATAGATTGAAAATGAAAGAAAACACCAAATGGTTACCTGAAGGAAGCAGTCGGGCTGATGACAGTCGCCGATGTCGGAAGTTCTGCCGGCGTCGGTTATGAGGTCTGCCGACGTCGATTGTCCTGCCGACGTCGGTTGGGGAAGTGGCCGGCGTCGGTCGGGGTAATGGCCTGTGGTCGGGTCTGAGATGTGCTCTGGACTGTGGACAGGTCCGGGATGCTAAGAGTGTCGAGACAGAGTTTGGGTACGGGTCTGAATGGACTGTGGGATAATCTTGCCCTGTACAGGGTCTTTTGTGGACAAAAGAGGGATGGGGGAGTTGTCTGGAACTGGGATGAAGAGTGGGACAATGTGAGAGGAGGATGGACAGGGGACAGGTCCTGAGAAGGCCTTGCAGCCTCTCAGGGGGGAAGGGTAGAAGGAAAGCAGATAACAATAGATAACTGAAAACTTAAAGCAAAGAATCAATTAACAGACTTGCTTACCTCTTTGCCTGCTGAATGAAGAGTTGAAGGAGCTGTTGTTGAAGTCAGAGAGGATTCTGCAAGGAGAGAATTCTGATGAAGAGCCTTTGCACCTGCTGCTGTTATTGCACGAGGTTCAAAATGAAGACAAGACGAATGCCAAACGCCAGGAGAGTTCTGTTTGCGAGCTCAGGAGTCCAGCGGTTGCAACGGATACAGGACGGGGTCTTGAAGGCTGCCGACGTCGGCAGTCTCGCCGACGTCGGTCGCAGGATCGCCGACGTCGGCAGAGTCAGAATGGAGACAGAGGCTAAAAATAGCCTCTGCCCATTCTTGCACGCCGCCGGGTGGGGGATTGTGGGAAGAACGGTTATGAGCATGCTAAAATGGACGCGGGAGGAATATAATGGGGGGATTTTGGACAATAAGTGCTAAGGGGTAGGTGGAGGGATCCAAGGGAGGATCCAAGGTGGCAAGGGTGAGGTGGAAAAGGGGGCCAATTAAAATATTAAGTTATTTTAATCAAGTGGATGGAAGGGGACCAAGGCCAAGGGTTAGGATACGGGTTCGAGACGGACAAGGGGAAGAACCAAGGTGCAGACATGTTTATGGTGTCTACATTTGCCCCTTTTTGTCTTGTTGGTTGTTCTTGACGAACTGCAAGACAAAAACAGGAGTTGGTTGCCCCAGGAAAAGGATGAGGTGTTCCCCCCTCAAAGCGGGAGTCGAGAGAAGGGAACCGAAGATCGAGTGTCGATTTGACAGAGAAATGGATAGAAGAGAGGGAGTGAAAACGCGGCAAAAGTCGTGATTGCGCGTATACTACGTCACGGGATGGTCGGGTCAAATTGTCGCATGTCAAGGGTCAAGGAGTGCCAAGATTGAAGTAACCGGGCCCCAGCATTTAGTCGTCTGCTGATCGGGTCACTCAATCTAAGTTGAAGCTCCAAATGGTCGTCGTGTTCCAGGTATCCCAGGCTCAGGAAGTGCTCCCAGAAACACGAAAAAGCCACAAGTAGTAGGGATCAACTGGCTCGCGATCCTATACTTGCGAATGGGTCAAAAATAAAGGTCTGCGGACAATTTTGCTAACCAGCCGTGAGGTAGCATACACGAAAAAACAACCAAGGCAACATTGTCTTGGAAGTGGTCGAAAGTCGAAGGGGAGGTTTGTCCATCAAAGAGATGAACAAACGGGGGTGGTCGAGCTAACCTCAGAGGATGTGTTATCTGAGTGCTGCCTACATAGCCCTGGTCATAGGGCCTCAGACCAATGTAGTTCAGACTAGGAGACAGAGTGATTGATGATTGGATGTGGTCAAGTGTCAAGATGATGTTGCAAATGTCACAAGAGTCGAGAGTCTTTCACCCCTAGCAAGTTTCCATAGTCGTAACGGATGCATGCTAAAGATGAATGGAAGTCTATTTATGTTTCAGCAGGTATTAGTTTATGCTTAACATAAATTGGGTCGGGTCGGTAGTTTCCATGTGTATTGGTGTCCATAGAAACTATGTAAAATAGACGAGGATGATGTTTGAAAATGATGAAAAATGGCTTGGTTTGAATTGAGTCGCCAATTGATGCGGTTTAATGTGACCTTAGTGTAGAGAAAAGATGGAAGGCAAAATGCCCTTTCATTGACAAGGACCAGAAAGGAAGCATAGATAGGGGTTATTAGAACGAAAGCCCCGTTCATGCATTACGTCGTTGACCAGGGTTGTGTTAGAACGGTAATCGAATCACTTGGACATTAAAGTGAGCTCGAAGTCCCTTGAGCAGGCGATAGGAGGAGGATAGGGTAACCCAGTTTAAGAGCAGGAATAACCTTGCCCCTTTTTATAGGAGACCCTGAGACAACTGCAAGCCAAGTCCATGACCCATTTGTTTTTTTTTTTTTTTTTTTTTTTTTTTTTTGGTGCAGGCTGATCGATGCGGGAAGCCTACATAGAGATGTCTTTTGATTTAGTGGTCATGTTGTGAAGCTGATCGATGCGGGAAGCTTCTAAGAAAGGTTGCTGTTTGTAGCAAGATTTAGTTATAGCCATCCTTCGAGGGAGTGGTCTATGTCTTTGCTTTATATAATGTTTGAATAGCTGTCCTTCGAGGGATCAGTCTATTAGTTACAGCAATGATAGTACAGTTGTCCTTCGAGGGATCAGTCTGTCTTTTTGGATTTGATTTTGTGACCTTGGATATGTTTAGACATCGTCTTTTTTTTTTTTTTTTTTTTTTTTTTTTTTTTTTGGAGTCATGGACAAGACTGTAGAAGTTCAAGGACTCCCTTTTATGAGGACAAGGTACCCGTGCATCATAAAAGGGTTGCAGAGGACTTGTTAAAGGGGAATAGGGTTAAAAGGAATAAGGAGCCAGAGGACGAGGATTGCTCAAGGGACGAGCTCAAGTTATGTGTCAAGTGGACAAGTACTCGACTAACAGAAGAATGGTCGAAGATGCAACGCATTAAGAGGCTCAGGTTCTGGCCGTCCGTCGAGGGAGGACAGACGATAAGTCCCTGATCCATATTTGTGCGTGATGATAAAAGGTCCAAGCCAATTGGGGGCGAATTTGCCTCGTTTACTTCGCTCCATATTGGTCACGTGCTGATTCTCTTTGAGGACGAGGTCTCCGATATTGAAATCTCGTTCTCGCAGATTTTTGTCGTAGGCCCGCTTTATGCGACTTTGGTAGACATGGAGATGATTGAGGGCAGCAAGGCGGCGCTCGTCAAGTAACTCAAGTTGAGCTAAGCGATCTTGACGAAAGTCATCGTTTGAGAGAATGTCATGCAGAGAGACGAGATCTGTACTTCAAGAGGTAAGACAGCCTCTGTTCCGTATACGAGAGAAAAAGGAGTAGCACCCGTAGAGGTTCGGATGCTAGTGCGGTAGGCCCACAAAGTGAAGGGAATATGAATGTGCCAATCCCTTCCTGTATCGTCGACCACCTTCATGAGAATTTTGGTCAGAATTTTGTTGGAAGCCTCAGCCTGCCCATTTGTTTGTGGGTAGTAAGGCGAAGAAAAGCTGAGTTTGATGCCAAATGAGTCGCATAGTTTTTGGACAGTCTTGTTTTTGAAGGATTTGCCATTGTCGGTGATGATTTTATGAGGGACATCGAAACGACAGATGATATGGCTGCTGATGAAGTCGGCAATTTTGTCGGCTTTTGTGGAGACAAGAGGAATGGCTTCCACCCACTTGGTGAAATACTCAGTGGCAGTGATGATGGACTGATGACGAAGAGACGAGTGAGGGTTGATCTCACCGATGAGATCCAAGCCCCACTGAGAGAAAGGCCAAAAATCCTGAGCGACTTGCAAAGCGTGGCTGGGAAGATGAAGCAGGTTAGAGTGTTGCTGACACTTGATGCAACGCCGGACATAGTCACTACAGTCTTGATGAAGGGTGGGCCAATAATAACCCAGGCGAAGGATGCGCTTGGCAACCGAGTTTCCACTGAAGTGTCCTCCACAAATCCCGTCGTGGACTTGTTTTATGGCATGAGAGGCTTCAGCAGAGGTTAGACAGCGAAGGAGGAGGCCGTCGAAGCCTCGCTTATAGAGAAGACCCCCTAGCATGGTATAGCGAGCTGTGCGCTTGATGAAAGCTCGCCGCGCATTGCTAGAGAGGTTGGGAGGAGTGACGGAAAGAGACAAGTAGTCCACAAGTTGCTTATACCAGTCATCTTGTGGGCTAGAATTGATAGTGTTGATATGGTCGATGTGAGGAGAGATGTATGAAGGCAAAGGTACGCGATGCACTGTGACAAAAAGCTGAGATGATGATGATGAGGACGGGATATGCGAAGCTAGAGAAGCCATGGTGTCAGCAAACTTGTTCGTAGAGCGTGGAACAGTCTGCAAGAGGTAATGGTCGAAAGATGCCAAAAGGGTGCCAGCACGATTTTTATACCTTTGTAAAACTTCGTTTTTACAGAGGTATGAACCGTTGACTTGATTGACGACGAGCTGCGAGTCGCCGAAGATGTTGATAGACTTGACGTGGAGAGAAAGGGCAGTTTGAAGTCCCAAAACTAAGGCCTCGTATTCGGCCATATTATTGGTACAATCAAAGTCAAGCTTAAAAGATAGAGGCATGGGTTCCCCTTCGAGTGGGATAAGGATGACCCCCGCACCCCCGCCGAGTTGACATTTGGAGCCGTCAAAGAACATGGTCATTTGGTAGACGGTGTCATCGGTGGAAAGTGCGGCGATAGACTCGTCAGGGAACTCAAATTGTGAAGGTTGATTGTCGGGAAGAGGGGCATCCGCCAGTTGATCAGCGATGGTTTGCCCCTTGATAGATTTCTGCTGGATGAATTCGAGGTCAAACTCAGCAAGCAGCATAAGCCACCGAGCCATACGTTGATTTTGATATGGCTTGGAGTGCATGTATTTGAGCAGGTCGGTGTGAGTGATGACAAATGTTTTGTGGTTGAGAAGATAGTGACGGAGCTTGGTGGCGGAAAAGACTAATGCCAAACAGAGTTTCTCAGTATGAGTATACCGAGTTTCATAGTCGACCAGTGTTCGGCTGATGTAATAAACCGCCTGCTCACGATGATGGTCGTCTCGGTGCGCGATCATGGCACCTAACGAATGGTTGGTGGCGGAGATATAAAGGTAGAAGGGTTGGTCGTCTTTAGGTGGAATGAGGACTGGTGGAGAGACCAGATAGCTTTTTGAGGGCTTCAAAGGCCTCTTGACAGTCCTCATCCCACTTAAAGGAGACGTCCTTCTTAAGGAGATGATGAAAAGGTTGGCAGCGGTCGGAAAGCTGCGAGATGAAACGGCGAATGGACTGGAGCTTCCCTTGGAGACTGCGAAGCTGCTTGAGATTGGTCGGGGGTGGCATTTCGAGGATAGCGCGAATTTTAGCGGGATCTATCTCGATACCACGAAAGGAAACGATGAAGTCGAGAAGCTTGCCTGAGAGGGCCCCAAAGACACACTTCTTGGGGTTGAGGCAGACGTTGTACTGAAGAAGACGAGAGAAGATGATTGCGAGAATGGTCAAGTGGTCGCGGCGAAGTTTGGACTTGCCGAGAAGGTCATCCACATAGTCCTCCATGATTTTGTGGAGGAGATCATGGAAAATGTAGGTCATGGCGCGCTGATATGTGGCACCAGCGTTTTTCAAGCCGAAAGGCATGACCCGATAGCAGAAAGTCCCCCATGGGGTGATAAAGGTAGTCTTGTGCTGATCTTCCGGTGCGATCATCTCATGGCCGGCCATGAGATCAACAAGCTGGTCAATGTTAGGAAGAGGAAAATCATCTTTGGGACAGGCTAGGTTAAGGTCGCGATAGTCCGTGCAGATCCGAATCCCCCCAGTTGCTTTAGTAACTGGGACGATGTTAGAGACCCACTGCAGATAATCGATGGGTCAGATGAAGGAGGCAGAGAGAAGGCGCTGAAGCTCTTCTTTGACAAGGAGCGCAACGCGAGGATGCCTCTTTCGAAGCTTTTGCCTAACAGGCTTAGCCTCTGGTTTGATGACAATGTTGTGGGTAGCGATGGTGGGGTCGATGCCAGGCATGTCGCTATAAGTCCAGGCAAAGGCCTTGCTATGGTCGGAAAGGAATTGGGCATAGTCAAGCTGCTCCTGAGCGTCTAGAGATTGGCCAATCTTTAAGACGTGAGGAACATCAGAAGAAGAAGGGAGGTTGATGTCAATGGTAGATTCATTTAACATAACCTGGGTCTCGAAAGGGAGGGAACGCTGGATGAAAGAGTCATCGGCACCCATATAGGAAAGAATGGCGTCATCGTCAACGCAGTGGACAGTGTGAATGGTTGCCGACTCATCTTCTACCATGCTAGGAAAAATGAGAGGGAGAGACCTGGGCACCCCATTGAGCTGATAGGTCAGGGGTTCCAGGCGGATGGTGTTTATGGAAAAAAAAAAACTAGGAGGGATGGAGACCACCGACTCCGTAGGTGACGAAGGAGAAATAGGCGAGTTTGGAGGAGATTGGTTCATGGTTGGCTCGGGACAAAGGTCAAAAGGAGCCTGAGTGGGGTCATGATATCCCAGGCCATATCGTTTCTTGGCATCGTCATCATTGAGCGGCTCGATAGGCTGATGGGAGCCCTGCTCATAACGTCTGAAACCAAAACCCTTCCATGCACACCTGTAAAGGTAAGTGTGTGCGAAGGCGGGGTTGCCAAGAAATGAGAAATCTGAGGTGAAGGGTCGGGGTGAAGAAAGGGAATTGCCGTTGGTAGGAGCTTGATTGAGCCCCCCATAGACAAAGTTGGTTCGGAAGTGAGGAGGACCATAAGGTACGACCATCCCGATCCGATGGTCGTAATTGGGACTGAGGTGAAGGCGTCCATACTCTTGCGGAGTTTGGAGCATGTCAAGGGTCAACAAGCGATATTCCCCAAGTGATAATCGTTGGAAGACGTCTTCCATGGGGTCTTTGGTTGGCGCTTAAAGAGGAGAGGTGAGGGCGACCGCCGATTGCGAACTGGTCGAAGCTTCCGCAGATGGAGGCGATGCCGGAGTTGACGGTTTGATGGGAATGAGGACATCGTTGGGACGATAAGTCGTGTTGCAAGTCTTGAAAGGTGAAGGGTCAGCGGGAATGGTATGGACTTGCCCGTCATGTTCAAACTTCACACAACGATGCAGGGTGGAAGGAATACAGGCCATGGCACGGATCCATGGTCGGCCCAGCAGAATGTTGTATTGAAACTCTCCTTCGATGATGTAGAAGAGCTCCAGGACTATGCGTGGACCGACGCGAATGTGGAGGACGACTGTGCCAATGGTCGTGGCGGTGGTGTCATTGAAAGAACGTAAGATAGCGTCAGTTTTGGAGACGCAATTCTTGGGAAGAGATAGCTGATCGAAGGCATGGGTAGAAATGATGTTGATGCTAGCGCCGCCGTCGATCATAACGTGTTTGATGCGTGTCCGATCGACATAGGTAGTGATGAAGAGGGCGGCATCCTGATCTTCCGTGTTGGATGTAGGAATCTCAGAATCGCTGAATGTGATGGAATTGATAGGAGACAAAGAATGGACGAGGGCAGCAAGCGGTTGGGGGTCTTCGGGTTGGACCTCTGCCGCTTGCAAGGCTTGGATGAGGGCTTGACGGTGCTGAGGCGAGGTTTGGATAAGGTCATAGAGGGACATCTTCACCGGTGTCTGATGAAGCTGCTTCAGCATGGAGTCTTGAATCGGCCCAGAAGATGAAGAGGAAGAAGGCTGGGATGCGCCAAGGATAGAAATTTTGGGCTTGGGCGCAAGGGGTGGCTTGACGAAGGGATAGGTCCAAAGAATGGCAGCTTTTTCTTTTGCCTTGTCCTTTTGCGACCTAGTGGTTATACGGACGGCATTGATTTCGAAAACAGGTGGTGAAGAAGGGGTCATTTTTTGCTGATGAGATGTTGTCGTGGCTGGAGGTGTTGGATGGGATGGAGTCGAGGTCTGGTCGAGAGTGTCCTCAAGGAGAAGAGTGTCCTTCTCCATATGGCAGCGGATGACGGCCTTGAGGGCACAACAGGTCTCGGTATCATGTCCTGGTGCACGATGATATAAGCAAATTTTTGTATCCTCGAACCAGGAGGGCTTAGACCCGAGAGGTTGAAAAGGTCGAATGGGCGGAAGGGTTATGCTGGAGGTTTGCAGAAGTCGGCGCAATATCACTGAATATGAGCCCACTAAAGGGTCTGTGTTAGTTGATATGCGCGAGGTTGGTGACTTCTGCTTAGGGGAGACTGGAAGAGGTTTCCAGACCACCTTACGGGTTGATGGTGCGGGGACAGATGGAGGTGACTCTGGTCTGCAGATTGAGAAAGGCTTTTTGGGAGAGGGACGGCTGGAGGCAGGCGGAGGAAGCAACGGAGGCAACGAGTTCTGATTAGAGGCCGGAGTGGGAAGAATGCTGGCCAAGGTCGAAGGATGGGGGCCTAGAATGGATGGCAATGGTGACGGGGAAGGAGGCGTTCGCTTAGGAGGTCTGGCAGTCTTCTTTGAGTTGGTTGGAAGACTGCTGCTGGTCGAGGTCTGGTTTAGATCCACCTTCACTTGCGGATGAGTGAGGGCGGAGATAGGACGAACGCCAAGTGATTTGATGGGCTTGGATGAGATAGATGCATGTTTTGATTTTGACGGGTCTGGTTGAGGTCTGCATGTCTGGTCTTTGTCGCGAGTTTGAAGAGATTCTGCCTGGGGAGGATTGGCAGCATGTGATGAGAGGGCGCGGGTATGTTGAAGGGCTTTGAGACGTTCCCACAACACCTGAGGCATCACTTTCCTTGAAGGGAGAAGCTGGACCTTCTCCACTAACCGGGAAAATGGCTGAGAAGATGATGTTGAGGGTTGCGGGGTTGAAGATGAGATGGGTGTAGTATTGAATGGCAAAGTCATGATAGATTTAGACGAGGACGGAGGGGAGACAGGATCTTCTCTGGGTGGAGAAGAATCCGGAAAGTGAGGCTCCTCTAGCGGGTAAAGGGCGGGGATGATAGTGCCCTCTACTTGCGGCTGAGGAGTAGGAAGGGTCTGGTCCTCCACAGGTAGTAGAAAGGAGGATGGCGAGACTGGTGGGACTGGTAAAGCCGAGGCGTCCTCCAAGATGAGAGAGGTCGGTGGAGAACTAGCCGGAGAAAGAGGTTCATCCACATGTGATGGACTGATTGATGGACTAGCCTCTTGAGATGGATTGGGGACGAAAGGAGAGACCGCATTGACGGTTCGAATGTTGTGTTCATGGTTGTCATCAATTAAGGTCTGGACGTTGTTTTGGGTCGGCAGATGATTGGGAAAAGGTTGCTTGAAGATGTCAATAGCCTGATTAGGGGGCGCATTTGGATTGTCTAAGATGAGGTCCCCCTTTTCAAGCATATCTTGGATTATGTTTTTAAATGTTTTGCAGTTCTCCGTGTCATGTCCCTTAACGCGGTGGAAGCTGCAGAAGTCATGCTCCCTATACCACACGGGAATGGCGTGAGAGGGATCGAATTGTGGAGGAGGACGAGCCTGAGGGAGATTGAGGACCCCCTACTTAACAAGCTTTTCCAGCACATATGCGTATGATTCTCCGATAGGAGTATATCGTCGTTGCACGTATCTTTGCTGGAACTGGTAGGTGGCGCTCTGAGATGTTGATGGCTCAGGCTGATTAGATGAGGGTGAGGAAGATGAACGCCTAACGACTACAGCGTTAGCTGAAGCCTTGGGCTTAGAATTGGATGACGATGGCTTGGCAGAAGAAGAGTCGTTGGTTTTAGAGCTGGGATTCTTGCTCTGCAACTTGACTTTATTCTCCTCGATGGCACGCAACTCAAGTTTGTGAGCCATCGTGAAGGCTTCATCAAAAGTGCGGAAGGTTTGAACCCTCAGGGTGGACGAGATATGTCTGGCGCAAGCTTGGGAGAAGAGTTCGATAAGCTCGGCCTGGGGTAAGGAGAAAGAGAGCTGGTTGATAAGGCCTCTCCATCGAGCTACAAAGTCGGCTATGGACTCGTCCTCGAATTGTCTGATAGAATAGAGGTCCGTGATGGAGACCTTCTTAGTGATGTTAATGGAAAAATGATCGAGGAAGAGCTGGGCCAATTGCGTGAATGAGAAGACGGAATGGCTAGGAAGGGAGCTGTACCAGTCAAGTGCAGCGCCCGAGAGGGACATAGGGAACGTGCGTAGGAGTAACGCATCGTCATGGCCAATGAGGTAGCAAGCATGTTTGAATGCCCGCAAGTGTTGCTGGGGATCTTCCTTGCTTTGGAAGCGAGAAAACTTTGGAAGCTCCCATTGGCTAGGGTATGGTTTGATTGGGATAGAAGGATGGATGGGCTCGTTGCAGATTTGCTCATATGAGAGAGCGTTGCGCGAGCCGAAAACAGAAGTCTCAAGATGGGTCATCTTGTCCATCAGCATTTTAATGATGTCTGCCGATGGATTGACGGGTGGCGCGCCCCCTAAGTTGTAGGGCGCTTGGAAGAGGTTAGGGGATGCATACGACGTAGTCGGTTGTCCTTGTGAAGGGGCAACATAGAGATAACTAGTCGTAGAGGAAGAGGCTAGAGGTGGTTGAGTGGAAGGCATAGGTAAGCCCGATGTTGCCACGAGAGGTGGGATAGTGGTAACAGGGGCCAAGGGGTAGGAAGCCACCCTGGTGTTGATAGGGGCCAGGGCAGGCGGAATAGAAACGACAAGGTTCTGAAAGGGAGTGGATAACGATTGAGTGGGTTGAGGTTGACAAGGGGCCGGAATCCCGATGGAAGTGGGCCCAATGATAGAAGGGGAGGCCACACCTGTAGGATTGGTCAAAGTCTGAGTCTGGTCGGTGGTCGAAGCGACGGGTTGAGTGTCTGAAGGTTGAACTACGGGTGTTGTCGATACAACCGTAGTCGCGGCCAGAGAGGTTGGCATTCCATAGATTGGATTGCCCAAAGAGTCTCGCGTTCGACTATGCGCGAGATAATGTTGCAAAGCCTTGACGTTGAGGTCCAAGAATCGCTCGAAATCTTGGTCCCCTTCTTGGACAATAGGAGTCAAAGGCGGGGTTGGACGGGTAGGAGTTCTTTCGGTCTCCGAGTTGAACTCCATTGTAGGCCTGGTCACGGACGGGGTTGGCGGAAGTGGTTGACGGCTCGCGTGGTTGACAAGAGCTTTGGCTTGGCTACGAGTCAAAACCATGCAAGGCAGAGAAGGTTCAGGTTTCAGAAACTGTGCTGTTTAGTTTCAAAAAACCAGGATGGAGTTTTTGACAGAAGATGGACAGGTTTAAGCTGCTGTTTTTTTTTTGAAAAAAGGACAGTGACAGAGACCGACGTCGGTTTAAAAACCGATGTCGGTAGGGAAGATGGCCGACGTCGGTCAGATAACCGATGCCGGTAACAGAGGAAAGCCGACGTCGGTGGCAGAACCGATGTCGGTGACTGTGTTTTCCAGAACTAAAAGATTCTTGGAAAACAATGAAGAAAGCGTCCTCACTTACTCAAACAGACAGATGAGAAGAGAAAACAGAGAGAGACAGACAAGCCTAAGCGATAAATCCTAGGAATTAACCTTAGAAGCTGTGGCTTATGCCTTAGATGAATGTTTGGAAAGATTGGCTGTTTGAAAAAGGTCCTAGAAGAAGAAGTCTAGAGCTGGTTTCGGGTGTTGTCTTTGGTGCTCAAAAAATCTGTATTAGGGTCTGGTACGCGGCCTGGTGCTAAGGAGCAAGCTCCCCTCACTTCATGATTCCAGTGGTTAGCTGGTCTCGCTTAGCCAAGATATACCTCGCCTAGAGTTTATCCTCCGCCAGAGAACGGAGTGGGCTTCCCCCTTGGTGATGAAATCCAAGTAGGGTCACCGGGACGGGTAAGGTATCCGCTGGGGGATGAAATCCCAGTCGGGCCTTGTCTCAGGTAAGTTATATGTTTGTTTTAGTGCATGTGAGTCGGTAGTGTAACATCAAGTGTCTAGATTTATTCAATATGCGTTTAAGTTACTAGATGTGGACTACGAAGATGCAAGCACAAGCAGAGATGAATGCAAAGTGTTTTAGTGCCCAAGTCGAAATGTGATGTTGTTATGAAGACAATGTTTTGAGAAAGGGTCAAGAATATGACGTTTAGACTAGTCTAAAATGCACAAGAAAGAAAAAGAAGGATTCGTTTTAATTCTTGCTTATAGTGCCATTGGGAAAAGAAGAAGAAGGAGGTGAAAAGGTAAGAACCTAATGCACCTAAATGAATGAAAGAGAAAAGGAACCCAGGAGGAACCTAGGGTCCCACCGGGCGTGCCAGAATGTTTCTTGGGCTAATTCGCTTTCTACATTCGAAAAGTTGAATAAAGAAACTAAAGAAGATGGACGAGGTTAGGAATACCTGGATGTCGACTGCGCACCGTGATCCAGACGCTTGTGAGCACCCCTCTTTGGCTGTGGAGGAATGACACCTGCAAAAGAAAAGAAAACTCGAACAAGAGGATGTTAGATAGATAGACGGTGGGTTGCCAAGTAAAAGCTTGTTCCCGAAAGTGTAAAAACTTCCTCAAAGGGAGGTCAACCCACAGATGAAAGACAAAAAAGGACTGAGAAAGTATAAGGTGCCAGAATACAGAAATAGTAAATAGATTGAAAATGAAAGAAAACACCAAATGGTTACCTGAAGGAAGCAGTCGGGCTGATGACAGTCACCGATGTCGGAAGTTCTGCCGGCGTCGGTTATGAGGTCTACCGACGTCGGTTGTCCTGCCGACGTCGGTTGGGGAAGTGGCCGGCGTCGGTCGGGGTAATGGCCTGTGGTCGGGTCTGAGATGTGCTCTGGACTGTGGACAGGTCCGGGATGCTAAGAGTGTCGAGACAGAGTTTGGGTACGGGTCTGAATGGACTGTGGGATAATCTTGCCCTGTACAGGGTCTTTTGTGGACAAAAGGGGGATGGGGGAGTTGTCTGGAACTGGGATGAAGAGTGGGACAATGTGAGAGGAGGATGGACAGGGGACAGGTCCTGAGAAGGCCTTGCAGCCTCTCAGGGGGGAAGGGTAGAAGGAAAGCAGATAACAATAGATAACTGAAAACTTAAAGCAAAGAATCAATTAACAGACTTGCTTACCTCTTTGCCTGCTGAATGAAGAGTTGAAGGAGCTGTTGTTGAAGTCAGAGAGGATTCTGCAAGGAGAGAATTCTGATGAAGAGCCTTTGCACCTGCTGCTGTTATTGCACGAGGTTCAAAACGAAGACAAGACGAATGCCAAATGCCAGGAGAGTTTTGTTTGCGAGCTCAAGAGTCCAGCGGTTGCAACGGATACAGGACGGGGTCTTGAAGGCTGCCGACGTCGGCAGTCTCGCCGACGTCGGCCGCAGGATCACCGACGTCGGCAGAGTCAGAATGGAGACAGAGGCTAAAAATAGCCTCTGCCCATTCTTGCACGCCGCCGGGTGGGGGATTGTGGGAAGAACGGTTATGAGCATGCTAAAATGGACGTGGGAGGAATATAATGGGGGGATTTTGGACAATAAGTGCTAAGGGGTAGGTGGAGGGATCCAAGGGAGGATCCAAGGTGGCAAGGGTGAGGTGGAAAAGGGGGCCAATTAAAATATTAAGTTATTTTAATCAAGTGGATGGAAGGGGACCAAGGCCAAGGGTTAAGATACGGGTTCGAGACGGACAAGGGGAAGAACCAAGGTGCAGACACGTTTACGGTGTCTACACTTAGTAATTTAGGAAACCAATGTGGGAGTCACCAGCTGACTCTTTTTGATCCTCCATGAAGAGATCAGTGCCATTTTCTTGATCAAACTTAGGTTGGAAAGAGAAATCATGTTCTATTTCCAAATATCTAACTATTGAGTTGGTTGGAGGTGCTTTAAGGGTAAGGTTCCTCTGTGGGGGAGGAAGATAATTTAGGTGCCCTTGATTCCTGGTACCATTGCCTTGATATGGTTGATTCTGAAATGTCCTCCTTGGCATATCTTGACTAGGAGCAGACATACCTTGAGCCATTTGCCTTTTCAAGGCTAGCAGTTCATTTGCCAGCTTTTGCACGATTTGATCAGTGGTGGATGTAGGTGAGTATTCAGAAGATGAAGAAGATTTACCTATGTTTGGGTCTCTCTTTATCTTTCCTACCAGGATAAGGTCATCTTCTACCTCAGTAGCCAAGTCTTGAGCAGTAGCAAGGTCTATGTGTCTAGCCCATCTCAACAAAAAACTCACTTTAGGCAGCTGTGAGTTGATGAAGAAGCATTTAAGGTTTTCGAGTGTTGGCTGAGTAATTGCAAAAATTATGTTCCTAAGCTTGTCAAACTTGGCAATCAAATCCCTCATAGGCTCATGAGGCTCCTTCTTCATCTGTGTGAGCTAGGCCAGCAAAGCATGTGCATCTTATGTAGGCTTGAACCTAGCTTCAAATTTAACTTTGAGTGTGTCCCAGTCAGTCACTGACCTAGCTTACAGATGGTAGAACCAATCTACAACATCACCTTGTAGTGTTTTCATGAAAATCTTGACTGCCATGTCCTCAAATTCCATGCCTATCACACCACAAGCTATGCTGAAAGCTGCAATATGTTCATCAGGGTGAACTCTCCCATCACCAAAGAATTTGGGGAAGTTCTTTCTTGAGCTACATGGAAGTTCATGCAGGCGTAGAGTGAGATTTAATGGGCCAAATGAGTTACCCCAGGGGCCTTGAACTGCCATGATGGGATTATGAAAAAGAGGGATAACAAATCTGGGTGGCATGTGGATAGGCAAAGCTCTGCTAATAGTAGAAAAAGTAGTTATACCTTGGTCTCTCTGTCTTCTTATATAGCATGGAGTTGCTATATTGTAGAACAAAAATGGGAAAGAATTGGCCCTACTTCAGCTTGAAGCTTGAGGCTTCAAACTGCGCAATCTATCCTAGTGGCTCTAGTTTTGTAGACCAGATAATATAATGGAGATGGAGGAAGATAGTAAGGCTATAATGATAATGGGTAAGACACATAATGGAGTCGCTAGAATTTATAATGGATAAGGGTAGAGACTGCTTCAATCTAAAACTTGAGGCTTCAAATTGCACGTAAATCCCCAGCAGAGTCACCAAAAATTATTGCACGAAGCTGGGAGGAAAATTAACAATGGGAAAGAACTGGAACTACTCATTCTTCTCCAGTAGAATAAATGGATAAGGCTATAATGATAATGGGTAAGACACAGGTGATGTTTCAATCTGAAGCTTGAGGCTTCAAATTACACAAAATTATTGTGTCCCCAGTAGAGTCGCCAAAAACTATTGCATGAAGCTGGGAGGAAAATTAACAATGGAAAAGAATTGGAACTGCTCATTCTTCCCTAGTAGAATAAATGGATAAGGCTATAATGATAATGGGTAAGACTTAGGTGATGTTTCAATCTGAAGCTTGAGGCTTCAAATTGCACAAAATTACTGTCCCCAGTAGAGTCACCAAAAAACTATTGGGTGAATATTTTGTCGACCAGCTAACTGGTGAGCAAAATAGGTCTCTTCAACCACAACATAGTGTTGGGAATTAGGAAGCACAATTGATTACCATATACAAGCAACTTAATATGCAGAATTAAACCAGAATCACAAGTAACTAGAATTCATAAATAACACAGAATATGAGAGACAATACACAACTTGTATTAATACTCTTCTAGAAAAGAATTACAACCAAGAAGATGCCATAGTTCTTCTTCACCTTACAGAGGCTTCCCACACCCCAAGTGTACAGCAATTCAACTTCAAGAGTTCTCTCTCTCTCTCCTCAAAAAATGTCCCAACACACAACTCAAACACAGAGTTGGTGTTCACCTCCAACCAGCCAGTATCCACTACTGCCAGTACCCAAGTACTCAAAGTACTTCAAGTAGATCTCCCATGAACCTACAATAACCTACAACTCAACATACCATACTTATGGAAGGGTCTACCTTGCCTTCCTCTTTGCTCTCCATGTACTCCATGTACATCATGATCGAGTACACACCATACTCTAAGTAGATCTCTCCTGATCTTACTACCTATTGTGTTGTGATCTCTTTGATCTTGCATGCCACCTATAAATCAATCTGGTTCTGCACACCTGCAACCTATATCAAACATACACAATCTTCTACAAATCAATGATCTTACTTACCATGCAGATCTCCAAACTTTGGCCTTTGCACACCTGCTAACCAAGATCATACATACATGAAGAATCCATCTGATTCTCCAAACCCAGCACCCATGCTTGGTACTGTGGCACTAGGAGGAACACACCTTGCTCTCTCCACTCTGAAGGAGCTAATATTTGCTCTCTTACTCTCTAGCACAAGTTTACAATACAGCCCATGGGTCTATTATATAGCTCCCATGCATACAATAATTAGACATCTAATTACAATAATTAGATCTATAGCTTCTAGTCTATAATTGGCTCTTGACATGCAAACTCTCAGTTTGTTAACAAACTATTCGCTCAACCGACAGTTCTGAAACCGCACAGGCGACCGACGTCAGTCCCTGTCTGCCTGGAGGTGACCAACGTCGGCTGACACTTGACCGACATCGGTTGCTCTGACACTGTATATGAATGACATCGGTTGATCAGACCGACGCCGGTTGCTCTGCCACTCAGCAACCTCCTTCCCTGTTTGCATTAGTGAAGCTTTTAGCTCCACAACCTAACACATAGGGAGATTGATCAGCTAGATGTGTAGGTTTACTACATCAACAGGGGGACAAATCTCTCCTCTCATCAAGGGGAGGTTCCCTATAAGTATAAGGTGCTATATACTATATATATAAGTAGAAAATAACACTCAGGGGTAGGATACACCATCCATCTCTCTTTTTTCAGAGATGATGTTCACAAACAGAGGAGAAAATCTTGGTGAAGACACTGAAGGCACTTCTCTTCTTTCAAAAGTGTTCTTACAAGGAACAGTAGGAGTTCTTTCAGGTAGTGACAAGTAACTGGTAACCAAGGGAATAGTAACCAGTAGACTGAGATGTAGCACAAAGTCTCCACCTCGACTGCCCAAGAGTGAGATACAAAGGACAATAAGGGCACAAAGTCATCCCAAGGTCCTTTACACAAAAATAGAAATAAAACACACTAAAGAAAATTGTAGACAGCACAAAGTCTTCCCACAATTGCCTTCAGGACACCTTCCTGATTACTTCTACAAGTTAGGCTTATTTCATTAACTGGACAAGAATGCATTCAGAAGATAGACGTAAGAACAATATCCTAAAATGACACAAGCTATAACAGCACAAAGTCTAAAAGTAACTTGCTTTCTCATTCAAACAAAGAAATATGATTAACAATCTGAGCTCAAAGTCTCAGTAATCGCCTTTCAATTTTGGTAGAGTTTTGCTTCTATAACAGAGAGATCTCCTTAAAATAATAAAAAAAATTACAATATATAACATCCAAAAAAGACTTGGCACTTTGTTTCATGGAATGACCCATATTGTACATTCAATGCCTTGAATGTATTTTTAGTTCTATCACGGGGGCCATGCTGGAATAGGGCAGCTGCCTTAACTGTGGCATGTCAATTTATCTCAAATGTCTTCTCTTGGGTGTGGGTCATCTGGTCTATCACTTGATATCTATGTAATTGTCCACTTTGCCTTTACTCCAAGGGAGACAAATAGGCCACGCCTTCAATGTTTACAGGCTCAAATATCTACTTTGTGAACTATTCCACCTACTGGAATAACTTTTACATGGATATTTTTAGCTTTCCCTTTTTCTGTTGTGATTTGAGCTCCCACTTTAGCTGGTCACTGAGTTTGTTCTTTTGTCTTTCTCCAGCTTCGTCTCTTCCTAGAATTTGAGCTCTCGAGGCTACATTCCCAACCTTGCTGACTCTTTCAGCTCCTCTCAACGGCTATTCCCTTTGGACTTAAGGCCTTTGAATGCATTCAGGTCTACGCTCAAGCCTTTAAAGATCAATGGCTAATTTATTGCCTTGAATTTGACTACTATGGGCCCGTCATCCTCCTTAGCAATTCCTTCATGTCTTTGTATTGGGAGTGCTCTACCTTTGACATATGTCACAGCCTGCTACTTTGAAACTTTACCAATCTTATAGAAAATGGGACCCACAACACTTATTACCTGAGCAGCTTCAAAAGGGGAATGGGGACAGGTGGCACTTTCCACTAATCTTATGTGGCACCTTTCGCTGTGAAATAGATGAGGACACTTGACAGCATCTACTTAACTTGTAGAAGCTTTGGGTACCTTTTGAGAGTCCTGCGAAAGATGACACTTGGCAACTTTTGCTGAGCTTTAGAATCACTATAGAGACATTCAGGACTCATTTGGATTCACACGAATGATGACACTTGGCATGCTCTGCTAATTTTTACAAGGGACACATGGCGACTTCCACTACATTTAGAAAAACACATTAAAACCTTCCATAGTTACCACTTGGCACCCTCCACGAAACTCTGAGAGAAGCTTATTTTTGCATCTTTATCAAGACTTTGGAACACCCTAAAGGGAAGGTGTCCCTTTGGGCTTTTCAAATGGTCCTTTCTTGAGTGTCAAGTGCCCCCCGTAAGGGTACCTACCCTTCAGGATCTTTCGGATGGCCTTCAGGCTTTACTTCCTTCAGTGGGATTTTGTTTCTTCAGCGGGATTTATCCTTGATCTCCTTGGAACAAAAAATCTGAAGGAATTCCTTTAGATAATTTATCTGAAGGAAAAGCCCAAAAATCCTTATCTCTTTTTTTTGATGAAAATCTTCCCGAAGGAATTCCAACTTTGTTCACTTTTGCTCACTGCCCTTCACAAGGGCACTTGGCCTTTGGCTTTGGGGCAGTCCCTTGAACCTGCCAATTGAATCGTCTTTGGTTCAATGGTTCAATTGGTTCATTCTCTTTATTTAGCTAAGTCTTTTTGATCTCTTGAACCAAATGTGTTGAACCATTCGGTCATTGAAACGTTGAACCAAAATGGTTGAACGGTTCAATGGTTCAATGGTTCAAGCCTTTGTTTTCCGCTAAGTGTTTGAAGCTGTGGAACTGTGAAGCAGTTAAACTTGATGAATTTTGACAAAGTGCTTGAATCTTTTAAGCTTGTCGATGTCATTGAACCTTCGAACCCGTTGAACCTTTAAACCTTTTGGAAGCGGGGTTCAATGGTTTAATGGTTCAATGGTTCAATCCTTTGTTTGAAGCTCAGTGAAGAACATATTTGGTTGAACCAAGGCGTTGAACCTATCCTGAAAATGCCTAAGTGTTGGAAACTTGTTCCTTTCCTATGGAGTCCATAGAAATGAGTTCATAGAAACTAGTCCATAGAACCAAGAAACCAACCTACAGAGTCCATAAAAATGAGCCTGCAAAGTCTGTAGAAATGAGCCTGCAGAGTCCGTAGAAATGAACCTACGGAGTCTGTTAACTGAAAAAGCTTGAAAAATGGAGAATTTGAATGCCCAGAATAATTTTTTGAGAAGGGAAGAGGGAATTTTGGCCTGTAAAACCAAAATAGTTCATATGTTGTCCTAAAAATGAGTGACAGATTTTGGGAACAATAAATTGATAGCGGATGTTTGAGGCATATGATAGGAGATAAAAGTAAGTTCATAACTCTAAAGAAGATCAATGGTGGTACAGTGAGATTTGGAGATAAAACCACTGCCAGGATAGTCGAAAAAGATATCTTCTCAAAGGCATGATCAAAGGACACATTCAAAGATCTGCGAGAGGAGTTGGGAGTAATTTCTATTTCTTCCTGCCATTGATGTTTAGCATCAGTTGAGGGGGAGCTAAGTGTTAGCTCCAAGTAGGCCCTCTGCCATTGATGTCAAAGGGGGAGAATAATAGGTAAAGGTACAGGTGCAAAAATAGGTACAGGGAATAGGTACAGGTTGTTACAGTAAGGGGGAGTTACTGTATGTTTTCATATGATAGTATGTGCAGGTGACAGGATGTGGTAATTTTAGGATTAAGGTTGCCATTAATGACAAAGGGGGATATTGTTGGAAATATTGTCATTGATGTCAAAGCTCTAGCATTATTTTTGATAAAGGCCCCATTGTATTTAATATTATTTGTAATAGATATATCTTGGCTAATGTGAGTTAATATTTATTTAATATTAACGAATATATTTTTGGTTGCATATGAGACAAAAGAAGGGCCCATGGAGAAGTCAAAAAGCCATGGGGTAAAGACAAAAGAAGGATGGGATGCATTTTCCCATGAAGAGTCATCTTGGGGAATTCCAAGAGTCACCAAGTGAAGACAAAAGAGGAAGGGCACAATTTCTCATGAAGAGACACTTTGAGGAATACGAAAAGTCACCAAAGTAAAGACAAAAGAGGGAAGGACATTTTTTCTCATGAAGGGTCACCACATGACTTTTCAAAGGCAAGAATATGAAGGGTCATACAAGTTTGGTGCCATTTTCCATGAGGATTGAAGGGTCACAAAGGGGGAAGGCAAAAGTTCATTTGGAAAGCTATAAATAAAGGCTTGAGAAGCCATTTGTAATAAGAGAGATAGAGGTTGATTTGATATTGTAATATCTAGCTTAGAAGAGCACTTGTAAGAGATGAATATGATTTGTATTTGTTATATCTAGCTTAGAAGAGCAAAGGTGAGAGAGAGGAAAGAGATGTTGTAATGAATTATCATTTGTTGAGATAGCAACATTGAGAGATGTGTGTGTGGTATACACAAAGGGGTTGGTGCTCCTGTGGGTTGGTGCTCACGAATTGTTGTTGGGTTGGTGCTCGACAAAGGGGTTGGTGCTCTTGTGGGTTGGTGCTCATGAATTGTTGTTGGGTTGGTGCTTGGCAAAGGGGTTGGTGGTCGGCAAAGGGGTTGGTGCTCCTATGGGTTGGTGATCACGAATTATTGCTGGGTTGGTGCTCAACAAAGGGGTTGGTGCTCTTATGGGTTGGTTCTCATGAATTGTTTTTAGGTTGGTGCTCGGCAAAGGGGTTGGTGCTCTTATGGGATGGTGCTCACGAATAGTTGTTGGGTTGGTACTCAGCAAAGGGGTTGGTGCTCCTGCAAGTTGGTGCTTGCAAATATTGTTTGGGTTGGTTCTCATTCATATACTTGAGATTGTTCTCTGTGGTTTTTCCCACATTGGGTTTCCACGTTATATCTGGTGTCTCTCTCTATCTTGTGTGATGTTTATTGTTTGATTTTTATTGCATATCTTGAATGTTTGATTAAGTGGAATTTGGTTAAGGGAAAGTTTTATAAGATATATGATATACTGATTCACCCCCCCCCCTCTCAGTATATCCCATGCTTAACAGTGGTTTGGATGCAAAAAGTAAAAATTACACATTTGTTGGCTACATTGAACAATCCAAAGCATATAGATTACTAGATATCTCTGCAAATAATTTTTTTGTAAATTGAGATGTCCCAATAGATGAGAAAATCCCATATTCTTCAAGTAATGGTAAACCCATTGATATTCATAATATATGGATAGCTATTGATGATTTTAAATCTAGTTCAATCACTAAAGTGGAACATGACTTAAAAAGGCAAACACCAGAGAATTTAATCTCCATGGAAGGATCTAGTGAAGCCAACAGTGATTCATTGTCAGATCAGACTAGTCAGCACAAAATGCCAAAGTGGTTTTATGAAACACTAAAATATGTAAAGGAGGATAAACTTCCACTCACAATGGAAGATATATCCACCAGATTTGAGAAACAAGTAGTGCATGTTCATGAGTAGGTAAATTTTGTTTTAACTTCAGTTGTTTCACAAATATTTGAGCCAAATAATTGTGTAGATGCTAAAGGAAAGCCTAAATTGGAGTCTACCATGAAGTTGGAGTATGATGCATTAATGAAAAATGAAACTTGGGTTTTGTCTGATTTACCCCAAGGTAATAAGTCCATTGGATGTAAGAGGATTTATAAAGTAAAATGTAACTCAAATGGTTCTTTAGATAATTACAAAGTGTGTTTTTTTGTTAACAAATATGCATAAGGAGTAGATTATGAGTAAAAATTTACTCCTAAAATTAAAATGGTAACATTCATAATGGTTATTATTTTTATTACTCAATTTGGTTTGTAGGTATATCAGATAAATGTCACAAGTGCTTTCCTGAATGAAGACTTATAAGAAGAAGTGTACATGGTATATCCACATGGATTTTAGATTCTTAGAAAAAACATCTGGTTTTAAAGTTAGTGAAGTCCTTGCATGGACTTAAGCCAATTCCTCAACCCTGGTATTTCAAAATAGATAAATATCTTAGAGTTTGGTTTTAAAATAAGTGATTCATAATCTACT
Organism: Torreya grandis; assembly: GCA_037957365.1. Classification (NCBI taxonomy): domain Eukaryota; kingdom Viridiplantae; phylum Streptophyta; class Pinopsida; order Cupressales; family Taxaceae; genus Torreya; species Torreya grandis. The sequence goes on from JARHVA010000441.1 coordinate 581,737, forward strand.
CTCTATATGAAATTGCTTGGTGATGACATAGTGGTTCTAGTTGTCTATGTTGATGATCTTGTCATCATCGAGAGTAGTGTTGTCTTGATCAAATAGGTGAAAGTTCACATTTTTTATATGTTTAAAATGACTTATTTCAGCCTTCTTCAATATTATCTAGGTGTAGAATTTTGGAAATGTTACAATTTTGGGTATACTATTTTTGTATCCCGAACAAAATATTGCATATCCTTGTTAGATGAATTCAAAATGTATATTCTAATCCAGTAGCTACACCTATGGAAGTTGAGATAAAACTCTAAACTAACATTTATTCACCATCAATTAAAGACATAATGTATTGATAATTAATAGGTAGTTTCATTTATCTTACTACTATAACATTGGATTTGTGTGTTGCAGTGAGCTATATCTCTTGCTTCATGGCTAAACCACATGAATAACATCAACAAGCTATAAAATGGGTTCTTATATATGTCAAAGGAACTCCTGACTTTGGCATTTTATATCAAAGATATGTTTATTTTATGTGAATAAGGTATATTGATCCAGATTGGGTAGGATCAACTAATTCAAGAAGGTTCGCAATAGGCTATGTTTTCACTCTTGGTTCATGAGTATTTTCATGGCAAAGTAAGCGTCATAATACAGTTGCCATATCATCTATAGAAGTTGAGTACAAAGTAATTTTCAGTGTATGCCATGAATTGATGTGGATTCAGTCAGTACTAAAGGTTCTTTAACTTGATCCATCTTCACCCACACCTATCTTATGCAACAACTAGAGTGTTTTAAATTTAATGAATAATCCAATTTTTCATGTTATAAAAATCACATTGAAGCTCATCACTACTACATCAAGCAGTTGGTGTTGCGTCATTTTATGATCCATGGTAGTATTTAAGTTAGTTAGTTAGTTAGAAAGTTTATTTTACTTTTTAGTAGGTTAGTTTCTCGGGTGGTTAAACCCATTGGGTAATTACCATTGGTAAACTTCTTGAAAAGCCTTTATAAGCTTTTCTTGTATAAAAATAAAAATAACTTTACATTGAATATAATTTTTGTTTTATTACTCTAAAACCTAAATCAAACAGTGGTATCAGAGCTTGGATATCAAAAGAGGAGGATAGAACAAATTTGAAGAGCTTGGTTGTAGTCATAGAAAATTGAAGACACTCTTATCAAGAGAAAGGAAAAAAATAAATAAGTTCAATACATATAGTTGACTCTACAGCGAATTCCTATCCACACTCTATTTGTAAAGAGGCTAGGATTGCACCTGAATAAAGTCATAAAACCAAAGTTCTAGAGGTCATCCCATGAATTGAGACATAACTCAGAAGCCATTTCATATACTAGATCAGATCCTATATATGGTGTCCTCCATAGACAAAGCATGTCTTCTAAGAAAAAATTAGTATAGTTTTTTCTTAAATAAATTTGTGAATGTATTTTTTATCAAAGCTATCATAAACTACACTAGACTGGGTACAATGATTCACATTCTTACTATAATTTTATAAGGCTTCAATTGAAAGTGAGGATTTTGGCAGAATTTCTTCTAGAAAATTTACATTATTGATTTTGTTGAGAAATTTGTAGCAAAAGGAGAGATATATGCGACATAGTAACCCCATATGAATGGCATTATAAACCAAATTATGGCATATCAAAACTAAGCATAGCAGTGTAAGTTTCATTTAATAATTTGTCTTATTAAATTGATCAAAATGGCACAACAAATCAAAATGGTGCAACAGATCTGAGCATGAATCTCCCTCTACAAATAATAGTGTGTAAGTTAGGTTTGACAAGTTAAGTTTGAGTAAATAATGAAGTATAAATTTTGAATGCAAGTGAAATATTTGTCATATATTTAATTTAATTTCTCACATCCAAAAGACAAAGATCATATAGAAAGTTTTATCTTTGTATTTTTAAATTTTTTTTTTGGAAATATACCTCTTTAAAAAAGGAATATTCTATTTTCAAAGGCTTTGTAAAGGAGTTATAAATGGTGGAAAAGTTAATTTTTTGTGCAATAAGGATGTAATTATTTTATATTTTTTCCAAGTCTCAAAATCTTTGTAATCATAATCTATCTAGCAGGTCAAGTCCAAACCCCGATAGCTTTCCTTGATTATCCTTTTTATACCACCACGGCAAAAATTATCAGCTTAATCTCTTAAAATAGACAATTAACACCAAAAAACTACAAGGAATGGCCGATAAATATATAAAACACACTTTTTTTGATGATTTATGGGAAATAATAGAAAAAGAAACCACACTGCCAACTGAAGCTGCAAAATTACGTGAGTTTCAAAAGTGTCATAAACATGCCCTTGATTTGTTAAAATCATCATGTTCAACTCAGGAAATTATCCATATTGAATCCATTGAAGGTAATGCCTAGAAATCTTAGAAATCATTAATATATATATATATGACAAACAACTTGCTTATAAGAAGATTGATCTCTTAATGTAGTTGCTTAATAACAAGTTTAGCATTAAGGAAGATGTATTTGATTATCTCTCTCACATGAAAACATTGAAATAATAATAATGCACAACCATTGGAAAGATACATGATGACATGTTGATTTCCATCACATTAAATGAACTTAGTTATTCATACACCAATTTTGTTGAAATCCTACAGCTTAGTGATAAATTTAATGTTGCCACAATTGACTCTATTTATAAGTTTTTGACTCAACATGAGTGGTAGTTTGCAAAGAAGAAGAGTATGCCTATTGAAGAGGCTCACTATATAAATAAAAGGTCCCATCATAGAGATCATTTCCATGTACAATGATAATTTCAACATCATTTTTTGAAACACTCTCTGAGACAATCTTTGAGTCATTCTTCAAGACACTCTCCACACCATTATAGATGGTCTCCACAACATTCTCATCAGCACTCTCCAAGATATTCAAAACGTAAACATCACCATAGGAACTCTTCTCACTTCCATGGTTCTTATAGTGATTTATCTTCTTCTAGATCTCATCAGTATAGGAAAGAGCCTAGATTTTTCAAATCTGGTGGTTTTGGACATCTTGTAGATGTATGTCCTTCTCAACAACCCCGCTCTCCACATAAAAAGAAAGTTGAGGAAAATTATGTGGATCATTATAGTGGTAGATCCTCTGGTTACTCTAGATATTCCAATTATTATAGCACTTCATCTAATTAGGAGGCATCTTATATAGCTAAGGTCTATGGTCTTGATGGACCTAATAGCTTGTTATAAGTGTTGAGTGATTCACCCGTTTTGTGCAAGCTACTAGGCTCAAGATTGAGATCTACTATAGTAGAAATTTTTTGTCTTGTGTTCTTGATTTCAATTCCATTTTTTTCTTTCTATCCTTGATATTCATAACATGGATTAGATAGGATTGTTTCATTTTATCTCTCTCATTACACAACTTTTCACCTCTCACCTAATAAGGGGAGAAGATACAGCATATGGTGTGTCTTTAATCAGTCATTAGTGATAGTATGAGTAGACAGGGGTTGATATCACCTTCAGTGTTGAGCAAAGGTCATCAGTATTCATTGGACATTATGGAGATGTGCTATATAGTATGGGTTGGTCACTTTGATAGGCTTCTGAGTGGAGCCTTATGCAGATTGATGTGGTTGGACAAGCTTTGATCATGTTCTACTGTAGTATGGTATGAAGATCATAAGGGATGAGTAGGCTTTGATCATGTTCATCAACCTTTTATGCCATTACTCATAGGATGGGCTTATATATGGATCAGGATCATTTTATTAGTACCAAGATGTACACTTTACCAGTTGCAATTATTTTAGAGTTTATTTGATGACTTTATGTAATTGCTCCAGTGTTTTTATTATATACCCTTTAGATCAAGGTGGAGTTTTTGGGATCATTTTATGATCCATTGTAGTATCTAAGTTAATAATTTTATTTTACTTGTTAGTAGGTTAGTTTCTTGGGTGGTTAAACCCATTGGGTAGTTACCATTGGTAAACTTCCCAAAAAGCCTTCATAATTTTTTCTTGTATAGAAATACAATTAACTTTAAATTTAATATAATTATTGTTTTATTCCTCTTATAACTAGATCAAATAGTTGGTTAATAATGAAGACATATATCTTTGTTATTATCCCACCATAGAGCAACCTACTAATATAATGACCAAACCTCTGAGTAAAGATAAATTTGTAAAGTTTAGAGATAAACTTAGAGTTTTTTCTAGTTTGTTAATTAAGGGAGGGTATTAGAATAAGTATGTTAAAGCATATGTTTCATAAGTTGATTTCCTATAGATTTTCTTATTTCACCTAAAATTTTAACTAAGCTTATGAGTTGTTAGGAAGTTTTCCTTATTCTTAGCTTGTTGTGAGTTATTTATATGGCTCTCTTTGTGATTCATTGTATGGCTTGTCGTATTCAATAAAAAATTATAATAGGTGAAGGCATACTGCTATAATTTACATAGAGGACAAAAGCCCTTCAATATGTGGATGCACCCTACAAATACTAGTGTAACATGGTAGAGTCCAAATAGCATGAACTTGTCTAAAGATAAAATGGGGCCATGTTCCTGATTCACAACAACCTTACTTAGCCTCTCAGTCAATTTCACAGTCTCCATTATAGTCTTCCAAACTCGAGTCCAACTAAGTTGTTTCTCTCTATGTATTTTTTCCCTTTTAACATATTTCCAAAATTAGTAGGTTTCAGTCAGTAATGTGTAATTTATGCATATTATATACATTCTTATTTTATAGAGATTTTTTTCACTATTAGGATTTAGTATTTCCTTTTATTATAATTTTGATAAAATAAAAATATATAGTATAAATATCTATAAACATATAGTCATAAGTAACATTTTGGGGTGGTGATATGTTTCATAAACCCTTAGGCATCATGTCAAATTTTTAAATTTATTTTAGTATGAATCTAAATAGTTTTCTTAATACTATTATTTATGATTCTAATGGAACTATTTGGTTCTCTCCAATTTATTTTTTTTTTTTAATAAAAAGGGTAAAAATATATTAATAACAGAACAAGAGCATTACAAGAAGAACGAGGGACCGAAATCCCCAAAGGAAAACAACAAGCATAGAAAAACTAGGGATGAACCCACCTATATGTTGATATGAGCCTTCCTATCTTCCTCCAAAATATGTTCCAGATTAAAGCGAAGCTCTGGGGAGAGAGACTCCCAATCCTCAAAATTACCACCATCTAAATGCTCAGACGCCCATTTTACCGAACAATTATACTGCTCTATTCCATTCACAGGGAATATAAACAAACCTAATTATATCCATGAGTGAGCTAATCGTTAAAATCTACTGCACAATCCCAGCGAATTGCCAATTGACATCCAGTACTTTCCTCTTAACAAGTAGGTTGATCACGACTTGAGAATCTGATTCGCAAATGATCCTACGCCAACCCAATGCCTAAGCCTTCTCAAGAGTATAGAGAATAGCCTAGCCTTCCATCATGTTTTTGGTTTGCATCCCCTCATGGATTGCAAAGAGAAAAATCACCATACCTTCAGTGTTTCTGCCTATCCCACTAGTACCCGCAAGGCTGGGATTGCCCCTAAAAGAGCCATCTGTATTGATCTTGAGAAACCCATTGGGAGGGTACTACCACTGACTGTCCCTATGAATCTTCTCTTTGCCCTATCGACCTCTCTTGACATAAGCTGAATTACCTGTAAATTGTTATATTCCTAGGCATGCCACCACCTCAGCGTCTTGTTTGGATAAAGAGAGACAGACCTCACTCTTGGCCTACACAATCTCCTAAATCATCCCTACGACTTTTTGCCATACTTTTTGTGCCATAATCCTCTCATTCTAGAATATCTACCTATTTCTCTCCAACCAGAGCTGCCACAGCAAAAAGATGGGCCCCTCTAACCAAACATTCTACAGAAAAGTCGTCCTTGAGGGGGGTTCTCCCACTCCACTCCAAAAATTGACCAAGGATGAAACATGGAGACAAGGGCACTACCATACATCCCACCAATAATGCTAGAGTTGTAAAGCAAAGGAGCAATGAAAAAATAGGTGAGCAGAATCCTCCTCAGCTGCTCTGCACATAACACAAATGGATGGGCCTTGGAAGCCTCTTTTCTAGAGATTGTCCCAGGTCAAGCACTTGTTCCAAGCCAACAACCAAACAAAGCAGTTACATTTTGGTCATGAGAATTTATTCCAGACCTGTTTCCACCATTGCACTTCTCCCCTACCCAATCTCTGAGATAATAAAGCCTGATATCCAAAAGCAATTGTGTAATTTCCTTTAGGATTGGGAGACCAAGAAAGCTCATCTTCCTCTTGCATTCCAACAACCGACCAAACCTTAGGTGCTTTCCATTTTGCCACCTCCAGCTGTCCACAAGAAATGTATGATTTAAAGTCACTCACTCGAGACCAACCAGCATCAAGGAATCTCTGGCAAAGGTTTGACAGATTACAAAACTGAGAAATAATGGGAGGGTTACCATCCCAAGAATCAGTCTAAAAGAGAGCCTTGGATCCCCACTTACAAATCTAGAATAAGCCTTCCTTAATAAGAGTAGCCCCTTTTTTGAGAGTCCTCCATATCGTTGAGCCTTTCCCAATGAGTGGATAATGAGGAATATCACTCTGAGTGGCCCCCGAATAGTACTTCTGAGAGAGAATTTTGGCCCAGGCCTTGTCTTGTTCATTGCACCGGTGCCAATAAAGCTTAGCCGCCAAAGCAACTCCATTTAAGTCCATCTACCTTAGGCCAAGCCCCCCATGTTGTTTGGGGCTACAGAACATCTCCCATCTAACTAAGCTCCATTTTGAGGTCATCAAAGTACTAGCCCATAAAAATTGCCTAGTAACCGAGTCAAATTCCTTAACAATTCCCACCGGAGCAACCTGAAGCATACATCTATAAATGGGCAAAGCCTACACCACAAATTGAATTAATTAAACACAGCCCATAAAAGAAAGCCACCTATGAGTCCAATGATTCACCTTCACCCAAAATTTATCCAAAATATTATGCCAAGATTCTTTGCGTATACGGCCAGCTGTAATAGGAATACCCAGATAAATCAAGGGGAGAGTCCCAATCTAGAAATGCATAGTTCGAGCAATTCACTGCTGTATGGGAGCCAATGTATTAAAGAAGAAGATGGATGACATATCTTCATTGACCTTTTGCCCCGAGGCCATTAGATAAACATCCAACACCCTGTACAAATTGGCAACTTCACTCATTGTGGCCATGCCCATCAGAACAGTGTCATCAGCAAATTGCAAGTGAGACTACACCAACAGTTCACCCCCCATCACCAACCTTGAATGTGCATCCTCTATGTTCCTTCTGATCATCCTCCCCAAGCCTTCAACAAGAAGAAGAAAGAGATACGGAGATAAGGGATCTCCTTATTGCAGCCCCCTAGAGGCACCAAATAACTCTGTATGTTCCCCATTGATAAGCATCGAAAAGGAAATCGAGGAAATGCAGCTCATGACCCATTGGGTCCATTCATCCACAAAACTAAAAGCTTTGAGAACCTTCCACAGGAATGACCATCTAACCCTATCAAAATCCTTGGCCATATCCATCTTAATAAACATTGTCTTATCCTTAAAGCTGGCCATGGAGTGAATGGACTCAACCGCTATGACAATACCATCAAGAATTTGCCTGTCTTCCACAAAACCACTATATTCTTCAAAAATCACATCGTTGAGCCCAGTTTTTAACCTTTCTGCAATGATTTTAGATATGATTTTATAAACAACATTACAAAGAGATATAGGGCAAAACTGACTTAGCCTATCAGCTCCTTCGCATTTCGGTATGAGGGTGAGATAAGTCGCATTTGAAGCCTTAAGCATTTGCTTATTCCACTGAGATTCTTGAAAAATAGATAAAAGATCCAATTTGATAATATCCCAGAATTCTTGATAGAATTCAGCTGGGAATCCATCAAGACCAGCTGCTTTCCCCTTTTTCATATGGGAAATAGTTGCCTCAAGCTCCCCAAGTGTGATATCCTTCATTAAATTCTCATTCATTTCATGCGTCACCAGGGGCGAAATGCAGTAGATAACCTGTGATTCTTCTGGTAATTCCTCATTCATATTTTCCCTAAAAAGAGTAGAGAAATACTGCACCACCTCCTCTGACATTGTAGGAAAGGAATTAAGCCACTCACCTCTTTCATTGACCAGGACCGAGATAGAGTTGTCATGCCTCCTGACATTGGACGATTGAAAGAAAAAAGAAGTATTTTTGTCACCTTCTTGGAGCCATTCTATCTGAGCTTTTTTCTTCCAAAACACTTCCTCCCATAGCTCGCATTCCTCCAGGTCTTTCACAGCCTGAGCTTCATCTTGAAGTAAGATTTCAGTCAATCCTTCCTCCCTAATTATTCTCATGATATCATCAAGCTTATCCTGCGCATCAGCCTTAGCATGAAAAATATTCCCAAAGCTTTGATGATTCCATTGTTTAAGCTTATACTTCACAAACTATAGTGATTTAGCAAAAATATACATCACCGTACCATGGCCAGGCCTACCCCACCTCCACCAATTGGCCACACATTCAAACAATGACTGATCTCGCAGCCATGTGAGTTAGAATCTGAAGGAAGGAGAGCGTGGTTGGTATTTGAAACATTGTTCAACCTAATAGGCCAATGATCCAATCCTCTCCAGTCCAAAATTTTAGACCTTGTAGACCACATACCCCCGACCCAATAGCCAGAAACCAAAAAATAATCCAGTCTCTCAGCAATGAAATGTTGGTGAGTCCTCCGATTGTTCCAAGTAAACTATCCATTATTGGGCTAAATGTCGACTAAATTCAAAACTTTAATGTAATTTTGCATAAGCAAAGCAGAGGGGTCAAGCTTTGTCATACCACCACATTTTTCAGTCAAATATAAAATAGCGTTAAAATCTCTAGCCATAATCCAAGGTTGGAGGGGAGCCAAGCTACAGACAAAACTAATGTGGCCCCATAGGGATTGTTTACCCCGCCAGTCAGTAGGGGCATAGACATTGGATAGAAGAATGACTTCCCCCGTCTCAAAGCTAGAAGCCATCATAGTCAAGGAAAACTTAGAGGACAACCATCCTATGAGGCCGATCTTGTGGGGGTTCCAAAGGCAAGCTAATCCTCCTGAAGATTCAGTAGCCCCAATGCATTGACAGTTCCCTTGTCTCCACCACTTAGACACTAATCTAGACATAGCATCTACTGAAAGCTTAGTTTCCTACAAAAAAAGGACATCAGGTCTTTGACTTTTAATCAAGTTGTGAACATCATTTTGTCTAGGGTTGCTGTTCAAACCCCTTACATTCCAAGATAGTACAATCATTTCAAATGATTTAGAAAGTGAGCATCCAAAGTCTTCACTGACCCTAACTCCACCAAAGTCTCTCCCATTAGTTTAATCTTTTCTAGGTCTTTTTTCCTACCAAGCTTGACCAGTTTCTCCCCCTACCCTTCTTAAGGTCTTTTTGCAAAAGTCCCAAGTGAGGAGAAGATTTACTACTCCTTGCTACTCCTAATTCTTCGAATTTCCCTATTAAAGATAAATTCCCATCTTATTTAGAAGGAACAGCTGAGGAAGTCAAAACATCTGATATCAACATCTGTTAGTCCATATCCATGTGCACATCCCCAACATCCTGTGATTTAGTTAAATCAACTGAGACATTATTCTCCTGGGTTGGGCCCTCAATTGTTGATCCAAAATCATCAACCCTGGGTTCACCTCTTGTTCATTAAGGTCATCTAGAATTTCAAATCTGTTAAGTGAGTCATCTGCCTGTCTTTCCATCAAAGACCGTTTGTGACCCTTGCTTCTATTCTCCCTTTAACTGGGATAAAACCATCAGTTTTTGGCACCTCCCCTGGAATCAGACCTTTCCCTTTGTCAGTTCCAGGCAGATTACGAGCAGGTTGAGCAGGCTGAGCTTCAGAGGTTTTAGATTTGGGACACCATCATTGCAAGTGACCATAAGCATGGCAAAGATGATAGTGAAAGGGAAGAGTTTCATAATCCAATTATTATACCCAGGAAAAGGGTCCCGCACTCATTTCAACAGCATCAGGTATTGGCTTACTAAGATTAATTTCAACACAAATGCGGGCATAAGTCATTACCTTTTTCCCATGGATTGACATTGATGAACCAACTGGCCTTCCTAGGAGGGATGCAAGTAATTGTAGGGTATCTTCACGGCAGCATTCCACTAAAAAGTGAGGTAGCCACACCCACACTGGAACACAATTTGGAAATTCCTCTGAAGGTATAAAACTAGCATGCCACAGCTTGATAAATAGCCCCACCTGATTGTGAAAGTATGGACCTCCAGCAAAGACTCTGCTACAGTCAGTCAATCAGGTAAAAGTGACCATAAAATAACTATTGGCTAACATTATGATATCCATTTCTCCTTTTGGAGCCCATGTCCTCTGAGCCCACACTTCCAAGAACTGGAATGAAGTCTTGAGCCCCAAAAACTTGCAATATAGAGAATGATTTGTATAATATTTGATGTCCTCAGCAATCATGTCCATAGATATGACCAATTTGGGCCTCTCCTTGCATCTTTTCAGGCATCCATTGACCTTGGGAAGTCTCATTCCAGTTGGCTCTTTAGCATCACTTAGACCTGGAGACAGTGTGGGGATAACCATTCCAACACTCCTCAAGCTCTGGGCTGACTATTGCACTCCCAATGCTGCCCTGTAGTTGTGACCTGCGCTCTCCCCCTTCATGTCCTCCTTCCCCCGTGCGCCTTCCTTCTCTCTTTCTGCCATTTTCATCACAGTCCAAGATAACATAGATCAAAGCACCAAGGTCTTCTCTCCACTTTATATTAGATGGGAACTATGACTATGATTATAAATGACTATAGGAATAATTTTTACTAGAGGAATTCTACACATACGAGTGCTTCTTGTGGAAATGTAGATGTACGCCCCTGATGCTTCAATGTGTGAATTTTTAGGTTTTTTGTTTCAACACAGAATCTATTTAACCCTATTTGGGTGATTTTACCAATATTCAACAGGTAATCTATGATAATATATCTCATAAGTGGCATGGGACACTTATGAGATATATCATCGTTCATACACCATGCTTGGATTGGTGCTATACTTAAATAAAGTTTGTGGAATAAACCAAAAATTATGTTCATAAATAAACTATGGGATATATGTGGTACAATATTATACATTAGACCCTTGGGATGTTGAGTTAACTTTAAGAATTAAAATCGGTGTTGTTAAATTCACATAGGGAATGTTGAGGCTTAAACCAACTATCATATCATGTATTGGGTTGATGAATGCTTATTAAATTTGATAATTAAATTTGGATGATAAATTTATAATGGACTTGAATACTCATTGGGTGACCACAAATTTGGATTTTGGGACCTTAAAAAAGCCTAGGTTTGGGAATTGGGATTTAGAATCAAGTAAAATTACCCTAGTTGGGTTGATTATCATTGTATCTTTGGAAATGATATCTTGCCTTAAAATGAAATAATAGCATGACACCTTAGAAACTAGGTGCTTATATCTTTGACATCAATTATAGAATAACTATGAAAATTAATAGTTTATTACTTTTATACATGTATAGAAGATATTCCTTTTTAAAATAATAGTCATACCCTTTTGTATATTGATTCCATTTTGGGAAATAAAAACCCAAGACAATGAATGCAACACTTATATAAAACCTTATAAATTCTAACCTGATTGAAATAAGTCCAAATATTTTGGACATCAAAACATGTATGGGAATCATACAACTTAGGATAACACATATTTCTAGTCTATTGATTATATTCTTGGGTTACGCTTTGGTTTGGTGATATACTTCACTCATATTACACATAGATCATAGTTTTAAAATTAGCATTGAGACCTAAGTTAGATGTTTAAGGTCATATCATATTTTAATTGATGAGTTAGGAGCTTATGTGATTATTGACTAATCTACAAATTAGCTTAGAAATTTTGGTAACATCACTAATTATTTGTAGTTATTAGATGTACCCTAGTACTAGAAATTGAAATGCATATGTCAATTTATATTGCATTTTTGTTAGAGCTACTGACTAGCTTGTTCTATCCACATGGATTCTCTCTTAATCTACCAATGTTTTGCATCTATTACCCTTGTGGAAGGGTAGGAACACTCTTAGTGGATGCAAGGTGTGTGAGGGATATGAAAGTCTCTATAATTGGAGGAAAATCCCACCAATGATGCTCTCCATATTCTATTCCTATATGATATTTTAGCACATGTGATGATATTTATAGTTCTTTTGGATTTATTCATGAAGACTTATTCATATATGATTATTTTGACAAATGACTATATTGAATACTATATTGTTATGTGGAAAGATAAAATCATGTATTAGAAATGATGTTATAAACAATTGGAAGTTATTATTTAATTATTATTATGAGAAAAATTTTGGTTTGTATATTACCTTGGAACTGAAGTATTGAACTAACAAAGGATAAATGCTGACTTGTCTTAATCGGTACATACTTAGACATGGTTGCACATATACTTGACAATGAGGGAAAGATGTGGATTCAATTATTATGTTTATCCACTTATTGTGAAGGTTGTTTAGACTTCTCAAAATGAATATAGATCTAAATTGTGAATGTATCATTAATATGGTGCAATTATACATCTCATAAAGGAAGTAATATTGAAATGTGTTCACATATTAATAAATGTGTAATCTAATATGAAAACATGTATTTGCATTTACAGTGGAATAGACCAAAATGAAGGGTTGATTTGAAAGCTAACTTTTAAGAATGGATTATGGAATTACTGATTTTGTACATGGAAATACTATGAAAATAATTACATGGATAGAATTGAAATAATTTGTTCTTGATTTAGCTCTCATGTATTATTTGATTATGGAAAACTTGTTTGAGTAATTTTTTATGATCATTAACAAACATAAAGAAGGAACCAATAAGAAAAAATTTGGGATGATAACTTGAATAAATATATTTAATAAAAAACCTTTGGCACATTTTTTTGATACCTAACCGGAAGGTTCTTCCATAATACATGGGATATTCCCAATTAATGTTATTTCTTTATTTTTCTAGGACATGCCCTATAAACTAAAGGGAAATGTTAAAAAATCCATAACCACCATACAAAAATGTCGATTCATTAAACATTCAAAGTCACATAGTTTCAGCATTAAATGATAATAATCTAGTATTTCTAGTGGAGAGGAAGGTGGAAAATGAAGTGGTTTATTCATTCATATAGCATGGAAATGAGTTATGTATGGAGGATACGTTTAGTTTCATAGTGAGCTTGAGCAATGGAGAAGAGGTGGGGCAAGTCAAATTCATACAAACCATGAAAGTGGTGAAATATTTCAAGGTGAGTTGGATGGTGATGTTGAGATGTAATGATAGGGTGTTTCTAGTGATGGAATCAAAGAAACCTGACAAGATAGTGTGAAAAGTTTAGTGACATGTCAATTCAATTTGTATATTCCACCAAACTATTCAATTACCCAATACATGATTGAAACATGGGTCATCTCAATGAAAACAAGTGGCTCTTTAAGGTATTTTGTCGCCCACATATTATTATGGCCAACGTTTGTTTGAGACTGTTTCTTTGGGTCAAAGAGTTTGATAAATTTATTTCAAAATCCTTTTTATGCAGGTTGTGCATGATTATGGTGTAAGGGGCAAGACTTTCTATTTTGATAAAATGATGTTTTTAAATGCAAATGAGTGTAAAGCAATGTACTATTACAAATGAATGAGACAAAATGTGGTGAATACTCTTATTAGAATTTTGGAGAAAAAATACATAGTTTGTAAATGTAGTAGAATTAGTTTTACATCAAATCTTGCTTCATCTTATTTTTTGGATTGTACATATTTACCATCCTTGATTCTTGCATTAATTTTTAAGGTAAATGCAATGGAAATATGCATGTTATATAATGAGTGCGCTACGGATACTAAAGTGAAGGTTAAGCCTTGAGGATTGATATTATCAATATCAATTGTTCTCTTATTAAGAGTCATTCCCTATGATTTATGTATGATTAGCTCCCATGCCATTTTGAATGGCATCTATCGATAGTTAACCCATGTAACAAGAAGAATTAGAAAATATTTCAGATTGTTGCTACCTTATGGGGGACCAGAGTATTTTCTAAAGGAAAAAAACACATACGTGGGTGAGTTAGGTGATTTTAAGCCTAGATTGTTTGTAATATGAACAATTATAATTACCAAATGTAATCCTTAGCCTTATGCTCTCTTAGTCAACATATACACATGTGAATCTAAGAGAAAAATACATAGTAACACATAAATTTCCATTAATCCATGTGTTGGTGGAGAGTTCCAGAGAAGACGAAGATGGTGAAGATGATTTTAAAGCCAAAGGGATTATAGTAGTAAAAAATTCTAGTATCAAAAATCCAATAATTGATGTTACTGGTATTTCCATAAAATATATGAATAATGACCCATAACTTTGGAGGCAACTATGGATGTAGTTAATCCTTACAACCATGACCTTCCAATTTCAAAATTACCTATTTAATACAAAATGTAGACATGCGTTTATATGTTTTAAGAGTTTTAGTTTTTTTCTTGATTTCTTCCCAATAAGCATCAAAATCCTTTGAAAATGCCTTTAAAATAGTTGCACAAACCAATAAAAATTTAGGGCATAACAATTGTAAATAAATACAAAATACCATGTATAAGGGCTAGACTTTGATGTAAGGAATGAGATGTCAATTGCTTCAATGGTTAACTACTAAGTTTTATTTTGTGAACACCCTCTAACATTCAAACCCAAGGTTTTAAGAATTTACAATAGAATGGGTAAGAACCAAACAAAAATTGAAAAATGCAAAAATTGATATCAATGAAAATTAGCACATAAAAAACTTAGACAATGACAAAATTTATACTTGGAAAAAAATTAGACTTCATTCGAGAAATAAAAACAATTGATATTTTTAACAATGAACTGAACAATGTCATTTAACTTCGAAGAATGTTCAGACTTGAGGATCGCTAGCATATATGGTACAAATTGTGGATGATGGTGAAAGAGATTGCAGAGATCGTGGGATCAAATTGTTGATGGTGGCAAATAGGATTTGGAGGTGACGTTGGAGAAAATAGGGCCAAGGTTAGAAGATACGAGTAAGTGACTTTTGAAGTTAGAATCAATGGTCGGTCCCATGAGGAACCATAAAAAGATTTTGTTCGGCATTGGTGGCCACATTGACTAAATTATTGGTCCTATGATGGTTATGTTGAAGTTTTTTAACATCGTTCATGAACTAAAGAAGTCATTAATGGTATATCCATGACTAGACATATGGGGATAGTTAAATGTGATGAATTGGCTTGAGGAGACACTCAAGTTTCCAACCGAGAATTACAATGTTATAATGTAATCGCTAGAGGATGTTGTGAAGTAGATAGCAAAGAATGGCATTACGGAGAGGAATTTTGTGTCATTGATTCATATTAGATGATAATAAATGATAAAATAGCATTGATCATATTAGGCAAAAAACTCACCATCAATCATATTGGATGAAAGAATCAACGACATAGATCATGTGTGGTGAATAATGATCACGAGATGTTTTTCATAGTAGAAAAGGTTATTTGCGTAATGAATCAAATATGAAAAATAATTCCTCTCCCCAACACCATTATTTGAGCTTGTTTGAGCACTTTACAAGATGGAAATATCCCTATCTTCAACAATTTCATCAATGTCATATCAATGAGACCATTGCACCATCAAGGGAAATTACTAGTATCAAATCTATATTTATATGGAGAGGCATAACCTACAATGGTACCATCATGTGGTGGTGGTAGAGTAATAATCAATGATATATTTTAAATTTGTTTTCAATTTAACTAGTATGGAGTGAATTCAACCTTAAATTTAATGTTCATTTAATCGTCACAGTGTACTTTCAACTTTAAATTTGACATCTATTTGACCATCATATTAGTTTTTTCACTTTTTGCTTGGATAAGTAGTTTGAATTTTTTTAATATCTTAGGCATTTGATTAGAGTGTAGAGCTCATTTTTCAAAAAGATATTTTCAAGCCGAACATAGTGGTGGAGCTAGTTAAAGTCATCCATCACAAATTAATAGAAAAGATAATAGAATCACTAATCGATGTCATATGTGACAAATCTTATATAAACACTATCAAATACCAATGTTAAAATTTAGGTATTAATATTCATATTTTTATAAATTTAATGTTATAATTTTTATAAATAAAAATATATATAAATTGTAGAAACTTTAATACATGATAAATAAATACACTCCACCATCTATATGACTTATTACTATGAAAAATGTGCCCAATTGAGATGATTGTATCCATAGTATCCCTTTGATAACACGCAACTCAAACCTTAATAAAATAATTATCAACTCTGAGCTGGCACCATACATGATGGATGTCCTCTAACACCCAGAAAAAAATTGCTACCGACTAAACTCCAACCCAAATAAAAGGTTGTTGATTTGTGCCACTAACATGGTCGATTGACATATGAAGTATTTTATAAACTTTCTAATGATTTAAAAGTTGTCCAAGAAACAACCCATGTCTATCAATCACACTTACCACCCAAATCGATATCTACTAATAATTTTTTTGGTATAACCACATTAAATTCAAATATTTATTATATTTCTCATTTTAATTTGTTTACTAATGCAGGCATGACTCGTCATCATCTACCATTAATATTTTTAAGACTAATTAAAATTTTATTCGCATGCCAGTCAATATCCACAACAATTTTTTTGGAGAACAAATTTGTTGTTTAAAGCTGTCAAAGAAGGCGCTTTAGGCTGATTGTAGGGCATTTCAACGAATTGGTGGCGTATTACTTGTTAGACTGACAGTTTTCAGCTGCTTTGACTGCGTTGCACCTGCTGTAGCAAGGCGTGTGGACTGTGTGGCTATTTGAAGGAGGCGTTTTGGCTATTTTTTACTATTTATTGTTAGTTTCAAATTGGTTTCACACCTGTCTTGGCATTGAATGACTGCAAACTGTCTTCTGTTCTGATTCTAGATGGTACATGGTGATTTAGATTGCGCTTAGCATTTTATGACCTTTTTTTTACAGTCATGGACTGCATATGACATCCTAGACAGCGCTTCAGGGTCCTTTCTTCTCAAATATGGTGCCACATTCATGCAATTGGTTGTTCTTGAGGCGTATTGGTTGGTTTCAGACAACTTCGTGGTAGCTTTAGACAACATACTTGGCGTTTGGCAGTCCTCACTTGTAGTGAGCATGATCCAAGGCTATCATTACTTATTCATCCTCCAATTGGCGCCAAAACGCTGAGATAAGTTCATTTTTATTAAATCTTTTTCCTTCATTTCTATTATATGCCAAGATAAGCTCATAATTTCAATCTTTATGCTTTCATTTTAATTGAAAGCATAATTTATTGAATGGAGAACATTCCCACAAGGGAATATTGACTCTTTCTGTTCATTTTTTTATTCATTAAAAATAAAATAAGTCAATTTACAAACTACGTTAATTTATTTTTTTAATTAATCAAAATTTGAAAACAAATTAAATTGTGTAAATACAAAACAAAGTTGCAGCATTTAGTAGCAAAAATATCTTTGGTTCATGTTTATGAGTCAATTTGTTGCGATCAAACTAATACACTTATAGCCTAATATTGTTACAACTATGACATATGTGGTTTGATCCCTATAAACTATCAGAGAGAAATAAAGAAACAAATATTTTTCTATTGCTTTCATTGCTTATTTACGATTACCACTAGATGTAAATCTTAAAAACGAATAAGAGAAAATTGATTTTATAGGGTTGCCATGGCCACGTACAAGGATTTTTCATTAAACGGGTGTCCTAGATAGAGATATTTCTTTTCATGTACTACCTAGGTACCACATACCATTATGCTCTCACGTGCTTTAATGTCTATTTCACATACCACTAGATATATAAAAAGGATGAGCTTCTTTCACATACCAATGGGTATATAGAAAGGGCAAGCATATAGATAGGTTTTGTAAATCACTCATGTGGTATGTTAAAAAGATGACATTTTTGGAGTGATAAGGAACCCTTTAGTCTCTCGATACAACAAACATACATCTTATCAAAACTATTGTTGGCACAACCCTAACTGGGAAAGATAACTAGATAGAATAGCTTGGATAGGTGGAGAACACATTAATCTTCAATGATTTTTATTTAAACATTTGTGGTGGTGAATATCAACCTATCGAACTGAAATATGGAAAGGAGATACCATCATGGAATTAAAATAACTCTAAAGCATTGGCATAAATGAGGGCATCAATTGAATTAAAGGTGTTTTGTCACATTCAGTGGTGTAACTCTCCTTGGGAAGCTTTTCAAAAATTAAAGGATATGTATGATTCACACTCAAAATTAAAATTCATACAACTATAGATGTAATTATTCAATACTGAGTTGAAAAATGGAGATGTCATGAGTTTGTCTTCTTAAATTTGTGCAATAAAACATGACGTTAATATAGCTGGTATAAAAATTGATGTCTATATTATTGCCTTCATAAAGGCTTTTCTTCCTACCTACCTGGAGACATGCAAATAAGCAATCTATTGAAGACTCTCATATTTTATCAATTGGTTGAGAAAATGACAGAAAGAGAAAAAAAAACTTTGAAATAAAAGTAGAGTCCACTGGAGAAAGCATTTTTTAGATGAATCGAAAGAAAATTTCTTTCAAGAATGCAAGAAATGAAAAGAGCAAAGGGAAGAACAAAGGGCAAGGAGGCAATTCTGGTAAAAATAAAAGCCAACATCAAGAAAAATAAAATGACAAACAACACTTTTATTGCAAATATGACGATAAAAAGGGAGTCATGAGACCCATAAATGCAAAACACAAGGGGTGAAAATTGAAGCCTATAGACAACAAAAAGTAGAAAAAGAGAAGAAAAAAAACTCATAACTAGATTCAGCTTAGTTTTATTGTAAATGTTTGATTTCCATCTAAGCAAATAATGCCTCAAAGAGTTCAACTTGGGATAATGCTTGATTTTTACACATTGGTGCCACAAAGCATATGACTTTCCAAAGGGAATTATATGACGAGTTTCATAGAAAAAGTTATGATCCAATGTATTTGGTAGATAAAATAAGTTTGTAACTTTAAGGCAAGGGTAAAATCTAACTCAAGTCACTTAGACATCCAGATTGCATTCTTCATAATGTACTATACCTTCCTCAATTGAAAATAAACTTGTATTTTGTGTTAATTCAAAAACAAGACCACTCCATTTTGATTGATGATGGAGAGGTGAAAGTCACAAGAAAATGTGATAACACAGTCATTCTGATTAAATACAAGGGAGGAAAATTGTTGGAAC
This sequence comes from Torreya grandis, assembly GCA_037957365.1. Lineage (NCBI taxonomy): Eukaryota > Viridiplantae > Streptophyta > Pinopsida > Cupressales > Taxaceae > Torreya > Torreya grandis. The sequence goes on from JARHVA010000441.1 coordinate 601,259, forward strand.
TCAGGGGTGAACACTCAGTACCAAGGAACTTTAATCATCTCACTGAAGAAGTAATGCCAACTAGTCTTATCTAGCATGCCAAATTTTGGCACACACACTATGACAAACTCTGTAAATGCAAAAAAATAGTGTTGTAGGCTTTTTGAATCTACCCAAAAACATCAAAAAGTGTAAATCTTGAATTTTGGCTAGACACAAAAGAGAATTGTTTCAAAATTGAGAATGGAAATCAAATAGGAAGTTTCTTCTAGTTCTATTTAATTTGTGTTCTTTCCCAATCATCTTCATTGGTGGTCATAAATACTTCATGTTGTTCATTGATCACTATGATAGGATGACTTAGATTTTTTTTGAAGAAATCAGAAGCCTTTGAAACATTTCAAAAGTTTAGAGCCATGGTTGAAAATGAATCCCAAGAAGAAGTAATGTTAACTAGTCTTAGCTAGCATGCCAAATTTTGGCACACACACTATGACAAAATCTGTAAATGCAAAAAAATAGTGTTGTAGGCTTTTTGAATCTACCCAAAAACATCAAAAAGTGTAAAGCTTGAATTTTGGCCAGACACAAAAGAGAATTGTTTCAAAATTGAGAATGGAAAGCAAATAGGAAGTTTCTTCTAGTTCTATTTAATTTGTGTTCTTTCCCAATCCTCTTCATTGGTGGTCATAAATACTTCACGTTGTTCATTGATCACTATGATAGGATGACTTAGATTTTTTTTTAAGAAATTAGAAGCCTTTTAAACATTCCAAAAGTTTAGAGTCATGGTTGAAAATGAATCCTAATAAAAAATTAGGATACTCAGGACTAATAATAGTGATGATTTCACTTTAAAGGTGTTTGAAACCTTTCTCAAGCATAATGGAATCAAGCATCATCTCACAGTTACTTACACTCAACAATAGAATGAAGTAGTTGAATGAATGAACCAAACTGGCATGAACATGGTTCTGGAAATGTTGTTCTTCAAAGGTGTAAAATTTTTACTTCTAGTCAAAAGTAATTCAAACAACAATATACCTTTACAATAGGTCACCATTGATAGCCCTATAGATAAAGACTCCATATGAGATCTGGTGTGGTCATCTCTCTTCAGTGTGACATATTTAGATTTTTGGATCTATATGCTATTGTTTAACCCTAAATTTGAAATGAGGGATAGGGTTAAGAATATAGAGAAGGTTAAGCACAAGGGTGATAAACAAATCTATAACAAGCCAATTAATTTCAAACTCAAATAAATGAATATCATGAATTAAATACGAAGATATGTTAAGAATAATAAAGCACAACTATTGATAGATATTATAATAAATTAGAAACAAAGGTACTTGGTTTACTATACATGTGTGGATATGAGTGTGAACAAGCTGAAAAAACTAGATGAATATTTTAACACAATCATCAAATTTTAGAATTTATCTTTCTATGGCCTTAGACACTTCCATTAGATCTAGACAGTTGCATCGATGTGGATGTCTAGCCTCACCATAAGTGTCTAATATGAAATAATGATTATAATTGGATGTGACTAATTAGGTTCTTTTAGGTTTTATATTGCCTTCCTTCTGGTATATTTGAATCTTATGCATAGGTTATCATTGATTGTGTATTGATCTAACCCTAACTTTTCACCCTTAGAGTGACTGAGAAAAATGGGTTAGTGGGATCATGGTATCGAGTTGAACCCAAAGACCCCTCTATCAGTGAGCATTGCCTACATAACCACTACTCTGAAGATGGCCTCAAACTAATGTAGTTCTCCCCTATGTATGATAAAATGTGTGCACAAGGGTGCAATGTGTGATAAGTAAAAGACATGCAATATCCTAGCTTGTAACTTAAATAAATATGGCTCATTGGATGATCTTTGAATGCTTCAGACTCTTAGTATTACTGCTCCTATGACCAATATGGAAATATGTATAAATATGGTAGATTTGCTTACTTGAATGCTTCTTGGTATATTACATTGTGAGTTATAAATGATTGTTAAGTGAGGAATGAATGAGAGTTGATCTTGTGTGTGTGTGTGTCAATCCATTTTGTAAATATCTTGCATTAAAGCACTTAGGCAGACTTTTAGGATGTGATACTTATGAAAATTGGATGACTTTTGGGCACTGGACACTTTGCATAAATCTAGACACCTGCATCGATGTAGGTGTCAGTCTACAACTAGAGGTGTCTAGAGAGTTAGAAAGTAGGTCTAGGTCTAAAACTGGCAGTGAAGGATAAATATCAAGTTTTGAGATTTTGCATAGTATAAAAGGACATCAAAATAATAAGGGTAAAACTAAAATATAAGTAATTAGGTATAAAGAGATAGCAAATATGAACCTTTTCAATAGCAGAAAGGTCTAGAATTGAAGGTTACAACCATGATAGGTATTTTCCAAGTGTAAAAGACTAAGATGTTAAATAAATTAGATTTTATTATCTACAATTGCCTCCTTTAATCTAGTAATGAATTTGTTAGTTTAAAGGAAAGAAAAATGTACTTGGGTGTGTATAACACACCCTACCTTTGCGTGAGCCCAAATTGAGTTCTTTGTTAGTGATTGACCTATAACCAAGAGCATGTTACAATATATAATCAGTGTATGAAATATGAAATGAAATAAAATTAAATACTTAAAAATGAAAAGAGCAAGATTAGGAGTACACCTATGTATCAATGTAATCATCTTGCCAATGGCAATTTCATTTGAAAAGATGCCTAAATATGAAGCATTGAAGCTGAGATTAGAACAAATTAAAACCTACGAGTTCATATATAGAGAGATTGGAGGACATCATGTCCTCAATATTTATGTAAAGGTGAGTTGAAACATAGTGATTTATCTTGTTTCATCTCAATCTTGCAACCCAAACATGTGCATAACCTAGTGATTGTAAATGATTTAATCAACTCACACTATATATCTAGTGAGGGTGAATTAATTTAATCAAATCCAACCTATAAATTTTGTGAAGTTAAATAATTTAATCAAGTCTAACTTATAAATTTGGTAAGATTGAGTGATTTAATCAACTCAACCTTCTAAATATGAACCAACTGTTACAGTAGATTAGCTCGATAATAATCCATAATAGTATTTAAAATATGAGAATTTATTTGATTTTACAAGTTTAGGTGTTATTTACATGGAAAATGCATCTCATATATTTCTCAAGCTAAAATATGGGTATAATAACAATACCAATGTGTAGAATGCCTCCATAGAAATGTCTTTGAATCATATAACTGTGAAATATGATGGATTGCAAAATTGGTGAAAGTGTGAAGGATGTGTTTTATGAAATGCCCCCACTGAATTTAGAGAATGTGAGAACTAGTGTAAATGTGGAGAACATGTTTCTATAACATTATTGCGCTATAATCTAAACCATTTTAAATTTCCCCCACTAACATGCCCCTCTTTTGAGATGAGGGGAAGTAGAATCCAGTCGTTACCTAACTTTGAAAGAATAGACAATTGTATAAAATGTGTATGAATCATGTAACATATAGGAGTAACATGTCTAAGTATATATAATAATGAGGCTTGTAATATGTGATCACATAAAGTCCTGAGATACATGATATAGATCATGACAACATATAGAGAGTTGATAATTCAAGCTCAACAAGCAATCAAATACACACACAAGAGCACTCAAACGTAAAACAAAAGAATGGTGCAAGAAGACCTCATACAAGGGGCATGTTCAAATATCACACACTCAAAGGGACATGATTTAGTCAAGTATCCACAAAGCAAAGAGTGACATATTCAAAATTCCATACAACAAACAATGGCACATGAGACAATAAGAAAGGAGCACATTCAAATGTTCCACAAGAAAGACAATAGCAAGCAATAAAATACACTCAAGGAATTATAAAATGGAAAGCATGGAATATAAATAATCAACATAAACATGTCATACTAGTCCCTAAAAATATACTTGTTGGCAAAAAATGTTGAGTACATAACATACCAAGTACACTATGAAGAATATCAGCATGGATAGAGGCATGTGTAGGTATATAAACTCAAACATGATAAAGGAAAGTGATCATAGAATAATATAACTTGGGTGTGTCGTGGTCAAAGAAGTAGATGCCCCAAAGTACTTATGACGTGAGTAGAATGTATATACATCCAATTCCTATCACTATTATGTTACAATAGTCAATATAATCAATATCCTGTAATAATGCATAATCTGGGCCAAAATCACTAAAATGCATTATATCATTCGAACTTATCACATACAAGTTTTGATTTCGGCTAATGTATCCCTGAATGGGGCAAGGCATTTTATGTGATTATTATATTTTATTAACTCACTTTGATTCAAATTATGACCACGTAAAATGACACCCTAGACCACTGAATTCTTCTAATTCGACAGCACACATCATGTGTATGTGTTATTTTATATCCATAATACTCAAACTAGGGTATTATTTTGTATGCAATTGACACCTTCTTCTGATTATACTCCAGTCAAATTAAAACTCAATAAAATAACATTTATAACTAAATTGATTAAGTGTGCAACAAATTTCCAAAGAATTACATAAAGTTAATCAAAAGTCACTTAGGCAAATTAAACCAAATCAAGATCCCAAGTGAAAATTCCATGAAAGTTGTTGAATATCTATTTATTGTAAATTCAATATTCAGTTCAACTTCAGTTAGAGTATGTATTTAATGTGTATTTCTCATGTTTGCTAGTGTTTTAGCTAGCTATTTCATCTTGTAGTGAGTTTTTCTTATGTGAAGTTTTATCCTACATTGGCCGGTTTAACTAGTTCTATGTTTCACATTACCTATATAAGTAAGTGCCTACCTATTGTATTAGCATGCTTTAATATGTTTCATTTTTGAATATATATGATCTGCCTTATTTTTGTATTTCATATATGTCGCTTCATTTGTGATGTTTTATTTCCAACACTTTGAATTCTAAAGTAAAAATGCCTTTACCATTCCTAACATCATACCAAAGCCCTAAAAAAATTGTAACCATCCGTAAGTTTGTAATTCTTAGATAATTGCATTCTAATTCCCTTGTTGCGGAGAGGAAGCATAGAATAGAGGCATGCAAGAAGATATTGGTGCCTTTTTGGTGCCTTGTTTCAAACTTTTCAAAGATTTTGAAGCTTTTCATTATTTTGAGGTAGTGAAAAAGAAGAAGTTTGCCATATCTGAGAGAGGCTAGGCATTGGATTTATCTCTTTGTTTGCTTCAAATTTGAGCTTAGTGACTTTATTTTGTTTTAAGATCTATTTTATTACATTGAAATCTGGAGGAAGGTATTTGAGTCTTTTTTAGACTTTCTAAAGATTTAGATTTGTTCTTTCTCATACTTGGCATTGAAACACTTCTATTGTATTCTTTTATGTTAATTTTGTTTGGAGTTTTTCAAATCAACATTGATTTTTAGTGATGAAGTGATGAAAGCCAACATATTGGCATTTTTTTACTTGATTTTTAGATCTGTCTAAGCATTGAAATATTCAGCTTGGCATTGAAATACTCTGTTTGGCATTGAAATATTCAGTTTGGCATTGAAATAATCAACAAGTTTTGTTGAAACCAAACCTTGGCACTTCATTTTTTTATTAATATTCAACTTATAGATCTACCAAATTTGCTTTGGAATATCTCTTATTTGCAGATTTGACTAGACATGTGGCATTGAAATTTCAAGATTGGCACTAGAGGAGGATGGTGTTGCCTTTTTTACAAGGCATTGGTATTTTCAAACTTGCATTAGAATTTTATGTTCTTTTTTGTCTTAGATCTGAATATGAAGCTCCTTTATTAGAGATCTGACAGCTCAAGATTTTTTTACACATTGAAACAGCATCATTCTCTTACAACAGAGATCAAATATCTCATTTTGGCGTCATCACTTAAACCTTGGCACTTTTCTTTTAAGATCTACTTTTTGGTGTCATTTATTATCTAAATTTGATCCTTTACATTATCTAATCTAAGATTTATTACACCTAATCTATTACGCTAAATATTTGCTAAGAGATCAATAGCGCTGAAGGTTACATTGGAATGGAACTTAACATTCAAATCTGCTCAAGGGCATCACATTCCATGCAAAGGCATTTTGGTTGGTGTTGTGTTCTACTGCTAAAATATTGAAATAGTTCAAGATTTATTGAACTAAGGCCCTTGGAGGGATCTAGAGCAAATAAAATAGTATTTCTTTCCTTTTCTCTCACAAAAACAATGTTTTCATTAATTTATACTTTTATAAGGCTGATTTTTTGCCTTAAGAAGAAGTTCATCTCGCTTGCACATGTATAAGGATCACCCAACTAGTTATTTTTCACTTCCATGAAATGTTTAATTCTGTGAAAAAATTATGGTTCCAACACATGGTTGGATGACTATGTTCTTTTTCATTCTGGTCACTAAAACTAGTTTATAGTGTTTTTTTAATTGTTTTGGCCCATTTTATAGGAAATCATAACACTTATAACTTTTGAACCGTAACTCATATTTGAATTCTATTTATTTTCAAAAGTACATGTTTTTCAATTCTCTATCCATTGGTGTCATTAAATTGTAAAAAATGCACTATTTTTATAAAGTGCCAAAATTGGGGGGGTCCTATAATACAATCTTTTGGGAGTTATTTCGTTGTCGATTTTTGTGTACCCTTTACATTCTTTCTACTCTTGGTGATTAGTTAGCATGAATTATACTTATGGTGTTGACCATTGTGAGTCTTTTACTACACATACTTACCACACATGGAGACCTTAAATGGAAACAATCATAAAACGTAAAGGATTATGGTCCCTAATGAATAAACATAACCACAATTCACATGGGAATTTGTAAAATTTCAACATCAATGTAAGTTTAAAGAATGTATGGGATTGATTAGGGGATATGTGAGTGATATTATCTTATTTAATTTTGATGGGTGTGATTCTCCATTTAAAATATGGACTAAGTTAAAGGGTTTATTTGAGAAAGTAGACCACTTGAGAGTAATGCAACTTGAAGTGGAGCTTACTTCACTAAATCTAGATGACTTTGCTTCCATTGTAGATTATCTCACAAAGTTCAAACATTTGTTGACATATTTGAAGGGGAGTGGATGAGATAAAAAGGATGAAGAGTGTGTGTACTTAATCTTGTCTAAGTTGAGTGGCCCATTCCAAATCTTTGCTTCTACCTTTTTCTCTAACATGATGCATTAAGTACTGCATTCAAAATCCTAGATTTAAAATTGTTTTATGAGAGACTCACTATGGAGGAATCAAAATTATTTCACTTTAAGTCTTCCACCTCTTAAAAAGCATTAGTGGCCTCACATCCTAAGTCTAAGGGAAAATTTAAGGGTAAGAAGAAAAACACTCCTCCTCCACCTCAAAATACACCTAAGCCCACCAATGCTATTTCATCTAAACCCAAACCATCTTCAAAATCCAAGAATAATTCTAACCTATCTTGCTCCTATTGTAAGGGGACTGGCCATGAAGAGTCTAGGTGTTTCAAAAGAATCAAGCCTTAGTGGATACCATTAAGAAACACAATATTTCTATCTCCACTCCTTCTCCATCTCATGAGCATGGGAAATCACTTAATGTTGCTAGAAGATCACAGTTACATATTTCAGATAATTGGGTTCTAGATTCTAGTACTTCACACCATATGACTTCTACCAAGGAGTCATTTGTATCTCTTGGTCTGAATTTCACTTCAAACATTGAGGTTAGAGATTCTTCCTTCATTTATATTAAGGGAAAGGTTGACATACAACTAGATGGTGGATGCATCAATGATGCATTATATGTTCTAGACATCACCACCAATCTACTTTCAATGTATCAAATTTGTCATTCTGGTCATGGCAAGATAGTAGCTTTCACACCACTTGGTGTTGAAGTTTGAGCTTTGTTAGAGCCACATATACTCATTACATAGGGTATTACTAAGCATAGTTTTTTATTTTACTATTTTGAGGGTTTTGACTATAATCCTCTTTTAAGGACATGTTTAGTTTTTCATGTAGATTCTGAGAGTCATCTTTGGTATGAGATATTTGGACACCTCAACTATAGATATTTGAAGGATTTGACAACTCACAATATGGTAGAGGGTCTTCTTATAGTTTCATGTCTTAATAGAGTTTGTTCTTGTTGTGCATTGGGGAAACAACACTAAGATCTATTTCTTAAGGGCATGTCCATGAGAGATTATTCACCACTTGAGCTTATATACAATGATTTGATGGTCTTTCCTACTCCTTTCAATGAAGCTAAGTATACACTTACCTTCATTGACAATTTCTCAAGGCATACTTGGGTTTATTTCCTTAAGTACAAGAGTGATGTCTTTACTCACTTCAATGTCTTTAAGGCTTTGGTCAAGAAACAATCATCAAGTTGCATCAATAAACTTCAAACAAATAATGGAGGGGGGGTCAGGTACTTTAGTTAAGAGTTCACTAATTTATTAGTATTCCGTGGTATTGTTTACCAGCATTATGTTGCACACACTCCACAGTAAAATGGCTTAGTAGAGAGGAAGAATCAAAATCTAAATGAGATGGCTAACTGCATACTATATTTACAAGATTTATCTTCTATCTATTGGGTAGAGGCAATTAATTATGTGAATTACATTCATAACTACACATCACATCGAGCACTTGAGCATATGACTCTAAAAAAGGATTGGTTTGGAACCAAACTTGGTGTCTCATTTTTTTAAGTCTTTAGAAGCCTTTCTTGGGTGTTTATACCAGAGAAGAAAAGGAAAACATTGGATAAGAAGAGCATACCTTTGATATTTGTAGGGTATTATGAGGACATGAGAGATTATCATCTTTTATATTCTGATACTCATGATGTTCATTTTCAAACTCATATACAGTTTGATGAGCATTTCATATCTCATGATTCTTCATATTCTTCCATGCCTTCTTCTTCTTTCCATGATTCACCTCCTCTCAAGGATTCATTCTTTGTAGATCTATTTTAGGAGATTTCTAAGGAGGTTATAGAGAATGATGATCTTGTTCACACTGATGTTGCCACTATGCCTAGGTGGTTATGTATTATAGTTTCTGAAGCAACACCTTTCATACAGGATCTTCCACCTACCTAACATCATTGTGCACATTCTATAGGTAATGGACTTTTGTGTCAAGGATTCTCTAGGGATCCATAGTCTTTTTCATAATATCATGGGATACAGGAGTGGGATGATGTGATGACAGATGTGTATTCTTCATTGATGAAGAATCACACTTGGGATTTGGTCATTCTTCTTAAGAAAAAAAAATTGGTTAGGTGAAAATGGATTCACTGCACCAAATATGCAATTGATGGGTCTATTGATAAGTATAAGGCGTGTCTTATTACAAAGGGATTCTCTTAAGTCAAAAGTATTAACTATTTTGAGACTTTTGTGCCTATTACCAAGATGGATTATGTTTGCCTTTTACTTTATCTTGTTGCATCATAGGGTTATCCATTATATCAGATGGACATTAAGAGTGCTTTATTGCATGGAGACTTGCATGAGAAAATCTATATGAAGTAGCTTGTTAGTTTTTATCATGATTCTTATCTTGTTTGTCAACTTAGGAGGTCTATTTATGGTCTTAAATAGGGCCCTCAGGCTTGGTATGAGAAGATGGATTCATTTCTTATCTCTATTGGCTTTGTTCGCTACCATTCTAATCTCATAGTGTATATTCAATGTATTGGAGAGGACATTATTATTTCGGTCTTGTATGTTGACAATCTACTTCTCATAGGTAGCTCCTCATCTTAGATTTAGACTATTCAATAGGCACTTTTGGCACAATTCAACATGACAAATCTTTGCCTTCTACATTTTCTCCTTGGTCTACAGATTTCATAATTAGATACAAATCTATTTGAGTCAGCATAAGTACACATTTGATCTATTTTAGCATTTTGGCATGGATGATTGCAAGCCAAGTCCTTCTCTTTTCAGTCTAGAGTGACTCTCACTACCTCTTATAGTACTCCACTTTATGATCCTACATTGTATAAACAGATGGTTGGGAGTCTTATGTATTTGACCCATACTCATCCTAACATTTCATTTGTAGTTGGGCTTGTATCTAAGTTTGCACATGACCCTCATGACAGTTATTGGTAAGATTCCAAGAGTATTTTGATATATCTATGAGGCACTACTCATTTTTAATTACACTACACCATGGGTTCTACTCCATTGGTTAGATATAGTGATTCAGATTGGGTAGGTTTTCTTGATGAAAGGTGTTTCACATCTAGCTACATATTTATCTTGGTTCTTCACCTAATGCTTGGTTGTGTAAGAAGTAGAAAGCTATTATAATTTCATCTATAGAGGTTGAGTATAAGGTAATAGTTACAACGAGTCAACAAATTCTTTGGCTTCATCAATTATTGACAGAGTTTGGCTTCACACAAGAATCACCCATTATACTTTGGTGTGACAACCAGAATGCAATTCATATATCTCACAACCCAATTGAGCATCGATGAACCAAGCATATTGAGGTACATATGCACTTCATTCATCAGCACATTTAGGATGGCATTTTATCTTGGAGTATATTCCAACTCATAAATAGGTTGCAGACATCTTCATGAAGCCTTTTGCATCAACTCATTTCCTTGAGTTGCATGGCATGCTTGGGGTTTTATAATTTATCCTTGGGGGGTATTCGTGAGGACATGTTCTATCTTCGTTTCATGGATACATATTGTATATGAGTACCTTATCAAGCCTAGTTGTTAGGACTCATACTGTGGATATGCCACTATTTTTTTGGATTTTGTTAGCCCCTAGATTCACTTGAGTGGGGGTATTAGAGTATGTATTTCATGTGTATTTCTCACATTTTCTAATGTCTTAGCTAGCTATTTCATCTTTTAGTGATTTTTTCCTATGTGAGGCTTTATCCCACATTGGTTAGTTTAACTAGTTCTATGTTTTACCTTGCCTATATAAGCAAGTACCTACCTATTATACTAGCATGATTTTACATGATTCATTTTTGAATATATATTATCTGCCTTATTTTTGCATTTCATATTTGTAGCTTCCTTTGTGATGTTTTGTTTTCAACACTTCAAATTCTAGGGTTGGAATGCCTTTACCATTCCTAATAGTGGCATCCATAAACCATTAATGGGATAAATATTAGAATTAAGCCCTCACATGCCTCATCAATGCCCAATTCTTCCAAATATTAATGGGCATATTTATGGCTTGTCCCTCCAAAATTTAATTAATCCATGGCCACGCATCTTGATCTCAAGATGGACATTCATGGTTGATTCTAAACAATCTTGAAAAGTTATAAACAAGTGAGCCAAGACCACTATATTTAAGTTTTATTTATACAAACTTATTATGCATAAATTACAATAGAAAAACTTCACCTATTTGCATAAATTGATAAAACTTGTGAGCCTATGTCATCGGTGCACTAGGAAATGATGAAGGAGAATGCTACTCTTCATTGATGCAGACTTGGAGCACCAAATACAAGGAAAACACAATTTTTGGCTGTTATTGGATGGAGGGATGTTATTATGAAGGTTTGATGTTATTCCTTTCTTAAATAGCTCTTAGAAATCACTAGAAACACCCCTTGAGGGAGTAAGCTTGATGTTTTAGTGTATATATGCTTCTTTATAGATGTTTTCTTGACTGACACATGGACTAATGCATCTTGTAATCTTACTCTATATTTTATCATGCATGATGGGACTCGCACCTCACACAAGTCTTTATTCCTTCTAATTTTTCATTTAGACCCTCTTTAGAGTCTATTTTAATCTTCTTTTTCTTTCATTTTACATTTCTACGTCCTTTGAGAAAAATGGTGAATTCAACCTATAAAATGATAGGATCATTATGGAAGTCGACATAATTGACTTGAACATCAATGACAATGCCCAAAGGAATGGTGAAATCACTTTAATTTCTCTTTATCTACCTGTGTGTCTAGAAAAATCGATGAGATCACTCTATCAAGTGGTAAAATTGCTCTATTAATCTATGAAATCATACTATGGAATGGTGGGATTGTCTTGGACCAAAAATTGATAAATAAATTATTGTTTATTTTTATAATTTTGGTGGAGATGCCCTATACTTCAATAGAAATGCCCTGATAATTAGTGATATCACCCTATCAATTAGTGAGATCATGAACTAGTGTCTTCTCTGTCTCTAAATTTTAGCGGAATCAAACTGTGGAACAATGAGATCGCTCTGTAGAACAGTGAGATTAGCATGCACAAAAAAATAGGGACCTAAAATAACAAGTTACAAGTTTATCTAACGATCTCACACCCTAATTTTAGACTTTTAACACCTTGTTTACAGGATTTAAAGTCACTTTGTCTACATTTAATAATAAATCAAAGGCAAAATTCATTACATACTTCATTTTGGTGCTCTAAAATAAACACAAACCTTAGTTAAATACTCATAAGAGTTCATTTTATTATGCTTTGTTTGTTGAAGTGTTTGTTTTAAGTAAGACGAGTGTTACATGTATGTTTTCCCCCCATCCCCTTTAAGAAACTTGGGTGATAAAAAATTCTCACCCTTTACATTTATTGCCTTGTCCAAATGCATAGAAATAAAGTCGTTAAGTCTCTCCCCAAATCCATATGATTTGGGTGACTCCAAAATAACCCTAAAGTCTTTCTGCTTGTCTTTTTTTTCATGCATTTTGATTTGTGAATGGGAGTTCATCGCCTCCTCATAATTTTTTCTATGGAAAAATTGACCTAATAATTCATCTCCTTACATTATTTCAACCCCACTTCATGATGGAGTATATAAATTGAGGGTGACTCACTGAGACACTTATTTTGTGTGGTTAAAACAAGCTCCATTAGTGATACTTGGCCTTGGACCGTAGGGGCAATTCGAACATCACACTACACTGAGTAATTGACAGATGTAGTGGTTGTGAACATGACAAGACTTTTTCATAACAAGTCAATTGACGTAGATCCAAATGACATGATTGCATCTCTAGTGTTAGCCACACTTGAGACTATCTAGACACGTGAAATTTTGGTTTTAGATAAACCCCACTTACCATGGACTATTGTTGATGCAGAGTGAGTATCCCAAAGTTCCATGTCACCATACAAACTCTTGAGAGAAAATGGAACGTAACAACCCTACTTTTCATGTGCTTTAATTTTTTGATTAATGATTTAAAATCCTCTCAAGAGCACACATATAAATGAAATTCGATAGTCCAATACAGCCTTGTCAGTCTTAAGATTTATGGTGTTACACTTAGGTGTTCTTATCATTTTATCCTTTACTTGCATGGTATTTTTGAGTCTTAAAATGTTTGTAATCAAAAAAATGTCAAGAAACCAAACACTCTTTATACATCATACAGTTTGAACAAAGAGGCATTACATTGGTCAAATCCAAATCACTTTTTGTCTTGTTCAAATCATCATTCAGAACATTATGTTTGTATTTTCCAAACAATGTTGTTATGTTTTCCATTTGAGTTTAGACCTCTCATCCACTTTGAAAAATCTCAAAGTCCTTCGTTTTTGTCTACAATTTAAAATATTGTCTTTCTAATTTTTGATCTAAGGTGCTATCGATTTTCCTTTTGCACTTGGTTTGAGTAACTTGGGTATAATTTCTCATTTGGATTGAAGGTTGTTAACTAGACTCGTTCATCATTTTATTCTCATTGTGGACTTATATTATCTTGCTTTCACTCACGCTCGAAGTTCCAAGACCATTGTGCATCCTTTTGCCATGTGGTGCTATTGTGCTGCCCATTTAGTTATGCATTTATACTTAGGATTTCTTATGTTCATTCATATTTTGGGCTTCTTAGTTTGCATTTTTATCTTTTTTATCAGAAATACCCTCTTCTAAATTATTTAGTCACAACTAATCATAGTTATATCTAGCTTTTTACGATATTGACGTATTTTTTTACCTAAGTTTATTATGTTAGCCTGCACTTTAGGTTCTAAAATTGTCTTACCCTCTTCTAATTTGATTATTTCAACCCACCAAGGTTGAGTAAAATTTTAACCAACTTCTTTTAATTGTGTGGTACTACACCACTTCCTTTGATTATAGTCTCGTCTTACCTTTTTTTTTTTTTTGAAGAAATCCAATAGTCCCCTTTTAAAATATTTGTAAACCACATTTCACATCTTAGCAAACATAGGAAAAATCATCTTCAAGCATGAAACAAAGGTATACTCGTGGTGAGGTCTCTTACAGCCCTAGTTATGAGGAAGAGCATTATTATGACAGATAAGAGAACTCTGGCATGTTTGAGTATATCCCAACAACTATAGGATCTGAAGAAGATTATTAAGAGCATCAACCCTTAGAAGACAAAGATGAATCCCTTTTAAGGTTGATAGAATCAGGTGTTGGGTTACCATCAGATTTCCTAATGGAAAAATTACACACACTTGTTAGGGTAGAGGAGCAATAGCAAGAACACATCCGTGATGAAAAGTCCTATTATTTTGGTTTATATTTTACAAATATAAATATATAAAAAATTCACAAAAGACACAATATTAAACCATTTTTATAATTTGCTTGGGATGATCTTATTCAATTATTTAAGAGGTATTTATACAAATTCTTGATCCTATAAAGTATGATTCAAGTCTATCACTCGATCCCAACAATCTCTCAAATCTATCTCCTAATATCTCTCCCTAAAACCTATTCTTACTCACACACCTCTAAAATAGCTACGTGACTTGGTTTACCAATCAAATAACTCACATCATTTTCTATCACACTATATTATTAATGAGTTATATAACAACTCATAATAATATTACAAACACATTAAACATAATGTGAGCACTAACTATGATATCCTAACATTCCCCCCTTAGTGTGAACATGGGGAAAATGTTATTCTATACTGTAGCTACCACCAAACTTAAATGATGGTTTTTCACTTAGATAACCACCAACCTACAAATATCAAATAGTTTTACACTTAGTTTACCATCAACCTACAAATAATGGATTGTTTTGCACTCATTTTACCACCAACCTATAAATAAAGGATGGTTTTACACTCGATTTACCATCAATCTAAAAAATGCTACAACACTCTTTTAGTCCTCATCACTATTTTTACTTCAAGAGGAAAATATAGAAGATGCTCACTTATTATAATACTTGAACAGGTATGTATCTTTTGTTCTTTATTTTCAAACACATAGTGGAAAAATATAAAAAAGCACACCACACAAAACATGTTCCCAAATCATCTAGGCCCTGTTGTTGGTGATTGATGAGAGGCTTTGAAACCTCCAGCCTCCATTTCCTCTGACTTCCAGTGTCTGATACTTACTTAACTGATGTGTCAATGAAGCTCATGTCTTTTTTGATGACAAGACTCCCCCCCACAATTCAGATGTCGTGTATAAGTGAAAATACATCCATGAGGCAATTTTTTTTATTTTTATAATATATGAAAATGACAACCAAAAAGACTTCTAGACTCTGATGTAAAAATAATATTTTTGAAAAAATGACTCAATTATCGATACTTTTGAATTTTTGACATAAATGTCTTTATTGACGTAAAAAAATGACTCTAACTCTATACTTTGACATTTTTGAGATTTGTAAACCTAATTGATAATAGGTTTAATCCTATTTATTAAACCTATATTTAACAATTACTTTTATTTTGACTCTAAACAAAAACACTTATATATCTATAAAGTTTATAATGAACCCAAATCTTATAAAACTGATTTCTAAACCTATGGACTTGATTTTGACAAATACCATACGTTTATATAGCTTTAAGCTATCATAGACTATAACAAACATAAAGCAATAACTAATCACCTTAAATACAAAATACACTTATTAATGAAAGATAAATAACTAAAACCTAGGATAGTCTAATAATACCACTAACACAACTCGGCATTATAAGCGAATTAAAAATGACACAACTTTCACCATGAAATTACTTATTTTGACATGCAGTCTGTAGATTTGTTGGTAAGTGTGGAACACGTGTCAAGGTAGCATGATGTAAGATCAACAAACCAAAATGCAAAGTAATTTAAAATACCTGCATACTTTTTTGATTTTGAATGGTGGTCTTTAGTCTGGTGGAGAGAACCAAGCCTTTATGAGCATGAATGAAGGATGATTTCAATGGCATGTGAGAAATGAGGCAACAAACAAATTAGTACACAAATTGGTCATAAGAATCATGATAGGTAAAGGATAATGTAAAAAAAAACACAATGGATGTCATGTATTATTGAATCATAGATCCACATAGTTACAATTAAATCCTTTGATCCACTTCATTGAATGAGCCATGATGTTGTATAGAAAAACTAAACGTAGAACTATTGACAAAACTGTGTAGTTGTCATCATCTATATAATAATGACTAATTTATGACGTATAATTCGATAGAGTGTGTGGTTTTGATAGAAAGTTGTGCCCTTGACAAAATATCCTCCAAGCACTTGGCTATGATTGAAACTTGCTCTCCTCAGGAAAATAATTGGGCAAATCTAGATAATAAAGAATCAAATGAACTCTCAACAAAACTAAACTATCATAATAGCCTATATAAAATATGTCTTCAAATTATTTAGAGATCATTAGGGGGGAAATGGAAAATAATGTGTTTTCCCCTATAAATAAATCATTGATCCATTAAAGGAACCTCCCGCTCTGATACCAGATATTATTTCTGGTTTATATTTTGTAAATATAAATATATAAAAAAACTCACAAAAGACACAATATTAAACCATTTCTATAATTTTCTCAGGAGATCTTATTCAATTACTTGAGAGGTATTTATACAAATGTTTGATCCTATGAAGTAGGAGTCAAGTCTATCACTCAATCCCAATAATCTCTCAAATCTATCTCCTAATATCTCTCCCTCAAACTTATTCTTACTCAAACACCTCTAGAATAGTTATGTGAGTTGGTTTACCAACCAAATAACTCACATTATATTCTATCACACTATATTATTAATGAGTTATATAACAACTCACAATAATATTACAAACATATTAACCATAATTCTAGCACTAACTATGATATCCTAACAAGTCCAACATTGCTTCTTCTAGCAAGGGAAAAGAACCACTTATAGAGTCTACTCCCAATGATCATGATCTTGCTACCAAGATCAAAAAAATTAGTCAACGATACATAGATTAGCTTACCATAAACCTAATAGACTCTTTGGCTATAACTTTGATCAATAATAATGCTCCTAAAGAATAATAAAATATGATGAATCAAGCGTAGCATGCCCTAGTTGAGCCTACGTCTATGATAAACCCTAGGATTGCCTCTAAACAAAACAAGCTTAGAGATGTTTTGCAACATGTTTCACCAGTTATATAGCATACATTTTTAATCACCAAGAGACTCTTGTCCCTTCACAAAACCAAGGGAGAAAAAACTCAATGCATATTGAGGGTATTGTATAAAACACTTTAGTGAGTTCATCCCAACCGTCACATCCCTTGTTAAATTGACTGTAGAGTCCTCAAAACTAGCAGTATACTTATAGCTCATATTGGTCAATTTCAAGAAATGTTTATCAACCACCTAGAAGTCAATGACTGACCTACTCAAATCAAGGAGTGAGTCAAAATAAAATCTCTAATCATAGGGTTTGTATCCCTAACTAAACTACATAACAAGGACACATACCACCCCAGCAAAATTATATTCCACCCAAAAATGCACCAAACATGCAGGAATGGAATTCAATGAAAAAAATAGTATATCAAGGCTTAAGATGGGAAACCGAGTTAAGAAGTAGAAGTTTGATAAGATATGTCCATATCTGTTTGACTTAAGTATATTGCAAGTCCCTTTTCCACCTCATTTTGATGCACCTGTTGATGCTAAAAATTATTGCATTAACGAATCACCTCTTTCACCTATCAAAAAAATTAAGTTAGAATCATACCAATTTAATCGTGGGAGTCCTATGACTAAAAAACCAATGCAAGGTGCATAATGGGTTTTTAAAAGTCAAGTTGCATTGGTCACACACTTGACCGAGTTCTAGTAAAATAATATCTTTCTTAAGAGGAATTGTTTCAGTTTAAGTGAGTAATAGATGGATAAAGCATTTTCACAAAGAAGGTGGTCTTGAATAACAGATTCATGAATAAACTTGTATTCGAATATCTCTAAATCATAACTCATAAATATTAAAGATGCGCCTAGGTTTGACGATATAAAAGATAAATTGAATGTTGATAATAAGTCATTAAATGTAACATATTTATTATAGCAATTAGAAATCCACCAAATTATGAATTAGTTTAGATAAGAAACTATAATCTATTCTATCTGACAGAGAAAATATATTAATTAGATATTCTCTTAAAGAATAAAAACCTGATTCAATAATATATATTTCAAGTAACCGTAAGTAATCTTCAAATATAAACCTAAAATATAAAGAAACATATTTAATATAATTGATGGGTAGCAAAATGTGAATCAAAATAGGGATGTGATTAAAATCATATGTATACTTTAAATCTAAAAATAATGTTTTAATTTTTAATGTCATAAAGGTTTTTCCAAAATAAAAAGCAAGTTATTGCTAGCAAAAAGAGATGAAGAAGGTAGCAAAGAGAGAGAAAAGAGAACAAACAATGAAAAATCACTAACTAAAGAAAAAGAACTAAATAAATAGTAGAAAATAAATAAATAAACATTACACCAAAAGATATAATACATAGAGGAGGTGCCAAGCCGAATTAGATAATAAGAGATGATTGAGAAACCCAAAACAAAAAATGATTTTATTAATAAGAGAAATCACACGAATTATAAGTTTTGAAAAGAGACATTGCAACATGTGTAAACATCAAACTTCTATCACATAAAGCATGATGTGTTCATCAGTATTTAGGTGATAGCTGGATTCCAACATATATGAATGTAAATTTGTATTCATCAAAGCATTAAATTTCCCAAATATTAACCAGATAATTAAAAATTAATTAAACATAAACCTAAATGTACCTAGAATAGATGAGACAAGTCTATGACGTTAGATTGAGTGAGCATCGATCTTCTACAAACAATGATCATCTCAGAGATTTGTTCTCGAAAAATAAGTGCAAATGAAAGTGAGAGTTCTCATATTTACCTGTAAGAGTTCCTCCTTTTTTTTGATAATGAGATTGCTTGCCTTTAATGACCTTTTCCAAGCAATTAGTTGGTTCAACAACTAACTTTTTGTTTAAACTTATAATTTAAAATTTAGAAAAGGAACTTTATAATTTAAAGTTAAATTAACTTTATAAAATAAAGTTATAGATTTTAGGCAAACTTTAAGCTCATAACAAACTTTATCAACCTCTTTAAAATATTTATTTTTACAAAGACCGAATAAACACTCGGGCGGGGGCCGGCTATGAAAATGACTCTTATAAACTAATCTTAAAATATCAGTCCATAATGACATGATTAAAATAAATATAACTAGACCATACATTTTCATTACTTAATCGAATATTGATTTTGTTCAACTAAAATCAAATCATATTCCAGGTTGTATATTATGCCTCATCATAACTGAGAATATCTAATGATAATTTCATCTACATGCTTAAATAGAAAATTATGTCAAAATAATTGATTTCAAGATGATCAAATAGGAAAAATCAATTTATGTGTCCTCTATGAATGCTCAGCTCCACTGAATTCTGATAATCTACATCAAGTAATCGGATCTATCAAATGGGGTCTCACAAAAATAAAATAATTCTGAGAATGCACTTCAGAAATCAAAACATTATCTTCCAATTTTACATAATCTTATGGCCAATCATGATGAACATTGCCCATATATTACGCAATGAAATGATTTCAACAAATAATCATTTACTAATAAAATCAAAGCTATAGTAAACCATTATGTAATCTCACATAAATAGAACAAATCAATATCATTTCCTGATTGCAAATACATTTGCTCTATCAAAACTAGAATGCTTTCAACATATATGAAATTTATTGTTTGGTGAGAATAATCTATCATAGTCATGTCACCAGATTTATCAATTACAAAACCTGAATGAAAATTTTCTTAAGAAAACAAATTATTAAGTATTATAATCAAAACCATTAGGTTTTGAAATTAAAACTTATTCAAAATTATCTCACCATCAAAAAAAAATTAATCTCAGAATACTAGGAATTCTGCCATAAAGTCTTTATGAAAACCCCAAGTTTATAAACACAAACATTTTAGGCAAAATACCCACAGTGAGTTGAAACCAACAAGTAAGAAATTTGTTTTAGCATGCAAATTTTAATGAATTCAAGGCACATTAAACCATGGCATGATAAAATACTGCTCAAAAATTAATCTCTCAAATACCCAAATCAGAATTTGGCAAGCCTCAACAAAATTCACTATCACAGTTTTGAATATTTAGATTATCATCATATGTCACAAAATGGACTCAAAGAAGAAAAATAAAACAAGTATAGTTGAACCAAATGAAACCCCAACAAAACTGAACAAATAAATGGTGCCAACTAAAATCTCACCAATTTTTGCATGAATATCTGATAAAGGCATTTTACCAAATCCAAAACACATCTTCATTACATGATAGAATTTTGGAAATATAAATAAAAATTAAAACATCTAAGTGAGTTTTTTGTTAATAAATTCACCTGTCAACATTAAAAATGTGCCCAGCAAGCCAAAGCAAATCTCCACACAAGCATATCATGTATATGCTACAAAGTTGCCTGAAAAATTCAATCAAAAATTTTAGGAAAGCATTGCTTCAAATTCCATTGCTATCCAAAATTTGAAGACTGAAACTTTGAAAGAGATTTATTTCCTTGGTTACCCAAAGGAAAAAGTACCAAAAATAAATGTAGGTTGTGTACAGATTAAAAATGGACCTACTCATATTGTCACCTAAAAACAATTGGGCCAAACATAGCAAACTGCCAAATTTGGCCAAGGCGTATTGAGGATTTTGCTTGATTTGCTACTGAACTAAATGTCCTAAATAAGAGGATAACTATGAAATATCCAACTTTCAAAGGTGCATTAAATGCTATTAAATGTTGTTATCCTCTATTAAAATGTGAATACTTTTCTTTATGCCATTTCTTTGGTACAAATGTTTAGATGTTTTTTGGTTGAGTCATCAAATGGAGAGGGTATGCTTTTACGCCTTGATATTACTCTTGTCTAGACTTGAAATCCACATCCCTTGGGAATGGGCTGATGCTAGTATATTAAGATTTATGTTTTTGTTCTTTGCAATCAAAAGACCCCATAAATTAAACAATACCATATATTTGTGAAGCTAATCATATATGTTAGAATATTACTTCAAAAACTTATAACATGAATTATAACATGCATGCTTCAATACTTCTATTTATTGAAGCATCTTTTTAAGACTTTAATTTACCATTTGTTGGCCACCAAATTTAATCTATAGATTATGTGAAATAAGGCTATAATAATCTTGTTATACCAAATGCATCATGGTAAGAAATGTAAACTACTACCACTACCTTGTGCAATGACATGTGTGATAGATGCTCAATTCTAAAAACCAAGGAAATTACAATATTTTCCAAGCTTATGATGAAAAATTGAACAATAAACTACCAATCTGATTTGCCCTGTTATTCAATATGCCAAATATAGACAACTGTGATAATGGTCATGTTATTAAAGTGGATAACAAAAATCACCTAAGACAACTTACTGTAGATCAAAAAAGTAATGAAAAATGGCAAACACTTCAATAGACATATTTAATCTAATCACACAAAATGAGAAGGTATAATAATACCATAATATTTTGAGTCATTGGCCCCCATCAAGGGTTTTAGCAAGATGACATAATTTTTGAGGTTCAAAAAAGTTATAAAACAAGGTCCAAAAAATTTAGTTAACACCCAAATTTGATAAATATAAAGTGAAGGGTGACCTTGAGAGCATATCCAAGCATTTTTTGTACTATGCCAAGAGGTAGCCTATAACAATTTTTATTTGCTTCACTTGTTTCCAGGTAGTTTGGCTAGATAAGTTTTATATTGGCTCCTCAAATTACCTAAGGGATCAGTGGCAAATTGGAATGATTTATCTAATAAATTTGTTAACTATTTATCTTATAACATTGAACATGAGTTAACAGTAGTTGACTTGTGTAAATCAAAATAATGGGATGGAGAAAGCTTTGCAACATATCTATAACAATGGAAAGCAATAGTTAGATGCTTTCAACACAACTTGTCAAATAAACAACTAGCTGATCTTTTTGCACAAAACCTATACCCTCAAGTGGCTCATAATTTATGACTCACTTGTGCCAACACACTCGATGAGATCATAGACAAGGGTGTATAGACTGAGAAATCACTCATTACTAAGGGCCTTGTAAGGATTTATTCATAGGTTCAAATATCTAATCAGACTCAACCACCTAATCAAGTTATTATTGTAGAGAAACCTAAGAGGTTTAACAAGAACAAGAACATGGTAGGAAACAAAGTGATAGAATATAGATACATGCAAACATTATAGGCTCCATTGGCTCTAAATGTGCAATTAGCCCCACATAATCCATAAACCAATTTATAAAGGGCTCCTCCACGAAGGGTATTTAATAAGTACAGAGTATTCAACAAACTAGGAGAGTCTATTAAGGTCATGTTTTAAAAGTTGGTAATAGTCAATTTGACTGTGTGGCCTATACCAAGGTCATTCCCTAAAGATCAACCCAAACCTGATTGGTATCGAGAAGATGAGTTTTATAATTTTCATCACGTTATCGGCCATGCCATTTATCAATGTGTTCAATATAGACATCTTATTGAAGACTTAATCGAAAGTGGTAAAATTGAAATAAAACACATGACATGAAACACTAATCAGGACATGGGTATTTACAAGGACCCATTTCCTAAACATAATCAACAACTACCAAGGAATAATTAGAATCAAGATCAAGGCCAACATGAATAACCACACGGCTAGAATCATAATCAACATGGTCATAATCAAGATCATAATACCCATACTAATAACCTGGGTTACAACAACATGTCATATGATTATAATAGTATTATGGGATGTATTTTTGCAAATCATATTACCATTATTACAATCAAATCTCATAAATTGTCTAATGTTTCTTGAAGTACTAGACCCCCATTATAGGGTCAACACCATCTTCCTCAAGTAACATTGCACCAGGTCCAATCAATTTTATTGTGCCTCAATTTCCATGGGTTACCATTTTTAGACCAACACCCCCTTCTTATAATTATAATGAATCCTTCTCAACTCAAAATTGCACAATCACAACTAGACGCTCATGAGTCACCATCCAAGGCCCTTTACCTTATTATTCTAATTATCACAACTCCTTACCAACTCTAGATTGTGCAATCATAACTAGATGCTCGTGAGTCACCCTCTAAGGCCCTTCACTTTCTTTCAACACTAGACCAAACCTAAACACTATGCCTTCGGATCCAAAACTGGACATTATATTAGCCAAGGCCAAACTCTCTCGTTCTTCTATTGAAAATTCATATAGTATCTCAGACCAAATAAGTAAAACCCCTGCACAAATTTATATCCTCAACCTTTTACATACGTCAGAAGTCCATCAAACTATTTTAAATGACTTCCTTCAATAATCCATTGTTCCCTAAGACATTAACCCTAAACAATTTCAGACACTTGTAAGGCATTTATCTCCTTTTTGACAAATTACATTTGATCATAGAGATATGTCTACTCTTGGTCCTAACCATAATAACCCCTTATACATTGAGGTAATTATAAAAACATAAAATCAAGCGGGTTTTTATAGATAATGGTTTGGGGCTGAACATAGTGTTGCTTAATTTAATACAATGATTAGGTTATACTGTCAAGGACATCCAGTGAAAGATGATCATGATCAAGGCATACGACAACACCAAAAGGGAATTTTTTAGGACTATCTATTTGCCAATCATTATTGGGTTTGTATCCCATAATACTTTGTGTCATGTCATGGACATTGAATTTCCATATAATATACTTCTTGGTCATCCTAGGATCCATGAAGTACAAGATATCCCATCCACCTTACTCTAGTGCCTTAAATTACCCCACACTAGAATTAAGGTTACCATTCATTTTGATTTATACCCCTACTAATATTACGAGCACCTAGATGTTGAATTTTTCAATTATAACCATTGCCCTGGTTTTGAATTCATAGTAAATAAGAATAAAGAAATAGTTTCACAACCACCCAAGTCCAATTATATCAACCCAAGTGATCTTACTTCCACTTTGGCTGATTCATTCACTGTAACACTTGTACAACAAGTTATTATTAAGGATGCAGACATTTCCACATACCATTTGAAAGTTGCCTTTCACATTACAAATTTACCCAAGTCTCCTATGTCTTTTGGAAAAATCAAGCCTTCATAAAAACCTTGTAGGCCTAACATGATTTGGTAGAAGAAGAAAGACATGCAAACACCACCAATGGTATTTGTAGCGATAACTTCACCAAATCAAGATTGGGAAGCTTTTATTGAAGGAGATTGGTTATATTCTGATGGCCTTGCTAATTGTTTTCAAAATACCAAGTACCCTATCCCTAATTAGATTATGGATAAATTAGATTATATAGGTAAAGGCATCAGGCCATGAGAGCAAAGAATCCTGGAACCATTATTAGTTGGTAAGCCTAATATGAGTCAAAGTCTCTTATTTATACCACTTATGGGTGACCTCATGTATTTTGATAGTGATTCTTCTAAATAGACTAGTAATAAGACTCTCAATAGTGATACAACATCTCATTATAACATTTATGATGAGATTTCCAATACTGACCTATTAAATTATAATTCTATTATAACTATCATATCCTATTGTCCCCTTTGGCTTTTCCATCTTGACCTCATTGACTAGGACTAAAAAAATTATGTTATACCTCTTGAAAAATTTCAGAATGAAGAATATATTATCAAGTACTTGGGCCTTAAAGACGGATTGTCGATTGGTGATTGTTGGCATCAAATTGTGCACCCTAGGATACTCTATCAAGCTCCTACAATTTGATGCAACATTGAATCATCTCTCAAGTTGTGGGGAACTTGTAAGAGAGATGAATCTCTAGGATTGAAAAGGCTAGCTCCCTAGATTCTTCGCTAAGATGCTTATCACCTAATATAATACTTGTTCATGGAAAAGGGTTAGAAGTTTTACATGAAATGGAAACTACACTAAAGAGGTGATAGACCAAAACATATTCCACAGACTATCACACTCCTACTAAGTAACAAAGCTTCCAAGACCAATTCTAGGCATTGAATGGCTCTAACATAATTGTTCAATATGAAGGTAGCATACATAGGATAATCAATAAGATAACTGATCTAGGGGTAGATTACACACCATAGAGATAATTTCTTACTTGAAAAAGAGTCTAGTATAATGAATACACTTCACATGACCTGTTAAAATTAGAACTCTTGCTTAAACATGAAGGATTAAGGGAAGTAAGGATGACACTATCACTTGGCTCCACTATTCATCACTCACACACTTAGACAAAATGTTCATAACTCATAATTAGATATGTATTCAATGTTCAAATACAAAATGTAATGTCATACCAACAGGGCTTCGCCATACTAGTTGTGTTCTCCCTTATAATGGCCAAAATGGCTCATATTTATAGAACTTGGAAGAAGAGAGAGAAGATAAAAGTTGAAGAGGCACAAGGACAAGTGTCTAAATGTGAAAATCAGTTACAAGGCATGTGGACGAGGTGAAAAAGGAGTTATGAAACTTATTTTCACATGATCACATCCCAAATAAGCCTCTTCTCCATATGTGGTGTAGAATCCTCTCAATCATTCTCTCTTGGAAACTACCTTCATCATGGGCTTCTTTGAGCATTCCAAAGCAAATTAGGGACAAGTGTCTTATGTATGTCGAGGAGAGGAAGTTACAAAGAGGCTTCCCCCTACATTAGAAGTTTTCTTAATTATGGATATTCTCTTACACAAACTCCATCATCATCTTCAACCATGATCACTCTCCAATAGGCTTTTCTTGACATTTGACACTAGCATCTTCTTAACTTCCCTAATTGATCCATACCAGGGGTCTCATGACACATGGTAGGATACTTCATACACTTGGCACCATCAAACACATCTTAAAAGGCCTCCAAATTCATATTACCACTCTTTTCACTATGTCACTTTGGAGACTGGATGAAGTGAAATGCCCAGCAAGGGCACTTATGAACATTTATAAGCTTTGAAAATGGCATAGGGAGTAGGTTCAAGTCTCAAGATACCCTCCTAAGTGATTGATATCCCATGATCATCTTTAGGACCTACAAAACATAAGAAATTATCAAAGAAACCTACTTTCTACACGACCTGTATGGATTTCATACAATCTATCTACATTAATTTGATCCTCATAAAGTTTTAAATAACTTATCTTTATCCCTTAGGGTAAAATTTGTCCATTTGAATTCACTTTGAACCTCATTTCTTCCATTGGGTCATAAAACAAGGTTTCTAAGGGTTTTGAGGTCACTTGGACTCTTAGCCTTTATTCATAAAGGTTATACATTAGTAACTCCTAAAAATTACAATGAGGTATCCTCATGTACCCTCTCTAACTTCTCTAAACACCTCAAGGTCCCATGCATAAGTTCATGAAAGTTTCAAGCATTTTAAGTTGGCATTCTAGCCCTTTCCCTACATTTTGTGAGGGGTTGAGTTCATTTTAAGCCAAATATGGCTTCTTGATGATTTTACCTACAAGTAAAATTTTGTAAAACTTATATTAATACCCTAAAAACATGTTCTCATTACTAGAATAGCTCCCTTAGAGCTATAAATGAAGGGTGACCCTGTCTAGCAACTAGGCCTAGGCCTTCTTCGAAAGGATCTACTTGCATTTAGACCCAAAAATGAAGTTCAATAGCTTTAATTTCATATTATGAGGTTTATAAATTCTATAATAGTACCATAAACATGTTCAAATAACTTTTGAGGCTTATCCAAGGTCAAAATTGAAAATGGCCATCCTTACTAAGCCATTTTGGCTTACCATTCCTTACCATGGTGACTACAACCTTTATAGTATAGGGTACCTTGTTTTCCATAAATCCTTATATACATATTTTTTAGGTTGTGTTAGGTGTTATATAGCTTATCCAACCATCATTTGATCTTCTCCTTTCTTCTGGTCACCTACTCATCACTCTTCCCTTAAAACTATCTCTTCATGTATGGGAAAACTGCCCTCCTCTGAGACAAAATAGAGAGAGTTTACCTTATCTTATCATCAAATATAAATTTTTGAGAGTGTATAATTGGTCCTAAATATTACTTTTACCAAATTTGAGCTTCTAACTCACTCATTTGACCTTCCAACTCTTGACATTTGCTAGGTAGACTTATAAAGAAGGTAGGTTGTGAGGGTAGGCAGGGTATAGGCTATGTTTGGAGGTTTTATGGGTTGTTTTGAGATTTTTAATGAAATTTATGGATCATTCATTCCTAACATAATATATTGAAACCATATTCTAGTCTATTGGTGTCTCAAACATTTTCTATGCTTTTGGAAACATAGACTAGGTCTATTATTGCCTAGAATGAGACCATTGTTTAGGCCTACCTGTAGGTTATTTGAGCTTGGTTTGGGCTTTGAGAACACAATTAAAACCTATTATGATGTTTAAAATTTCATATTAGTGATCATCCACCATTTTTATAAGGCTAAGCTCAATCCCTTACACTAATGTATCTCTCATTCCTAGGACTAGGCCATCTACTTGTTTAGACTAAGACACCCTTAAGACCCTACCTGTAGATTGACTTGAATGCAAATGGACTTGGTCATGGTTTATATGATGGCATAGAGGTTTTTTTTTTCATAAACTATAAAACCTCTTCTCATTGTGCATGATCATACATGTTTCACAAGCTTATTCCTTTCTATTTGGACTGAGACAAAGTTGACCCTATTTCCCTGGCCTGTAGGTTATCATGGTGATGTTTAGAGATTATTTGAAGGTACTCTGACTTCCCATGAAGGTATTTTAACCTCAAAACTATATTATTCCTCCTTGAAAACTCAAAATAAGGTCTGAAATCCAACTCCAACTCACTATTTGAAACCCTGACTATAACTGCCACTTTCTTAGGCATGTGTATGGATAAAGGAGTTTGATCATGAACCAAAGTTGGGTACACTATACCTTTGGGAAGGTATTTGAGCATTAAATTATTCCTTGTCCATATTAAAGGCCATTAAAACATTAATCATGACTTTATAATGAAACTTTTATTGAATAGTGGTCCCTTTGAGTCAGTTTCCTGTAGATGTTATTGACATGATTCAGTGTTCCTGGGCACAACTTTGGAGTCTTAGCACTCATACTTCTTTCACATTTTTCCCCTAAAAATTGGCATGAGCATTGTATGTGGCTATGGATATAAATTTAATATATGAGGATCCTTAAAAACCATCATATTTTCATTATATGAAAACCACCAAAACACTTAGGAGCTCTATTTTGTCCATTTAGGGACTGTGAGTCCAATACAGTCTGATCATCTTTTGAAGGAAAACTCTGCTTTGCATAACATTATAACCTTCATAACATGTACGCCATGACCCTTTGGGTATGTTATATCCTCAAAATGAATTCCATCATGTGTTTCACCATTCACCCCTTTGTACAGCTCTACTAATGTCACCTATAGATGTGCATATGACTATGTATAGGTAGGAAGGATGAAATTGAGCAAGAAAGGTTAGCAAGAAGTCTTCAAAACACATTAAAATGAAACAATTAGCCTTTCACAAGGACAATATCCATCAAGGACACCTTGAGATAAATTTCACAACACTTTCAATGGCACCTGTAAGTGAAGATATCTCTGTGAGGGCTAATAGTCATAGAAGGACTATACATTTGAGCTTTGTTTTGACATTATATGAGTTTAAAACTTGTTAAAACACCCTAAAATGCATATTAATGAATTCAAACTCTTGAATAAACATCCCATGCCTCCATCCAATGTGGAAAATCTCCTTCCTGGTGACTGAGATAGTTGCAAGTATGAAAGGACCAATTTGGGAGAATTTACAAGCCTAGAAGTGGCTTTCTTAGGAACTTGAGCTTTCCAAAACAAGAAGTAAAATAGAGATCCTATGGATATGTCATTATAAACATGTAAAAACATCAAACCCATCAATACCAAACACAAGAAATAGAAACTGTCTCAAAAGGAGACCCTTCATGGTTACACATGCATAAAAAGTTGTTTGAGGTGCAAGTGATTGTTCATGAAGGAGGAGCCACCAATATGAGATTTCTTGTTATGGATTTTAAGTATACTTAGATCAATATTCACCCCAAAAATCATTCCTCCCAACTTTACTTGTATGACCTATACCAAGTTCTTGAATTTGACCTTCCTTGGCTTGCCAAGATAAAATGAAAGAAAAGAAGTTGAAGATGAAAATTTTGATGAAATCCTTGAAAAAAAAGCATGTAAAATAATTTCGGAGGGTGAAGAGTCACTCCACCCGTGTTTTTATCTACAAGTGAACTCAAGAAGTCCGTATAAGTGCCCAAAGGGGCCTATTTTAAGGAGAAACTACCATTTATTTTATATAACTAACTTTTTGACTACCACATGACTAATAATAATAATATTTTACCCAATCCACATTGAGATTTACTTTGGTGACAAATATTGTAACTCCACCATATGTACAAGTCATTAATCAGGCTAGAAAAGTGGCGAAATGACCCTTTTTGCAAATGAAACCTAACAAGTGGCCAATTTATGACTTGAAGACACCTTGAAACATATAAAAGACCCTATTAGGACATTTTAAAAATAATTTGGCACATTGACTAAATTTGACTTTGGTTGACCAACTTTGACTTTGGTTGACTGGGTCAATACAAGGAGGATGGGCTTAAAAAAGGACTAGAGGGAGGACAAATGAGACATATAAGATAATAAAAAATCCCATAGGAAACATGAAACCTTATTAAAATTTTTAAAATAGTATGGGTTGACCCATTTTGACTAGAATTCAAATTTGGTCAACAATGATCACAAGCAAGGCTTTGACTTCTCTTTGGATTGTTATGCCTATTTTGGAGAGTAGGCAAACTTTCTTGGTCACAAAAAAATATAAAACATCGATATATTTGGGTGAAAACCTATTTGATTCACTCATTGATTAGGTAAAAATTAAATAAAAAGATAAGTCATTGAATGAAAACCTATTTTAAGCACTCTTGGATGGGGAAGTTTGCTCATCTCCAAAAGAAGTGCAATGTCCACCAAGTCCTAGTTCTATAGCTAATGTTAGTATCACATTTGAAGAACATAAAGTCTTTAAGCATCTTGATCTAGACTTTACAAAGATATTTTCTAGTTTGCCACTATCTGAACTGATAGATTCAGATTCATCTAATTATCTAGAGCTTTGGGAAGAACAACCAAAAATTGAAGCAGAAGAAGAGAATTGGGATCAAACTTTGCCCACTATTTTAGAGGATGGTTTTAAACTCATAAAAAACACCACTAAAGTGAACTTAGGAACTTATGATGATCCCAAAATTGTTTATCTTAGATCCTCCCTCACCAACAAAGAGTGTGACTACATTATCACCATTCTAAGGGATTTTATTGATATCTTTGCATGGGCTTATCTTGGCATGTCAGGCCTAGACCCTGAATTGGTTGTGCATCACCTTATTGTACATATAGATGCTAAGATAGTCAAGTAAAAATTGAGAAAGATGCATCCATGCATCACACTTTTAGTAAACGTAGAACTAGAGAAACTATTGGGAGCTAGATTCATTATACCATTAGACTATTTTGAATGGATAACAAATATAATATCAATAAGTAAAAAGTCACAAGGTATACACATTTATACTAATTTTAGAGATATTAATAAAGCATGTCCCATCAATTATTTTTATCTACCCAACATTGACACGATTGTCAACTTTAATATTGGGTATGAGATGTTGTCCCTGATGGATGGATTCTCAAGATACAATTAAATCAAGATAGCTCAAGAGGACTAGCACAAAACTGCATTCACCATATCGTGGGGAGTATTTTATTACCAAGTAATGCTTTTTGTATTGCAAAATGTTGGTGTTACCTATCAGCAAGCTATGATTATCATCTTCCATGACATGATGCATGATATTGTTGAAGACTATGTTGATGACATTCTGGTAAAATCAAGAATATGTGTTACGAATCTTGATGTTCTACAAAGAATCTTTAAGAGACTTTATGAGTACAAGGTTCATTTGAATCCTAACAAGTATGTTTTTGGAATCATTTTAGGAAATTTTATAGGATTCCTTGTGTCATAAAGAGGGGTTGAAGTGGATCCTACTAATGTTAAGGCCATCATAGGGATGCCTCCTCTATCTAATTTCAAACAGCTGTGCAACCTATATGGAAAGATTCAATCTATTCATAGGTTCATTTCATAACTGGCAAATAAATGTCATCCCTTCATGCACCACTTAAAAAAAGGGGTCAATTTTCAATGGGATGTTGAATTTTAACTAAAACTTGCAAAGCTCACAACATACTTGGCCAACCCACTAGTTTTAATACCACCAACACCTAGATAACCATTAATTCTTTATATTTCAGCCATAAAACATGCACTAGGGGCACTCTTGGCCCAAAATGATGAACAAGGAAAGGAACATGTAGTCTACTAGTTGAGTTGAACACTTGTGGCATATGAACATAATTATATGCCTATAAAGAAGTATTTTTTAGCAATGGTGTTCACCTCCCAAAAGTGATGACACTACATGCTGAATAATAAAACTATTATTATTGCTAAAGTGGACCCTCTCAAATATCTATTATCCAAAGCAACTCTTACAGGTCGTATGGCTAAATGGGTCAAGCTCTTAAGTGAATTTGATGTTGAGTACCAAAACCAAAACGCTATCAAGTGGTAGGTCATTGTAGATCAACTTGCAGAGACTCCTATTATAGATACTCAATAACTCATATTTGATTTTTTAGATGATTCTATCATGACAATAGAAGAAGTGTTGCATGAACCTGAGCAATGTAAATTATACTTTGATGGTTCCTTTACATCTCATGGATCTAGTGTCAGTATTGTGTTGATTACACCACAAGGGGATTTAATCCCTGATGTTTTTCATATTAGCTTTCATTGTACCAACAATATGGCCAAGTATGAAGCCTTTATTGCAAGGCTTCATCTTGTAGTACAGTGGGGTATTCAATGATTAATGGTTTATGGGGATTCTCAATTGATTATTAATCAGACCACAGATCAATATTAGACTTAAGATGATAAGTTTATACCCTACAATCACATTATGGATAATTTCAAGTATCATTTCAAATATTTACAATTTAAATAGGTACCATGGGCTAATAATAGATTAGCCAATGCAATGGCAACAATTGGGTCCATGATATAAATTGCCATCCGTGTTAAATATAATTAGTTCCTCATTGAAAATCTTCTACAGCCTGCTCATGTATTTCTAGATTAAGAGAGGGTATGCACCATTGTTGGTCTCAATCCCCCACCTGAACTACCTTAGTTATAAGACATTTATAACTATTTTCATGACCAAGTCTTTCTTCCTAACCTTTCACATAGCCCATTATACCCTCCTTAAAGACATGCTTTATCAAAAAGGATATGATAGAATGCTTCTTCATTGTTTATCTTTAGGAGAATCCAAGTTAGCACTTAAGGAGGTTTATGAAGGAATGTGTGGGGCCCACACCAATGGTGTCATCTTAGCCAAAAAACTCCTCAGAATAGGATACTATAGACCCAAGATGGAAATAGATGCTTATAATCATGTCATAAACTGTGTTGTTTGCCAATAACATGGTAATTTGATACATGCACCTTCCTTGCCACTTCAGTTGATCACTACACCATGGTCATTCTCTACATGGGGCCTCGATCTCATTGATAAAATCAACCCAACCTCTTCTGATGGCCACAAACATGTTATCACTACTACAGAGTATTTTACTAAGTAGATTGAAGCCATTCCTATCACTTACATCACCAAGAAGTAGATTGCCAAATTTATCCATTATTATATCATTTATCGATATGGTATCCCAACCCATATTATATCAAATCATTTGTAAACCAAAATGTTAAATCTCTTTATACCGTATTCAAAATCAAACATAAGAAATCCACACCATATAACCCATAAGATAATGGTCAAGCTAGGGCATCTAATAAAACCATTATCACAATCCTAAAGAATATTATCAATGACGTAAGCCATAATTAGCACTTACAAATGTTTCCTATCCTCTCGACTTATCGCACTAGTCATCGAACCCCCACAAGAACTATTCCATGCTCTCTTATTTATGGCATAGAAGCTATTATCTTAATTGAGATTAAGTTGCCTTCATTATGGGTATCCTTAGATAACATTGAGGATGATGAAGATTAGATTTTACAGGTTGCAAGAGCTCAAACTCCTTGATGGAAAGTGTTTAACTACCCTAGATAACCTGAAATCATATCACAATAGATTGCATAGAAGCTATAACAAGTGCATTCTCCATCAGGAGTTTGAAGTTGGTGACTTAGTCTTGAAGGAGAATTAAAAAACATTAATTGTTGAATGCAAGAAGAAGGGTAAGTTTCAACCCAATTAGTTGGGCCCATATGTAATCATAATAAATTATGGATCAGGGGCTTATCGATTGGCTACTCCAAATGGTGAAGACATCCTAAAACCCATGAATATTATATATCTCAAGCAGTTCTATGCTTGACAACCTTTTTTTGAACCATTGTCTATGAGAGCCTTTACTTGGGGGCAGCTTGTGCCGAAGTCATTTATTCCACCATTATACTCTAGACCGTCCTATTCTAGACCATTTTTATTTTGTATCATTCTATCTTGGAATATTATCTTAATCTTTGACTATTCTAATCTGAACAATATTCTTTTATTACCTCTGGACATTATACCTATGAACCATTGTTATTTGGATCATTTATATTCCACTTAACTCATTTTCCTTCCACTTTGGACCATTGTAACCTGGACTGCTCTATCCAATAGCCAATTATGGTCCTGATTATGATTCTAGGCATTTTGGACACATTCATTTACCATTCTATGAAGTAATTCAGCTAGGACAATATTTCACAACCTTTTTTTACAAACAAGTGTACAAAGATATATCAGCACATGGTTTTTGTCTGTTGAATGGTTCTTTAGATTATTCAATGCTACATATTGTTCTATTATTATTTTATTGTTGTTTGGTAGGCATTACTACCTTGACTGGATCATATGTACTGTTGTAGTTGGTTTAGCTATTTACTTGCCTATGGACGTGCAAATCTTTAGTTAAGTGGTTTTTTGTGCCATTATTTATATTCATGATCTCCATTGCAGCCAATTTAGCTGTTGTTTGAAATCTACTTGTGAAAGTGCATCTCTTCAGTTAGGTATTTCCCTATGCCTTTTGTTAATATTTTATTTCTATTGCTTATCCCAAAAACACAAAAACATTAGAAACTGATACGATATAAAGAACCAAAACATTGCTTTGAACCTTTGTTTATTATGATCTCGAGCACTCTCATTATTTTGTGAGTAACCTTTCCCACGCTCTCACCATTTTTTAAGTTAGACCAATTAGTCTCTCATCATTCTCAATTGAGTTAGGATGCTTAGAAAATTCCAAAAACATTTACCAATGATTTTACACTCTCATCATTTTATGAGTAAGCTTTTTCTCGTGCTCTCGCCATTTTACAAGCCCATTTCCTTATCCCTCTACAACATCAATCATATTTTATTATCATCATTTTATTTTATCCCATATCTTGGGATAACTACATTTGACCTAAAATTTATGTTAGATATTGTGTCCATGGAACTATGTAGGCAACGTCCACTTGCCTCATGCATCTGTAGTCACCTTGGTTACCCCTTTTTTTCCTCTTTTTTCCCCATTTTGTTTTGTTTTATTATTTCCCTATCATTTGGGGGTAGCTTTGTATCTATTGTTCTTGTCTCTTTATACTAATATCATTATTTCTTAGCTTAAGGGTCACCTTATCTCAGAGTGTAACACCTCTCTTACACATGCATGAACAATTTATTTTATGTTTACACTAGCTTTGTGATTAACCATTATTTGCATGTGTTTGTTTGATTTTTATTGTTGTTTTGTTCTGCTTTGTTATCTCTCCATTTATTTTTATTGGTGTTTTATTATTTGTTCATTAGTTTATATTTGCATTGTGTTGTATCTTTATTTTATTTGTTGGTATTTTATTGTGTTGTCATTATTATTTTATTGAGTTGTTATTTTATCTATTGTTGTTTTATTGTTCGTTCATTTTTATTAGTATTTTATTATTTATTTCTTGGTGTTTTGTTGTGCCTTTCTTTTTGTCTTTTGTTTTACTATTTTGTCTTGTTTATTATATTATTTTGTTATTTTATTTTTTAATACATTCTGTAAACATTTTGATTTTGGATTTCACATAGGCTTGACATGTTTACATTTGTATTTACTTTATTTTGTTATTTGTTTTTCAATTACACATTTTTAATGCACATGGAAATTGCTTATTCATATCTTGATTCTAGGTTGTTTAATAATTTGTTCTTATTTTATTTGTACATTCTTGTTCCTACTTAATCTGGATCGTTCATATCTTGATTTTAAGTTAGGATACATTTTTGTATTTTTATTTTCCTCTTTGATTTTATTTTTATTTATTTATTGTTTGAATGTAAATAGTTGTAACTCTGGTATTGGTAATTTTTATCATTATCCTTAGTTATAAATATTCACATTTGAACCGGTCAAGCGCAAATAGAAATATAATGTTATTATAAGTTACTCATACTTATGATGCATAATTTTAAATTTATTATAATAAACATGCTTCAAGTCCAAAATTCAATGTGGCACCAAAGATCATTTATGAATACACCATACCCAATACCTAACACAAGATATATCCTAGGCCAACTTTGGAAACAAACTAGACTTTCTACAAGACATGCATCTCTTGGCATACACTGTGAGTCTAATTGACTATTTAGATGATTCATTTGGGACATGCATATTCTAAATTATCCTCTAGCATATAGTCATACATGAAGCATAAACATAATAAAAACATCAACATCCATATGCTAACTAAGGACGTGCATCCCCTAAAACTAACATATCCAAATATATCATAAATAAGAGTAATATAAATGTAAACATCATGTGACAATCAAAGAATAATAAGAGTCCATGTATAAATAACAATAATCCAAAAATGAATGTCATATATATCTTTCAAAATCATGTTTTATAAATCGCAAGAATATTTATACATCTCATAATATAAAAGGGAGAGCTACAAAATCAGCTCTGATCATGGTCATTCCTAAGGGGACTCTACTAGAAGCTTTGACTCTTCCTTGATGCTGGCATTGTTGGTGGACATGGTGGTGGAGGCCCCATGACTACTTGTTGCATCACTGACCGTTTTGACTCAATCTCATGTTTGAACCTGGAAGTTTGGCTAGTTTGTTATGATCTCATGTACTCACTATAGGAAGTCACTCTCTTATCTATAGGAACTACCACCTCATATGCCCACCTCCAGTAGGTTGTCTCATCCTTAGCATATAGGACATTATCCTTTGCATGCAAGGTATTATCCTTAGCCATAATCATGCTGACCAAGGTTTGATTTTTACTTGAACCTATGTCTATCCAAACTCGATGAGCCTCATCTCATTCCTCTATGAGCCTCTCTACCTTGATATAAGTCTCTCCCTATCTAGTCAAGATCTATCTCATTCCCTAATAATTATCAATAACTCCATATCTTGTGTGGATAATGAGGCCTAAACCCTTATCAACTATGCCACCTATCCTCTAAGACCAATATCTGCATCTCTTGCTACAATAAGACCCTATAGCTTAGTTGTATCTCCCTAAACAATAGCCAATTGTGCCTGCAACCCAACCACAAGTGATTTATAATCTGACAATCTCTATGAGGCATGTAGTAGTCTCCCTCTAAACTCTATTTATTAAAGCTTGGTCCTTCATATACCTCCCTATGTTGGAGGGCCTTGCCTCTCCTAAACTTGCACCTACACTTGTATTAGAGGGACCCACCTCTCATGTACCTATCCCATGGATCCCATCACAACTTGGATCATCCCTCATATCCACATATTATCCACCCAGCTTATCCATCTCTATATCATCTCTCAAAACCTGATGTGCTTGAAGTTTCACTACCTATAATGGTATAACATATGATATCACTGGTTGTATTAGCACTTAACCCTATCACTATGTTGGGGCCTATCATTGATATCTCCTCATTTTGACCCACCTCTGATGTAGAACAATCTACTAAGGCAATGGCCTCATCAATTGAATCAATATCACCCCAATCTACCATACAACATAAGCATCGATAACCCTACATCTAAAACCCCTCCAACATAATCCCATAGTACATGAAGTAACCTACCATAGTCTATAACAACCTCAACCCTAAGCACTAGTGACCCCCACTCCTTGATCTCCCTGATCACATGAACAAAGTAGTGTGAACCCTCTAGGACATCCTGTTATATGTTGAACTATCATTGGACTAGATCCAACCTATACCTCTCCACCACATAGTTATGGTGACCTATGATATAATATGACATGATCATATAGCCAATCATTAACAAGTCCTCCACTCAAAGCCATTATGTTCTTAAATAGGGGCATCAAATAAAGTCCCCATCCTCCATCTCATTTATGGATCATCGATAATAAGGCAAGTCTCCCAAATATCCCTACTTACCTGACCCTATTAGATACCATCCCCAAGCCAAAGGATCCTCTGGTCCCCACTAGTATCTCAGCCCCATTGGTCATATAATGGCTATGTGCTCAATTTCCATAGTTGCATCAGTGTGTTTTGGCCTATGATGCACCCTCCCTGATATGTTATCATGTGTAGGTCTCTATACAACTGACCTAGGATCATTGGTCCATAGGCAAATCATGTCAGTTGATCAAACATCTCCTGCACCACATCATAAAACCTAGAGGGAAGAATTGTCCACTCTTGTTTAGTAGCAGAAGGTCACTAACAAGAGCTATCAAAACCACTACCTTAGGGGGAACTGCCCATTGTCTTACTTCATCTTTAAGGGACTAACCCAGGTGATCCAATGAATTTAAATTTGTACATCCATCCACCACATCCCAATCTGTGATCACACCCAATAGGTCCTTTAAAATAGCCTATCATCTAGCCTACATCCAAGTAATCATAAGTCCTTACATCGACACCTATAGAAATCAGTATACATCCTCTAATGTCATTGTAGCCTCCCCAAATAATAGATGAAATGTATAGGTCTTTGAGTGTCACCTCTCTAAAAGTGATGATAAATAATCTCTATTCACATGAATCATTGGCAATCATGTTAGGTGATATAGATTTACTACCACATGATGCCTAAGAGCTCATCCATCATGATCCCTTATTACCACAAAACCTGATAGCATCGCTCCCATGATGTGATGACCCCAACTCGCTCTTACAAATCAATATCAAGGAATTAGGTTAATTATCTTTCATATTATTCACATAATTCTTCTAATTTAAGGCCTAGACTAATCATTTATTAGTCTCTCTCTCTCTTCTTCTAATTTTGGGCATGGATTAAACTCCTATGGGCCCTATTATATATTTTTTTGGCATTCTCATCATTGTTTTGGTGATCTCACCATTTTACAGGTCATTCCCACTACTTTGCAGGATGATCCCACTAAAAGAAATGAATATGCCATTAATTATGTCATTCCTACCATATGATAGGGCAATTTTACTATCTTTTTCAAATTTGTTAATTGATAAGGTGATTTCCACCCAAAAATGTGAAATCATCATTGTCCTGACAACCTCATTATTTTGACCCATGATCCTGCCTAAAGATCAACAATATCACTAATCTTGTGGTGATACCACCATTTTCATAGGAGAACTCATCATTTTCCAAATTGGGAAGACAATGGGATCGCCCAACTACCTACTTCTTACACCTATTAAATTCCATAAAACACCAAAACTAAATATATAAAAAAGATACCTACTAATGTTTCACTCCCCGATGGCCGCTAATACTCTCTCACATGCTCTCTAATGTGATGGTGGTGTGGGATGTTGGCCATTCTTCTGAGCTTTCTCACATGACAATTTTTTAGCTTTGAATTTACTATAGTTAGGGGTGCAAATGAACTATTTTTTACCCTAGGGGTCAAAATATAGTACTTTTCTAAATTTACACCCCCTAGGCCTATAGTTGCTCTCTTGGGCTACTATTTTAGCCTCACTTATCTAATTTTCCTCCCACTTTATTCTAATCACTTTGTTTTTTAGCCTCTTTCACTGAATTTAATGTGATTATCATTTCTTCTGATTGAGGGCACAACCCATCAAATATTTTCAAAAAAATCCATCTTCCTCTCGAGGGGGCATCATGGGCCACCCAAATGATGTTTGGGGCATTTTTGTAACCATGTTTCTCCATAACTCATGCAAAATTTAATGGAAAAGGGAATGAAGTTTATTTCTTCTTATTATAGCGACCTTTTCATTATTTGAAAAGATATTAATTTGACTGAATGTCTCACCATTCCTTCTCAAACAAGGGAAAAATGTAGACATCTAATTCTTATCACTATTGTGCTACAATTGTCAATCTAACAATATTCTATGATAATGCACAATCTAGGCCAAAATCACTAAAACATATTAAATCATCCAAACTTATCACGTACAAGTGTCGATTTAGGCTAATGTGTCCTTAAATGGGGCAATGCATTTTATCTGATTATTATCTTTTCTTAAATCACTTCGAGTCAAATTGTGACCACACAAAATGACACTCTAAACCATTGAATTCTTCTAATTCGGTAGCTCATGTCACATGCATGTGTTATTTCACATCCATAATACCCTAACTAGGGTTTTTTTTGTATGTAACTGACACCTTCTAATTATACTCCAGTCAAATTATGACTCAATAAAATGGCATTTTCAACCAGTTGATTAAGTGTGCAACAGATTTTCAAAGAATTGTATAAATTTAATCAAGGTCACTTAGGCAAATTAAACCAAATCAAGATCCCAAGTGAAAATTCCATGAAAGTTGTTGAATATCTATTTATTGGAAATTCATTGTTCAATTCTACATCATCCCATGACATCATCAATGGGGTAGCATCCATAAACCATTAATGGGATAAATATCAAAATTAAGCCCCCACATACCTGATCAATGCCCCATTCTTCCAAATATTAATAGACATATTTATGGCTTATCCATAAAAAATTGAATTAATTCATGGCCACACATCTTAATCTCAAGATGGATGGTCATGGTTGATTCTGAACAATCTTGAAAAATTATAAATAAATGAGTAAAGATCACCATTTTTAAGCTTCAGTTATATAAAATTACTATGTAGAAATTGCAATAAAAGCATTTCACCTATTTACACAAATTGATAAATATTGTGAGCCTAATCCATTGGTGCACTAGGAAATGATGGAGGAGCATGCTACTTTTCATTGACACAAACTTAGAGTACCAAATCCAAGAAAAAAACACACTTTTTGGTCATTATTGGAAGGAGAGACACTATTTGGAAGGTTTAATGGTACTCCTTTCTTATATAGGTCTTAGAATTCACTAGTAACACCCCTTGAGGGAGTAAGCTTGATGTTTTAGTGTTTATATACTTCTTTATAGATGTTTTCTTGACTAATACGTAGACTAACACATCGCGTAATCTTACTCTATAGAGCAGAGGCCCAAAATTTGTAGGTGCATATATCATGTGTCTTAAGGTATGCTTGTATCACACTCAAAGATGTGTGAAACATACATGTATATATAAAGGAATTGATATGTTATTTACTAACATGGAGTATGTTATCCCCCAAAAATATCAGCGCATTTTTGGGACAACATTTGAACTATTTTGGTCCAACAGACCTAAATCCTCTCTCCCCTTCTCAAAAATTGTTCTGGGCATTCAAATTTGATGTCATTTAAGCTTTTTTAGATTTCTACGGACTTTGCAGGCTTGAATCTACGGACTTCGCAAGTTTAAATCTATGAACTCTGTAGATATGTAACTACAGACGCAACATGGTTGAAATCAGCAGGTTTAAAGGCTTCTACAAGTGAGTTCAATCAAAAGAACAAGTTTCCAACACTTAGTCATTTTAAGGATTGGTTCAATGTCTTGGCTCAACCAAAAGAGTTCATCGGCAAGCTTCTATGCAGTGTTTGAACCATTGAACCGTTGAACCTTGAACCATTTTGGTTTAACGGGTTCAATGGGTTCAAAGGTTCAACATCATCAAACAAGAGTTAAGCTCTTTTGTCAAGGTTCAAAGTTTAACTGCTTCAGGTTCAATGGCTTCAAAACACTTATCAAAGAGAAGAAGGCTTGAACCATTGAACTGTTAAACCATTGAACCACTCAGGTTCAACGGGTTCAATAGGTTCAATGGCCCTATGGTTCAACACAGTTTGGCTCAAAGCGTTTGTTTCAAGCAGTCAAGTGAATGAATGGAATACAAGAGATTAAACAGATTGAACCATTGAACCATTGAACCAAAGTTAGTTCAATTGGTCGGTTTAATCGACAGGTTCAAAGGGCTTCCCCAAAGCCAAAGGAAAAAGTGTCCTTGCGGAGGGCAGTGAACCAAGCCGAGTGTCCTTGTGTAGGGCAGGCAGAGAACATGCGGACCATTTCAAAAACTAAGTGAAGAGCAGAGAATTCTTTCAGAAAAGTTCCCATGGAAAAGTAAACAAGGCACAACTCCTTCGGGCAAAATGTCTGAAGGAATTCCTTCAGACATTTTGTCTGAAGAAATTCACCCAGGGAGAAAAGCCTGATAGAAAATAAAAGTCTGCCAAAGAAAAACAAAGGCCCGACGGGAAGAAAGAACGAAAAGAGGAAAGGAATAATTCCTTCAGACAAATTGTCCAAAAGAATTCCTTTAGACTTTTTGTCTAAAGGAAAAGTCCATCAAAACAGAAAACCCACCAAGGAAATAAAAGCCCGAAGGTTGCCTGAAAGATCCTGAAGGGTAGGTACCCTTGCAGGAGGCTCTCGCCAGGGAAAGTGGACCATTTCTCAAGACCCCAAAGGGCAAGTTCCCTTCGGGAAAGATCAAACCTCAAGTTGCAACAGAAGCTACCACGTGTCCCTCATAAAGATGCAGCGGAAGTTACCATGTGTCATCTTCCGAGACACAGTTCTTAGTAACTTTCAAAGCAGCAAAATGTGCCACGTGTCATCTACAAAGCTCGATGGAGGCCGCCAAGTGGCAACATCTGTAGCTTCTTCTTTTTATTGAGTAAAGACTGTGGTGGGTCCCAGGTGAATGGCTACTCTCGAGCAGAACGTGCCATGTGTCATTATCCGCATGAGTTCAAAAGAGACACGAATGTTTTGACAGTGTTTTTATGAGCTCAGTGGAAGTTGCCATGTGTCATCATCCACAACACTCTCAAAAGACTCCCAAAGCCTCTATAAGTTAAGCGAATGCTACCACATGTCCTCGCATGTTTCACAATGGAAC
The DNA here is from genome assembly GCA_037957365.1 of Torreya grandis. Lineage (NCBI taxonomy): Eukaryota > Viridiplantae > Streptophyta > Pinopsida > Cupressales > Taxaceae > Torreya > Torreya grandis. The sequence continues at coordinate 644,111 of JARHVA010000441.1, forward strand.
GTGTCACTTGTTAAGAATAGCGAAAAGTAGCCAAAGAAAACAAGAAAGACACGAAGGAACTGCTAAGGAGGATGATAGGCTCGTAGCCATCAAATTCAGAGCAACCAAGTAGAAATTAGCTTTCAAATGATGATAGACCCGAACACATCAAATTTGTGACAATAAAATAACTGTTGATCCTTGCAGATTTAAGCACAGACACTGTGAACAAATTTAGAGACTAGCCAAATAAATAGCTTGAGAGCTCAAATCACACAGATAAAAGCAAAATACAGCTAAGAAAGGGGGAATGATGAAGAAAAATCAAAAATATCTGTGCATAGGAAATGTTTCTAGAAGGTAAAGCAGCCCACCAAGTGGACATTAGAGAGCGCAAATATTCAATGGTGCAGCCTATTTGTTTACATTGAACAAAGTGAACAACTGGAAATACATCAGGGAAACACATCAGGTGGCCCATATTAAAAACCAATGCTCGATTCCAGCATATCCCATGGACAAAATGTATAATGCATTGAATGCATCATAAGCCATCATTTTTGTGAGACAAAGTGCCCAAGTCTTTCTTGGAGCACTATATATAAGACTCTCTCCTATTGTTTTAAGGAGATCTCTCTCTGTGATCAGAAACAAAACTCTGCCCAAATTGAAAGGCATTACTGAGACTTTGAGCTCAGATTGTTGATCATACTTCGTTATTTGAATAAGAAAACAAGTGACTTTTCAAACTTTGTGCTGGAATAGCTTGGTTGTTAGGGAAATTGTTCTTATGTCTGTTTCCTTAATATATTTTTTGTTTATTTAATTGAATAAGCAGAATTAGTGAAAGTGATTAGGAAGGTGTCTTGAAGCTGGTTGTGGAGAGACTTTGTGCTACCACAATTGTCTTTAGTTTGTCTATTTTTCTATTATTGTGTAAAGGATCTTGGGATGACTTTATGCCCTCATTGTCCTTCGTATTCTATTTTTATGTAAAAGACCTTGAGACGACTTTGTGCCCTCATTATTTTTCATATTTCACTCTTTGGTAGTTGAGGTGGAGACTGTGTGCCTCATTTCATCCTGTTGTGTTACTGCGCCCTGTTATAATTACTTATCATCACCCGAAAGATTCCTTTTATCTGCTGAACAATACTTCTGAAAGAAGAGGAGTGTCTTCTATCATTTCATCAGGATTTCCCCTTTGATTTGTGAACATCATCTTTGAAAAAAGAGAGATGGATGGTTTATCCTACCCTTGAGTGTTATTTTTTGTTTATATATATAGTATATAGCTCCTACATATCTACAGGGAACCTCCCCTTGATGAGAGGAGAGATTTGTCCCCTTTTAATGTAGTAAACCTACACATCTGCCGACCAAGAGATTTGTCCCCTTTTGATGTAGTAAACTTACACATCTGGCCGACCAATTTCCCTATGATGTGGTTGAAGAGACCTATTTTTCTCACCAGTTAGCTGGTTGACAAAATATTCACCCAATAGTTTTTGGTGACTCCATTGGGGATGTTACGTGTAATCTAAAGCCTCAAGTTTTAGATTAAAGCAGTCCCTACCCTTATCCATTATAAACTCTGGTGACTCCATTCTGTATCTTACCCATTATCATTATAGCCTTACCATTTCCCTCTACCTTCATGCCAACTGGGATAGAATGCGTAGTTTGAAGCCTCAAACTTCAAGCTAAAGCAAGGTCAGTTCTTTCCCATTTTTATTTTACAATCTGGCAACTCCATGCTATACACGAAGCCAAAGGGCTAAAGGTATTGTCGACCTTGTATTTGAGTTAGTACAACAAAGTAATTTTGATTTATTTCCTTCACCATCTCGCCTCCAACGAACCAAGAGATTTCCTTCTACTAAAGTCAAGTCTCTATTACTGGGCAAAGCATCTATTTTTGCTATTAATAAAGCTTTGCCAATACTTACCCCTCTGATATTTGTTATTCCACCTTTCCATAGTCATACTATGGCAGTTCAAGGCCCCTGGGGTAACTCTTTTGGCCCACTTAATCTAACTCCACCCCTACATGAACTCTCACGCAGTTCGAGGAAGAATTTCCCCAAGTTCTATGGTGATGGAAAAGTTCACCTTGATGAACATATTATAGCCTTCAACATAGCCTGTGGTGTGATAGGCATGGAATTTGAGGATGTGGTAGTCAGACTGTTTGTGGAAACACTACAAGGTGCTACTGTAGACTAATTCTACCACCTGTTGGCTCGGTCAGTGACTAACTGAAACACTCTCAAAGCCAAATTTGAAGCTAGATTCAAGCTTACAGAAGATGCACATGCCCTGCTGGCCTAACTCACACAAGTGAAGGAGCCTCATGAACTAATGAGAGATTTCATAGCCAAGTTTGACAAATTGAGGAACAAGATTCCTACTTTTTCTCAGCCAACACTTGAGAATCTCAAATGTTTCTTCATCAACTCTCAGCTACCTGAAGTAAGTTTTTTGCTGAGACGTGTTGGCCAAATAGACCTTGCTGCAGCTCAGGATTTGGCCACTGAGGTGGAAGATGACCTTATCTTGGCAGGAAAGATAAGGAGAGATCTAAACAGAGGTAAATCCTCATCTTCTAAATATCCATCTATAGGTACCACTGATCAAACGGTGCAGAAGCTGGTAAATGAGTTGCTAGCTCTCAGAAAGCAAATGGCATAAGGGATATCTTTAGCTCCTTCATATAGAGATATGCCAAGAAGGACATTCCCCAATCAGTCATACCAAGGCAACACTACTAGAAATCAAGGATAGCCAAATCGTCTTCCTCCCCCACAGGGAAAACTTACCATTGAAACACCCCCAACTAATTCAGTAGTTGGATATCTCAAAATAAAATTTGATTTCTCTTTCCAGCTTGAATTGAATCAAGAAAATGATGTTGATCTCCTTGCAGAAGGCCAAGAAGAATTAGCTAGCGACTCCAACATTGGTTTCCTGAATTACCAGGATGAACCCAGAGGTAAAAGTGAAACAGTTGATGGATCATATGATGTATTCACCCAGTCCCAAAACCAGTCAGCCTAGCAAGCTGATAAGGGAATAACAGGGGAAAGTTCTCAGCCTGTAATCTCAATTTCCAAATGAGGAACTTCTCTGCCTTTCCAACCAAAGGACCCCATGAGTAATAAAAAGGTAAATACATAAAGCATTCCTCCATCTCCAACTTCAATTCCACAAACTAGTCCTCCCCCTCCTAAAAATTAGAAAGATGAATTCCCTTCCTCTGTTCCTAATCCATTTCAGTCATTTGACATAATCGACCATGTCAAGAAGACCAAAATTCAAATATCTGAATTTGAATTCTTACAAGCCAATCTTGAATAGTTGGATAGGTTAGTTTAGTGTGTGAAGAATAAAGTTGTCCCTGCAAGACAAGATGCTAAGAAGGTAACTCATGATTCCCCAAAGAACATGCCCATCCCAAACAATCTTGTCATTTCTCCTCTAGCTGTCCCTAGGAAAATAGAGCTTTTCTATGTTTTCCTATTGATAAATGGTCACAAGCTGAGCAATTGCATCATTGATTTTGGAGCTTCAAATAATGTCATGCCTACCAAAGTGGGTGAATCCCTTGGTCTCACACTGACCAAGACATTTGGGAGGTGTTTTTCCATGGAGAACAAGCAAGTACCACTGCTGGGGCAAATCAAAGATGCCCAATTTGCATTTGCAACATTTCCAGACAAAAGAATCAAGATGATAGTTCTGGTGGTTGATGTCCCAACATCCTATGGTATTCTGCTAGGGTGAAATTTTTGCAAGGATGTTGGTGGAGAATTGAGCATGGACCTATTTGAAGCAAGGATCCCTGTCAAAGGCATCATGCAGAGGCTGCTTTCTAAAAAAGAATCAAAATATGTTATCACTCAGACATCAGCCCCTGAAGCTCAAATTCTATTTGAATCTTTAGGCATAGGCAATTACTTCTTAACCATAGAGGATATTCATGTTTTAGCAGATGAAAGTTCTATAGGTGGCAATCCAAAGATGGATTCAAACAAGACGTCAGAAGAATTGGTAGGGCACAATATAGATGAAAAAGGATCTTCTGCCTCTAATGATGAAAAATTTGAAAGAAGATTAATTGCTGATGATGTTTGGATCTTGGAATTTGATGGCAGTAATTCTTCTACTGGTTCAGGGGTTGGGAGAGTGTTGATATCTCCTCAAGGAGATATTTTTTCCTCTTCATACAAGTTGCAGTTCAACAATACTAACAATACTGTTGAATACGAATCTCTTCTGCTTGAATTGAAAGCCACTAAAGATATGGGCATCAAACTCCTTCATGCCAAAGGAGATGTCGAGTTGGTGGTTTGTCAGGTGAGAAACTTGTATCAAACCAAAAATAAGAGATTGTGCCACTACCGCAATCTAGTCTAGGATCAAATTGAAAGCTTTGATGCTTTCAGCATCTCTACCATACCTAGGGAATCCAATGACAGAGCTGATGCACTGGCTATTTCAGCAACTCTCTTAGTCTCTCACCCAGACTTCATAGGAGATAAGTACACTATTGAGTTGGTCTTTAGACCAAGTGTACCTGATAATGCCAATTATTGGCAAGTGTTTAACAATGACAACCAAATCATCGCCTTTTTAAAACAAAGAGACCGTTTCAAATAGTTGCACTTTGAAGGCAGTAATTCTCAGAAGCTTTAATTAGGTCCTAAAATGAACTCAGATGCAGATGAAGAATTATTTCAACTCAAAGGGAATAAAGTTTCCAAAGACCTGGTTTCCCTCGAGAAGCTATTTTACAAACATGACAGATTCATCAAACAACAACAAATAGATTCAAGCTCCTCCCAGGGGTTTGATCAGATGAATTTGGGTACCAAGGAAGATCCCAAAATGGTGAATATTAAGAAATGTTGCATTCTTAAAGAAAGATTCAAGTTTACTACTTTGCTCAGTGAATACATAGACGTCTTAGCATACTCTTATGATGACTTGAAGTCTCTCAAGCTTGATAAAATCCACCATGACATTCCTCTCAAGGCTAACTAAGTGCCTTACAAGCAAAAATCCTGACAGTATAATCCAAAAATATCAAGTACTATTTTGTCTGAGATACAGAAAATACTGAATGCTAAGATAATTTTCTCAATCCATCATTCCTCGTGGATTGCTAACATAGTGCCTATGAGGAAGAAAAATGGCAAAATTTGCATCTGTGTGGATTTCAAGAATCTAAATCAGTCATCTTTGAAGGATAACTATCCTTTGTTAATCATGGATCAGTGCTTCAAATAGTGACCAGCTCAGAGATGCTATCAATGCTAGATGGCTTTTCAAGATACAATCAAGTTAAAGTTAGTGAAGCAGACCAACACAAGACTGCCTTCACCATACCTTGGGGCACGTTTTCATATAGAAGGATACCTTTTGGCTTGATAAATGCTAGCACCGCCTTTCAAAGAGCAATGGACCTTGCTTTCAAGTATGAGATGGGTAAGTTCACTATAGTTTATCTTGATGAATTGACCATTTTTTTTAAGCATCGCCCAGATCATATATGCCACTTGTAACAAGTGCTGGAGCACTGCCACCAGAATGGCATTTCCTTGAACCCCAAGAAGTCAATTTTTGGAGTAACAAAGGGAAAACTTCTCAGACACATTGTGTCTAAAGAAGGCATAAAGATTGACTCAGATAGAGTCAAGTCTATCCAAGAGCTTACCTTGCCTACAAGTAAGACTATTGTTCACTCTTTCTTTGAAAAGGTGAATTTCTTACGAAGGTTCATCCCTGAGTTTGCTGAGAAAACTCGACACATTGTGAACATGATGAAGGGAAAGGCCACCTTCAGCTAGACTAAAAAAGGCAAGTCAACATTTGAGGATATTAAGACTGCCAATGCCCACGCCCCAATTTTGGTTTGTCCAGACTACAACAAAGAGTTCATCATATACAGTTATGCTTCTGAATACACGCTTTCAGCAATTCTGGTTCAACAAGATAAAAAAGGTATAGAATCTCCCATTTCTTTCATGAGCTACCTCTCAAAGCTCATGAGCTGAAGTATTCAAGCATGGAGAAGCATGCTTATGCAGTGGTGAAGGCAGTCAAGCATTTTCGCTTCTACATCTTGAATTCTCACACTATTGCCTTGGTTCCTAGTACCACAGTCAAATCCATACTAACTCAGCAGGAGTTTGGGACAAAAAGAGGCAATTAGATTGCAAAAATTCAAGAGTTTGATCTAGTCATCAAACCAACAAAGCTGATATAGGGAAAAGGCCTATGCTAATTAATTACTGATAATAAACTAGAAGAATTAGAGCATGAAAAAGCAGAGGTGGAAGGCACACCGACAGTCCTCTTTGTCTCCACCACAAATGAGTGGTATTCAGGTTTTGCTCATTTCCCTACTTATGGTGAGTGTTCTACTCACCTATCTTACAGAGAAAGGAGGACTATCAAGTTGAAAGCTATCAATTTTGTCCTTTGGGACAATAGCTTGTACAAGAGGAGCCTTGATGGAGTGTTCCTTCACTGTGTGGACAAGGAGTAACAAAGCCAACTTTTGAAATCCTTCCATAATCTAGCTTGTGGAGGACATTTTTTTGCTCCTATGATTGCTCATAAAATTTTGTGAGCCAGGTATTACTGGCCAACTCTTTTCCAATATGCATATAAGTGGGTGAGAAAATGTGAACTATGTCAGCAATTTATTGGGAGACCCAAGTTAGTTGCTCTGCCTCTCAAGCCAGTGGTCATAGAGGAACCATTCCAGCAATGGGGAATTGATTTTATTAGAGATGTAAACCCATCTTCAAGTGCTAGACATGACTATGTCCTTACAGCAACTGACTACTTCACCAAGTGGGTAGAAGCTATCCCAACCAAGCATGCTACTTTAGAAGTAGTGTGCAATTTCCTCAAGGAGAATATCATTTTCAGGTTTGGGGTCCCAACCAAGATTGTTACTGACAATGTAGCTTGTTTCACTTCCCACGAGATTACACAATTCTATTTCTACTATGGGATTACTCTCTCCCACTCTTTTGATTACTTTCCACAAGGGAATGGACAAGTTAAATCAAGCAATAAGAACCTGGTGACTATCATCAAAAAGTTGGTGGATGACAACCAAAAGACATGACATAAAGCATTGGTTGATGCTTTGTGGGTAGATAGAATTACACCAAAAAGGGCAATCGGTATGTCTCCTTTCCAACTTCTTTATGGTATCAATGTTGAGATACCAATCACCTTGAAATTGCCAGCATTAAAATTGGCTAAGGCAATTGAAGATCAGACATATGAAAGCTCCACTGATAAGAGGATCATGTGCTTGACTGAGCTGAATGAGTAGAGAACTATGGTGGTAGACCAAATAACTACCCATCAAAGTCTGGTGAAGAAGCTCTTCGACTAGAAGGCAAAAAACTGTGATTTACAGGTTGAAGATCAAGTCTTGCTATGGGACAAGAGAAGAGAACCAAAAGGAATGCATGGTAAGTTTGATTCTCTTTAGAGAGGCCCATTTATTATCCATCAACTCAATGGTGAAAATAGCTTCTTATTGAAATATCAAGATGGCACACTCTTCTCTCTGCCTTACAATGGGCAGCATCTGAATCACTTCAATCCGTGAAGTATCAAATAAGATCAATTTATACATATGTATATTTGTATAGTCTTTAGCTCTATTTTTGTGCTTTCATTTTTGTTTTTGTCACCTTTCTTTTTGGGTAACACGACTCCATAGCCCAATGGCATACTTCAAAGGCACTGGAGATTCTAGTTTCTACTCCCCTCACCTATTTCAAGTTTTCAATCGAAGGAAGTTCCCCAACTAGAGCCAGTTGTTATCCCTCAAAAATATTAGCTCATTTTTGGGATGACATTTGAACTATTTTGGTCCAACAGACCAAAATCCACTCTCCCCTTCTCAAAAATTGTTCTAGGCATTCAAATTTGATGTCATTTAAGCTTTTTTAGATTTCTACAAACTCTGCAGGCTTGAATCTACGGACTCTGCAGGTTTAAATCTATGAACTCTATAGATATGTAACTATAGACTCAACATGATTGAAATTAGTAGGTTCAAACGCTTCTACAGGTGAGTTTAATCAAAATAACAAGTTTCCAACACTTAGTCATTTTCAGGATTGGTTCAATGTCTTGGTTCAACCAAAAGAGTTCATCGGCAAGCTTCTATGCAGTGTTTGAACCATTGAACCGTTGAACCTTGAACCATTTTGGTTCAACGGGTCCAATGGGTTCAAAGGTTTAACGTCATCAAACAAGAGTTAAGTGCTTTTGTCAAGGTTCAAATTTCAACCGCTTCAAGTTCAATGGCTTCAAAACACTTATCAAAGAGAAGAAGGCTTGAACCATTGAACCGTTGAACCATTGAACCACTCAGGTTCAACAAGTTCAAAGGTTCAATAGGTTCAACGGCCCTATGGTTCAACATGGTTTGACTCAAAGAATTTTGTTCAAGTGGTCAAGTGAATGAATGGAATACAAGAGATTGAATCGATTGAACTATTGAACCATTGAACCAAAGTTGGTTCAATCAATCGATTCAATCAGCAAGTTCAAAGGGCTTCCCCAAAGCCAAAGGAAAAAGTGTCCTTACAGAGGGCAGTGAACCAAGCTGAGTGTCCTTATAGAGGGCAGGCAGAGAACATGCAAATCATTTCAAAAACTAAGTGAAGAGCAGAGAATTCTTTCGAAAAAGTTCTCACAGAAAAGTAAACAAGGCACAACTCTTTCGGGCAAAATGTCTAAAGGAATTCCTTCAAACATTTTGTCTGAAGAAATTCACCTGGGGAGAAAATCTAGACGGAAAGCAAAAGTCTGCCAAAGAAAAATAAAGGCCTAGCGGGAAGAAAGAACGAAGAAAGGAAAGGAACAATTCCTTTAGACAAATTATCTGAAAGAATTCCTTCAGACTTTTTGTCTAAAGGAAAAGTCTGTCGAAACAGAAAACCCACTAAGGAAATAAAGGCCTGAAGGCTGATTGAAAGATCTCGAAGGGTAGGTACCCTTGTGGGAGGCTCTCACCAGGGAAAGTGAACCATTTCTCAAGACCTTGAAGGGCAAGTTCCCTCTGAGAAAGATCAAACCTCAAGTTACAATGAAAGCTTCCATGTGTCCCTCATAAAGATGCAGCAGAAGCTACCATGTGTCATCTTCTGAGACACAATTCTTAGTAACTTTTAAAGCAACAGAATGTGCCATGTGTCATCTACAAAGCTTAGTGGAGGTTGCCAAGTGGCAACATCCATAACTTCTTCCTTTTATTGAGTAAGGACTGTGGTGGGTCCCAGGTGAATGGCTAAACTCGAGCAAAACATGCCATGTGTCATTATTCGCATGAGTTCAAAAGAGTCTCAAATGTTTCTATAGTGTTTTTATGAGCTCAGTGGAAGCTTCCACGTGTCATCATTTGCAAAACTCTCAAAAGACTCCCAAAGCCTCTATAATTTAAGTGGATGCTACCACGTGTCCTCTCCTATTTCACAATAGAACGTGTCACTTGTTAAGAATAGTGAAAAGTGACCAAAGCAAACAAAAAAGACATGAAGGAACTGCTAAGGAGGATAACAAGGCCACAACCATCAAATTTAGGGCAACCAAGTAGTCATTGGCTTTCAAACGATGATGGACCCGAACACGTCATATTTGTGACAATAAAATAACTGTTGATCTTTGTAGATTTAATCACAGACCCTATGAACAAATTTAGTGACCGGCCAAAGAGATAGCCTAAGAGCTCAAATCACACAGATAAAAGCAAAATACAACCAAGAAAGGGGGAATGATGAAGAAGAATCAGAAATATCCACACATGGGAGATGTTTCTAGAAGGTAACGCAGCCCACCAAGTGGACATTGGAGAGCGCAAACATTTAATGGCACAGCCTATTTTTTTACATTGAACAAAGCAAACAGCTGGAAATACATCAGGGAAATACATCAGGTGGCCCATATTAAAAATCGATGCTCGATTCCAACATAGCCCATGGATAAAATTTAAAATGCATTGAATGCATCATAAGCCATCATTTTTGTGAGACAAAGTGCCCAAGTCTTTCTTGGAGCACTATATATAGGACTCTCTCCTATTGTTTTAAGGAGATCTCTCTCTGTGATCAGAAACAAAACTCTACCCAAATTGAAAGGCATTATCGAGACTTTGAGCTCAGATTGTTGATCATACTTCGTTATTTGAATAAGAAAACAAGTGACTTTTCAGACTTTGTGTTGGAATAGCTTAGTTGTTAGGGAAATTGTTCTTATGTCTGTTTCCTTAATACATTTTTTTGTCCATTTAATTGAATAAGCAGAATTAGTGAAAGTGATTAGGAAGGTGTCCTAAAGCCGGTTGTGGAGAGACTTTGTACTACCACAATTGTCTTTAGTTTGTCTATTTTTCTATTCTTGTGTAAAGGATCTTGGGATGACTTTGTGCCCTCATTGTCCTTTATATTCTATTTTTGTGTAAAAGACCTTGAGACGACTTTGTGCCCTCATTATTTTTCATATTTCACTCTTTGGTAGTTGAGGTGGAGACTTTGTGCCTCATTTCATCCTGTTGTATTACTGCGCCCTATTACAGTTACTTATCATCACCTGAAAGATTCCTTTTGTCTGTTGAACAATACTTCTGAAAGAAGAGGAATGTCTTCTGTCATTTCATCAAGATTTCTCCTTTGATTTGTGAACATCATCTATGAAAAAGAGAGATGGATGGTTTATCCTACCCTTGAGTGTTATTTTCTGTTTATATATATAGTATATAACTCCTGCATATCTACAGGGAACCTCCCCTTGATGAGAGGAGAGATTTGTCCCCTTTTGATGTAGTAAACCTACACATCTGGCCGACCAATTTCCATATGTTGTGGTTGAAGAGACCTATTTTGCTCACCAGTTAGCTAGTTGACAAAATATTCACCCAACAGAGTAAACAACATGTGTATAAGAAATAGTTCAACTATAAACATGCTGAATATTTTTGGATTTTTTAATTATTTGAATGTTTTTGTATTTTATTGAATATTTTTTTTTTTTGTATTATTGGAATATTTATAATAAAAATGTTGGTCTATGATCCCATCCAAGCAATGCTCATAGGTAGCTCCCAACTTGGAATAGGGTGTATAAAATTAGTGGTACTGCCAAGGAGTATGCATAGGTGTCATATTTGGATCTTTAGAAGTTGTAGTATGCTATGCATATATAATAGGACTATGTGGTCATGAAGAAATAATAAAAGGAGTAGGGGTTCATGGAACCCATCATTAAGTGCTTTGTGGTTTCTTTAGATTAGCAATAATTGGAACATATTTAGTTGTTCTAGGTAACTGAATATGTTGTGTAGGAGTATATGAAGATTCTGTGGAATCCACTTTATATCCCTGGTGTAAAGGCCTCTCAAGTATGGGTCTCTTAAGAAAGGTGATTGCATTTTTCTTACCCTTTCACAGATGATGAACCCTAATAGGTTTTATGATTAATTAACTTGGAATAAACTTCTCTTATTTAAGTGTATGTTCATATAGAATTCTAGAAACTATGACTACCATGTTGATATGAATGTATTTAATACACCCATGCACTATAGAAGGCATTATGTGGATTTTATGTACCCAAGGTCATACCAATAACATATCAAAGAATCTCATATATGGTATAATTGAAAATGTGGTAACCACGAGTGTTAGACAAACCTATAAAGGTAAGTCCATCTCACCAATAATGTGTTTTGATGTCCCATCCAAAGCTCTGACTATTTTATTTGAAGGGTATAAATCATCATGTGTATAACCCAAATGTGTAAGCAACATCATAGTACACATGTTCTCACTAGCACCATTATTAATCATAACACTATGTATAAGATGGTGATCAAGGTATAGTCAAATAAATAATGAATGAAGATCTGAGTCATCATCGACAATCTCATTGTAATAAAATATAGTAGAATGTCTCTAAACCATAGAAGGTATTATAAGTGTAGAAGTTTCGATAATCCCATCTAATAGGTGCCTATAATGTGATGGAGGAGGATGTGCATTATATGTCATTTGCACTTCTGCATCTTTCTTAGAATGATCTTGCAAAATATTGCTAAATATCTTCTAGTTCTGATGGTCACCAGGTTGTGAACCTGAATCCTTTGGAGATCCATCAAATGTAATCTTTTGGTCATCAGTAAGGTCTTGGATCTTATGCTTTAATGTAAAACATTTGTTAGTAGAGATATGATATGACACTCCAAATCTTCGTAAGTAATGAATGTAGAGAATTGAGTGTGTACATTATCTCCTAGGTTCACTGGATAAGATGATCTAATTAGGTTATTATGACACTATGTTAACTATTATGGTTGATTCCTTTTTAGGTTCTGTAGGTTTCACCTTGTAGCTTGGCTGGATATGAAAATTGGTATTGGATGTAATCGATGTGTTTTCTACATACTTAAGCTTGTTCAATGAAATAAGTTTCATTTCATGATATTGAACAACATGGCATAAGTCATCAAAAGATTTGAACTTTTTAAAAACAATGGACTCCTATAATGGGGCAAGCAAAATTTGATTGAAGATGTCTTGAAGCTCTTTATCTACCATTGGATTTGTCATTTTGGCCAATAATGTTTTGTATCTCAAAACATATTCATTGATAGGTTCATCGGTTCCTTGTTTGATCTTTGTAATTTGAACATATGACATATTTTCAGTGATGTTGATAGAGAAATGTGCTAGAAACTGATTCACTAGATGTTTGAATTCCCTCACTGATTATATTTATAAATCATATAATAATTTTAAAACATTGTACTTTGTAATCCTTTGAAATAATTTTGTTGAAAATTTATCATTGGAGGCATAATCAAGACACGTCGCATAGAAAGATCATAAACGTTATTTGGGATCACCCTTGCCATCAAAAAATGTGAACTTCGGTGAAAAAAATTAGTTGGTAAAGAGTGCAAAGATATTTTAGGTGCAATAGAATCATGTAACACATCTTGTGAATCAATAACACAAGGAGAATTTAAAGCATTATGTTAATTTTGGTAACCTTATCCTCTAAATTATTTATAACTTGGAGAAGATATTTCACTGTAAACCCATTGGGATTCAGATTAGAGAGTTAAATGGTCACCAAATGGGATCTGAACATAGTTTGAGTAGATATAGGCATTGAAACTGGTATTTGAGTTAGATCATTTGTTAGCTCTATGACAGACGTAGCAATAGGATTTGGGTCCTCAGGAAACAATGGTGTAAAAACATAATCCATGCCCCCACTATATGTAGAATTCAATGATGTGTCTAATGAGAGGTTTAATTCATTTATGCCTTTTTCTTTCTTAGTTTCTAATATGGTTTGTATGATCTCATCAATATCCTTAGGATTTTGATGAATACACTCTCAAAACATTGCAATAGTTTCGACTTGTTCTTGATTTGTTTGCTCAAGTTCATTATTTTCATTAGATTCATTATTTTCATGATCAAAATCTTCTTTTATGATAATCTCTTCAGCATTTTGTTCATTTTCATCATTGGCAGTTGTATCAGGCATATGGTTTGATACTTCATGAGTTTGAGCTATCTTAGGTGGTACAAGAGGAAGCTCTAAGTTTTCAATAGAAATGCCACCTAATCCAGGGCTACCCCTAGGTTGCATACAAATAATAGAAAAACATTGGAAAAAAATAGCAAGGAAAAACTTGAAGAGGCTGAATATTCTAGGGCAGGCTAGGATTTGCATAAAGAGACACAGAATTTAGGTTCACCAAATGCTTAACCCTAAATTTGAACTAGGGGATATGGTTAAGAATATAGAAAAGCTTAAGCACAAGGGTGATAAACAAATCTATAGCAGGTCAATTAATTACAAACTCAGATAAATGAATAATCTGGATTAAATACTAAGATATTTTAAGAATAGTAAAGCACAACTATCGATATATATTACAATAAATTAGAAACAAAAGTACTTAGCTAGTTTATTGTGCATGTGTGGATCTGAGTGAGAATAGGCTAGAAATAGACTAGACGAAGATTTTAGAACAGTCGTCAGATTTTAGAATTTATCTTTTTATGGCCTTAGATACTTTTGTCAGAACTAGATAGTTATATTGTTGTAAATGTCTAGCCTCATCATAAGTTTCTAGTATAGAATAATGATTTTAACTGGATGCAACTAACTAGGTTCTTCTAGATTTTTTTATCGCCTTTCTTTTAGTATATTAAAATCTTATGCATAGACTATTCTTGATTGTCTATTGATCAAAACCTAGCTTTTCACCCTTTGAGTGACTGTGGAAAAAATGGGTTAGTGGGCTCATAGTGTCGAGCTGGTTTCAAAGACCCTTATATCAATGAGCATTGCCTACATAGGCACTACTCTGAAGACGGCCTTAGACTGATGTAGTTATCCCCTATGTGTGGGACAGTGTGTGCATAAGGGTACAATGTGTGATAAACAAAAGACATGCAATGACCTAGCATGTAACTTGGAAAATATGGATCATGGGTTGCTCTTTGAATGCTTCAAACCTATAGTATGATTGATCCTATGACTAACATGGAAATAGGGATGAATAGGGTAGATTTTCTACTTGAATGCTTATTGATATGTTGCCTTGTGAGTTGTAAGTGATTGCTAGGTGAGGAATGAATGAGGGTTGATCATATGTGTGTGTGGATCCCTTTTGGAAATATTTTGCATTAAAGCACTTAGGCCAATATTTAGGATGTGATACTTTTACAAATTAGATGATTTTTGGGCACTGAACACTTGGTAAGAAACTAGACACTTGCATCAATGCAGGTGTCGTCGGTCTAAGGCTTAAGGTGTTTAGGGGGCTAAAAAGTAGGTACATGCCCAAAACTGTCAGTAAAGGATAAACATAAGATTTTGAGCTTTTTGCACATTATAGAAGGCCTGGGTCATCTCAATAACATGGGTTAGACTAAGAGATAAGTAATTAGACACAAAGAGATAGAGAACATGATCCTTTCAACAATGGGAAGGTCTAAAACTAAAGGCACAACCATGATAGTTATTTACCAAGTGTACAAGACTAAGATTCTACGTAAATCATATTTTAGTAGCTACACTTATGCATTGGTTCCTAAAGAGAAAAAAAACAAAATGAAACATAAGAGTTCCAAATGCATGCTTTTAGGATCTTTGAGCGTTTGAGAGCATACATACTATTTGATGAGAACACTAATAAATTTCTCATCATAATGGATGTTGTCTTTAGTGAAACTATAAAGGATAACACAATCATCAATCGATAATTGAATTGATTGTAAAAATATGACAAATTTGATGTTTTTGAGGAGGTTAATAATGAGGTTCCAAATGGTGAAGGGCGAACCTCCAATTGGGAAACACTTGAATCTTTATTGACTCATAAAAGTGAAAACATCATTCCCCATGTAAAACAAGGTGAAACTTCATCAGAGGATATTCTTATGTCAAAAATGAAGGAACTTTAATTCCAAAAATTATTGCACCAATGATTTTGCAAGTTACACATAAAAAAATTTAAAATGGACTGAACAAATATTGAAAGATGTTAGATTTGATGAGGTTGGAAACATGCACAAGAAGTGTACATATAGCTACACAAAAATCAGACAAGTTTCTAGATGAACTTCAAAATAAGATAGAAAAACTTACTCTAGAATACCCTCCTAAAGAAGAATTCAATGTTGCTTTTGACCCACTTCCTTCAAACAAGATGAAAAATTTGGTGCATGGAAAACTGCAATACGAAGTGAGTATGATGTTTTGGAAAAAATTGGAACTTGGAAATTGGTTGATCCTCTAATCAATTGTAAACATATTGGATACAAGTGGGTATTTTGTAATAAGAATAAAACAAATGGCTCACTTAACAAGCACAAATAAAGGCTTGTCACAAAGGGATTTTCCCAAAAAGAAGGAATTGACTACAATGAAACCTTTAAACCAACAATAAAATGGACTACAATTAGAACCATGTTGGCTTTGGTAACTCACAACATATGGAAATTTCATCAAATGGATGTCAAAATTGAATTTTTGAATGGTGATCTCAAGGAGATAGTGTACATGACTTAGGTCAAAGGTTTTGTAGTAAATGACCAAGAGCACAAAATGTGAAAACTAGGAAAATCATTATATAGTTTGAAACAAGCCCAAGATCATGGTATGACAAACTCACTGAGTACCTCTTGAACTTGAACTCCAACCATATTGAGTTTCAAGATGCAACTCTTTTGCCAAAATAGTTAACAAAAAGTTATTTTTCTAGAGTTGTATGCCGATGATCTACTAATCATAGGAAACAATGAGAGATACACTACAAAATTCAAATTAGAGTTGATGAAAGTCTTTAAAATGAAAAATCATGGTTATATTCATTATTATTTGGGTATTGAAGTAATTCAAAAACCAAAGTATATCTTCACTACTCAACAAAAATACATTGGTGAAAGTATCAAGTTTGAAATGATAGATTACAAGCCTCTCAACATGCCCATGGAACACATATGAAATTGATATAAGAAGATGCCAAAAATTTAGTAGATGCTACTAAAAATAAACAACTCATTAGAAGTCTGATCTATGTGACCACATCTAGACTAGATATTTATTTCATTGTTGTTGTTCTTTCTCGATTCATATAACAACCTAGAGAAAGTCACTGGGTAGCAACAAAAAGAGTCCTTTGATATCTCAAAAGAAACATAATTTTGGATTCAAAAACATCAAGGCAAGGGACTTCAAACTGGTTGGATACTCAAATTCTAACTATGCTGGTGATTTTGAAGATGGAAAATCTACTTTAGGTTTTCTAATGAACCTAATAACAATAATTATTAGTTAGAAGTCAAATAAGAAATCAATGTCGATAATTTCTTCAGTAGAAGTAAAATACATGGCAAAAATTTAGAGGCAACCAAAAATATTTTGTGGCACATAAGGGTTCTTTCAAAATTTGAAGAACAACATGTTTCATCAACACCTCTCATAATTGACAACATATATAAAATTCAAATAACAGATAATCCGATCTTTCATGATCAAATCAAGCACATAAATACCAAATTTCATTAGATTCAACATTATGTGAAAGATGGCAGTGTAAAATTAATACACTTTCCTATTGCAGAGAAACCAACAAACATCCTGATAAAAGCTATAATACCAATGTTAGACTAAGATTGTAATGACAAGAGTTCATGCAAACCAATGTTAATTCAAATTTCAATAACTTTGGTTTGCACCAAATCTCATAATTCCAATATTGGACTGATAAATAAAACATCCACAAAATTACATGAATGTCAGACTTGGTCAACCTTGGAACATTGGCATTAAAAATGTAGTCACTAGACATATGTTTGATATCATTTCCCTAGACGTAATAACCTTATCATATGACCAGGGGATTATGAACTTCTATAAAGTGAAAGAACTAGGTAAAGCTCAATACATGACCACCATCCATAGCATGTTATTTCATTAATCAAGCCAAACCATGCTAACTATGCCACAATATTTATTTAGCAATAATGTTTTACAAGGAAACTGAATTAATACTAATTAAACCCTACAAGAAAAATACAAAAGAAGGAAAGGAAAACATAGTCAAGTTATTTTGTTAGATAATTTCCTCAGTGCTTATGAAATGATAAAGGTTGGGAATTTGTTCATTCAAATTCTTACATTTTAATTGTCTTGGATAAGTTGTTAGAGGTAGTTTTTGGCTATAAAAATTATGTAGATGTTTTATTTTTTTATTACAAGATATGGGATATCCATTCGCAACATTTAATTCTCAAAAGTCCGCACATGCATAGTTGAGTTGGCAACATGGATGACTGTGATAATGACTACAGTGTTGCCATGTACAAAAATAATGTTGACCATGGATCAAGACTGATAGCTATGTCTTTTTCCCATTGTATATATGTATATCAATGTTTTAAAATACTTTTTGGTTTTCTCTCTTTACCATGTTCCATTGTAATTGGGTGGAGAAGTTAATGGGTTTTGGAAAATTGACCCTGTATAGAAATGTGGAGTTTAAATCAAAAATGCATTACATCATGGTCTTTGATTTAAGTTGCATTGATGATAATGAAAATAGAAGGCAAGAGGCATGTGGGGTATTGGGATGTAGGGAAAATTCTCTCAAATGCTTGCAAAAGTGTTGTATCTTTACTTAGTTTGGACTATTGTAGAGTCTCGATAATGCTTTCATTCATGTTTGGATTTTTTCCATCTCTTTATGACTATCTGTCACAAGTCCCAACACTACAAGGTATGGATAATTGTTCAATCTCAAGTATTGATATTGGGGCTTAAACTCATGTCGTGTTTTTAGATTGATTAAGGTTTCTGGGGTGGGGGTATATTTTGATCTATATCATCCTTGTGTCTGTTAATTTACAAGGGCTTATGTTTGTCATATTTCTGAAATTAGTGGTGTTTCTAAATTTATACATCCTCATCTCCAAATTCAAGCTTACGTATAATTTCCTGTGACACACAAACACCATGTTCCATGATTACCAATTGTTAGCTAATGCCCCTTTAGTTGAAGAATTTTATGCTCTCAACATTGTCGTGGACTATGTCATATTGATCTAGAGCAAAGTTGCATCTACGTATTATTAAGAACATGTTTAATCTTGGTCTCAAAATTACCATTGCATAAACCATGTCATGTTGAATGGTTTCTTCAAGAAATATTTGCTTACTAACATTGATACGAGGAGAACAAAGAATAAACCAAAGTATAATGAATATCGAACTCGAAAAATGGTTAATGTTTGTGGGATGGTAAGTCACAATGTTCACTAAACACAAAAAATTGTTTAACCCTTTTTGGTATATATTGGTAGGGCTAAAGAGTAGAATAACCTATACACAAGGATGCATAAAACTATTCGAAATCATGTCAATTAATTGAAAGATTAGAAAAATGAATATTTTGAATTAAAATACTGAGTTATTGCTAAATATAGAAAGTACACTAAAAAAATGATTTGATTGCATAAATACTAGGAAGAGATAATACTTAGCTTATCTACAAATGTGCATGCAGATCTAAGATATGTAAAGGTGGGAATAGGCAGGAACAAGATTAGGATTAGTCATCAAAATTTGGAAATATTTCTTTTGGAGGCTTGGACACTTGCATCAGCCTTGGGACACTCGCATCGACATAGGTGTGTTGATGTAAACATAACTATTTGGTACAAAATATTAATTGTATTATGGAGTGACCACCTGGAGATTTCTTAGTTTTTTTGTCACCTCTATTCTGATATGTTTTGTTTGCATGCACATGTTGTGAATGATTGTTTACGGATCAATACCCTGGCTCTTCACCTTAGGTCTTTATACCTAGCAAAAAATGGGTTAATGGGTTTATGAAGTCGAGCTAACCTCAAGGACCCCTTTGTCAATGAACACTACCTACATAGCCACTACTCTGAAGAGGGCCTCAGACATATGTAGTTCTCCACTAAGTGTCAACTTGTGTGTGCACAAGTGTGTAGTATGTTATATGCAATTGCCTACAATGATCTAGCTTGTAACTTGACAAATATCACTTAGGGGCTACTATTTGAATGCTTTGGACTTGTAATATGATTCCTCATATGACTGATATAGAAATAGGGAATAATAGAGAAATTTTAAATACTTGGAAGGTGGTTTTGTTTGGTATTAAATAGATGTGTGCTTGGAAAGTACTTGATGATAATGAATGGTATTTTACTTGTATTTAAACAACACCTTTTGAAAATATCTCATGAAAGGGTTAAATGAAATAAATGGGTCGACCCTTAAGATTTGAAAGATTTGCAAATTAGATGACTTTTTAGGACTAAACACTTAATAAGAATTTGGATGCTTGCATTGATGCAAGTGTCCCTTTGTGGGACACAATTATTTGACAGTTTGGGAAGTTGTTGGGGATCTAAAACTGACAGTGTAGGATAAATATTAGGTTTAGGATTGTTGTGTAGTGTAGGAGATTTGGGTAATCAAAATGATAGGGTTAGACCGAAAGATAAGCAATTAGGCACAATGAGATGGCGAATGTGAGCCTTTCAACAAAATGAAGGTCTAGAATTGAAGGATAAAGCCTTGATAGGTATTTGTCAAGTATAAAAGACTGAGATGCTATACAAATCATATTTTAGTATCTACAAAAACATCACATACATTTTAATTTATTGTCTTTTATATTTTAAATGAATTATAATTCTATTTTGGTTTTATGTTATTAAACTATTTTTATAAATTTGTAATTAGGTATCCATACCTTACCCCTTCAGATTTAAACTTATGCTTTCTCTTAGTAAACATGCCTTCACCATTAAGCCCACTTAAGCCGGGATATATGACATCAAACTTGAATATATTTAAATATGTTTGATCAACGTTTTTTACATTGCTCTTTTATTTATTTCTTGAGACAAAACTCATATAAGAAAATATTAACACACACGATTAACTAAATATTCCTGTAAAAAGCCCCTTGTAATGTATCAAAAGATACTGCCGCCTCGTCGCCCCCCCCTGAAAAAAGAAGAAGAAGTGGATGATAGACATAAGACCAAACTAATATTTGGATATCAATCTCTTATGGACCTACTAATTGAGATAAATGCTGTTGAGGTGGTCTCTCGTCGTTGATGTGGTCTCTTCCTACTTGAATTGAGAAATAATGAAAATAGGAAGTAATCAATGTAGTAAATGTTATTATGGAAAGCTTGTCTCTAAAAATTATTGATGAAGGTTAAATATATCTAGAAATAAAAACTTCTTCTTATGGTTCTTATTATCTGTAAAAATGAGGGGAATCGTCTAAGTCCTTTGAAGAGGCAATAAACTATCTTTGATCTCATAACATGGGGACCATTTTATAGAAAAAGGACCTCATCCTCAAGGTCTAGAGAACAAAATTGAGAGATACAACACTTTCACAAAATACAATAAAGTGTAATCCTTCTCAATGCAAAAATAATAAGAGAAATCTTTGAGTTAGGTTAAAGGAACCCTCAAACAATAAAGTAGTCAGAGTTTAATGTATCCAAGAAATCTAATGAACCAATCATTGAAGTGTTGATAGAATTTATAGTAATGTTGGTATTTTGGGAAAAGTGACTCATCAGACAAGGTTGTAAATATCTATTTGAATACCCTTTCTTATTCCCCCTATAGAGGTTGGGTGTATGTACTCAAAATTTGTACAAATGTGGCTTACTAATATTTTTTTTGATAAATGGTAAAACCAAGTTTTGAAAGGCCCTGGAACCTTGTTCAAAAACCAAAACGAACCAAAACAATAGAGAGACTAGAAAGACAAAAATAACATAAAGAAAGGAATAACATAAGAACTGTGGTCAATAATAGAAAATAACTATTCATCAACAAAAAATAAAAACATGACATCAACAAGATCGAAATGCTAAGAATCCTCCAAGCTATAACACCCTCTAAGGGGCCTAAAAACCAACAACAAAGGGATAAAAAAAATTAACCATGAGAGGGGATTACCCTTTTCCCTCAATGGGATAGGAAACCCTCCATTGTCCATTGTGAACCGACATTCACCAAGTCCTCCACATTCAACCTCAACCTTTCAGCTTTGATTCTTCGCCCCTTCCTTTTGATCGAAGAAGACAAAATCACCATAGTGGGATGAGAAGAAGAAGCCACAACCTCATTTGTGGGAGGAGAGCATAGAGGCTTTAACAATAACCAAAACATCCAAAGGAAGGTTCTCTCACCTAGGAGTGGACAAGACATCCAAAGGTGAAGTCTCTGAAGGACTATAGAAAACACCATGATTGCACCAAATGAAATCCTGGTTTGGTGAACCCTCCTTCTTCTTCTAAACTAGCTGAACTAGAGAAGAAGAGCGCCAAACACCCTTAGTGGAACACCCAACAACATGATGTCTTTAAGTGTAAGATCAATTAGAGAGAGCAATGAGGAAGCTATAATATACCAACAAAATTCAACTTTTCAATTTAATTTTTGCATAAAGACCTCAAGTGTAAAATGTCTAAGGCTACTAATCTAAAAGTTGGCCATTTGCCTAAACTTGTAGAACATCACCATCGTATGAAACATATGTATTATTTGCTCATGTTGTATACAATACTTGAGTGTAAGATATATAATGATACTAATATAAAAGATGACCATTCACTCAAACTTGTGCAAACAAACATATTATTGTCCTTGTTGCATATAAGATTTGAGTGTAAGATATCTTTGGTTACTATTCTAAAGTTTCCATTCACCTAAACTTGGGTAGACAGTTTGGAGCTCACATCCCACTAAGTTTTGAACCTAGGTCTTCATTGTGGTAATGCTTTGTCTCTACTAGTTAACTTATTCCAACAAATAAATACAATATAATATTGTGAAAAGAAATCCTCGTACTTGCTTATGTTCAAGATATTGTGATTGATTTATAACTGTTCAAATAATTTCAATGTAATGAACATATCTTATAAATCCATGATATTTAATAAAATAGAGTTTTGAAAATAGTCTCACGGAGAAGAAATTTAATCGACAATTTGTGTCGCTTTATTAAAAATAAAAACATTATATTTAAGCATGGTAAGAATTTTAATTTTATCTTGATAATTTTATGTTACATCAATCCCTTGCAAATAAAACCAAATTCTTGCTCAAAACAACATACCCCTCGATCAGGGTTCCTTGTAGCTAATATAAGTTTCATAGAATTTTTTTTTAGCATATATATGAAAGTATGTGTCAAGTGGTCATTGGTCTGTTGGTGAAGTTGCTTGGTTCACAAAGAGCCCATCAAAGATCAATTCCTGATAAATGCAAATATCTGACATCGTAAAAATTGATATTGAATTCAAATTTCAAATAAATTTGGTAAAATAAATACCACTAAATATTTTTTATTAAATCGAAGAAGCTCGATTATTTATATTTCTAATACCAACAAATACTATTTTTTTTAAATGAAAAATCAAATTATTTATCTTTATATATATATATATATATATATATATATATATATATATATATATTTGAAGGTTACAACACCCATTTATATATAACAAACCACCTTCAAGTTAAGCAAATGTAACCAACCGAACCCAACCCCACACCAAGAAAGAAAGAAAGGAAAAAAAGGAAAAGAAAAAAGAGTGGAACTTTAACAAAGGAACATGAGAATAGTTTTTAATGGGAGAACCCCTACTCTTATGTGTGTTAGAGAAGCCCTCTTATGTAACCTTAACCGATTAGAAGAAACATGAACATGTAACTAAGCCGCCTAAAACCCTAAACCCTTAGCCACAACACTACACCGAAAAAAAAAAAACAAGCGTCTCTTGAAACCCTAAACTCTTAGTAGTACTGTTTAAATATAACAAACCACCTTCAAGTTAAGCAAATGTAACCAACCCAACCCAACCCCACACCAAGAAAAAAAGGAAAAGAAAAAAGAGTGGAACTTTAGCAAAAGAACATGAGAATAGTTTTTAATAGGAGAACCCCTACTCTTATGTGTGTTAGAGAAGCCTTCTTATGTAACATTAACCGATTAGAAGAAACATCAACATGTGACTAAGCCGCCTAAAACCCTAAACCCTTAGCCACAACACTACACCGGAAAAAAAAAAACAAGCGTCTCTTGAAACCCTAAACTCTTAGTAGTACTGTGGTGAACACATTCACAGCATTTCGCACCGATCAACCAGCAACCACCGCCCTGCACTGATCAACCAGTTTTCAAATCTCGCTCGCGCGTCGATCAACTAGCCTTGGAATCCCATGGCTTCCTCAGGTGAAAAAAAGAAGAAGAAAAGCACACCACAAATTAAAGAAGAAGAATCAGGCGACTACCTTATAAAACCCCAGAGCTACACCCCGCAGATGGACACATCGTCCTGGCCAATCCTGCTCAAAAACTTTAACAAGCTAAACATCCGCACAGGTCACTACACTCCCATCCCCACCGGCCACTCCCCGCTGATGCGCCCCCTTTACGACTACATTCGATACGGCGTCATAAACCTTGACAAGCCTGCAAATCCTAGCTCCCACGAGGTGGTTGCATGGATAAGACGCATGCTTAGGGTTGACAAGACCGGCCACAGTGGTACCCTGGACCCCAAGGTGACCGGCAGCTTAATAGTCTGTGTTGAAAGAGCTACGAGGCTTGTGAAGGCTCAGCAGGGGGCTGGGAAGGAGTATGTGTGCGTGGCGAGGCTGCATTCTGCTGTTCCGGATGTGGCTAAAGTTGCTAGGGCGCTGGAGACTTTGACTGGGGCGCTGTTTCAGCGGCCGCCGCTTATTTCAGCGGTGAAGAGGCAGCTGAGGATTAGGACGATTTACGAAAGCAAGCTTCTGGAGTATGACGCAGAAAGACATCTGGTTGTCTTCTGGGTGTCGTGTGAGGCAGGTAATGTTTGCACCTAATTAAGCGTTATTAGTTATCAAGCATAGCCATATTTTAAAATATCAATGTTTTCTACTATTTAAGTGTCTGCTAGTTATCAAAGATCATAATTTCTGGGATATTGAGTTTTATTAGTTGCTTTCGGAAAAATCATCATTTCTGTGGTTTTGAGTTTTATTAACTTTCAAAATTCAAGTGCCATTAGATATCAAAGATCATCATTTCTGTGGCATTGTGTTTTATTTGCTTTCAGAAAGATTTAGGATTTAAGTGCCACTAGTTATCAAAGATCATTATTTCTGTGGCATTGAGTGTTGGAAAGATTTAGAGTTTAAGTGCCATTAGTTATCAAAGATCATCATTTATGGGCTATTGAATTTTATTAACATTCGGAAAGATTTGGTGTTCAAGTGCCATTAATTATCAGAGATCTTTATTTCTGTGGTATTGAGTTTTATTAGCCATTTTTGCTAAGATTCAGGGTTGGGTTGAAGCACTAATAGTTATCAAAGATTATCATTGTTGTGGTATTTAGTTTTATTAGTTACTTTTGGAAAGATTTAGGATTCAAGCACCCTTAGTTATCAATGATCGCCATTTCTGTAGCATCGAGCTTTAATAGTTTATTAATTACTTTTTGGAAGATTTAGGTTTAAAGCACCATTAGTTGTAAAAAATCATCATTTATGTGGTATTTAGTTTTTTTAGTTTCTCCCAAAAAGTTTAGGGTTCAAATGACATTTGCTATCAAAGATCATCATTTCTTTTCTGTATTTTTCTGTATTGACTCTTAGGGCTTAGTGTGTTATGAATATGGCTATTTAAGTGTTAGGTATCAATGATAGCCATTTTTTGGTGTGGTGTATAGTGTTAGTAGGTGCTCTCAAACTATTGCTCTTGTCATGTGAGGTATGTATTGTTATATATTTCACCAAGCTTAAGTTGGATGATTGCCGTTTCTATATTTTCTTATATAAGCCTAATCTAGTTCTTTCATTATCCCATGTTTTCTACTATATTGCACTAAAGGCATCATGTCTCTTTTGGGTATCTAGTGAGATAGGTAATGTCATGTGCCTAATTAAACGTCATTAGTAATCAAGGATCGACACTTAAAGTTAATATCTTTGGTGGTATTGAGTTATATGAGCTTGCTCTCGAATCATTTTGTTTTGTGTGTTGTGATGTGAATATGCTCAGGTATCATTAATTATCGAGGTTTAGACATTTGTATATTTATGGAGTATGTTGTGATGTGAATATTTTTTTTTTGAATAGTTAGTCAAGCATCATTAGTTGTCAAGCATATCCATTTCTATATAGTTAGTGAGACATGAATAGTTAACAAGGACAACCATTTATGTATAGTTAGTCAAGCATCATTAGTTAACATCACTTAGGTCCTAAAAAATGACTAAGAAGCTTTTCCTTGCGGAGGTAGAACTCTTGTGGATTATCCTTTGCCATGGAAATGTAGCTAACTTCAGAGGCAAAGTTTGCACACATGCCCATACCCATTAGCTATGCCATAGTAAGTTTTGAACTAGTATGCTAGTCCTTTGGCCCATTCTTGGGTCATTAATTAGGGTTCTTATCTTTTGTCTTTCGTGGTTGTGTTTAGGGTTTGTAGAAGAGGGGGCATCGGTAGGTTTGAAAGAGGCATGGAACACAACCTTGGCTTTGCAAGGAATCTTGTTGTGGACTAAGACTGAGGAGGGTCTACAAGAACTGATCTTGAGAGAGGTTGCAAATTTGTGGAATGCCTTACCCTTCAACAATTTTTCATTCGTTGCTCCAGAGTAGCAAGATGTTCCTTAGTCTTTCAAAATGTTCCTATCGGAGAGATTTTCCATTGGACACCAATCAGGTATTTGTTGGGCAAGGGTGTTTTTAGAAAGGAGGGGTCGCTAGAGGGAACACATATGAGAGTGGGGTGGAAAGCATCTCAAATCAAATGCAAGTCAGAAAGAAAAAGCAAAGTAGAGGGAAGAAACATGGTTTTTACCATGAATTGAAAGACAAACATTGCATGGGGGATGGTGGCCAATTTGTGTAGAAAGTGCTCCCTGATAGAGCTAACATATCTTTTAATGCTTGTGATGTCCCAAATATCACATGTGCCTAGGGTTTGGGGAACAAAATCCTCTCTGATGCCATCCAAATGAAGCATTGGTTGAGTGTTCGCAAGGTAACATGTCCCTCGAAGAGGCAAATGTCATGAGATGTGGCCATTGGAGACAATGAGCAAAAGAGTCGAGGTGTTGAGGAAAGCATCAAACATATAATAAGGAAATGGGACTTTGATTGGAGATAAAAAGTAGCCTAGGGCCAAGAAGGTGTCAACTGTGTCAACATGCAATAACACTGAAAAATAAAAGTCCCATTGCACCTCTCCCTGTGTTGTGAACAATCTTATTAGGCGACAACTCTTGATAATTCGTTCGATCTACATACTAGGATTATGGAGATCATTCCAAGGGTTGTTCTTTTATTTTTATTTTTTAATATTTGGAAAGTCAATGTTTGGGTGTTTTTACCAATGCAACTGAAGAGATGAACTCAATTGATCTAGGCCAATCAGTTTTGAGTGAACTTTTAATTTTTATGAAAACACCCAAATCCACCCACAAGTTTGCCAATAAATCCACTAGACGATTTGCGTCTAGGAAGCAATGAGAAAAGGAGATGTTCTTGAAATGGCTTTTTAGCTCGAACAATGTAATTGAGTTTCCATTTTGGGGTGCTTCCCTTTATCACTATGTTGAGGATCACCATTGAGTCGTTTAACCTCAAGAGAAGTTGACTTGTGGGTTATTTAATTTGCACAATGTGGCCTAAGATGCCAGTGTGGTGGTCAACCATGTAGTATTGGCTAGCAATCTATGGGTTATAGAATATGCAATGGGAAACTATAACAACAATAAATAGAAACACATACAAATGCGGAAGCATTAGTAGAATAGTGCAACCTTATTTCAATGTAAAGAATAGGGAAAAGTATATATATGTACAATGTTTAGTAAGGCTAGGAATGCAAGTTATTGTGATCATAATGGGGAGACATTTCCTACTGATTTGCCTAGATTGGAACGTGACTACAAATGTGTATGAGATGCTAGATACTAAATGCATGCTAACCTACTATTTGCATGCATCTCTGATATGTTGTTGATCCCTTAAGTGCTGAATGGTTACAATATAAATACATCATTACAAGAAGGAAATTATAGAAGATAACATTTACTAAACGGTTCATCTTTTTCTCAGATGACGATTCACCTTCCTATAGGTTTGATGGTTGGACGTTATTGCGGTATGATGACAGGTTCTCTGACATGGCATGGACATGGGAAGTGGCACCTATTATGTTGCGAATTAGTAAAAATCACCTTGCAAAGCTTCTCTACTTTGCGTAGAGGTCTTAACACTTTGCACAGGTACCACAGAGGCATGAAAGTGCTATGTTGGTGCACAATATGCTATGAAACATGGCACCAATGTCCAAGTGTGCCATGAGATTGCACACTTGGCATGGAGTTTAGGGATGTTACGCGACACTAAGAGGTTGTGTT
Organism: Torreya grandis; assembly: GCA_037957365.1. Lineage (NCBI taxonomy): Eukaryota > Viridiplantae > Streptophyta > Pinopsida > Cupressales > Taxaceae > Torreya > Torreya grandis. Next base: position 672,149 of record JARHVA010000441.1, read on the forward strand.
GTAGTTCGTAAGCCAATGCGCCATGCATGGAGGTACTGTGAGTCTCCGTGTGTGGTGCAAGATGTTGCAATGGCACAAAGCTCTAACTTCTAAAGGAAGAGTGCATGAAATTGCACAGTTGCACACGACATTCACTATTTCTTGAGGAGCAATGGTCCACATTGCATATTCGATCAACTATGGAAATTGAACCTAAAGTTGTTGAAGGTTGTACTACTTAGCTCGATCTGCATATTGCCATGCCTTGACCACTTCAAACAATTGATGTGTGCCTTGGTGGGTGTGTTGTCACTTTAATGATCTGATCCTTGGGTGTTGTGCGCAAGTGTTCAATATCCAAGTTTGAATGATGTTGAGTTGTTGCTAGCTCAAGCAAAGGTCGGAAGTATGGCTTAGGAGTTTCACATTGAAAATTGGATGCAAATCCAAGTATTGTGGTAGGTTGAAAGCAAAGGCGTTCTCCATTTGTGTGCAATATGTTGTATGGACCATAGTGCAATGGATTATCTTATGGTGTGGGCCTTTGTATTGAAACCTACAGGTAACCACGATAAATTGGGAAAAATTAAGCAAAAGGGTTTTCGGCCAACTTATTACGGGCTTGGTCAAGCCTTGATAACTGTAATTTTCAGCTAGTAACTAACCACAGTTTCTTGCCTAAAACTGTGGTTATCGAGGCTCGATTCGGCCCTAACCTAACAAGTGCATAAATATAGGGAATGCTAGGAATTTAGTGCTTACATGATATTTGTAAGCGAGTCATTAGTTAATTAGGTGATATAAAATATATTGTATGTGTGAACATTGTACACGAGTAGTTACTCACATAGATAGGCTTTTTAAAGAGAGTATAGGAATGTTTTTAGTTGGTTTTGATAGGCCTAACTCCATTAATGCAAGAGTGCAATAGGCTTTATATTCATGTTCGATGTAAATATAGCAAGTATTATTATTTTGTTACTTTGTTCAAATTCTAGATTTGGTATTAGAGCAGGCAGTTCTTGTGATGGAACATTTATGATTTGTTTGTAGGGTTAGTCATATTGTTTGTTATTTCCCCGAGTTCATGTGCAGTTTAGTTTTCTGAAGTGTGCATAGTTTAGCTTTGTGATGTGTAGCCAATAAAGAAGTCATAAGAAAGAGGAGTAGTGCTGCAATTTGAAGATTTGACAACCTGTCTGTTGTTTGATTCTACTCCACGCTTATCATTTGACTACTATCCAAGGATCTGCAGGCCCATTGATGGTAGAATCCAACTATTCTATCATGCAACCAATGATGCCTCTATCATCGAGCTATTAATCATTGTTTGCTGTTGATTCTTCCATGCACAAAGTCCAATGTTTAGCTCTTAGAAAGCTAAAACCTACTTAGCTCGTGGCTGTCTGAACATTGAGGAAAGTTTGAAACCCTAGTAAATGCAATGGCAAATCCTTTAAACCCATGGAAGGCAAAGCGTGCCAAATCTTCTAGATTGTCGTGCAAGGTCTGAAAAACATCAAGAAAAACGTTCTCAGAATTGTCAAAATACTATAGTGTCAATAGTTTGATGGTTACATGCCTTTGTGGAATCATGCAAGATGTATTCTGAAGATTCGAGGTCAAATTTGAACATTAGATGATGTAGAAGAGCGACAATAATGATATGCACGATAACAAGCAGCATTTGCTCTGCAACAAAGGCTTTTGCATTTTGTCAATACGTTTCATTAGTATGTCATGCATCGAGTTTTGTATGGTGCATGGATTGAACTTCGTGAAGGTATGGTCTCTGTTGGTTCTCTTGATGAAATTATAGCATGCCATAATGCTTATTTGGTCTCCATCCAAAGGCAGTGTTTTATTGCTCTAGACAAATTGTGGGCTCTTATTGTAGGTTGAGTTAGGACAATTCTTTCATTAGCTTTGGACCTTTGTTCCAAACATAATACTTTGTATAATGGAGGTGTTGCCATTGCTATAAAGGCAAGGCGTCAATGAAGTTGATTGTGTTGGCCAGCAATTTGATGAGTGTATCTTATTTCTCTTGAGGGTACTCTCACTTAAACTCAATGTTTGTATTGTAATGAGTCATTTTAGTTTGTTTTTAATAGTCATTAATATAAACATCTTTGAATTGATCAATATACGTTTTTAATTAATCTAGATTTAGTAGTATCATTAATTAATTGTGTCTAGTGTCTTATAGGTTTAAATTTTCATGTCTTTTATAAGTCAATAGTCTTTAGTTATAGTGTAAATAATTCATGTGTCATTAATGTCAAAATTTCTCCTTTGTAAGGACGCATTATTGGGTGAACCTAACTTCCATTTTATGGGGGGGCTATTTGGTCATAAATAGCGACATGCAATTGAGCTTCAACTTCTAATCGATTGAGTAAGCGGTAACACAACAAAGGGCAGAGGCAATGGGGGTAGGAGGCCAAATAGCTCCTCTCATTTGCTGCTAATGAAGGGGATGCAAATGGAATAGTGGCAAACCAATATGCGCTAAATTGGCTAAAGCCAAGGGTAATCTTCAGTGGTTGCGGAATCACCTTTGTTGTTGCCATTGAGTGGTAATGATCGTATGCAGTGGCTGCAAAAAGACGACATGAGGATATAGTCCTCAATTTTCTTCATTTTTAGTTTGTGTGTGGTGTGCTATAAATTGTATTAGTGAGAAACCCAATAAATGTATGTGGGTGTAATAATTCCTATCTTCCTAGATGTTGTATTCAATTGAGAATTAATGTGCTTACTTACACAGGTGTGGATGATGAACAAAGGTGTGTTTTTGTTCACACCTGGTTGATTGATATATTCATCCATGAAAGCCATGTGTGACATAAATGGAGGATGAATAGACATGTGAGTCCCTGTTCATATTTAAGTTCCCATTCATTGTCTATGGTTGGTGTGTTCTCGTGTGAATGGTTGATAAGAGGTTGATGTGTTCCCTCTTTACCTTCGCTCTGTGTGTTTAGCCATATATTCTAGTGTTAGTACAAAGAGAGGGAATGTTAGGAATTTAATACTCACATTATATTTGTAAGTGAGTCATTAGTTCATTGGGTGATATAAAATATATTATGTGTGAACATTGTACGTGAGTAATCACTCACGTAGATAGGCTTGTTAGTTGGTATTTATAAGCCTAACTCTATGGATGTAGGAGAGCAATAGGTTTTATCTAAATAATTCACGTTTGATGTAAATATAGCAAAGTATTTTTATTGTGTTACTTTGTCCAAATTATAAGATTAAAGTGGTGAAAAAAACATCATTATGCAATTTTTTACATCACTATTTTTTGCTCTGCTACTACCCGCAGGTTTTGATACAGTGCATTCATAGCTGTTTGATCATTGTTGTTATAAGCTGCTCTAAATTTGCTGCTACCTTGATTCTCTGCATAGTTGTTAAAGAAGACAATAGGTTGAACATATGTTATCATTGGTGAACTCAACATAACAGTGTAAGGGATGTTTATGCCATTATTCGTGGACATCACTTTTGAGTGTCAAGGAAGTGATAATACATTGCAAAGTGAGAGGCGAAGAAATGAGTGAAAAGTTAGAGAAATAAGATCTGCTATGTTGTTTCATAAAAACCACCCAACTGATTTTGGTACGAGCCAAATCTCTATTTTAGAAATTGAAATAGAACCCAAAGGTGAGCACTGAGGTAGAACTGACATCAATTACCATGAAGTTGCATGGATAACATTGCTTTTACCACTCCCATTTGGACCCTATGGCAGTTGACAAAGGAAAGCTACAACATACACGAAAGACCCACAAAATTTGAATGATTTGAACTTTGAAGTGCAGATTTGAGAGGTAATGCTATAAATGCATCTAGGGTTTAATTTTATTTTTTTTACCCCCATTTTCTTCCTACTTCTTGGGTTCTAGCTGCTAAAACCTATATATATATATATATATATATATTTAATGTTTGTTTTATAGGGTTTCAAGTTTTCAACTACAAAAATGGCATTTGGTTCGTAGAGACCTAGGAAGTCTGATGACCCAGAGAACAACTTTGTCTTATGTAATTATTGCGGGTTTAAGATGAGTGCAAGCATCAATCTCCTCAAATACCATATAGCACGAATTCTAGGTAATGATGTGCAATTATGTGACAAAGGGCTGCTTGAGGCTCAAAGAGAGATGGTTGTTGTCCTGGCTACATATGAGGATAAAAAAAGAAATGCTGAAGCATTTGCAACCATGATGAATATCGGGGAAACAAGAGTTGATTCTGATGAGTTAGGAGTCCGGCTCTTCTGTTGTCCAAATGGTAGTTTTGGGACGGTGCTTACCTAGTGGAGACAATTTAGGGTCACCTTAATAGGGCTTTTTAATTTATCAAAATACCTTGGGGCACAACCTTCACTTGAAGGTGTGGCTTGGAACAAGGAATTGCAAAATGAATCAAGGGTGGCTGTGGTAGACTTTTGGTACTACAACATCCATTTAATGTGGTGAAAAGCTCGTACTGGGAGATTTTGGTAACTGCTTTAACCTTTGTTGGGAAGGGGTTCAAAGCCGTTACTTTTGATGACTTGAGAGGCCCAATGTTGGAGGACGCCGTTAAAAGTACAAATTATTTTATACGACTAAAAAAGATTATGGTGCAAAAAGGGTTGCAACATTTTCTTGGATGGGTGGATGGATGGAAGAAACCACACCTTGATTAACTTTCTAGTGGCTTCAAGTGGGTAGTTGGTGTTCTTGAAGTCAATCGATGCCCCCAACAAAGTAGAAAATGTAAACACTTTGTGTTATATGTTGGACAAGGTGGTCATGGAGGTGGGTGTGGAGAATGTCATCCAAGTTGTGACTGACAATGCAACAATGAGAAGATTTCTTTAAGAGAGACACGCTTCACATTTTTGGAGCCTATGCTTAGAGCATTGCATTGATCACCTACTTGAGGACATAGGAAACATGACACTGGTGAAAAATGTGGTCGAAGAGGTGAGAAATATCACAAAATACATCTACAATCATCTTTGGATGCAAAGCTGGATGAAGAGAGCACACCAACGGAAATGAGTTTGTGCGATTGGGAGCCACGTGATTTGCCACAAACTTCATCACATTGTTGAGCATTGTAACCTCACTAACATCTCTTAAGCAGATGTTTGTTAGCACATGGTGGTTGGAGTCTCCCTATAACAAGATGGCCAAAGGTGAAAGAGTTGGGAAAACCATTTTTTATGATGTTTTTGCAAAGACCATGGATGAGGTCATTCAGGTAAACTTTAGACAACTATTTTATAATTATTATTTATTTTATTATAATTTTTTTGGCTCAAATTTCTCTTAATTTTAATTTTAAAATCATATGATATTTTTTTAGAGTTCTACGGTTGGTGGATGGAGGAAAAAATTCAATGGGGTATTTGTATGAGGCCATGGACAGGGTCAAGGAAGCCATAACACAGTATTATGGCCAAAATAAAAATAATATTAGCCCATTTGGCGCCTAATTGATCGTAGATGGATCAAATAGCTTCATCAACATACACATGCAACAACCTAGTACTTGAACACCAAGTTTTTCTATGTGGATTCATTTAGGGCCAATGAGGAGGTCATGGATGGCCTAAACACATGCATAGAGATGATGAACCTTGACGAAGCCTCTAGAGACATAATTGTCTATGAGCTACAGATTTACAACATTGCAGATTGGAGGTCTTTGTCTTCAACTCTATATACATTTGAAGGAGAACGATCCATCAACCAAGGAAAAAGAAAATTTACATTGGGTCATTTGATTGTAGTCTTGTTATTTCTTTATAAATGCACGCCTAGTTGACTTACAAAGTCATAAATGTCCTATTTGCAGATTTGTGGTGAAAAGATTATGGTGCAAAAACACCAAATCTTTAGAAGTTGGCTATTTGCATTTTGTCCCAACCATGTAACGCTTTTGGATGTGAACAAAATTGGAGCATGTTTGAAGCCATTCCTACAAAGCCACTAGAGACATAATTGTCTATGAGCTACAAATTTACAACACTGTAGACTGGAGACCTTTTTTTTCACCTCTACACATTTGAAGGAGAATGACACATCAACTAGGTAAAAACAAAATTTAAATTGAGTCATGTGATTGTAGTCTTGTTATTTCTTTATAAATGCATGCCTAGTTGACTTACAAAGTCATAAATGTCCTATTTGCAGATTTGTGGTGGGATGATTATGGTGCAAAAACACCAAATCTTTAGAAGTTGGCCATTTGCATTTTGTCCCAACCATGTAATGTTTTTGGATGTGAACAAAATTGGAGCATGTTTGAGGCCATTCCCACAAAGAAGTGTAATACGCTGACAACACAGCACCTCAATGACCTTGTCTTTTGCGGTACAATCTTTGTTTCTATATGAGACAAGTGGAAGGGCAAAATTATCACGAGAGAATTGATTTGGGTGATATTGATCTATACATAGACTAGATTGTTGAGTCTAAGGATGCATAGTTGGAGCCCATGTTTATCGAGGAAGAGGTTGCAAATTTGGAGAGGGGAGCAGACGAAGCGACAATGGCAGGTGAAGTAGAGGCATTGGGGAGGGTTGGTGAGGATTTGGATGATATGTTTGCGGATGATGTTTCATAGGAGGAATCTTTACCTTCCACTTCTAAGATGAAGTAGTGGAGTTGGAGATGATTTTATGGTGCATCGTGCATTGATGACTAGTCTATGAGCATTGTACTCTTATTTCTGTTTAAAATTGAGCATTGTATTTTTATTTGGTCAAAAACTAATAATAAAAATCTAATTAAAAACATACTTATTACTCTAAGTTATGTGTTCTTTACATTTATTTCATTTTGTATGTGTTTTTGTTTATTTATGAATTTAGATATATTTTAAAGTATCAATAAAGTTTTTGAGTAATTGTCGAGTCTCGAGTATGGGTCAAAATTTTGGGTTGTCGAGTAATTGCAGAGTGCGAGTTTTTAAACTATGGTGTGGACCCTTGAAGCATTCCTTTTGAAGATGCAGTCGGACCTTATTGCCTAAATTGAACTCACAAGGTGTGCGATGCATGCTATGGCGCTTATTGTACTTATGTTGTTGGTGTGAAAGTATATGTTGAACCTAGTGGTAAACACTTTGGATGTGCTACACAATTTTTTGTGCCTTGTCCACTTTCTTTTCCTATGCGTGACTTTGTGCATGATGGTGCACACTAGGATATGTCTAATGGTGTTGTAGGTTAGAACCCAAGACACGTTTGGAATGGAATGTGCCTTGTAGAGCTGTGCAAAGCTCTGTTATAGGTATATTGGATGTAAAGCAAGTTATCATCCCAAGTGCATGGTTTACACTATTGTACGTGCGTAACAATTGAGGGAGTGTGTCGTTGACAACTTCCATTTGTCCATTTGTCTTTGTCTTTGTGTGAGACAAGTGGAAGGGCAAGATATTCATGAGACAATTGACTTGGATGATATTGATCCATACGTAGACTGGATTGTTGAGTCTAAGGATGTGTAGTTGGAGCCCATGTTTACTAGGGAGGAGGTTGCAAATTTGGAGAGAAGCAAGAGAAGAGACAATGGTAGGGGAAGCAGTGACATTGGGAGGGGTTGGTGAGGATCTAGATGATGTGTTTGCGGATGATGTTCTAGAGGAGGAATCTTTACATTCCACTTTTAGGGCACAACAGAGGAGTTGGAGATGATTTTATGGTGCACCATGCATTGATGACTATTCTATGAGCATTGTACTCTTCTTTTTGTTTAAAATTGAACATTGTACTCTTGCTAACTAATAAAAAACATACTTATAACTCTGAGTTATGTGTTCTCTACATTGATTTTTCTACATTTATTTCATTTTTTTGTGTTTTAATTTATTTTATGAATTTATATATTTTTTAAAGTATCGATAAAGTTATTGAGTAATTGTAGTGTCTTGAGTATGGGTCAAAATTTTGGGCTGTTGAGTAATTGCCGAGTACGAGTTTTTAAACTATGGTGTGGACCCTTAAAGTGTTCCTTTTGAAGATGCATTTGAACCTTATTGCCTAACTTGAACTCTCGAGGTGTGCGATGCACATCATGGCACTTGTTGAACTTAAGTTGTTGGTGCGAATGTATCTGTTGAACGTGGTGAAAGCTTTAGACGCACTGTAGAAATATCATTGCCTTGTCCACTTCCTTTTCCTATGTGCGACTTTGTGCCCATTGGTGCACCATAGGATATTGTCTAATGGTGCTGCAAGTTAGAACCCAAGACATGTTTGGAATGGAATAGGCCTCGTAGAGTTGTGCAAAGCTTTGTTATAGACATGTTGGATGTAAAGCAAATTATTATCCCAAGTGCACGGATTTGCATTGTTGTACATGTGCAACAATTGAGCAAGTGTGCGGCTAACAACTTCCGTTTGCCCATCTGTCTAAGGATGAAATGTTGTAGACTGGTCCAATTTGTATCCATTGTTTGCCACAAAGCTTGTTAGAAGTTGCTGACAAAGCGTGGGTCATGATTAGACACAATGGATCTTGGTAGTCCAAAGTGAACTTAAACATGGTTGAAGGACGAGTACACAATTTATTGCATGTTGATGCTCTTTTTGCAAGCAACCATTATGGTCATATTTGAAAACCTATCCCCACTATGATGATAATAGAGTCATTTTGGGGCTTTGTCATAGGCAATCTACCCAAGAAATCCATACTGATAGATTCCCATGGCTTGGATGGAAGCAACATGGGTAGCTAAAATTCTAGGTTCTTGTTTGTGGGTTTGGCAATGCATCAAGGAATGCGAGACTTGATGTGGCACTCAATGTTTGTGCACATGTGAGATCAATAGAAGTGTTGCTAGCGTTTGGTTGGCTTGGCGTAGTGTGCCTCCTAGATGAGTTTTAGTGAGGTGTGCCATTAGGAACACATTGATGTCCAATTTTTGTAGAGAATTTAGTCTAACACGTGGAATTTGTGAACCTGTTCACCTTGTGCAAGGGCAGTTTAGGTGTTTGCAAAGATGCAGTCTACCGAGTAGAGAGATACCCAATCAATGATGTTATGGCTGCATGTTTCAAGCACCATGATTAGAGCTTGTATTGGTGGGCGACTATGGCAACCTGCTACCTTATTAGCCTTTCCCTTCTCGAGCTTGATCACTAGATGGAAATGCTTTAAGTAAGTCATCTGCTTAATGTGATCCACATTCTCCAACTTGCATTGTGTATGCAAAAACTAAAGCGGCTTATGATCAACATAGATTATTGTCTACTTACCCAAGATGTAGTGGTGCGATTACTTAACTACTTGCACAATGACGTACAACTCTTTTTCATAGGTGGAGCATCACCGAATCATTTTGCTGAATGTCTCTAAGTGATAGGCGATTGAATGTCAATTTTGTGTGAGAACTCTGTTGAGTGCATAATTTGATGCATTTGTATGAATCTCAAAGGAATATACATTGTCAGGGATTGCTAGAATTGGTGTTGTGTAGAGGCATGGCTTAAGCTTCAAAGGCAAGTTGTTGCATAGGTGTCTAGTGGATTGTTGCTTTGGCATGCATGATCTAGTTGAGAGGCTAGTTATGTGCGAGAAACCAAGAACAAACTTGCTTTAGAAGTTTGCAAGTCCAAGACAACTCCTCAACTTAGTGAGATGCATGGAGTTGGGCAATCTTGAATCACTTTGTTCTTGTCTAGATCTACTTGGATGCTTGTGTGATCGATAATTTAGCCTAGATACTGAATTTGTGTGGCACTAAATGTACACTTAGCTAAGTTGGATTCCAACTTGTGCTTGTGCAATGTCTAAGACGCACGAGATATGCTCCACATGCTCCTTCCAAGTCTTGTTGAAGATGAGGATGTCATCCAAGTAATGATTTAGTGAAGGACCTGAGTAAGTCATCCATTAGGCACATGAATGTTGTTGACACATTGCTGGAACATTGTTGTGGGAAGAATGTTGCCCCCTTCTCCTCCCCCGCTCCCCCACCAATCTGCCAACCTTGTTGGACGCCACAATCAATTTTGGAAATACCCAAGAGAGCCTCACTTTGGCAAGGAGCCATGACCAAAGGCGCTTTGTTATTGGGTAGAACAAGAGGTATTGTTCAGTTGATTCATGTTTTGCCTTACGAAGCACACATCTTCTAGGACCATTGCTGCCTCGTTGTTGGAGCTGATCGAAGGCAAGAATACAGTGTTGTGTTGTGAGCTAGGTGAATGCTCTGGGTTTTGGGAAGCATTCCTTGGACCAAAATCTGTTGTTGGGATAGGCTAGTCCAAATTGCTAAATGTTTGGTCTGTAGTGGAATGAGTAGCCTTGTTTCACTGAGCAGGAGCTTGTAGGAGACCATGTTCATCTTAGATAATCTTGGATGGTGCATGGGACGATCTGGCATGATTTTAGAAGGGTAGATAGTAATATGATTTGAGTTGTTGGGTCGTTTAGATTGTTCTACTCCTTCTAATGAATGGATTTGAAACTGCTTGTTATTGTGAGTTAGAAATTTGCAATCTTAGTGCCCCAAATTGAAGATGATTCCATTTTCAAGTTTGATAGGTTGAGGTGATTTACTAGGGGAGATGGCCTAGCCATGAGTCTTCCCAAAAGGAGATCTTTATGCCAGGATACCACCAAAGCAAGGAGAGGTTAGATTATGTATCTATAGGAGAGACAATTTCACATGTGAGAGCCTCTTGGAAGAGTTGTAAAGTTTATTTCTTGGTCCAAGAAGTCTAGGTATTTTGCTCCAATGGCATTGCTCTAAGGATGGTTGGGATCCTTGTAGATCTATCATAGCATTTTGGCGTCAAGGGTCGAGTTTTGAGCTTTGACATCTTTGAGGTTGACACCTCCCAGGGGTTTGGAGGTGCAAGTTTTTTCTAGTTGATTAGAGGAATCTTCTTTTCATCCCATGATCCTTTGATCCAGGAGGATCTGAGCCTCCAGTTGACTTGGGATGTCTTGATGTTGCTTTGCAACATGTGTCGTCTTCACCAATAACTTCAACATCATCTCAAGCACATGTTTGCATACCGCAAAGCCCTAAATTCTGTTTTACAATACAACACACCTCCGATAGTGTCAACACTATACTATGTAGCTTTGCAGTGGCATTAGTAGAAGATGGAAAATTTATGATTGGTTATGAAGTGATTATTACCAACCCTTGTAACAGTCCAGCCAAAGATTCATCTTTCTCCTTTGTATATTAATAGATTCTTCTATTCATTGTAATAAGTTATTGAAACAGAGATAGACTAGGAGTATGTAGACATCATACATTTGGCCTTTTGGATCTTGTACAAAACCTTGCGTAACTCAACTTTGCAATTATATTTTTAAATTTGGAGTCCATTATCTTCTTTACTTTTTCCCTTCGTCATACTGCACTTTGATATATTCTTTGGCCTTTGTCATTCATTATACGCTTCTGCATAAACCCATGCAATCTATTAAATGTGGTTGTCCACTCGGTCTCCTTGTAGTTCCCAAATCAATGGTATAAGAGCACACACTTCATATCATCTCACAATGGTATCTAAGTTGTATTTGAAATCCTTCTTTGTTTGTATGCCTGCTCATATGAGGTCTAATTACATGAAGTTAGGGCTTGAAACTTGCGACCCTTCATACCTTCCATCACTTCCTTAGATGGTAGACACATCAGCTTCAGAGACATTGACTTTATAAATGTTCCAAAAAATTATAAATGATGCATTGTGAAGACAACGAGAAAAAATGTAAGAACGTCACCCACATGAAGGGGCAAGTATATTGATCATTTCGCTCAACTTCACAAGCATGTGCATACTTCTTCCAACACATCTCAATCACAATGCCCTTTTGGTGGCAATGCTCTATACAAGGTACCAAATCAATCTAGACATTCCTATGTTTGAAGGCAAAATAGATGTAGATCATTAGATAACTTGCTTAACCCATAGTTTAAAACCCGTACTCGGCAGTGCAAAATTTTGACCTGTACTTGGGACTCGGCATTAATTGGAAACTTTATTGATATTTAAAAAAATATATAAATTCATTAAATAAACTGAAACGCATAAAATAATGAACTGAATGTAGAGATTTGGCCGATGTTTTATAACTTCCTTAACAACAACCTACCAATGATGTAATATGTTCAATGACAACCTACTATGAACCCACCAATTATGTAATATGTATTTGGCGGAGATTTGGCTGATGTAATATGAAGTTATGAACCCACCAATGATATCATATGTTCATAGTTCGATGACACACTTGTAAGTCTGTAAGTATACATTGACAACAAGGTACTATGCAAAGACCTCGACCTCTAGGGAAAACAAGCAAGCGAGCAACTCCAACTCCTACAATTTGAGCCCTATACCAGCAATGCCAAGATGGCAGCAAGCATTTCAAGCTCAAAGGAAATCATTACAGTTTGCTGAAACTGTCATTTCATTGCTTCACAAACGTTAATTTGTGTGTGACATTATCATCTCATTGTTTCATAGAACCTTTGTATCAAAATCCTCGGTTTATAACAATGATCAAATTGCGATGAATCTTGTATCAAAACCTGTGGTTTATAACAACAATGATCAAACCACGACGAATCATGTATCAAAACCCGTGGTTTATAACAGTGTATGAATCCTATATCAAAACCTGTACCAATAATTTAGAGCAATAGCAAAGGCGAAAATTGCAATGTAAAAAATTGTAAATGATGTTTTTCTCACCACTTTTTGTTATGCATGTGTGCTATTCTCTGGTCTTCTCTCCTAGGGGTTTGGTTCACGACCCACTGGTCATTCCTTTGTCATTCTCTTGCTGTTGCGCCCTTCCTTTTGCACACTTAGACACTTGTCCATTTTAGTCGATCTCTCCACGTCGACTTCCTCTTGTAGATCCTCTTTGCTTTCTTGTTGGCTCTTCTCCTTTGCAACACATCTCTTTGCTCTTCCTCCCCTCTCGCGCCTTGCATCCCTACATGTTACTCTGTTGTTTCCGAGACAACTTAGGTTCAGTTATAGGTTGACCTCTTCACCTCCTTTCCCCTGTCGTTCCTCGGCTCCAACTCCTCATCCTAGGGTGTATGCATTTCATCCTGGCTCTTGTTGCACTCTGTAGCTCCTAGTTGCACTCTCGACAACTTCTCTTCAGTGCATCCTCAACGCTACGCACAAGAACACTTGTGCTCTTCTCCTCTTCCTTGCATTCTTCTCTTGTAGGTTGCTTCATTCCGCTCTACACAATATTCCATGTTGCTGTTGCCTCGGTGGAATGATATCCACCTTGCCATTACTTGTTGCGTTTCGCATAGTCAACTCTCCTCTCGACGTCCTTCTTTGACATTGGCCCTTGTTGTTTGGACTTCTTCTCTAGGCCGGCTATTCGGCTTGTCCCTAGGGCTCGTTGACCACTTACATGGGGTGGTGACTCTCGAGACTTCTCTTCCGTTTGAGGCGGCTCTATGAGTACACTACTTGGTATAGTAGTGTGGAAATCACATGTTTCCATCTGCACACTCTTTCCTTGTCTTTTTATCTCTTATCTTCGAAGTCTCTCCAGCCCTTGTTGCACTACCAAACAACCTTCTCCAGGCACACTTCACTCTTGTGAAGTGCTTCACACTCTTCAACGCAAAATTACACTGGACATCCATGACCCATTTCACCTTTTCCTTTGGGTCATCTTCACCAAATTACCTTCGCACATCAACTCCAGACCAATCTCCCGTGCGCCTCCAACTCATTGAGGCTTCTCTCTTGTAGGTCTCTCTCTACTTCTCTATGGAATCTCTCATTCCGTCAGATCTTCTTTCCTGCGTTGTTTTGCTCTGTAGCACTTGCATCATTCCTTGCGCTCTCTGTTTTCTAGCCATACGCGTTTGATGGAGAACTTTCTTGGCACATGCTACCCAATACTCTTAATTGGAAGATGCTCTTGAACCATGATTGGCTTAGATCAACAATTTTGTCGGTGCTCCTTGCCCCGTTGTCTCTCCGTGCTCTGGCTGCCTTTGATCGACGATTCTGCCGTGCTCTACTTTCTTTCTGCACTCGATTGCCTCTAATTGGCGATTTTGTCAGTGCCCCTTTTAAGTCACTTTTGTGCATTGATTGCCTCAGATTGACAATTCTGCCTGCACTACACTTTTCTTTTGTGCTCCCCGCCCTCTTATCGGCGATTCTGCTCGTGCTCTTTTTTCTTTCTTTTGTAGTCGACCGCCTTTGATCGACGATTGGTCGGTGCTCTTACTTCTCATAGCGCATGGACTGTTTCAGATTGGCGTTTCTGGCCGCACTTAATCTTTCAGGCTACTTATTACAATTTGTTGCACTTCACTGGCGCAATCCTATGTAGGTGCTCTGACTCTTGAATCATTGTTGCAAATATCTGTTGCGATCTTATGCAGCTCGTCCCGACAAGTGTTCTTCCCACTTGTTCACTCTCTATTGGTTGCTTCACTTTTGGTGGTCTATCAGTCCTCTCCCTTCAACACACTGCTAATTACCTCATGGTCGGCGGCCTTCTAGTCCTCCTCCATTGGTCCTCACATTTGGTGTTTACCAATCTTATCTTCAACACTCCACTAGCTGCCTCATAGTTGATGGTCTGCTAGTCCTTTCTCTGCAACACTCTGCCTGTTGGTTGCCTCCTGTTTGACGATCGACCAGTCCTCTCTTAACATTTTCCTCTTCTTCTATTCTCTACCCACTTTTTCATGGTGGAGAACAATATTCTGCTAGCTGCCTCATGGTCTGCAATCTGCTAGCCTTCTCTTATCATTTCACTACTCTCCGCTTGTAGGTCCTTCTCCCCTTGCATTGGTTGTTGACCTTGCTCTGATACCACATGGTGCAGTCGCGGTGGGGGTTACCAGTGAAGTGATGCCTCACAACGCAGCCCTCAAAGTTACACAGCAGATCCTCAAACACATTTTAGTAATCATAACAATGTTGCATGATATTCTGAGATTCTCAGCTTTATATTAGAGCACTCGGCTCTCTACAACTATGGAGTCCTCATGATCTCCCTGCACACTAAGGCTACAGACCTTGCTTGAGCTCTTGTCTCTCTCTCACTCCCCTCTTTAACTCTGCATTTTGACAGAGTTTTGCTCGGCCCTTCTCTCCTACAGCCTTCAGCAACTACCCACATCTTGCCACAACTCATCAACAACCAACAACCACCTTTTCCGTTGGCTGGACTCCTCTATTTATAGCTGTGGCTACTGTGTTGATCAAGGGATGACAGCTGTCACTACTAGTAGGCTTGGTGCCAACTGGTCTATCTACCCTAGGTATAGACTTGCCTTTTACAGACCTCGAGCCTTGCAGTTCTGACAACTGCAAGTTCAAATTGGCATGGATTAGATTTTGTTAGTCTTGTCCTTTGTCCAGTGGTGTCATTCACGCAACCAGTTCAAACGGCTAAGTGTTGGTCCACGTGGTTTGTTTCCTGCTTGATCCGACTTCCTCGGGTTTTGTGTAGAAGGTTTTGTGTCTCACTTTTGCGCTCCATGTTGCAGGTTTTCCTCTGTGCTCTGCTCATTGTATCTGGCTCCTTGAAACTCTGTTGACTTGTCATGTGCCCTTGATGCTATTCGCGTGTGTTTCCCAACTCGTTTCTTTGTGTGCTGATCTGCAAGTCCTTCTGCACTGTCATCCAGCACCCAGTTCTTTTCCACTTATCTCTGCACTCCAAAACTTGCTACCCATTTTATCCTACCAACTTCTGCACAGTCCAGAGAGCTTTGAATTCGTGCCGTGATACCACACACCGGCAAAGTTGGTTTATTTCAAGCTGCATTTCTGGAGATAGATCAGGATATCGGTTTTGAGACCCCTATTGAATGAGATGATGACCATTCTGTTTATCTATGTTGTGGTCCTTTTGTTGTTAAGGATTGTTGTGTTTTGTAAATATGCAATACTGTACATGTTGTGTGTATACTTATCTAATATGTTACAATGTATCTATAATTTTCATAAATATGCAATACTGTACATTTTCCTTCTGTGTGTCGTGCTAGGCAGATATGTTGTGTATCTAATTAAATGTCATTAGTTGTCAAGAATGTTGTTTCTATAATGATTTGCTATAAAGTGTTATTAATTACTCTGGTTATATACTTACATTCCTACGTAATATTCATTAGTTATCAAGGATAACCATCCCCATTTGCTGTTGTATTATATGGTTGATAAGGCATTATTAGATATTAAGATTATCATTTCTATTATTAAGCACCCAAGGATGACCATTTTTATATGTTATGCGTCATTATTCTATATTTCTCTAAAATACCTACTTAAGCCTATGAGTCATCAGAAATTTCTATATATATATATATATATAAATATTTTAAATATGTAATATACACCAGAAAATATCTACATTCTTTGTCCATAAATATGTAAAATCCACTAAGAATTTATTTTTCTTCCGATTGAGAAGCATTTCTGTGCTCTGTGCTGTAGACCTAATTCAGCATTATTAGTTAATGTATTGTCATTTCTCTATTTTTGGCGGTATTGAATGTTATTAGTCACTAGATTCGTAACAAATTATTTTAGTTTCTCCAGGGTTCGTGTGCTAATGCTGTGACATTAAGCTATCAATGGCATCATGTCTATATCTTTGGTGGTTTTAAGTGTTATTACTTACACAGGACACATTTTTGCTAGAATAGCTAATTTCTGAGTTTCTATAGGGTTCTGTGTGCTGCGAATATGCCTAATCAAGGTGTTGTTAGCTATCTAGGATCATTATTTCTACATTTTTGGTGGCATTAAGTGTTGCTAGTTAATCTCAAAACGTTGTTGCTGCAGTGAATAATTTCTGCATTGTGTTAGGGCTCCATGTCCGTGAATATACCTAATTAAGTGTCATCAGTTATCAAAGATTGTCATTTCTATATTTTTGATGATATGATGTTTAACTAGTTATCAAGGGTCTATTGTCATTTCTATATTTTTGGTGATATGGAGTTTTATTAGATTTCAAGGGTTGTCATTTCTATATTAAATGTTATCTTCATTCTAGGAGCATTGCTGCTCCATTGAATTCTTTGAGTTTCTCTAGTGTTCTCTCACCGGTGAATATATCTAATTGTCATTAGTTATTACATAGATATTGGTATTAATCATCTGTATATTTTGTTAGCTATCACAGAGAGTTGTATTGGTCATCTCTTTGTGTTTGGCCTTCTAGTTTTTGGGTCACTCATTGCATTTCACCTCCCTGTATATCCGTATTGATGATCTGATCATCTTTCTGCGTTTGGCCTTTGGAAGTCTGTGCCTCCTGGTTGGCTGTCACTAACAGTGCTTTAATTCCCTGTACCTATGTGATGTTAATTATCTGTTTGCATTTGGCCTTTGGACGTGTACCTCTTGGTTCTTTGTTGCTCATTGCACCATCGCTCGACCTATCAAATTGTAAGCTCAGTTCGATGTTGCTCGCTTCCAAAGAGTTTATATCTATGGAACACTTAACCTATCAATCTGTTGAGGGCTCTTCCGTCTAGTTCTCCAACTCCACACTCGGATTGCCTAACACTCAAAGTCTATGCTGGGTCCCTTAAATTCTATGGTGGTACTCCACCCCCTTTATGTCATTTCTATATTTTTCTGTTATGTACCTAATTAAGTGTATATAGTTATAAGAAAGAATTTATGGATTTTTTTGTAGTACTAATGAAGTGGCATTAGCTATCAAGGATTGTCATTTCTTTTTTTTGAAAACATCGTATTCAAATTTCAGTCAGAAAGTTAAATACATTCAGAATTGCCACAAAGGCATTTCAAAAAGCCATCGGGTCAGTCGATGATAAAACAACTGCTAAGACATCTATGCCCATAATACTAAAACCTCTAAAAAATAAACAGACTATCCAGTCTATTAGCAAATACCATCATGAAGATGTTAAAAAAAACAAACCAAGTCCTACAGTTATGAGTTGATGAAAGCCAATTAATTGTTAATGACAAACATTTGTCTCTTAAAAAAATTGTCAATACTGCATGTGAAATCAGCCATGTAGCAATTTTGAGACTGCTGGGAGTCTTCTGCCATCTTCTACCTCCATGATGTTGATGCAGCCAACTGTCATTTTCATCCCTTTCTTAGACGATGAATCTGCCTGTGCATTAAGTTCTCAATAAACATGTGTGCAGATGAACTTTGAGAGATTCCCAATCATTTCCTTAACTTGAGAGAAAACAGGTTCCATCAATAGGGTTTGAAGTCATTTTTGCCCTTTGCCGGGTCAATAACAAAAAATGAGTCATATCTGCAGTTTATGAACATTGTTCTCCACAAATAGCATTAGCAAAGATTAGAAGTGAGTTTAATTTGGTCCAGTTGTTAGATCCTGGTCCCAATGTCAGTTTTGAATTCTGGATAATGAGCATCAGAAAAGAACAATATATCCTCAACTCCAGTCTGGGTGTGCCTTGACTGGCTCCATCAAAAAAGGCACATGGCTTGGTTTTGTCTATGAATAGTTTGGGCACTGCCCTTGGAGGCTTATATTTGGCAACATGCCTAATGCCATTGTATGAAAATTTTATTTGATGTATGATTTGGATATTCAGAAGTTCTTTAATATTTATCCTGGACGATCCATGATAAAGAAACTACACAGGCAAGAGCCCTGTGATCCTTCAGAGACTTGTGCTCCCACCAATTTTCAAAGCATTCCTCAATAGAGTTACCTTACCAACAACTGTTACCTCCATGATATGAACCTGTGATATCTCTTCTATTTACTTTGTTAGTATAGTAGTTGCTGTGGATGCATATGCTTTGTAAGTTGTCCTGTGAGCATTTTGTTTTATTTAACATTCATGGGAAGTAGTAGTTACTTAGATTAAAATTTGTATATAAGTGTTGAGGCCAATGAAGGCATCCACGGAATTATTGTATTGAGCTTTGCTCAAAGGTGGTTGCCCCTTTGAAGTGGCCTGCGATCAGTTCAATCTTTTCAAGTGTTCTGTCAGATTTAATTTGTGCTGCTAATTCCTGTTATTTTGTGTATTTTTATTAATTATTACAGGAGGATCCTCTCACTCTAATAATTGATTTTGTACCACCGCCCCCCTGCCCCCCCAGATTTCTCTGGTGAAAGGATAGTGAACCAAAAGATGATCAACAGTCTTTTTATGCAGATTTGCACAGGGCACATCCCCTTGGACCGTCCTTCTTTGCAAATATCCCAATTATCTTTTTTCTTAATGCTAACCAGAGAAACAATTATTTTTTAAAGCTGAGCTTTAATTTTCCACGAGCTTTGCCTCCACCAGGCTGGTTCCCCTTGTAGGTCTTCCGTAAACATTGTTTTGTAGCCAAGCTTTGCCATGTAGTTTTTAAACCTGGGTTTCTGGGCCAAATTATTTCATCCTCCTCTTCTCATCCTGATTGAGCTTTTTTGTAATCTATGAACATATTAACTTCCAGCTCTCCTTGGATTACGCTTTTAATCCTAGTGACCTTGCTGATTTCCAGATGGTAGGAGAGTTAGTATCCGCAGCATCAGCCAGGGAGTGTATACATTTACAACCTTTAATATGCAGCAGGTCAATTGTTTCATCTGGCAGTCTATGTATACCTCCACAGGCAACGCAGGGGTTGTCCCTAGTCCTTACTTTCTCGCCATTGTCAATCTTCCACATGAGCCAGTTACCCAGAATAGGGAAAGATTGTATCAGAGCCTTCTGTACATTTGACACATTAGTTACAGATTTGACATGGAGTCTAATCCGTTCTTCAAATGAAAGGGGATCCACATATATTTGCCAAATGACTTGAGGCTTTAGAATTCTCTTAAGTTCTTGGCAGCTAATGCCTTCTCAAAAGATTGTATATTTTTTAATCCCCAGCATCCATGTTCGTTTGGCTTGGCAGTTCCTTTTCACTTTATGAGAGGGAGGCCACCTCCTTCTTTGTCACCGGACCAAATGAATTTAATACAGTTTTTCCCTAATCCTTTCAAGCACACCCCTTTGGGAATGTGTGCCAGGAAATGCCAATATAATCGGATAGCCTTTAAAACAGATTTCACCAGAGTCAACCTGCCCCTTAGGGACAACCATCGGTTGCACTAAACTGTTACCCTTTTCTCAATTTTCTCATATAGCCATTTCCAATATCTGAATTTATAACCATTGGGTTTTAAAATGAAGCCTAAGTATATGAATCCAATATTGAAATCAATAGTATTGAAAGGCAGGATGGACTTGAGGAACCTTGACTGACCTTCAGGAATATCATTGAATGTAATAAAATATTTTTGGTTATTTACTTCCATACCTGTGGCTTTGAAAAAGAGGTCCAGGATCTGCTTGAACCTTGCAGCCTTCCTGTGGGACCCATCGCTAAATAGTAGAACATCATCAACAAGCAGTAAATGCTTAAGTTGAAAATTAAATAGTAGAACCTTTAATGTTGCCTCTTCTTTTGTAATCAATAACTGCCTTTTCTTTCTATATGTTTTGGTAAAGATGTAATACCATAGGCGTCGAGGCAATAGTTAAGCTTTAGTAGTTATTGATAAATATTTGGTGGGTTATTAGTTAAGGGATAGCCATTTCCCTTTTTTGTAAATTTGTAATAATGTATGTATTTGTTTAGTGTATCCTCATCTGTTTATATTACAGGTCACTATTTCTACATTTTCGTAAATATGTAATATTGTACATTTTTGTTCATGTTTACGTATTTGGTATATTTCAGGGTTTGCATTTTTTATATATATTTTTAGTATGCAATATTATACACATTTGTTTTTTATACTTATCTGGTATATTACAAGGTTTCTATATTTTTTTACAAATATTGAACATGCTTTTTGTGTATAATTTGGTCACACTAAATATGAAACATATATATATGTAAACAGTAAGTATGAAAGGTTGAAGTTTTCTGTTTACGTACAGTCTGTTTAGAATAGCTGGTAAATCAGTCCAGGTCTTGGAATCTCTTGGTGGCAATAGTACAGTCTTTGTCCGTGGGTCTCAATGTCTGCATCACAAAGCTATGAATCTAAGTCCTCTTATCTCAATCTAACAATGTTATATTTGTTGAAACTTGCAGATCACCTGAATTTTTTCATATTAGGCATCCGATGTATGCAAACCACTTTTTTTCATCTTAATGTAATTTACAACATTTTCTCACAAAGATACTGTACATTGTGGATTCATGCACTTATCTGGTGTATTGCAGGGGCTGATATATATATATATATATATTCCCTAAGTAAGTAAGATTGTACATGTTTGTTTTCTGTATACTTATGGTATATTACAGGGTCGGTATTTATGAGTTTATTTGTAAATATGTAATATTGTACATATTTGTTTTGTGTATACTTATCTAGTATATTACAGGGGTTGTTATTTTTATATTTCCTGCATGTATTTGATTCATGTATACTTTTTGGTGTACTGCAGGTACCTATATCAGGACACTGTGTGTCCACTTAGGGCTTTTGCTGGGAGTGGGTGGTCACATGCAGGAACTGAGGAGGGTTCGGTCTGGGATATTAGGTGAGAGGGACAATCTGGTGACAATGCATGATGTGCTTGATGCACAATGGATGTATGATAATTATAAGGACGAGACCTATCTGAGGAGGGTTATAATGCCTTTGGAGGTTTTGTTGACCAGCTATAAGAGACTGGTTGTTAAGGACTCTGCAGTGAATGCCATCTGCTATGGGGCGAAGCTAATGATTCCAGGGCTGCTGAGGTTTGAGAATGGGATTGAGGTTGGTGAAGAGGTGGTTATGATTTCCACTAAGGGGGAGGCAATAGCAATTGGGATTGCAGAGATGACCACTGCTGTGATTGCTACTTGCGATCATGGGACTGTGGCGAAGGTGAAGAGGGTGGTGATGGAGAGGGATACTTATCCCAGGAAGTGGGGATTGGGACCAAAGGCATCCACGAAGAAAAAGATGATCGCAGAGGGGCTGTTGGATAAGCATGGGAAGCCTAATGAGAAGACTCCGCAAGAGTGGGCAAGGAATTTGGCGTTGCCTGTTGGGGGTGCTTTGGTTAATAGCCTTGCTGCAACCCCCAATGTCAAATCTGAAGCAGAGTGGCATCAAGAAACCGAGGATGCAAAACCCAATGTGAAAACTGATTCAGAGAGCCATGGGAAGAAGGAGAAGAAGAAGAAGAGAAACAGGGAAGGTGAAGATGACACTCTGGATGGATTGCAGAAGAAGAGAATCAAGGTGGAAGAAGTAGAGGAGGATGATGCTATGGAGAAGTCTGAAAAGAAAAAGAAGAAGAAGAAGATCAATGATGAAGAGGAAGCTAATAAAAGTGAGAAGAAGAACAAAAAGGATAAAGACATTGGAGAGGAAGTGGAAGAGGTGAAGAGTGAGAAAAAGAAAAAGAAGAAACACAAAGACAAGTGGGAAGGGGAAGAGGAAGAGGAAGAGGAAGAGGAAGAAAAGGCCCAGAGAAGTGAGAAGAAGAAAAAGAAGCACAAAGAGAAGGGAGAGGATGAGGAAGAGGAAGAGGTGGAGAAAAGCGACAAGAAAAAGAAGAAACATAAGGACAAGGGAGAAGAGACTCCTGTTTCAGCTGCATTGCAGGATGAAGACAAGGAGAAGAGTGAAAAGAGGAAGAAGAAGAAGAAACACGAAAATGAGGAATAGGATCTTTTGGGCCTGTTGGTGGGGATGCTTTGGATGACGGGACAAAGTAGAAAACACTGAAAACAGTGACATAATTATTGTTGCACATTGGCTTAACACATTGTGAAGTTTGTCACTAAGGTCTATGGTAATGTCCCGGGTTGGCATTACTGTAGTAGTTTAGGAGTTTATCCTCCTGGACACCAACCTGGCTTTTTGTTAAATGTCAGGTCAGGTGTGAGGATATCACCAATGGTTTTGTAATAACTTATTTAATTAATGTTATATGCTGTGAGAATTTTTGGGTATCGGTAAGTTTTAGTCACAAAAATGATTTATGGGTTCTTATAATTAAGACCACTAATGTAGACTTTGGTTTATGCCTCAGCAATAAATTTGATATATGTCAGGGCATTCTCAAAAAAACCAGATGCTCCAATTTGACTTGTTTTTGTAGCATATTCAATGGCTCAAAGGTATATTTAAGTTTTACTACAAAAATGTTTTATGGGTTCTTATAATTGATAGCACCAGTGTAGACTTGGGCGCCTCAGTGAGCTTAAGATGTTCTGAATGTCTGAATTGATAAATTTGATAGATGTCAGGGCATTCTAAAAAAAAATCAGATGCTTCAATTTGATTCGGTTTTTTAGCATATTCAATGGTTCAAGGATCTGGATCAATACCATCATCTCATGGTCACCATATGTATGTTTTAGTCACAGCCTTATTTATGCATCCTCTAACCCTATTTATTTAGAAAATGTTGTTTCGCCTCCCCACATGTTTACATTGCCAAAGCTTAGTTGACAAGATAACATTTTAGAATTTTCAAAATTGAGTTATAAATTTGAATTGGATGTAAGTTTTGTAAATACGAAGAAAATTTTGCTGTGTTGTAGAATCAAATAGGAAAAGAAACTGTGCTCTTAGGACGGAAGAGATCCATATGCTGGGTTGTAAAACCAAGGACCAGGTTTCTAACAAACAAGTACACATCATGGTTGTACATATTTTTTATACACCCAACTTATCTATTTAAATCTGTGATGATGCAGCAATACCACTAGACCTACAAGGAAAGTAATTCAGTAATTTTACATCAGGAACGACTGCATCTCGAGCAGAGTGTTGTCTCTTCCTGTGGCCTATAAATCAAACGTGTTCACACATAAATTTGGTATGAGCGAATGATTTTAGTAATCAACACAAGGATTCATTGAATGAATTTGGTTTGATATACAGTATTCTGCCAAATTTCCCACGGTGATCCCTTCCTTCATCCCTTCCTCCTACAAAACAAATATATAAATTCATGTATGGTCAGAGTCTTAATAACATCTATTTGTTTTAACATACGAATAAAAATATTAATGTAGAGCATAAATCTTTTGTATTGAATTTTCCCCTTTAAATTATTGGATTTAATTAATGTTAAAATTGGGACAACTAAAGCTTTCTTCCAATATTAGGAGTAGAAATCTAAGCCAGCTTACCAGTGCATGTATGTCAGCTATCTCACAGGAAAGGAAAGGAAAGTCTTTTTGAAGATTGATGATTCCAGGTGTCTTGTTTATGGTTTGCAATGTAGCTTACTGTGCATGAGACCACTTTGTGCTCCTGTTATGTAGAGGCCACCTAACCGTGCATGCATACATACATTACCTCGTTCAGGGTTTGAACTTGTGACCTCCCTTCCAAGAACATAAGTTCTTCATCATTAAGCCAACTCATGTGTACTAAAAGCTTTACATTGGGCCAACTCATGAAAACTGCTGTCAACATTCAAAAAGTTTGATTAGATTTTATCATTAGCTCTGCCAAAATAAAATCTTTCAACAGAGTTACTTTCCAATTTTTGATTTAAAACATCAAAAAAATATGGTCAATCAGAACAAGCTTAAATGTAAAAGAGCAGAACATGTAATCGTAAGATTATCCTACAAAAGGAATTTACTGTGGAGATTTAAAATCTCTGTACCTTAAGTTTGTCTTCGGACAATGCTAGCGTCTTACAAACACATGATATTCGCTTTAAATTAAATTTAAAATGAATAAAGAAAGAAAGAATGTTCACAGATGACGACATAGGTAAATGGACTGTACAAGTACACTTAAATTGGAATACACTAAGCTACGAAGGGAGTCTTTAATATGCATTAAATAAAATGAAACAATATTTATATTTATGTGCGCTGGAGACCCAACAAGATCTATTGGACGGTTAAAAAAATTAACACCAAGCCTTTTGCAGCTTACTGTCATTTGCTTTTAGGCTATCCTATGCATACTTAAAAATCTTAGCAATGTGATTTTTTTATACTTAATAAACTAGTTATACAATGTAAATCTTCATGCTATAATGATTTCTTCTGCCTTAATTGCTTGCTTACCTATGGGGCAGTGTAGAGATGGGCCTCTCATCCTCAACTGTGTGTCTGCAAAACAAACGTATATTCTTTATGGTATATATATATTTTATCTCCTGATTTTGAGATAAGGAGAGCTTAAGCCCTAGGCAAAATTGATTGATTACATTGTTCTGGTTTTGAGACGCTTTTCAAAATCATTTAGTCAAAATTGATTGATTATCTCCTTTTAGCATTGAGATTTACTTTTAAAAATAATTTTGTTGTGTGTCTCTCCATTCAATATATCCTATAGTAATAGAATCTCATTTACAATGCAGACTCAAATTCCTTTTCACATCTTTTGTGAGATTAAATGTAATTATAATTATTGTTTTTTAATTGTTCTTTCATACTATTCCTAATTTACTCCAATGAGTTCGAATATCCTTGTAGACGACTGATTTGATTGGTTACCATTTTAGGAGGGATTTTATTTCACCTCATTACTGAGGTTTGTTGAATTATTATACCTTTGTAGGTGCAAGCTATTAAAGTTCTAACTTAGAGCAACTCTCTAAAATATGTATTTGCTTTGTTTCCACAGAAAGCATAAGAATGGAACAATATTGCTAGGCAATTAAAACTATCTTTGATAACTAAAACCTTATTGTTGAACATTTGACGTGAAGGGAGATTTCATACCATAGGTGTATTGTAGTGTACTTAGGCACACCATATATTATAGGATGTTATCCTTTTTAGTCTTAGTATTATTACTAAGTTATGGTATTTTTTTAGATGTTTAGAGTTAATAAAGGGTTAGGCTATAAATTAAGTAGGGTTTTTTGTGAGTTTGATATATAAAGGTGGAAAAAACTTAAAGAATGTATCTTTTTACCATTTCAATTTCTAATGCAAATAGAGAGCTACCATTGTGTGAGGATTCTTATGTATGTGATCTAATTTTGGGTGAGCACGTGTCTCTATTTTTTTGTTTAATCATTTATTTATATTTATATTTTTTGTTTCATTTTTTTTGGTTATTTGGGACGATGCAAGTGTTATTAAATCTTAAGTCGATTTTCACCGCTGCTACCAAGATGTCGAGGGGAGTTTATCCAAGAGAAGCAATATTAATAGAAAATGACACATGGGAAATTGCACACACAATGCTACACAATACAAAAGATTTCATTTGCAAAATGTTTACAGGGAAAAACCTATCACAATAACCTCAATTACTATTGTATTAACTAAATCGTCTTGAAATACAATAATGTACTTCTTAGTTTTGCGTTATCCCTACTGCATGTGAGTAAATATAAACACATCAGTAGGTAACTTCAGGGCATTTTCAAGTTTTATTGTGTATAGAAAATTTTAGAAAACTTCAATGTAAATGAGATCATTGGCAATGTGGTGCTCCTCAATTCTAGGTGTCTTTGATTTGTGAATGGGTGCAGCCTACAGTTTTTTGTTAGTAATGAACATTGATTTTTGTCTCTATATTTTTCCATTAAAACATAGTATAAGCAAGAAATATTCATTGTATATATGCAGTGTTTGTGAACAAAACAGTGTGAGTACTAAAAAAATAGACATACCCACATGGAAAATTTTACATTTTTGTAGGTTGTATTTTTTATTTAATAAAAAAGAAGCTAAACATATTCACCATGTTTATTATAAACAAGCCATGTGCTTGCCTTAATAATTCATGTTCATATGTATTTGAAGCAAACCCAAAAAGTAAAGTTTTGTATTGTTTCCTTTTTGTTTATTTTCTTGAATTAGTGATATAAGCTATATATGGTGATTATCTATATATATTATAAGTGTAGACAAGCAATATGAGTTTCTAACGATAATTATATACCTCAATTTGGAGAATACCTTGTAGGAAAGTATTGTAAAAAAATATGCATTGTATATAATATTGCAACCCGCTACATCTAACCTCAATTAATAAGTCTTCAAAAAAGTATTGTAAAAAAATATGCATTGTATAAAATATTGCAACCTGCTACACCTAACCTCAATTAATAAGTCTTCGAAAACAGAAAATAAAGTATTGATAAAATGTCCCCTTGATCATAACTCATTCATGATATTGTGTTGATAAAACTCTTATAAATAATTTAAAGATCAAATCAAATCCCTCCCTTTCTTATCACATTCCAAAACATCATTTTATCATCTTTTTGTTGCATTCAACAATATTATCTTTGATTAGTTCACGTCATTTTGTAGTTTTATTGTGCAGAAAAATGAAGAAAACATCAACATAGACAATATCATTGTAAGTACAAATCCTTCATTTTGGGTATTTTGATTTGTGAATGGGTGAAACCTACAACTCTTTGTTGGCAATGAACACTTTTTCGTGTTACGATATTTTCCCTTTGAAATATAATATAAGTGGGATATAGTCTTTGAAATATGCACTGTTTGTCAACAAAGCCATGTGGGTGGCCCAAAATAGACATGCATTTTTTTTTGCAAGATACAAGGGAAATTTTACATTTTTCAGTCTATTTTTTTATTTAAAAAAATATGATTTAGATATATTCAATTTGTTTATTGTAAATAAACCATATGCGTGCCCGAGCAATATATGTTCATACATGTTTGATGAAAACCCGGAAGAAAGGTTTTACATTGTTTCCATTTTGTACTTTTTCATGAATGTTTGATATAGTATGTATATATTTAGTGTTTGTATATACTATAAGTGAAGATAATGCAACTGAATATCTGACAGTAATTATATACCTTAGTTTGGAGAATACCTAGGAGGTAAGTTTTGCAAAAATGTTACAATTTGTATTTTTTAACAAAAACACAATATGCATTGAGTATGTGCTTTATAGATATGTAGTCATTCTAAACAATTCATGTGGGTGCTGGGCAATAACCATACATTTTTTTTTGGAGAATATTTAGATGAGAAGTTTTGCATTTTCCCAGTTTGTAGTTGTTTGTATAATGCAAAAGATGTTGGATATACTTATAGTGTTATGTAGTGATAATAAATAACACATGTGGGTATCTCGCCAATAGATGCATCCTTGTTTGAAGAATACCGAAAATAGAAGCTTTGCATTTCTCCCTTGTTTGTATATATTTTTTCAAAAAATGTTTTAAGTTGGATGTGCTGCTTGTACATTTCTACCTGGGAAACACCCAAAAGGGAAACTTTATGAATTTAACATATTATTTTCAGCAAAAATAATATAAGATGTGTATTCAATGTATATGTAGTAATTGTAAATAAATGCGAATATGTTTGAGTAATAAATGTACTTTGTTGTTTGGGAAGTAGCCTAAAGGAGAGCCATCTTTTTTCTTTGTTGTTTTTCTTTTATTTTTTATCTAGGCACCGGGTTTTTTTTGTTAGACAAATATTGTATTTTCTTTTAATCAAAATGCATGGTTGACATTGATTATTCTAAACATATGTATTAGACTATGCAATTGGCTATTCTAAATGAAGGTGGTAAATTATATAGTTGATCATGCAATTACAATGTTAATTTATAATGGTAGCCTTGTATGTACAAAAGTTTAGTATTAGAGTCCAGACTTTTACAAGAAAACAAAAATTGTGGCAAAGATTAACAATGTAAGTGCATGAAAAAGTAGATAGATTAATACCTTTATTTATAAGAGGTAATGTTCCACGTTGCTGCACCTGAAGTTAATTAAGAAGTCCTTAAAAGATAAAATATTAGTAAAATGCCACCTTGGTCACAAACCATACCTAATTTTGTGTTAGAAAAATTCTTCCATATACCTTAAGGATTAGATCAAATCCCGCACCAATCCCTTTCTTATTACATTAAAAAAACCTATCAATTATTAGCTACAAATCTTTCATAATATTATCACAATCGTTAAAATGGGAATCAATATCTCTTACTAGAGTATTGAGAATTACCACATTATGTGTTGGCATGCATGTGTTTAATATTTGTCTTCACATTCAATAATCTGAGCACATCATCTTGCAACATGTTTATTGTATTCAATGGGCCTCTTTTTCATCGGTTCATATTATTTTTTAGAGAAAAATCCAATTTCAACATAGACACTTGAGCAATAGTAATATGCTACTCCTTCATTTTGGGTGTTTTCTATTTGTGAATGGGTTGAACTTGTAGATCTTTGCTAGTAACGAACACCACTTTATGTTCATATATATTTTCTTTAAATGTAATATAAATAGGATATATTTATTTCATATATGCACTTTTTGTGAAAAAAGTCATGTGGCTATCCAAAAATAGAAACAAATTGAGAAGAAAAGTTTTGTGGTATTTCCATTTTGTACTTTTTCTTGAATGAGAGATATATGCTAAATAGATCTAGTGTCTATATATATATTCTACATATAAGAATCAATTTTTACACTTGGCTATTTTACATAGGTATTATTTTATACACTTGGCTATTCTAAAAACTGGTCCTAAACTATAGTGTTGGTCATGCACTTGCATTGTTAATTTAGGATAGTAGCCTTATGTCTGTAGATGTCTAGTATTGGAGTCTAGTCTTATACAAAAAGCATGCTCTGTAATTACGTTAACCATGCAAGTACATAACCAAGTGCATAAAGTAGTTCCCATGTTTAAAACAAGTAATATTTATGACTCATTTCACCCATTCTCAATTAGAAAGCTTTTAAAAACAGAAACAAAACAAAACAAAAATGTCACCTTGGTCAAAACTCAATACTTAAATTTGTGGTTGGTCAATAATGCATGTATATGACCAAGTAAATAGATTATCCTCCCAAAGGTAGGTTGTATAGACTTCATTAAAACTATTAATATTTTAACATTACCTTATCACGTTACGCCATGTGTCTGTTAAACTTTGGCCTATAATTTTTGAAAAATAAACCTTTTTTTTAAAATCTTAGATTGTATTGGTTGAAATAATTCTGTAACTATTTGTATGTTTTCAACGAGTAAAAAATGACTATTTGTCCCTGCCTAAAGAGAACATGCCACATGGAAAATATTTAGATGTGACTATAGTCTTTGTAAGAAAATTATTTTATTAACAAATATTTAATGCCTACCAGCGTTTTGCATTGACAAGCATTTTATTTAATCCTCATTTGCATTCAATACGCCAGACACATCATCTTTCCACCTCTTTATTGCATTCAATGGTAGTGTCTTTGGTTAGTTTAGATCATTTTCAATTTTTATTATGTAGATAAAATTCAATAAGACTTTAACTTATAAAAAATCGTTGGCAATGTGGTGCTTCTCAACTCTGGGTGTCTTTGATATGTGATTGAGTGCGACTTGTAACCTTTTTGTTGGCGATGATACTTCTTTTTGTCTTTTTTCATTGAAATATAATATAAACAATATATTCTCATTGAGTATATGCAGTGTTTGTGAACAAAGTCATGTGGGTGCTTCAAAAATAGATGTGCATTTCTTTTTAGGATACCCACTAGGAAAGTTTTTTGTTTTTGCAATTTAAGCTCGACATATTCACTGTATTCATTGTAAACAAATCATATGTGTGTTCCAACAATATGCTTTCATTTATATTTGACGCAAACCTACAAGGACAATTTTGCACCATTTCAATTTTGTACTTTTTCTTAAATAAGTGATATAGGCTGAACACTTCTTTTTTCCCTTACATTCTTTCTTTGAAATATAATATAAGTGAGATATATTCATTAAATATATGGACTATTTGAGAGCAAATTCATGAGGGTGCTACAAAATATACACGTGTTTCTATTTGAAAAATACCCACAAGGAATTTTTTGCATTTGTATAGTTGTAATATATATATATATATATATATATATATATATATATATATATATATATAAATAAGTTGGATATATTCATTGTGTCTATTATAAATAAACCCTGGATATATAGTTTTGCATTTTTTTCATTTTATATTTTTTCTTGAATGAGTGATATGGGATGGATATATTTAATGTTTATATATGATATAAGTGTAGATAAGTGATGTGGGTATTTTAGTTATTATAAAATGTTTAAAAATAAGAAAAAAGTACCAGTAAAATGTCACCTTGGTCACAACCCATATCTAACTTTGTGTTAGTCAAATTCTTCCACATATTTTAAGGATCAAATCAAATCCAATATTTTCTTATCATATTCCAAAAAAATCAAAATTTAATTCCAAATTCTTCATATTATTATCAAAATCATTAAAATGGGAATCAATCTCGCTTTCCAGTGTACCGAGAGTAGTTTTTGAAGTATGTTTCTACTCGATCTTGACCACTTGACTAATGAAACTCATTGTGAGTTTGTCATAATTTTTCTACTTGAGGTTATGACTAAAAAATTTACAAAATTAATCAAAATTCCATCTTTTCTCCTTGATAATAAGCGTAGGAACCCTTAAAAGTATAAATAATGAGAGTCAAGGCAATATAAGAGGATGAATTAGACACATTCAACAAGACCTTATCAATTACAAGGTGAATAAAATTTGTATCTTCAAGAGCATGATTCATTCTTATTGTCCTAACTTTCTTGCTCTTATTTTCCTTATGTTCTTGTTCTTGTTTTTTTGTCTCTTTACATTCCTTTTTAAATTCTACTATATTTTATAACATCTTCATTTTCTAAAACACATGAATGTTTTGAGTGAACAAATCATAGGAGAGAAATTTTAAGGTTAAGATATTTACTTTAAATATTGTCAGTTGGACTAGAGATAATTGGCATATTAATGATTTTACACTATGAATTTGCAATTGATCTTTTTTGTTTTTAGTTTCCCTAGTTACTAAATATACATTAACAACTATGATCCCAACTAAAATTTTTCAACAACTGTTTCTTTACAAATTTGTTTGATATTTCTTTATAAATTTGTTTGATAATGAAAAATGATTTGCAATTGTAAGTTGTTATATGCTTTCCTAAGACCCTATGGATTTATAATGCATGGCTTAATTTTATGCACATGTATATTTAAATGCTCAATGTAGTCACTCAAATTAACATTTAATGCTAAACAAATGCATTAATGACCAATCATTATACACACATAACCTATGGCAAATTCCACGGTTCCAAACTGCTATTCCTCTAACTTTTATGCAGATGATCCTCTATTTTAAGGTAACTCTAATGCTAAACGCTCTAATTCCTCATTCCAAATAGCCTAGTTTCACTACTTGACTGATTCACATTTTTAATTTGGTTGTCTCTACTACTCATATGAAACCATTTCTTTAGGACAATCCCTCAGGTCGGTAGTGTCTGAATTCATCAATTTTATCCTCTCGCCAATTAACGACTAATTTCCCAAATTCAAATTCATCACAACGGGTCATTTCTAAAGTTTTGAAATGCTACACCCTTAACCTATAACGTGTCTATGGATATGTGTGATCGAATTTAGCTTACATACCTTTCATATTATACAGTCACATTTCTCTATGTTCTTAGTAAGGTCGGCCTATGAAATAACCATGGCTAAGTAGAGTATACATAGGAGGTAGTGATTAGTCTTTGATACTCATATTGTGAATTTTGTTCTTACTGCATTGTTGTAGATGTTGCCCCCTCAAAGTGGCTTAGTTATATTTATTGAGTACTCTACTCTTTCATCAATTATTGTTGTGGATCTGTTATTCTGTTCATATTTATGCGATATATTATTTCATTGGTGTGAATTATTTAAGTAATTTCATTACACATAAGTCCAATTTGAAGAAATCCCCAAAATACCACTATATAAGCACATTTTCTTTCCATTTGTGCGGGAGTCTTCTACTATTGTAAATTACCGAATTATATAACTGCATATTTAGAGGAAAATACCTATTCTTCCCAAATTTGAGTCCATATAATCCAAGAAGTCATAAACTAAGTATGAATACATCTACAAGGTCAGAAGTCATTATTGTAAGCACTTAACCACACCAAGATTGCTCTAGCATATATAATTTCACCATTACTATACACACACAACTGTAACATTGGAGAACTACATAGAGTCTAATTCCTCTTTAGAGTATTGGTATGTAAATAGTGCTCAACATATGGGGTGTTGAGGTCAAACACAATTTCATCTCATTACCCTATTCCCCCATTTTAATACATTTATTTATATCTTGTCATTGAGCTAGGGTTAGCGTGGAGGAGAAGGCACATCGGTTCCTACAACAAATTGAAGACACCTAAAAACATACACGAGACCCATAGGCAAAAACACATCAATAATAATTCACACAGAAGGCAAAAACCTTACAAGATGAAGCCACACTCTATAGACAGTAGCGCATGCTAACAATGTCTAGATAACATAGCCTTATCCCAGGGTAACATGGAGCCTTGTCCCTGATTCATATCCATATGACTCAGTATCACAATTAGTTTCATAGTCATGGTTGCAGTCCGACAAATGCGAATTCTAGCTAAGTCTTTTATCTTAAGTATTTTCCCCTTTAAACATATTTTCAAAAATAGTAAGTTGTAATTAGTTATGCTTAATTCATTGTATATCTTATGCATTAAGATTTACTTAGAAATTTTGTCTTAATTAGATTAATATCGATTTTATTAATTTTGTTAAAACAAATTGGTGAACCCATTTGTTATCAAACATAGCATAACCTTAACTAGTTATGTTGCTAGGGTTTATATTTTTTCTTGTGATTACTTTCCTTGCTTTGTTAAGGTCTCGTATATTTAAAATACATAATTAAATTAATATCCCCAATCAATATTATTCAATGGATTCTTCTAGTTTTATTTTTATTACTCATTCACATTAGGACTCCTTCACAGATTATCATAATGCAGGAAGTGGTATATCTAATTGGATCATGATAAATTAGGTACAATATCTTCAAAACCATGTCCCAAATTAGTGTATACATCTAAATATGCTCGTCTTAATTATTTCATTAATCTCGCTATTAATTTCATAACCATGGTCCTAATTAAATAAATAAATCCCATTCCATATTATATATTTCCTACATCATGTTAAGCTTCCTACACACCCCATGCTATATTAATCATTTGATTATCTCATTAACATCCAGTAAACAACTAATCCCATCTCCTTTAATAACCACTTGCCCCACTTGCTAGTTTAAAATAAAAAATATTCTACTTACCCCCCTAGCCAACCTATCCATAGCTTCTCCTACACACCTAAATCCTCAAACCTCCCTAAAACCCCAAAACTAATCCCTATTAACCCCTAATCAAATCTATAAGCCTCTAAAATGTAGAGCCTTCTCTAATTCTCTAGAATTATCTAAAACTAGAGGGTTCTTATGAATTTAAAATTTATTTTTAATCCTCTACACCACCCTATAAATAACCAAGTGTGGAGCATGGTTGAACTAGAAATTGAATTAAAATACACTCAATCTCTCTTATAGCCTTCATACTCTCATTGTATCCATATCATCTTTGCATCTAAGAAGCCATTGATCCCTCTTGCATCCATTCTAAATCTTGAAGCCACCATTGTCAAGCAAATCCAATAAACCTAGGAGAATCGGTTTGGAGATCTTGGAAGGAAGACAAAAAGAAGCAAGGTGATGGTAAAAGCCTTATTATAAGTTTTGATTGCTTTTATATTCTCTCCCATTAAGTTTTTTGTAGATTTTGGGTTAAGTTATTATATATAGTATATTGAATCCATATATCAAATTTTACAATCATACATTGATGACCACAATGGGAGCCCTTCTTTAAACTAACCCTTGTGTGTGTAAGAGTGTGAAATTTAGCTTGCAGGACATATTAAAAAGAGATTGGGCTCAAAAATATTATAATTTTCACGTTCTAGGAGAATTTCAATTTCGCAATGTAAATAACAGTTTTGCATCAACAATTTTATAGGCCACAGTTGTGATTTTGACTAACCACATGGACTTGACCGTTAGCCATTAACTTTCTTGATGGTTTGGTAACCTTTTTCAAAATTGCCTCTCTATAGTCACGATTTTGGATATCATCTACAGTTTTTCCTAATATGGTCGTGATTTTGACTTAGGTTTTATATTAAGGTTAACATTAGGATTTTTGATCTCTTTCTGGTTTTTATATTCCTAAGCTAACCTTGTTGTCTTCTAGGGATAAGACAATATTTTTATCATTTTAAAAATAACTAGGTTTATTAGACTAATCAAAATCGCTTATCCTCATCTGCAATATTGATTCTTATAAGTGGTTTTGCTTTTATAAATTGTAATTTTGATTTAGACATAAGTTTACTAACTAAGAATCATGATTTGGATCCCTGATAAATTTGTTGCTTTTGTCTAGTTGTGATCTAGTTAGAGGGAAGGAGAAACTCTACTCAGACAAAGTCATTACCCCAAAGATAACCTTTTGGGTATATTATGAAATTTCACTTATATAGAGTAGCAATTTTGAATTCAAACTACAATTTTGACATTTAAAAAAGTGGTTTTGAACAATAGTAGACAATAAGTGTTATTAGTCTGGTTTTTGATCATTAGTTGTAGATTTATGTAAATGATTAGGTGTTATTCAACATCATAAGCAATATTAATAGTTTTTGATTATTTTGTAAATATACTGTAAATTTTAATAGACATAAAACTGCTTCTTGGTAGAAGTAATTTTGTTATTTATAAGCGATTTTGAAGATACATAAGCGATTTTGACTATAATTCACAAATATGTGTTTTTCATTCTTTATAGTCTAGCAGTAATTTAGTAATCAATCCTGTAAGTAGTTTAAATTTTTAGTTATCATCAATCTTAGGTAATTTTAGCACTTCTTATAATTTGTATAGATACTTTAATTTATCTATAAGCAAAACCGCTTCTCGAAAGTATCAATATTGATTTCCAAAAGCGATTTTAAAATTTGATCTATGGTTTTGAATCAAATAATTTTGATAATACCTTTTTACTGATAGCATATGATATAAACTTGTTTCAAATAATATCTCATGTAAAACATTTATTTTGCATTTTGTTATAAAGTTTTATTATTTTTGCTTACCAATTGCAAAATCACTTCTTGAGTTATGCAGTTTTGATTAGCATTCATGATTTTGACTAACCATAAGTGATTTTGACTATTAACTGCATAATTATTACTAGATAATTATTGACAAAATCATAGATTTATCAATTATGGTTTTGGCTTGTTAGTCACGGTTTTGACTCTCTAGAATCAATTTTAAAAATCTAACCTTGTGCACTGTGTAGAAGCAGTTTTACAAGAAGAAAATGTGAATTTGAATTTATTAGAATACTACTAATAGTTTTTATACAGGACATGTAATCAAAAGGCCCTAAATCAGATTTATAACTTGTTTACTTGCAGGATCAGGACTTGGTTTAAAATTTAGGCTTTATATTTATTATATATTTCTATGTTTTCTTGTGATTTTGTTTCACATAATTAAATAATCAATAAAATAATTTTTTTTTCTACTTGTTTGTTACACCAAAATTTGCTTTTATTGGGTGAAACATGATGTGGAATTCATCTCCACACATTTTCCTAGTCTTTATATGCAAATTTCATCACCACGTATTCAAACACACTCCATGTTCTGACATAGTATAAAAATTAGGGATAACTATCGTTAGGCCAAGCAGTTGACCCCATACAAGTATTATGTGAAAAAAAAGAGTTTAATCTTTGACCCAAGCATTAAAAAACACTCTACAAAGATTTGGGCCCCACATGTGATCTAGAAATTTGACTCAAGAGAGGATGGTTAGTATGGTGTTAGTTCTAAAATAAAAACAAAATGAAATAAACACACTAAAGCATAACATCTCTAGGTCTAGACACTAGAGAGATCTTAGTTAACAAAAAAAATAAGCACATCTAAAAAGCAAGGAATAAAAACACAAAAATTCCTTTCACTTTCCTTAGATGCTCCAAATGCCTTTGTAATGGTGGATTTCTCGACTTGTTCTTCAAGAGGTCTTTTTCAATGGAGTGTGGCTACCTTCATCTCCTCTTGGCACCTTTGACTTGTGGCTTGGCTTGGCTTGGAATCAAGTCGGCATTATAACACTAATTTTTTGAAGATTTTGGCACCCATCCCGCATTATAACTTTGCACTAATTAATTTTAGAAATGATGTTGTGAGGCCTCCTATTTATAGATTTTTGAATTCGATCAGAGTCAACCTCAACCGTCCATCTCAAGATTGAGATGTGTAGTTGAGGATTAATTCAATTTTGAAATTAAAATTTGAAATTATCCTCATCATGGCATTGGAAGAAGGGGCAATTAAGAGGTATGGATGGCATCATGGAAGACATTGATGAGGCATGGAGGGCATGAATCCAGATATTTGTGGCATTTATGGTTTAGAGATGTCTTCCCAAAAAATGAAGTCATTTGATGATGCATATATTCTATATTTATTTCCAAAAAAAATTATTCAACAAGTTTCCATGAAATTTTTGATTAGGTCTTGATTTGGATTAATTAGCTCTTATGCATGATTAAGCATATTATGCACAAATTACCCAAATTGGTCAAAATGCCTTGTTATTAGTCCTAAATTTGACTAGATTAGAATTTGAAGTCACTGTCAGATGTATTAGATGCATATTCCCATTTAGAATGTTTACAACAATAAATAACAAAGGCACAAGTCTTGTGTAAAATATTTGATAGGAAATAACAGTCCAGGGCAGGTAAGTGCAAATTTAGTATTTTGACTCAAAATGAACTGATCAAAGTTAGTTGACCCATAAATTGCATTACCCCATTTAGGGATATCCTAGCCAAAATTGGCACTTGAATATATCAGTTTCACATCATTTTGCGTGTTTTAGTGTTTTTAAGCCAAATTGTGTATTTTAGATGGAAACTAGCCAAAACCCTGATTGAAGGTTATCAGTGGCCAATTTTAGGTGTCTACAGTTTTCATCTATTTGAGAAAGCATTGAAAGCTATAATTACAATAACATCTTCTCAAAAAATGAAAAGGTTATGTATGCCTACACCTGCAATGATGATAAACTAACTATATGATGCCCCCTCGAGGGAATGGTTGGCACAAGTGGATCAGAAAATGGTCCCTCGAAAAGAAAGAAGCAAAATGAGGGGACCAAAGAAAGGAAAGATGATGGGGTGAAAACACAATGATAGTGAAAAATAGTCAAAGTCATTGAGAATGCAAGTGGGACGGTGTATAATAGTTTGCATAAAGGTGATTATAAGCATTATATCCCGATAATGATAACATGGTATGATAACACAATAATTTTCTCAAAGACAGTTATAATCATTGAGAAGATGGATCTGTCCTAGTTAGAATAGACAAACAAGATAATAACATGCCCCTGTATAGGCAAAAAAAGGAAAGTGGTGACAATACAATGATTTACCCAAAGATGGTTACAATCATTGAGAAATGCAAGTGAGATGGTGTGCAATGATTTGACCAAAGGTGGTTATAATCATTGGACCTTGATTATGAAAAACATGATAAAATTGGTTAAAGATGATGATAACTTAACACAAAGGGTAATGATGAATTGAAACAATCTACTAGTAGGGAAATGCTCGTTTGAACTAATACAAATTGAAATTATTTCATAGTTAATTACTCTATTTGGGATATGATTGGGATGAAACCGAGATGTCAATACTAAAGAGATGCCACCATTGTTGAATAGAATTTTTGAAGCTGAGGTTTATTATAGCACATGTCAGTAGGCATCATGTTATAACATCATGAGGACTTGGCTGAAATATGCATGAGGACTGATTCCCATAATCCATTACTCAAAAGAAAATAATGCACCAATGATAGAAACCATGATGACAATGTAAACATATGAATATGGATGGATTCAAGTGTAAGTGTGGGAAAAGAATCACTCATTGAACACACATAATTCAAATCAAGGAAACAGTGCTGAAAGTAAACAAACTAGTAGATAAACAAACAAAATAAGCATAAACAAACAAACAAATAAAGCAATAAAAAACTTATGAACATTGCCCCTAGAAAATAGGTGACAACTTAACAAACGAATAAAATGGGGGAATAGAAGAAAAGGAAGGGGGTGACTGAGCTATCTCTATATGCACTAGACAAGTGGACGCTGCCTACATAGTTCCATAGATGTAATATTTAATAAAAAATCTTCAGACCAAATGTAGTTCTCCTAGGAAATGGGAAGAATGTGATAGTTGATGAAAATAAAAAGATTGGATGTGATATAAGAATAGAAATTATCTTGAAAAATAAAAAGTGCATGAGAGAAAAGGCCAAAAAGGATGGGGAAACTAAATGACAAGTGATTTTATTTTAACTTAGTAAGATTTCCCAGAATCCTTAAGGCAAATAAGTGGTCAATGTTTTTGTTCTTTTCTAATGATTTTTGGAAATATTTTTTTGAAATTGTTTGGAGTATCTTAACTCAATCGAGAATGATGAGACACTAACTGGTTCAAGCTCGTAAAATGATGAGAGAATTCATACTTAGGTTACTCATAAAATGATGAGAGCATGGCTTAGATTGCTCGCAAAATGGTGAGAACATTGAGAAAAGGGCAACTGAACTAAAATCAATAATTATTGAGAACTTCCTACATAGCCCCAGAGTAGAACCTCAACTCACTGTAGTTTTGCCCTTACATCAGAGAAATTTGACTAGTGAAGTAGCCAATTCAAACAAAATGGGCATATTTGGTAAAAAGACAC
The DNA here is from genome assembly GCA_037957365.1 of Torreya grandis. Taxonomy (NCBI): domain Eukaryota; kingdom Viridiplantae; phylum Streptophyta; class Pinopsida; order Cupressales; family Taxaceae; genus Torreya; species Torreya grandis. The sequence goes on from JARHVA010000441.1 coordinate 711,830, forward strand.
AGTATGGCATAGGAAGTGGAAAGTTGGTACGTCAAGGCTTAGTATTGCCCCTAGTTTGCCCATAGGTGATTATAACTAGGACACAATGACGTAGATCAATGGTACTAATTTATCTAAAGGTGGTTATAATTAGTAGCAAGACTGGTGGTAAGAAAGGATAACAAACTAAGGATGCAACTACCAAAACTTCTATCACACTATACCAAGATACGCTCCTTGTCTGAAATACTTAAACCAAATGATGAACAGATCGGATACCTTGATGATGAAACTACATAATGAATGACAAAAACCAAGGTCAAATAGGCTAGGTTTTAGAACACGTTGGGTCGATAGGTTGGAAATGGAAAGTGGATATGGCAAAGAGAATGGATAAGGGCGGTATGTGTACAAAGAAGAATAGTGATAAAAATGGTATAACTGAAATGGTCCTTACAGACAATACACCTTAGCATTCAAGCATAATACTGCTTGAGATGAATAATATTCATTGACTCTAGAAGTTCATCCCCATCTGATGTGGCAAGCCTATATGCCCCTGATCCATAATCTGCAGTGATGATGAAAGGCCCTATCTAGTTTGGTTTGAATTTCCATTTATGTTTCTTCTTGACCATGGTATTCTTTTGGTTTTATTTAAGAATAATATCACTAAGTTCAAATGTTCTATACTTCACACATTGATTATAGTGGCCTTTGAGTTAATTCTGATATGCTTGAAGATTATTGAGCACGATTGTGCATTTTTCATCAAGTAGATCCAACTCTTTTAGGCAAGCTACTCGATAGTCATGATCATCTAGGATATGTTTGAAAGAGATACGTAGTGAAGTCAATTCAACCTCAATGAGAAGGATAGCTTCAATACCATAAACAAGTGAGTATGGGGTGGCTCCTGTGGGGTAACAATGATTGGTACGGTATACCCAAAGGGTAGGAAATATCTGGAGGTGCCAGTCACGACTGGCATCATTGATAATCTTTTTGAGAATATTTACAATAGTTTTGTTGGATGCCTTAGCTTGGCCATTACTTTGAGGGTAATATGCTATAGAAAAGTGCTGTGTAATGTTTTATTCAATACATAATTGGTCTACATATTTATTCTTTAATGATCTTCCATTATCGGATATAATGTCAGAGGGGATACCATAGTGACAAATGAGGTCGTTGAAGATAAATTTGGAAATTTGCTTTCCAGTCATGTGAGGCATATAGCTTCAACCTATTTAGTGAAATAATCAGTGGTGGTAAGGATATGTTTATAGCCATTAGATGAAGTGGGGTTAATCTTCTCAATGAGGTCAAGTCTCCATGTAGAAAATAGCCATGGTGTCAACATCAATTTTAGAGTTTTTGCTAGGGCATGAATCAAATTAGCATGCCGTTGACATTTGTCACATTTATTTACATATGCAGTGGAATCTACGTCCATTGTGGGCCAATAATAACCAGTATACAAGAGCTTTTTGGATAGGACTACCCTGCTAGAATGGGCTCCACATACTCCTTTGTGAACTTCTCTTAACGCTAATGTAGACTCTGCCAAAGTTAAACAATGAAGCAGAGTTCCATCAAAACTATGATGGTAAAGAGTGGATTCAAGTAAAGTATAACGAGTGGAATGATGAATGAAGGCTTTGGTTTGTTTTTGAGATAGGTTAGGTGGCATAACTTGGTCATGAAGGTAGTTGTAAAGGTCTGAGTACCAGATAAAATTAGGACCAACAATATCAAAAATCATGGCAATGATTAAATGTTCATGTGCTGGTGCTGACAAATTATCGATGAGGAACTGATACTCTTTAGCTTTATCTATTTGTTGAATCAAAGATCAAATAGTATCCATGGCATCTGTAGTTCTGTTACTAGCCCTTGGTATATGCTCAAATTGCATGTTGAGAATTTGCTTTTTAAGAGTGTCAACCATGGCTTTATATAGAACTAGCTTGTCATCTTTGATCTGAAATGATTTGTGACCTGATTGATGATTAACTGAGAATCACTATAAACTTGAAGATGAGATATATTCTAATACACTGCTTGTTGAAGTCCTGCAATAAGTGATTCATACTCAACCATGCTGTTTGTATAAGGAAAGCTGATTTTGAATGATTTAGGGATTATATTCCCTTGTGGTATAATAAACAATATGTTTGCCCCCGATCCATGCGCAGTGAATGATCCATAAAAATATAGCTTCCAAGGCTACTCTTCATGGGGTGTATCAATAACGGTCATGATGGAATCATCAGGAAATGGAAACTTGAGTGGTTGTGTGTCCATGAGAGGTGCTTCAACAAGTTGATCTGCAAAAAATTGTCCTTTGATTACTTTTTTATTGACGTACTCTATGTCAAACTCACTAAGAAACATGATCTATTTAGCCATTCTACCTTCCAAATATATTTTATATAGTAGATACTTGAGCGGATCTACTTTTGAAATGACCATGGTTTTATTATTCGACATGTAATGACACAGATTTTGAGCTGTGAAAACCATGGCTAGCCAAGCTTTTTCAACAGGTGCATAGTTATGTTTGTATGTAACCAAGGTAAGACTTAGGTAGTAAACAACATGATCCTTTACATTGTCATCATGTTGAGCCAAGATTACCCCTAGAGCATAATCGGTAGTTGATAGGTATAACAAGAATAGCTTTCCTGGCATAAGATGTAATAAAATAGGCAAATTAACAAGATAGTACTTGAGTTGTTAAAAAGCTATTTGGTAGTGATCATCCTAGTAAAATGCAACTCTTTTCTTCAAAAGATGTGTAAATGGATGGCACTTATCTGCTAACTAAGAGATGAAGCATCGAATGGACTAGATCTTACCCTATAAACTATGAAGTTGCTTCAAATTGGTTGGTGGTGGCATCTCGATTATAGCATGGACTTTAGCTGGATTGACTTCAATACCTCTATGAAACATGATGAAGCCAAATAATTTTCTTGAAGTTAAAACAAACACATATTTCATTAGATTTAGTCTAACTTTTTACCCTTGTAGTCTTTCAAATATCTTATGCAACACTGCTGTATGGTCAGCTCTGGTTTTGGATTTTCCTAATATGTCATCGATATAGTATTCAACAATATCATGCATCATATCATGGAATATGACAGTCATGGATATTTGATATGTATCTACCACATTCTTAAGGCCAAATGACATCACCTAATAATAAAATGTTCCCCATGGAGTGGTGAATGCTGATCTTCTAATGCTATTTTGATCTGATTGTATCTTGAAAAGCCATCCATGAGTGAAAGCATTTTGTAACCTATCATGGAGTCAAAAATCATGTTGATATTAGGTAAGGTAAAATCATATTTAAGACAAGCTTTGTTGATGTCCCAAAAATTAGTACAAATTTTGATTCCTTCAAGCTTTTTGCTAACATATACAACATTAGAGATCCATTCAGAGTACTCAATGGATCAGATACATCCTATTTCTAAGATTTTTTCCAACTCTTTCTTTACTAATATAAAAATGCAAGGATGCATCTTAGGAAGATTTTGTTTTACCAATTTGGCATCAGGATTAACCATAAGGTGGTACAGAACCAAGGTGGGGTCTAATCCTGGCATGTCAGAATAGGCCCATGAAAATATATCCACAAACTCTTTCAATAGAGCTATAAAGATGTCACGTTCTTCCTCAGTGAGAGACATTCCTAATTTTATCTATTTTAGGTTTGATGGAGTCATGATATTTACCTCCATTATATATTTGAATAGAAGGGTCAAACTATCTTCTAGGATAGTAGGAAATGACTTTAACTGTTGGACTATGTCAAGGTCCTCTGTTAGGACTTGCTCTTCAACCTCTCCTAGGCATGATGAATCTAAGTCTCCTAATGGGAGATTTCACCATGTAACAAAAATAGTCAAAAATTCTTGAAGAATTTGATCAAATACTTATTGTTGTTCAAAATTGAACTCAGATCCGTAGGCAAGTTCATCGTTGGTGGTCTCCTGGTCTAAATTTGAAGAAGAATAAACACACCTGTCTAATGGCACCTAAAACAGGTTTTCACCACTAGACTGCTCTTTATCTTTACTTTTTTCCTGGTTAGAAAGCACCTCAAAGAGGTTTTCACTTTGGCACCTCAATGTTTTACTTATTTATTTTTGGCTAAGGGTGTTCACTCGCTCTCCAAAATAGGCTATAGGATCCAATGTGATTGAGAATATTGATTTGTGATCTCCCAATGAAACATTATCTTTAAGGCCTAAAAAATCATAGAATGCCTCATCATTCTGAAACTCATCAATTGACATACTGGATTCTTGTTGGTCCCAATCGATTATTTGGGGATAATATAATGGCAATAGATTGTGATGAACAACTTGGGTAAGGGTACAAATGACATTGTTATCAAAGAGGTTGGTTTTAGCTAGGTTATCAAAGGTAAGGCTATGATCAGACTCTGCTTCACTGTTAGTATCATCATCACTAGTCATTGGTGATGGAGTTTGAATAAAATATGTGAGGTCACCCCCAGGCAGTTTAAATCCAAGTCCATAAGGTCTTTCATACTTAGTCATGGAAATCAGCTTGATGGTTCTTTGCTGATTCAATCCGAGGCCTCTTCCTTCATAATTGTGACTCTCCATGATTTGATTGGGAATATGGTACTTTGCATTTTTATAATAATCACCTTGGTCATCATTGTATAACCATGATTCATTCCCTTCAAGAGGGTTAGGTCCTAGGTCAGATGCTGGTACAAATGTGATAGGTCCCTTATCTTTGTTCTTTTGTTGCCATTGCATATGTGGAATGGCTTTAGGTCACCCAAAAGTTTTTAGATTTTGAGGAAGATTGGTGATATGAAATGTGTCATGGGTCACATATTCTTCTAGTCCATTATCTAAAATGGTGAAATGATTGGAAGCTTAGGAGGCAGCATGTGGGAAAGGGAATCCAAGGTATTAGGATCTATGTAATTATCTGATGAAAGATCAATAAGTATAGATTTTCATTTATCTTGCTTGGAACTGGGATGCATACCGTACTAATAATTATAGCTTTGAAATTTGGCCTCAAGATGCCTGCAGTGTTCATACAGGTGTAAATCTCTTAGAATATTCACTTCCATCCCTGAGTGGGAAAACTTGATACATTGGTGCAGTGTTGATGGGACTGCATGAATCTCATGTAACCAAGGCCTGCCTAGAAGCATGTTGTATGATAACTCAAGATCCAACACATGGAAAAGTGTATCATGGGTCAAAGGCCCAATGATAATTGGTAAAATAAAGGTGCCCTATGATTCTCTTTCCTGATTATCATAAGATTTGATAGTTATTGTTTCTGGTTGGAGATATGTCATCGTGTACACAAGGAGCTTGATGAGCTTAAGGGACACCATGTTGAGGCTAGATCCATTGTCGATAAGGACACATTTTAATTTATGCCATTTGATACAAACTTGTATGTATAATGGGTTATTATGGAGCGGGCCAAGGGAAGACATATCACTTTAGTTGAATGTGACTTGTTGGGCTGGAGCTAGGTGTCTAACCAAAGCTTGAAAGTTATCAAGGGATATGCCATTAGAAATAATGAATTGGGTCAAAAACTTGTTCAATATGTTCTTATGGACTATTGATGTCTACAATAAATCTAAAATTGAAATCTGTGCTGGTATCTTCTACAATTGGTCCACAATATCAAACTTCTTGTTTTGGTCAGGAGTGAATGGTTTATTTTGAGGTTGAATGGTTGGTTGGATTATAGGCAAAGTGGCAGATGGTTGTGGGCCTCAGATATTAATATTTGACCTCCAAGTTATGATTGCACAATCAGGATTAAATACTAGACTATTATTGCTAACTGATGTTGAGAATGGTGTGGGATTAGATAAGACAAGTCTCAGTTACCAGTGCACTTGCATGTGGTCATGTGGCAAGAATGAGTTGTCACTATAAGATCCAAAAGTGGAAGTCCTAGTTTGTTGGTTTGCCTGTATGTACTCCTAGGTCAAAGAAGGATTATCCATGTGATTTGGTTGAATATTTTTATTTAGCAATGGTCTACACTGATTAGTACTTGGTCTAAGATTAATGGAGATGGTATTAACATTACCCCCTACAATATGACCTACAACCTTGTTGTAGTCATGTGCAACTGCATGGTAGGTTTGTTGGTTGTTACCATTATGACCTTGGTTTTTTCCATTGTTTTATCATTTTGGATTGGTTTAGCCTTTTATTTTGATACTATTGATTTTGCTACTGCATTGGTCATTGTTGTTATTGATTATTCTATTTCTATTGATTGTTATGTCAGGGAAAGGGTTTTTGATTGATCCCAAGAGTTTAATTGGAAGTAGAAGCACCATTATCCAATTTTATCTCCCCATTCTCTAACATATTCTCAATTAAATGCTTGATTTGGACACATCTTCATAGATTATGCCTGTTGACTCGATGATAGTCACAAAATTGATTTTCATGGTACCAATCAGGGTAAGGAATGCCTTGTAGATAATGATTTGGTATAGGCCAACTAATCAGATTAGCGGAAACAAGTTTACATAATATAGATTCAATAGGTTGCCCTAGGTCACTAAAGATACGATGTGCAGGCACAATTCTCCTAGGAGGAGGGGTTTGTAATGGTAAAGGCTGCTATATTTTTTATGTAGGTTTTGGTTGTTGTGCTTGTGACATCGGTTGGAGAGGTTGTTGTGTAGGATTAAGTTGAAAAGGTGGTGAAGATGAGGTTTGCATAGTTTGCACATGATGGGATTCAGTTACTCTATTTCTCAAAACATTCTTATTTCAGTTGAATTGCTTTGATCTTTCTTGATTATTGGCCTATGTCAGTTGTGATGTTTATGCTTGATTAGGATTTTGTTATTGGCTATTTCCCTGATTGGTAGAATTAAGTTTTATGACTCCTTTATTGATGAGTGCTCGCTTGATCAATAAACCTTTGTCAATGATCTCTTTCAACGTATGTGCATATTGTAGTTCTAGATGATAAGCTATCTCACTATGCAAATTTGTAGTAAACAAAGTAGCTAATTATTTATCTGGTAAACTATGGGTGAAACGTGCAAGGGCCCTCTATCACTAAAAATAACTCGCAAAAGTCTCCCCAGATTTTTGCTTTGCTTGTGTCAGGTCTACTAATGAAATCTCATGTTTAAGATTATAGGAAAAGTGTTGCACAAATTTAGCAGAAAGATCATCAAAGTCTGTTACTAAAATCTTGGGTAACTTTTAAAACCACTCCAAGGCTTGTCCGACTAGGATCCTTGGAAATAATAGCAAAAGGTATGTCGCTATATGCCACTGGTTGACATGTGACAAAGAATTCGGTCAAATGGGCTTTAGGGTCACCTTTCCCTTTATAATAAAATTTGGGTGGTTTGTATCCTGGAAGAAATGGTATCTAAAAATACTCCATGTTGAATGGATAAGAACACACGTCATCTAATTTGAACTTCTTAGTCTGCTTCCCTGCCTGAATGGTAGTAATTGCATCCTTCATCTATTGCAATTCTTGGGATAGGAAACTGGAAAAGATATTCGTTTGAGGGAGAATATTGGTTTGGATAAATGGCTGGGAGGTCACAAGTGGGACACTTTGACCAGGGTATGATGGAGACACCTATTGGGGTAGATTGGCTTGGTTGGGGAATGGACCAGGAATACACATATGTAGATTAGGATGTACTTGAAATTGCACATTTGGCTATGTGATATTCTGGTTTGGCTTGGTGATAAAGGTTTGAATTGGAGGATTTTGTGTTTGAGATGAAGGGATATAAATATACTATGCCTATTATGGTTGAAAAGGGACATGCTATCGACTAATCAAACCTTGCTGTTGAGTAGGAACTTGTGGACTAAGACCCTGTCTCTGAATTTATGGCACATTTTGAACCAATAGTTATCTAGTATGTACTTGAGAAACATGGGGACCTCTTTGTTGCACAAATCCTTATGAAGAAGTGAAAGTATGTTGTAGATTTGACATCTGTCACTAACCAATATTTGCATGCTGTTGATTAGTCATTACATGGTTTTGAATTGACATATTATTCTGTGGCTAAAGAGGTGTTTGTTGTTACTTGGTGAGGTGGAATATTTGTTTCCCTTAATTGAGGTGGCAATGTATTCATCTTTTGTTATGTGGATACATTAGACTGTGTCTGCTATTATAGAATACCACTCGCTACTTGTTGAGGGGAGTAGGATTCATCACATTCTATCATTGAGGTGTAACATTAGCCATTGTTGGTGTATCAAATCCTATAGGTTGTATACTTGAGGAAGTGGTTGGTTGAGGCTAGGGTAGAGAAACTCCTATTCCTTGGTATGATGATCTGCTCATAGGATTATCTATAGGCACACGTTGTTGGCTAGTTATTTGTGTGTTAGTACCACTTTGATCAATATTGGACACTATTTGCACATTGTCTACTATATTTGGCTCACTATTTTGTGTAGAAGCTGAAGACACTTCTTCAATAACTAACATATGTATCAATTTATCTATCGAAGCAGTTTGTACAAATAGGTCAGAACTTAAATTTTCTTGTCCAGTTAATTCCATCAACACCCCTGTTGAAGGAACTAGGTCAATGAGAGGCTTGCTTACCATGTTCATCTGATTGAAATCATGTGCTAAATTTAGGTAGGTTTGGTATGCTATTTGCATTTGGTTAAAGTGATCTATGATGTTTTTGCTTGGATTGGATATATTAGGGTCTTGGTACATTGTTTGGACTAGAGCCATATGATTGCTAGAAGAAGCCTATTGATCGTAAATGATATTATGGGGCACTCTTAATAGACTTGGTAGATTTTCATGGGGGAACTTTGCTAGAAACTTAGCCCCTACCTCTATGGCCCTAACTAAAATCTCATCTTTTCTCTCTAACAAATGTCATTCAAATAAAAATGGATCATACATAGAATTTGAATTGGTAGAGTACGACTGTTGAAGAATTGGCTCATCCACCATAGGTATTGTAGCTAAGTATTACACAGTTTGTTTTTGGTCTTGTTCTATGTAAGGTGGTGTGTTAACCAAATAGTTAGGTAATGGATCTTGGCTTTATGCCCCTAATTGAGTATTATAAGAGGGATGAGAATTCATCTCATAAGTAATGTTATCCGCATAGGGGTCTTGCACCATTTCTTCTTGCGTAATTACATTACAAATCCTTGGATTATACATGAGTCCACTACGAGTGTAGGAATACATGTTAGGATCCATATCCAATGCTTGGAAATAAAAGGTCAAAGATTTCTACAAACTCTAAAAAGGACAAAATATAAAACAAATGATGCTTTCAACTTGGTCTATGTTTGTCAAAAGGTTTATGCAAAGATTCATGAGAAAACAAGCTAGCATAAAGTATCTAATGTTTCACTGTTCACACAAAGGTAAGCAAGTAAATGGACTAAAAAATTGAAATGCCAAACTCTAAGGTCAAAATGTTTCAAATCAGTCTAATCTAAGAAATTAAAAGTTGCTAGATCTTTTGGTCAAATGTGACATCAAAAGCTAGGCTCAAACAAGGCATGTGCTAGGATTTTTGGCTAAACCACATCAAAAGCTAGACTTTGAAAATAGATGAAAGTTTTAATATAACAGATTTGAAACACTTCTAAAAAACACTAGGGCATTCGATTCTTGGACATGAACTTGATCAACTAGGTATAAGGTATGAAACAAAAGGAACTTTAGCAATAACTTATTTTCTCATAAATAATGGTATAAAACTTGGTTCTTTTTGACAAACAATCTAGACAAAGGTGAACAGTATAACTGTGCTTTACACAAAGGATCAAAAGTACACTTGGATCGATCTGAATATGTAGGAACAAATTTGGAATTCTATGTAAGAGGGTCCATGAAACAAAGTTTGAAATGATTTGGGCAATGTAATGATGATGTACTACTCAAAAGGTGTGATATAAAAAGTTTGTTTCAAAGACTCTCTAAGGCAAAGACATTTTTACACAGTTTTGATGACATAACACTACTTTTCTTAACTCAAAATGTTGTGGTACATAGACTTAAAGTGCAAGTGTTTAGCACAAAATGGCTTAAGTTTATCGAGTGATGATAATGATTATGAGTCTAAAATTTCCTTCAACTTAAATTGGAAATTAAACCTAAGTTCCCTCAAGTTTAGTGCAAATGGTGAACCCACTTAACACATCAACCCTATGAACTTGTAAAGGTGTAATTTTGAATTTAAATTATAAGTGCAGGACTTAAACAACTTTGGTAAAGGTCTAGACTCAATTGGGCAGCATAACTGTGCCAAAGTGGATGATATGACTCTCAAGATTTTGATGAAATTTGAACAAGGCAAATGGATGATCTCACGTGGATAACATAATGCCTCTTTGTTCAAAAGAAAATTTGGACTATGTGTTGGGTTTGGATTATTTGTTTACACCAAGTTTTGACTCCAAACAAGACTTTAAACTAGGACAAGATCAAGTAATTAATCTCCCTGAGATCCTAAACTGTCAAGGTTGGTTGGTACTATTGGAATCCATCAATATATGTCATTTGAGAAGATTTTAAGTGTTCATCCAAAAGTAAATGTGCATTATATAGTAGGGTTTTTATACCCCCCCTTATGTCAAATGATAGTACTACAACATGGACGTTGAGGTTCACCTTGCACCAACAATACTTCCACGGCAAGTGGGGATTTGTTTAAATTCTAATAATTTTTTGAACGATCTAGGGGAATCAATTGCACAATGATTTTCATGCCAAACAATGCAAAATAAAATCATGTATTTTAGGTATGTATCACTCGACTTGTTGCAAAAAGGTCTAGTCCTTTTTGCAACCACTACATCCTTCCGTTAGCTCAGTGTAGTATGATGTCCAAAGTGCCACTATGTCCCATGTGCAACTCCAAAGGAGTCAAATGAAGTCAATGCCAAGAGATGAAACCCTGGGTCTAAGTTTCCCTAAAGAACTTGCAGGAGGTGATGAAGTCCCCCTCATAAGCCAAGATGCATAAACAAATAAATCATGAAATTAGAAAGACTTTAGGATCATTTTCAAGGTCACCCAAACTTTGATGAGTTTTTAGGGAATGCTTTAAATAACATTCTTTCTAAGCCTTGGACTAGGCTTTGTGCAATAGGAATGGTTTGATTCTAAGAGTTCCTTATAAGGGAAAAATGGAAGAGTATACATGCAACACCCCTCTTTTTTCCAAACAATATTAGATCAAACAAATATTTCAAATAAGAAACTTTTAGAAAGATGAGTTCATTTTTAAGAACCAAATTTGAAAAATTGAGTGGTGTTCATTTGACCCCTTGGTCTTAGTGGTAACTTTGAAAACTAATGCTAAAAAAACTTATTTAATCACCTTAAATGTTACTTTAAGCACCAAAATAATGTTCTTAATTCATTTTAAAGCATGAAAAATATGTTGTAAAACATGATTTATCAAACTTGAAATCCGCTAGCTACCTGTCTACCCTTAAGGCATCACCCCAAAATCAAATATGTTATATTAAAAACATTTTAAATGGATTTTTAAAATTTTGTAAAACATTTATGAAACTTAAAGCTAAACTAATTCCAAATTCTGAAAATTTAGGAGAAAACATATGGTTTTAAAAAAAAATCATCCAAAAAGGAGTCTATATGACCCCAAACCAAACATTTTAAAATAGCTCTCAGGTTTATGTTTTTAAGAAAACACAGTGACTGATGTCAGTTATATACCACCAACATCAGAAATGTCCAACTGAGATCTAACTGATATCAGTTCTACTAATCGACATCAGATGAGCTAAGTAACTGATGTCCGTATTTCCTATCGATGTCGGTTACTATGTAAACCTGTGGTAATAGAAAATGGCAAAATAAAGTTAGAAAACCAATTTGCAAGAGTTTTAAAAGCTCAAATAAGTTTTGTAAGATTTCAAAAGGATCTCTTGGAGGTGTGAGATGCATCTTGTCCCATCGGGCATGCCATAATGTGAGCTAGGAATTTGACTCAAGAGAGGATGGTTAGTATGGTGTTAGTTCCAAAATAAAACAAAATGAAATAAACACACTAATAACATAGCATCTCTAGGCCTAGACACTAGGGAGAGCTTAGTTAAAAAAATCATATAACAAGCACAACTGAAAATAAAGGAATGAAAACACAAGAATTCCTTTCACCTTCCTTGGATGCTCCAAATGCCTTTGTAATAGTGGCTTGCTCAGCTTGTGCTTCAAGAGGTCTTCTTCAATGGAGTGTGGCTACCTTCATCTCCCCTTGGCACCTTTGGCTTGTGGCCTTGCTTGGCTTGGAATCAATTTGGCATTATAACACTAGTTTCTCGAAGCTTTTGGCACTAATCCTGCATTGTAACTTTGCACTAATTAATCTTAGAAATGATGTTATGAGGCCTCTTATTTATCAATTTTTGGATTTGATCAGAATCAACCTCAACCATCTATCTCAAGATTAAGATGTGTGGTTGAGGATTAATTCAATTTTATAATTAAAATTTTTAATTATCCTCATCATGGCATTGGAAGAAGGGGCAATTAAGAGGCATGAAGGGCATCATAAAAGGTATTGATGAGGCATGGAGGGCATGAATCCAGATATTTATGGCCTAAGGATGTCTTCACAAGAAATGAGGTCACTTGATGATGAAAATATTCTATATTCATTTCTAAAAAAAATTATTCAACAAGTTTCCATGGAATTTTTGATTAGGCCTTGATTTGGATTAATTAGCTCTTATGCATGATTAAGCACATTGTGCATAAATTACCCAAATTGATCAGAATGCCTTGTTATTGGTCCTAGATTTGATTAGATTAGAATTGGAATTCACTATTATATGCATTAGATGTGTATTCCTATTTAGAATGTTGCCAAAAAAAAAACAAAGGCATGAGTCTTGTGCAAAATATTCGATAGGAAAGAGCAGTCTAGGGCATACATGTATAAATTTGGCATTTTGACTCATAATGAATTAATCAAATTTAGCTAGCACATAAGTTGTATTACCCCATTTAGGGATGCCCTGGCCAAAATCGGCACTTGAGTATATCAGTTTCACATCATTTTATGTGTTTTAATGTTTTTAGGCCAATTTGTGCATTTTAGATGGAAACTAGCCAAAACCCTGATTGGAGGTTATTAGTGGCCAGTTTTAGGTGTCTACACCATGTACCTTGCATATATTAAGGACACCACTAGAAACCTTGTTTAATCCTAACATAGGGCCTTTTGATCATAATAGAGGATTTGATGCCAGGGCCAATATCAACACCCATAGTGACTGCCAAGTGCAAATGGGATTGACAGGGTTTGGGAGATTTCATAATGGGTCACCATCCTACAGCCTCACTCATGAATCTGTTAGACATTGCAGTCATTAGATTACACACCCATTGGTTTTATAAATATTAGGGCTTGTGATTGATATGATTATGTGTGTGTCATCCTATATCTGTATTATTTTTGAGCCAAGTCAGCCTTCTCCATTTCTTACAAAACACCTAGAAAACCCTTAGGATATATTTTCATCTTAGGTCTTTACCTAAATCATTTTCAACTTCATCCCATCCTCTACAATCTTGAGTATTAGATTTGTATTGAAACTAAGCTATAGTGGTTACCTATCCCTTCTTAAAAGTATTGAAATCATCCTATTCATCACTTCATCCATCCCAAGAAATACTATCTTGATTAAATATTACCCAAGAATATAACTTTGTTGGATTTGATATATCACAATATCATCTTATCATCCTTCCTTTTCATAACTAGCTTCTATCCAATCATCCTCTCGCTAGTGTGAATAAAGACATCTAGTCATCTCATCATCTAGTCTCCTTGCTAGGTTAAATATTCATAGAATTTTCACATTGCTAATACTTGATCATAATGATCCTTAATCTTAAAATCCAAATCTTATCACATCCATCTCAAACATCTTGACCATTCTAGTCTAAAACTCAAGACAACTTTATTGATCAAAGTCACATTTATTTTCATCTCATATAAAATCAACATCTAATCATCTTCATATCACCCCATGTTATCCACCATGTCGATCAAGACTTGTGCCCAAGTCTTAAGGTTGGGACAAGGATCAAACCAATAAGAGGTGCCCTAAGGACATTAGGTAAACAAAGTAGGGATAATGAAGAAAATCAAAGTGACATGCATACTCCTAGAGGAGATGAAAGACTTAATAATAACTTATGCAATAGTGATGAAGTTAGAGCCTAATTTGACTAGTATATATATGAAAATTGCAATTAAATCCTATCCCAAGTTATTGGAATGGGAGGAAAATTACCCCCTACATTTAACCCTAATCTCATACATCTCATTCGACCACCATCTAGACCCAATACTCCTCCTCGCCCACATGTCAAAAACCAAAATGGGGGAACCCTGATCTCATAGATCATGAACAAGAACTAGATGAAGAAGAAGCCCCTCTAAATAATCGTATTGAGGCTGATAGGAGGATATCTACTTTGGAAGATTGCCTAGACCAACTTACCCAATAAATCAATTTGCTAGCATCCCAAATCCATTCTAAAACCCAAAGATCCACATCACCCAGAATAACAACTAGAAACACTAATATTGACTCATTAAAACCAAAATTTAGCTAAACTCATAATTCCAATCCCCTAATGGATCCATTTTTTTCCCAAGAGTGGAATATGATTAAGGAAACTCTTCAAAAAATAGATCTTTGCACTTAGGCAATGAAATATAGATATGAAGACTTTTGTACATCCCCATTAGACATGGGTATTTTATAAATACCCTTCTTGACACATTTTGAAATTTCAAAATTCAATAAATATAAGGGGAAAGGGGACCTTCATGACCATGTTCAAGGATTTTATGTAACATGCCATGAGGTTGCATATAATGATGATTACCTGCTCTAACTCTTTCCTAAGAGTATCACAGGACCCACTCTTAATGGTTTATGCATTTACTAAAGGGGTCTATTAATAATTTTAAAGAATTAAAAGAAAGATTTGTGAGATGCTTTTCTTTCAATATCAAATAGGGAATTTATATAATTGATATCTATAACACCAAATAAAGGAATTGAGAGAGTCTCACATCATTCTTACAATTATGGAGAAGCCTAGCTAGTCACTTCTGATGTACTATCCCTAAAAAAGAGTTGGCTAAAATATTTATCAATAATCTAAATGCAGAATTGAAATTCAATTAAAATTACAATGCACCAAATCATTTGATGTGATTATAGAAAATGATATCCAAATCGAAAAGGCACTTATTGAAAGGTGTACTATCAAGTTATATACCTGGAATGAACAAAGTCAAAATCAAGATAATACTTTTTTGGGTAACCAAAAGTCTTCAATAAGAATAAGAATGTAGTTGGGGATAGTGTTACTGATTCCAAACATCTAAAAACAATAAAAAAAATCTTTCTCTACTACCAAAAGTAAAAATATCTCCAACATTATTGTGCCAAAAGGAAAACCAAGGCCTAGAGCGGGGAAACCTCATCTTATTAGTCTTGGTGTACTAGTTGAATTGGTCCTGAAGAAGTTAATTACTGCCAACATGATAACAATCCTAAATATTAGACCCTTGGATGACAATAAGCCATGCCCTGATTGGTACCATGAAGATAAGTTTTGTCATTACCATTATGTTAAAAGGCATGATACTGAAAAGTAATTAAGACATTTCATCTAAGACTTGATGGAAAAAGGGGAGATAGAAGTTGAAGGCAAAAGTCAAACAAGTCAATCTAAAAATTAGTAATTGGGGAAATATCATGACCCTCTACCAAAGCATGACCAGAAATAAAATAAACCACTAAGGGATCAGGGTCAAACCTCTAGCTCCAACAAAATTGATTACCATTCCATCCCACATCACTATATTACCACCATCAAAATCAAAGGCCCTCAAGAACCTGCAAATTTTCCATCCCCAATCCTTATAATTAATAAGGCCACTTCTAATTGTGTAGTTACTATAAGACATGGTAAAATAATAGTTTATGGATCCCATCTAAAAGATCCACCTTCTTCTTCATCTCAAAAAACCACTACCCCTAAGAAAGCTTCAAATTCTCCCGATAAGACATATGATATTATTCAGTAGTTTGAGAAGATCCAAACACAAATCTCTCTCATGGATTTTATCAAATTTTTTTCTATACATCAAGAAATATTAAATCAAGTCTTGCATGAATTAAAAGTTCCTAAGGATATTGACACAAATTAATTCCAAGCCTTGGTGGGTCACTTATCTCCATCATAACAAATCACCTTTAGTGCTTGGGACATGCCACCAATAGATCCTTATCATAATTACCCTCTATTCATTTAAATATCCATTGCAAATTAAATAATTCCATGGGTTCTTATAGATGAAGGATCTACCCTAAATTTGTGTGATATTGAATTTATCAAGAAGTTGGAATATTTAGAATCTTCACTAGGGCCTACTCTGATAATGATAAAGGCTTATGATGATAATGAAAGGCCATCTGCTAGAATAATATATATTACCATAGCTATAAAATATATAGTTCACCAAACACTAATCCATGTAGTGGATGTAGATCTCCCTTATAACATGTTTTTTGGGATGCCCTTGGATCCATTAGATAAGAGCAGTACCCTCCACCCTTCATCAATGCCTCAAATTCCCACATTCAAGCTTAAAGGTCACCATCTCAGATGAAAATGAACATTTTTGTAGATGTCAAATAGAATAATCAAATCATGATCTTTATTTTCCAAGTATACAAAGCTCATCTTATAATCTAAAAGCTATGAAATATGTACACCTGATAGTCTATCACCTACCTCATCAAAATCACCAAAAATCACTCACCTAAAAATTATCTCCAAGGGATGTGGGGAATGAGTATAAGACCCTTTGTGTAGTAAATCTTCCACTATCCCCATATACCTATGGGTCCTCGAATATGAGGAAAGATAAACCTATTGTTTATCAGTTTAGACTGACTACCTTCACTAATGTAGGAATGTTATCAGAAGAATGTTTTGAGGAACTTGATGATTCCTAGATTAGTCATGAAGATGTGGCCCTAGATTTTCAAAAGGAGAAATATCCCCAACTTCATAAAATGTTCCAAAATATGAGCTATAAGGGTGGAGGACTAGGTCGAGAGGAATAAATAAGGTTGGAACCTTTGGTGTTCAATACCATCCAAGATGACTTGGCCTAGGGTACAAACCACTAGGCATCAACCTCAAATCTATCACCATAGACTCTTTTTTGACACCTGAAGAGTCTACCTTTGATGAATAAGTCAAGATAGGTTTCATTTATAGCCTTCATGAATATTTGGTTGCCACAAACCTATTCCCTAACACCACCATTTACACTATCAATATCTCCCTCTACTAACTTGAACTAAGAGACTAGGATCAAAATAAAGAACTGTTCTTTGATATATTTCAAAGTGATGAAGCTATTGAGTACATGGAAGCCTTAATTTTTTGCCATCAGAGGACCACAAAAGGGGATTCACCATAAGACTAAATGAGTCTGCCTATTTTGGGGAGAAACATGAATCATTAAATCAAGTAGAAGAAGAATATGATGAAATTGATTCCTCTCTAATTGTAGAATAGATATAACTGAATCCTAATGAGCAAGAGGATTATCTAAATTTAGGTGCAAAGTTCCCAACTGAGTCTGGTTTTCAAGAGAAGAGATACCACCAATCCCAACTTATATTTAAGATTAATCAACTTCCTTAATTGAGGAGGTCACATTAATTAATATTGGAATCAAAGAAAATACAAAAATAATCAAATCGGGGGCAATCCTTACCTCTAAAGAACAACAAATTCTTATAGAGCTTCTCAAAGAGTTTATAGACATATTCGAGTGAAGCTACTCTAACATGCCTGGATTAGATCCCTCTTTGGTGGTACATCACCTAGTAGTGTATTTATATGCTAAACCAATAAAAAAAGCTCCAAAATATTCACCCCAAACTGGTGTTATTAGTCTTGGAAGAATTAAAAAAATTCTTGGAATTGGGATTCATTCATCCAATTTTTTATTCTGAATGGATCTCTAATATCGTCCCCATCACAGAACCACAATGAGGGATACATATTTGTACTGACTTTTGAGATATAAATAAGGCATGTCAAAAATATGACGTTCCTTCACCAAATATTTGCATGATTGTAGACTCTATAGTAGGGTACAAAATGCTGTCCCTCATAGATGGATTTTCTAGATATAATCAAATCGAAATTGCTTCAAAATATCAACATAAAACTGCATTCATTACTCTATGGGGAACTTTTTACTATCAAGTAATGCCCTTTGGACTAAAAAATGCAAGAATAACCTACCAGAGGGCCATGGCAGTGATTTTCCATGATATGATACATGATATTATGGAAGACTATGTGGATGATATAATGGGAAAGTATAAAATACAAGCAAAACATCTAACAATCCTTTGATATATCTTTGAGAGGCTCAGAGATTACAACGTCAGACTAAACCCTAACAAATGTGTGTTTAGTGTCACTTCAAGTAAAATTTTGGGGTTTATAGTATCTCAATGAGGCATTGAGGTAGATCATTCTAACGTATTATTGAAATGCCTCCACTTAAAAACTTGAAACAACTACAAAGCCTTCAAGGAAAATTACAAGCCATTCATCGATTCATTTCTCAATTGGTAGATAAATACAATCCATTTACACATCTATTAAAGAAAATATCTCATTTTGACTAGAATATGGAATGCCAAAAGGTATTTGACAACTTGAAGTAGTATTTATTAAAACCTCAAGTGTTCTCACCATTAATATTAAGAAGGCCATTGCTCTTGTATATATCCACTATCCCATGTGTTATAGGGGCTCTCTTAGATCAACACAATGACAGAGGAAAGGAATGAGCTATATATTATCTAAATAAAACACTTATCTCATACGAGATTAATTGTACCCCTATAGAGAAAGCATGCTTGTCTTTGGTCTTTGCTTCACAAAAAATTAGACATTATATGTTAAATAACCAAGTCAAGCTGATCGTAAAAGTTGATCCACTTAAATAAATGTTATATAAATCTACCTTAACAAGAAGAATGGCTAAATGGATTATGTTGTCAAGTGAATTTGACATCGAGTACGTGAATAAAAAATACATCAAGGGGTATATTATCACAGATCAAACTAGCATCAACAAATGTAGTGGACATAAAACCATTGACAACAACTTTCCTTGATGACTCCATATTAACCACTTAAGGATCACCAGGATGTAAATTATATTTTGATTGTTCCTTTACTACACATGGGTCAGGATTAGGAATCCTTTTGGTAATACCACAACAAGACCTAATCCCTAAATCTTTTCAAATATGTATCCCATGCACCAATAACATCACTGAGGATGAGACATTATTTTTTGGATTGCAACTACCATCCAATGGAATATTCTACATCTTCAAGTCCTTGGAAATTCTTAGTTGATTATCAAACATGTCAACAAAGAGTTCTAAACTAAGGATGAGAAATACTTCCCTAAAAGCAAATGGTCAATTAGTTAAAACAAAACTTTTAGTTTATAACTTTGAACAAGTGCCAAGAGGAAGTAATAAAGCTGTAGGTGCAATGGCCTCTATCGGGTCTTTAATATATCTCCTAGAAGACGTCCTCGAAGGAAATTTTTTGGTTGAAGAATTATTATTGCTTGCAAATCAAGATTTGGCTCATTATCAAATCTATGTAATCCCTGATCCCATTCAACTATGTTACCATGACATCTATGCCTACCTCTAAAATAATACCCTTTTACCAGATCTCAATAACCATTAATACAAAGCCTTTATCCAATGTGCATCCTGTTACACTATCCTTGACAATATGCTATATCGATGATGTTATGGCATAATTCTATTAAGATGTTTGAAGGCCCTTATTGCAATCAAGGAGGTTAATGGTGGTATTTATGGAGGCTATGTCAGTGGAATGGCCCTAGCCAATAAGTTACTCCAAACTGAATATTATTGTCCAACCATGGATCATGATGCTTATTAGTATGTGCACAAGTGTGTAGCCTATCAGAAACATGGGAATCTTATACATACACTAGCTCAAGAGTTTCAACCTATTATGAACCCATGAATTTTTTTAGTATGGGTATTAGATCTCATTGGAAAAATTAATCCTATCTCATCAGATGGGCACAAGTTTAGTATTACAGCCACATAATATTTTATTAAATGGGTGGAAGCCATGATGCTCATATACACCATAAGCCATCAGATATCTATGTTCATTTTGAATCAAATCATTTTTTGTTTCAAAATTTCATCCAAAATAATATCAGATAATGACAAATATTTTAAGAATTAGGAAATGGAAGACCTGTGCAATAGATATCATATTGAGTAGCATTTCTCCACACCTTATTAACCCTAGGGTAACAAACAAGTGGAAGCAACAAATAAAACACATATAAAATACTCAAGAATATTATTAATGATGTTAGAAGGAATTGGTATCTACAGTTATATTTGACACTTTGGTCATATAGAACTAACGTTTGAATGCCTACTGGGGCCAGTCCATACTCTTTGGTATATGGATTAGAGTCCATCTTGCCAGTCAAAGTTGAACTCCCCTCATTACGTATATCTATGTGGGGCATGATAACAAATAATGAGTATAGAAATAAGTAGCTATAAAAACTAGAATTATTGGATGAAAAGTGTCATAATGATCTTGATCACCTCAGGGCATATCAAAATAAGATCAAAGGCTAATATCGTAAGAAGATCCAGTCCTGAGAATTTGAAATTGGTGACCTAGTCCTTAAGGAAAATCATAAAAACACTACTGCTAAGCATGAAAAGAAAGGAAATTTGAAGCAAAATGGATAGGGGATTATGTTATTATTGCCAAATTTGGATTAGGGGCATATAAGCTAGCCACTTTAGACAAAGATGAACTTGATGAGCCAATGAATATTATACATCTTAAATAGTTTTGTACCTAGAGGGATTGAAATATTCGATCCTCTGTCTGTAAGATCCCATACTTGGGGGCACCCCTATCCATCATTATTTCACTTCCCATCATTCTTCCTCATCTCCCATAATTTTGCACATTTGATCTTACACAATCACCTCCCATATGACCCTGATCCCAATGATGGATGTAAGATATATGATTTGAAAATAAGGAGGTATGAGATTAAAAAAATGGGAATAATTATGCCTTAAGTGTGAAGGGGTAACTATTGAAGAGTCATCTGGAACATCTAATCCACCCTAAAATCAATATCTACTCCTAGTATCCCAATCTAAAAAAAATTTAATTTTCCCAAATGACTCTTCTTCCTATCAGCCTTAATAACACCTGCATTTACTTGTCCCCATTCATTTCCAAAGAATACATCCAATCTTGCCTAATAATTTCATAATTAGAGAAGGGTCATTAATTAATCCTCCTCTAGGATATATACTAGATTTTGTAATAATAAATAAATAGAATCCTGAATTTTTTATCTAGTTCTTGGGATTATAATATGCCCGATTTGATCCCATCTCAATCGTCATCTAATTAATATAAATATTATTGGTCATTTAGATATATTAGATCACTTTGTAAATATTCATTTTTCACGTAAAAGGTCCCATCTAACTATTAGGTCATCCTATAAATATTTCAATTAGGATTCCATTTTACCTTTCTTAGGGCAATTTATAAGTACATTGTAAATAATTCATTATATGTATACAACTTAATCTTGTCATTACAAGTCATTTAGATGGGATTTTTATCCACCATAAGGTACTTTTACATGATTTTGTAAAAATCCTTTTACAAATTATCTTTCTTACCCGTTCATTTCATATAAATATTTGTTTATTAAATCTTTTTATATCATTATTATCATCATTTATTTTATATCATCTTGTAAATATTTATAATCATAATTAAATAATCATAATTCCTTTTAGTCACATGACTTAATCATTTTGTACACATTTTTTAAAAGACCACATATTAGGTTAAAATTGTATTTAGGTCATTTATCTTTCTTAAAAATCCTTTTTACTTAGGTTAAATTTGTAAATATTTTATAAATCCTTCTAAGTTATGTTTTTGTAAATGAAACTTGTTTATTATTTTATCCACATATAGACCTTATTAATAATTCACATAATTAAGCTAATCTTGTAAATATTTATTGCAATCTTTTTATAGTAAGTTGTCGTTATTTGAAATCCTTTTCTATCATTGTAATCATTTTGTAAATACTTGTGTCAAAATTATCATTTTAAGTATAGTCTTTTGTAATATTTGATTTTTGGTATTATTTATTTATTGGAACGAGGATGGAAAAAAATGAATACCCATTATGAATTGGGAATGTCATTCATGAAGTTCCCTCTTAAAGTCCCCACACACTATAAATCATTGTGACCTCGACTATCTAAATGTCGTAGGCACATTTTTATTTAAGCACAATAATAAAACTTGATTGCTGAGATTTTAGTGGTGTCAAGACATCCCAAAACCTATACCCCTAATCATTAAACCATCCCATTTGACCTCCTTAACCTACTAACTGATCCATCCAACTCTTTGGTATAGGAGGATTTACCCTTTATCAATTTTTGAGATAAGTAATTATATTCACTAATGGACAGCCTATCTAAAATCTTAGCACATGCCACAAGTTATAACACATTCTATTCATTATAATGTCACATTATATCCATTAATATAACATAAAATTAAATCATAACATCACTTCATCTATCCAAATCTAGGTCATCCATATCATTATCATACTATAACTCTATCATCACATCATCATATACATCAAATTAAGGAACATCCATAAAACATATAATAATAAATCATTTACACACATGTAAATGAATCCTAATAATTATTACATCCATAATACATCAACTATAAACATCTAATCATCTCTTACATGTAATCAATAATCCAATATCTAATCTAACAAACACATCACAATCACATAAGAAAAATATATAAACATACAAAATAACATAATAATCACATAAATATCCATGAGTCTTGTCAAAAAATATATACAATATGAGCATGATGGACATCCATGTGATAGTCATGAAATATACATGTCCAATATACAAACACTGTCTCATAAACTAGATCATAGTGGTCTCTTAGGTGACTGATGCACATAATGATAAGAGGTGCTGGCCCTATATGATAGTGCTCACTAATCCACCAACACCACACCCTCATAAAGGCCCCTATAATACTAGGCCTCTTTAGTCAACCATGATATCTATCGAGTCACACCACCCAAGTCCCATCTCTGTAGTAGAGTCACCCCATCATCTATGGCCTACTCTGCTACCTGTAACTCAACCTCCCATTGGCTCAGTATGGCTTGAATCTGAGCTATCTAACCTTGTAAAATTACTATTTATGCATCCTTAGCCCCAATATATCAAAATAAGGTGGTCAAATGAGCTAATACTAGGCCCATCTAAATGTCATACTGATTTATCTACCTTTATAAATCCATAACCCATAATTGATATCTATATCTCTTGATAATGATCCCAAATACCTTAGCCACCCTAAATCTCACCTCCTACTGTAGGCTATTAATCTATGCCTAATATTTAACACTAATAGGTGGTCTATAAGGCCCTACAACATTGGGTCCTATTCCTACCACCACCTGATTACCCCCCACCACTCCTTGCACTTCTATCAATCACCATCAAAGTCTGACTAACTCCATCATCCCCACCATCCCTACCATCTCTCCCTACCTATGGATGTTGCCTTTGTGCCTACCATCTCCTCAACCATGTTTGAGCCTACAAGATCCTCTAAAATTCCCCTCTCCTCATATCCCTCTGAATTAGCCTCAAAAGTCTCCTCAGACATCTCTACCACCACTAACCTATATAGGCTATGGTAACTCTAGGATATATCATCACTATCTAAAAATACCATATAATAGGGACTATAATATCATAGTACACATGTCTCAAATCCCTATCAATTATATGACCCCACTGTGACCTCTCTATCACTCCTTATAAACATGTGCTCCTTTTTAGGGACATCCTATTGATGCCTAAACTGCCTCTACACTCTATCACACTAGTATCTCTCTATAATATAATCTTGATGCCCTATCAAATAACACTCTATCAACATATACCTAGTGTATTATACATCATTTGTTTACCCCCACTATACTTGTCTATATGACATCTAAGTAATTTGATCATCTATCAAATTCATATCTATAAAACCTCATGTCACTAGTTTGAGCTCTCTAAACCCCCAAAATAATTTACCATCCCAAAACCAATGGTTGATCAGGCTTGTAATACGCTTAGGTACCTAGTGGTATTTCAATTACCATGTGCTCCTAACACCAAATCTACAATAATAGTGAGGGTCCAAAATTTGTTGCCCTTGTATGACCCCAATGTAGCTCCCTATAGAGGTGGCCCATCATAATTAGTCCCCAAGTAAATACTCTATGATTCTGTACTATGTCAACCACTACATACCTTAACCCTAATTGAAACCACTATCTACTCTTGTCTAGCAATAATATGCTAGTAACAAGAGACATAAATACTAAGGTCAATCTATCTATAATCTCATCCTTGAATTCTATATCAATATCAATATTTGAGTCATGAACCTTGACCTATAAATGCCCACGTAATAATTTTATAGTCACACTCAATTAGCATGACCTCAAGTAGATAAAAAATCTTCTCATCGATAGTCATAATATCTGCCACACATCCTCTAGTGTCACTATTATCTCACCTATGACAAAGTGGAAGATGCTCATCTCTGAATGCCACCTCTCCATCAATACGATGATAAGAGCTTGGTATATCCTAATAAAGGGAATCATGGTGATATAATAAAACCTTGTCATCTACAACACTCCAAAATTACCCAATCTTAGGTGATACATCTCATGCAACACTAAAGGTCATTGTAATCTGGATGCTAGAACACCTAAATCCTCTAGCACCATAAACCCTATTAGTCGCTACTCACCACAAGCCTATACCCTAACTTATATTTTTCATATACTATCCCTACCTTATCTAACCAACTACCTATTCACTTACTTGTCTCCTTACCCAATTAGCCCTAACACTAACCCTAATAAAAATTGTTCTTGGATCTTAACCCTAAATTATGATTTTACAAAATCATTGATCACTTATTACAATTTTAAAAAACCATAATTCCTTCATTGCAGCTTTAAAAAATCACAAGTCACTACTTATGGTCTTAAAAAATAGCAAAGCACCTATTATAGTTTTACAAAACTACATTTTACCAGAAGTGGTTTTGCAAAATCATAGGTCATGAGTGTAATATCATAGTTTATGCGAGCAAATATACAAATTAGGGCAATGCCCCCAGTTGTGATTTTGTGCTTGTTATCTTTACCCCTAATAAATACTATAATAAATGAAATAAATGAATGAAATGATAAGTTAAGGTAAGGCACTTACCCTCGGTCTAGCCTTTGCAGGTCTATGGAACTCCCAAACTCTCTCGCCATGATGTGAAGCACGTGGAATGTGGCCCATTATCAATAGAACCAAAACAAGGTTTTGTAATAGACAAGAGTTAAAATGAATTATTTTTACCCATATTTTTATATTTTAACCCTCATAACCCTATTATTTTCTCCCACTCACTCTGTTTAATCTGCATTAACCCTAACCTTCTAGCTAAACATCTAATTCTAATTATCATACCCATTTATCAATCCTTTAATACATTTTAATCACATTTACAGTTTCTATTCTCAATCCCACAAGTCATTTAAATCATTTTTAGGGGCATGGTCTTCCATCTCCCCACTCCCTGTTTAACATCCTAAGTCACAACTACATTAGCCTAAGGTCTTTTTAGATTATATAGGCAATACTTAGCCACTTTTTAGTGCCTAACGATAACTCAACCACTAATTAATATATTTTTTTCTCTTTTTCACTCAAATATATTAAATCATGCTGAGTTACAATCATCATATCAAATCTACTTATTATCACCAATCACTTATCTTATCATTTTATTAGCCTGTATCTCTCCCTTGTATGTGTTCTTGCATGGGAAATGCCAATAACTCATGGCCTTATCTATTTTATTATATCCATTCCTTGAACATATATATTTATCTCAAAATTATTTGTCTTATATGATGAATCCGCTCACCTCTCTCATCAACATTTGTCTTTGCCTAGGACTCATCTTAAGAGGCTAATCATCATTGCTAAGGTGCATTCCCCATTGGGACTAGTCTTACACTTGTGGTTTAATTCCCTCAAATTTATGGTTGGGGCATCTTATCCTTTGTATCTCAACTATCATCTAAGGTAGCCTAACCCCTCATTTTATTGATTATATACCCACCCCATGATCTCTTTTTGAGTGGACATCTAGTTCGTTCCTCCCCACATGCCCTCTAGAAGGGCCATCATTTAACCTAGTTCTTAATAATTCATCCATACAATTATTTTTATTTGAAATACCATTACCTACTACTTTGTCAATCTCAACACCCTTTCAAGAGGGGAAAAATATATACATCTAAATATGCTCACCTCAACTATTTCATTAATCCCACTATTAATTTCACAACCATGATCCTAATTAAATAAATAAATCCTATTCCCCATTATTTATTTATTACATCATTTAACCTTCCTACACACCCCATGCTATATTAATCCATTGATTATCCCAATAATATCCCATTAAACCACTAATCCCACCTCATTTAATAACCACTTACCCCACTTGACAATTTAAAATTCAAAATATTCTACCTACCCTGTTAGCCAACCTATCCATAGCTTCTTCTACACACCTAAATATTTAAACCTCCCTCAAACCCATAAACTAATATATATTAGCCCCTAATCAAATCTAGAAGCCTCTAAAATATAGATCCTTCTCTAATTCTCGAGAATTATCTAAAACTAAAGGGTTCTTATGAATTTAAAATTCTTTTTTAATCCTCCCCACCACCCTATAAATAACCAAGCATGGAGCATGGTTGAATTGGAATTGAATTAAAATACACTCAATCTCTCTTATAGCCTTCATACTCTCATTGCATCCATATTATCCTTGCATCTAAGAAGCCATTGATCCCTCTTGCATCCATTCTAAATCTTAATGCCACCATTGTCAAGCAATCCAACAAGCAATCCAATAATCCTTGGAGAATCTGTTTGAAGATCTTGGAGGGAAGACAAAGAGAAGCAAGATGATGGTAAGAGCTTTATTATAAGTTTTGATTGCTTATATATTCTCTCCCATTAATTTTTTTGTATATTTTGGGTTAAGTTACTATATATAGTATATTGAATCCATAGCTTAAATATTACAATCATATAATTAGAATTCCAATATTCAAATAGTGGTTTATTCTAAGTATGGATTTGGATTAAAATATTTTTAAAATATGGGAAATACAAACACCAAATTAGGGAAAAAGGCATAAGGCATTATTCACTCTATTCAAGCATCTACTCAAAAAGGTAAATAATGGTTAAGATATATACCCAACTCAAACATTATAGTGCCAAATAAGTGTTCTCATATAATGTTTTTCAAATCAATGGAAGAAATGCAAAGTGATTTACTTCACACATAAATGGTGCAATATAAAGGTAATCCGTATAATATTGGTGAAAAAACTAAGAAAATATTTATACTAGTATAAATTACAAATACTTTGATTAAAAGAGTTATGGTTAATATTTTTCAAATGAAAATATTTGCAATATCTCATTCTTACATACAATTGGGCTCGATATGAATACACCAAATACAACAATTACTAAATAAAATTGATGGTTATTATCACCGATTGGTATTATCTCAATGAATATAACATTAGTGCCTAAACTAATCCCTGTTGTATTTAAAGTCATAATTTATTGCACATCTTACAATTTTCTCTTGGGTTTACCTTTGATAAGTGGCATGGGAGAAACACCTTCTACATTATGTGTCTTAAATTTATACATGATGGACATCTATTTACATATCTAGTAGACACTAATCCATTTAAATAATTGGACTCACAAAAGGTTGTTCCTATACATGATTAGCTAATACACAAACAAGAAGAGTTCCAAAAATACCAACTCCTTTGAAAAGAAAATTTACAACTTTATCAGAAGCTACTTATATGATCTTACCAAATTTATTAGAATGTAAAATTATATTGCTTTCTCCTAATAAAGGGTTGATAAGAGTAGACCTCTTCCAAAAGGACTTGGCCAACACATTTTTGTGATTTTTAGATAATACTAGGACATACTATTGATAGATGCATAACTTTGAGGCACAAGATACAACATTTTATATATGAGAACATCATTGATGTGGGTACATCTAAAAAAAATACAAAGGTGTAACCTAATCAATATCTCACAATGAATTTTGTTTACTAAATCCTTCAGTGAGTATGTAGATCAAAAATTTAGAGATAAAAAGGTAGTTAAGAGTATTACATAGAAAACACAACTACATGTTTCTCATGATACACATGAGGTTGTATTAAATTATCAATGCCATAGTAATATGCAATATAAAAAGAATATTACAGGAAATCCTCATACATATAATGATTCCATTATAACACAAGATCATATTTTAGATTGAGAGATGAGAGTAAAAGCTGCACAATCACATCATATAAAGCTCATTATGCCTATTTTTAACACAACCCCTATTTATTGTGAGTCCCTTATAGGACTCATTGGTTAGTATTTTCCTTTTCCAATTATTTATATACAATGTGCACGCACACACAATATTTTAAAAATTCCAAAAACCAATACCTATGCATAATATGTGTAGTTTGTTTAAATTAGTTGTTTTATGCTTCACTATATGTAGTACTTCTCTTTATCAAGTTTTATATTAAATGTGCTTTGCAAGTGTACTTGAGTGAGTGTAAAAAATATAAATTGTCACTTTTAGATGTAGTTATAGGTGGTGATACTGTATGAGGCCTAAATAATTTACACTTACTAATTCATATTAATCCTAATAGTAACACACTACATTATAGTCCCATTTTAGTGGAATCTTCCCATTGAACATAATTTCTAATTTATCATACTAAAACTAGTCACATGCCTTTTATAACTTAATTTCATCACAACAAGTTCACTAGGGGCATATTTTACATAATTTTTATCATTTTATGACTATCCCTATTGTTCCTTGTATAGTATAATACATTGCATAAAATATTTCATTGTTTTCTCACTTAATTTTAAACTTTTGTCTCACTAAATACCTAAGTTGATGTATATGATGATGCTACAAATTACTTATGTAGATCAATTTTACTTACTCATACGTGCTTATTTGATTCATACTTTTTGTGTATTCGACTTCTTTATCTTGTGGACATTTAAATATGTCCCTTCTTGTGGCTCTATGCCTTATAATGTGTTTCTATGCATGTGAGCGACATTTGAACATGTCCCTTGTATGTGTCCCCTTGGCCTTCATCTATGATTTGAATGTTCTTGCATGTTATCTTTGTGTGTGCATCATGGCCATGACTCTTGCTTGCTATATTTTTCTGAATTTTTTGATGCCATGATGGATATCATGAATCTCCTCATTTTTTTATACCATGATGGACATCATGCATCTTCCTTAAGTAGTCCTATATTAGTTCATAGTATTATTTACTATGTGCCTAATTACCAACATCTATCTATAAATGACACTATGTATGCTTGAATTTATATGTATTATACTGTCGGGTGAATATTTTATCACTAGCCGACTGACAAAAAAATAGGTGCATCAACCATAGCATAAGAATATTTATACAACAAAATGGATGTGGTGGCCGTAACCAGATTGAGACAAATCTCTCCTCTCAGTAAGGGGAGGTTCCCTATAAACTTATTATATACTATAGGATATATATATATATATATATATATATATATATATATATATATATATATATATATATATATATATATATATAAACTAAAAATACACTCAGGGGTGAAATCATACCATCCATCTCTCTTTTTTTAGAGATGATGTTCACATAATAGAGGATAATTCTAGTGTAATTACTGAAGGCACTTCTCTTCTTTCAGAAGTGATATTCAGCCAACAGCAGGATTCTTCCTGGGTAGTAACAGAAACCACAAGAAACCAATGAAAGCACAAAGTCTTTCATTGTCTCTCCTACTGATTAGGACAAAGTAACATAGGAAATCCTCATACATATAATGATTCCATTATAACACAAGATCATATTTTAGATTGAGAGATGAGAGTAAAAGCTACACAATCACATCATATAAAGCTCATCATGCCTATTTTTAACATAACCCCTATTTATTGTGAGTCCCTTAATGGACTCATTGGTTAGTATTTTCCTTTTCCAATTATTTATATACAATGTGCACACACACACAATATTTTAAAAATTCCAAAAACCAATACCTATGCATAATATGTGTAGTTTGTTTAAATTAGTTAATTTATGCTTCACTATATTTAGTACTTCTCTATATCAAGTTTTATATTAAATATGCTTTGCAAGTGTACTTGAGTGAGTGTAAAAAATATAAATTGTCACTTTTAGATGTAGTTATAGGTGGTGATACCGTATCATGCCTAAATAATTTACACTTACAAAATCATATTAATCCTAATAGTAACACACTACATTATAGTCCCATTTTAGTGGAATCTTCCCATTGAACATAATCTCTAATTAATCATACTAAAACTAGTCACATGCCTTTTATAACTTAATTTCATCACAACAAGTTCACTAGGGGCATATTTTACATAATTTTTATCATTCTATGACTATCCCTATTGTTCCTTGTATAGTATAATACATTTCACAAAATATTTCATTGTTTTCTCACTTAATTTTACACTTTTGTCTCACTAGATACCTTAGTTGATGTATATGATGATGCTACAAATTACTTATGTAGATCAATTTTAATTACTCATACGTGCTTATTTGATTCATACTTTGTGTGTTTTTGACTTATTTATCTTGTGGACATTTAAATATGTCCCTTCTTGTGGCTCTATGCCTTATTGTGTGTTTCTATGCATGTGAGTGACATTTGAACATGTCCCTTGTATGTGTCCCCTTGGCCTTCATCTATGATTTGAATGTTCTTGCACGTTATCTTTGTGTGTACATCATGGCCATGACTCTTGCTTGCTATATTTTGCTGAATTTTTTGATGCCATGATGGATATCATGAATCTCCTCATTTTTTTATACCATGATGGACATCATGCATCTTCCTCAAGTAGTCTTATATTAGTTCATAGTATTGTTTACTATGTGCCTAATGACCAATATCTATCTATAAATGACACTATGTATGCTTAAATTTATATGTATTATACTGTTGGGTGAATATTTTATCACCATCTGACTGATGGAAAAATAGGTGCATCAACCACAGCATAAGAAGATTTATATATCAAAACGAATGTGGTGGCCACAACCAGATCGAGACAAATCTCTCCTCTCAGCAAGGGGAGGTTCCTTATAAACTTAACATCATCTCTGAAAAATAGAGATGGATGGTATGATTTCACCCCTGAGTGTATTTTTAGTTTATATATATAAACTAAAAATACACTCAGGGGTGAAATCATACCATCCATCTCTCTTTTTCAGAGATGATGTTCACGAAACAGAGGAGAATTCTGGTGTAATTAGTGAAGGCACTTCTCTTCTTTCAGAAGTGATATTCAACCAACAACATGATTCTTCCTGGGTAGTAACAAAAACCACAAGAAACCAATGAAAGCACAAAGTATTTCATTGTCTCTCCTACTGATTAGGATAAAGTAACACAACATGATTAAATGCAGCTCAAAGTCTGCACCTAAAACTGCAACAGAGTAAAGGATAACGAAGGATAAAGAGAGCTCAAAGTCTCTCTAGTATATTTTACACAAAACATAAACTGAAGACAATTATGGTAGCATAAAGTCTCCCATAGTCAGCTTCAAGACATCTTCCAGCTTACTTCCACTTGTTATGCTTGTTTGATTAAATGGATAAGACTATATTTAGGAAATAGATATAAGAACAATTTCCTAGATGACACAAGCTTATTCCAACACAAAGTTTAAAAGGTCACTTGCTTTCTCATTCATTTAACAAAATATGATGAACAGTCTAAGCTCAAAGTCTCAGGATTGCCTTTCAATTTGGGCAAAGCTTTGCTTCTAATAACAAAGAGATCTCCCTTATACAAAATGAGAGATTACAATATATAACATCACAAGAAAGACTTGGGCACTTCTTTTCATGAAAATGGCCCATGCTGAATTGAATGCCTTGAATATCTATGAAAGGGCCATGCTAAAATAGGTCATCAACCTTGACTTTGGCATTCTGAATTATCTCAAATGTCCCTTCCTCAGCATGGGTTGTCTGGTCTTCTTTTAGATACTTACACAGCTGTCCATTTGCCTTTACTCAAAGAATAAAAACATGCCATGTCTTTTAATGTTTATGTTCCTTGACGTCCACCTAGTGGAATATTTCACCTACTAGAAATAACTCTCCTATAGATATTTCTAGATTTCTTGTAGTTTTTCTCTCTTTCCTTGCCACATTTTGTCTTTCCTTGGCGATTTGAGCTCTCGAGGCTACCTTCTCGCTTTCTACTGGTCTTTCAACTCCTTTCTATGCTGGTCATTGAGCTTATTCTCAGGTCTTTTAAAAACCAATGGTTATTCCATTACCCTAAAATTGATGTCCATGGGGATGTCACTGGTCACCTTGAACTTCTTTGAACCTTGAACCTTGAACTCTTTGGTTCAAAGTTTAATGGTTCAAAGGTTTAATGTTTTGAAAAGGGCCGTGTTCACTCTCTTTTTCTTCTTCGGTTGAACCATTTGGTTGAACTTCTTTCTAGAATCTTCCACTTCTTTCATTCACTCAAAGCTTCCTTTCAAACTTTGAACTCTTTGAACCCTTTGAACCTTTGAACTTTTGAACTATTTCAGTTCAAGGTTCAACTGTTCAACAGTTCATTCTCTTTCTTTGAAGCCTTTTATTCTCTAAGACTATCAAACTTATTGAACTCATTTGAACCTTTGAACCTTTTGAACTATTTTGGTTCAAGGTTCAATGGTTTAATGATTCAATCTTATTTCTTTGACTTCTTTGAAGATTTGAACTCTCTGGATTTTCTAAGTTCATCTAAGTCATTGAACCTTTGAACTCGTTAAACCTTTGAACTCTTTTTGGTTCAAGGTTCAACATTTCAATAGTTGAATCTTCACTCTTTGATTCCTTCTTTTCTTTAAGTCTTTTAGACTTATTGAACCTTGAACCTTTGGACCATTTTGGTTCAAGGTTTAATAGTTCGACAATTCAACCTTATCTCTTCGACTCCTTTTATTTTCTAAGTCCACTAAAGTAATTGAACCTTTGAACTCATTGAACCTTGTAGAGGTGGGGTTCAATGGTTCAATGGTTCAAAGTGGTTCATTCTAATTATTTGAATCTCGCTGTTAAGTCTTTTGATTGAACCTTGGCGTTGAACCATCCTCAAAACACTAAGGAAAAGCATTAAGTGTTTTGAACTTCCTTTAAATAAAGCCTACCTGTTGAACCTGTGACTTCCTTAGCTAAAAAGGCTTGAATATTTGAAAAATTTAACTACTCAGAATATTTTGAAAGAAAGAAAGAGAGCATTTTAGCCTGCAAGACCAAAATAGTCAGTATGTTGTCCACAAAAACAAGTGATGGATTTTGGCAATAATACATACATTGGTATATTCATCATGACATGATTTCCAATGTTATTATTATTACTCCCGATTTCAATTTCACTATAAAATCACTCACATAACCTTTTATTTTGAGATAATTTATTATGCAGGCTTCACAACTCACTTCAAAAGAGGGGGCATACACATTGCCTTGTCTTAAAGACTAAGATGAAACAATCCAATGCATAGATATAAATTAATAATATTTGATTAGTTGATCATAATTCATACTTAATTTTTACTCAGATAGTACCACACCCTAAGGACAATATCATAGGTCACTCTTATCCAAAGCAATATGATTTCATCCCACTAATAAAAAATAATGTTTTTCAAAAAATTTAAAATTAAGCTCAGTCTACAAAACATTTTTTAAATGGTTACTTGGAAAAAACTTTAAATTTATACATAAAAGTGCATATTGATATTTTAAGCACATTCTTCTACCAATGAGGATTGGGGAATGTAAAATCCAATCCAAGTGCTTCAATGAGAAAATCTCCAAGGGTTATACCCTCTCTAGTCACAAATTTTATACCAAAAAAACACAATGGTTCATGTACATGAAAAGGTGTATTCATTCATTGTTATTTGATCTATAAGTTTCTCATATTTACTTTTATATTTTTATCCTAAGGACTGATTTATACATGTTTCATTTCAAGTTTGTATGAAGCACAATTCAACATGTGATATACATTTAAGAACATTTTTCACTAGTAAGTTTATGTATAACACTCTTCCTTTTACTCTAGTACTTTTAATTTTTTGAATTACTATAATAAAAGGAGGGAGTCACTAAAATTAAGATTTAATGCTAAAATAATGTACTTGTGACCAATCATTATACACACTTAACCTATGCTCAATTCCATAATTATAAACAACTATTCTTATAACTTATATGCTGACGATCCTCTATTTTAAGGAAAATATAATGCTAGACACTGATTCCTCATTCCAAACAACCTAGACTCACTACTTGACTAATTCAAAATTCTAATTTGGCTGTCTCTGCTATTGGATGAAATCACTCCTTCAGAATAATCTTGCAGACTAGTATTGTCTTAATCCACTGGTTTTGTCATCCTACCAATTAACAACTATTTGCCCAAATTTAAATTCTTCCCAACAGGTCATTTTTCAAGTCCAATTTGAAGAAATCTTCAAAATACCATTATATAAGCACATTTAATATCCATATGTGAAGGAGGCTTCCATTATTACAAATTACAAAATTATCTAACTGCACATTGAGATAAAAATACATATTTTTCCAATTTTAAGTCCATAAAACCCAAGAAGCCTTGAGATAAGTATGAATACATATACAAGATCATAATTCATTATTTTAAGTACTTAATGACACTATCACTACACCAACATATAAATTTCCCTAGTATTGTACACACACCATCGTAGAATGAAACTATATAGAGTTTGATCCCTCTTTAGAGTATTGGTATGTAGACAATGTTTAACATATGGGGTGTTGAGGTCAAACACATCTTCATCCAATTACCTTATTCCCCCATTGTACTACATTTATTTCCCTCTTGTCATTGAGCTAAGGTTAGAGTGGAGAATAAGGCACACAATGGTTCTCATAAAAAATTGAAGTAACCAAAATACATACATAGGTCCCATAGGTGAAGTCACATTATTCATAATTCACAAAGAGAGAAAAAACCCTACAAGACAAAGCCACACCATACAAATAGTAGTGTAGGCTTATGGCATCCAGATAGTCCAACCTTGTCCCAGGATAACAGGGAGACCTATTCCTAATTCACAACTGTATGACTTAGTCTTACAATTAGTTTCATATTCATGATTTTATTTTGACAAACATGATTTATAGCTAAATCTTTTATCTTAAGTATTTTCCCCTTTTAGCATATTTAAAAAATAAGTAAGTTACAATCAATTATGCCTGATTCATTTTATATCTTATGCATTCTAATTTACTTAGTAGTTTTGTATTATTTAAATTAATATCTCTTAATCATTAGTTTTTTTAAAACACTCACCAATATAACATTTAGATCACATATAAATCTAAATGCTATGGGTTGTGATCAATATGTCATTTTATTGATATTTTTTGGTGTGTTTGAGGGCTTCCTAATGTAGACACCTAATTTTGGTACAAGACCCTTTATCATCATGTATTTTTATTGTTTTGTCACATTTAGTCTACTTTTTTATATTTAGATATTTTTGGACATATATTTCCCCACATTAGAGTATATTTGACCTTTGAGACTTGTACATGTCTTAAACATTCATCCATTTTCATATTTTAGCTTTATTTATCTATCTTCTAAGTTGTTTTCCCTCATTTTGGATATTTGTCTCTTCAAGCATAGACTCAATGGTTCAACATGGAGCATAAATTATATCCTATGCAAATTTTATGGATTGTCGAATTTTTCTTCTATTTTTTTGTGGGTTCTTCCATCTTGGTCTGATTTCTCACATCATGACCTTACCTTATCACATTATTCCATGGTTGACCTTCGCATATCAAGTCCTAAATATCCATATATATATAAATCATCCTAGTTATTTTACTAAGTGAGACTCAAATGTATAGCCTTCCTTATGTTACAACATTCATTGATCAAATCTATTACTACATGTAAGAGAGATCCTGCACATTGGGCCAACAATAGTCTTTCATCACTTCATACTTTTGTGACATCATCATATCATAGGTAAAGAGAGTTTACATGAATGTTCATTATAATTCATTAGGGAGAGGAATAAAATCTCTCACAAAATATTCACCTTGCATGCACAAGATAACTATTTTGAGTTTAATTTCATGCTTGTAGGATATGTAGGTGCAATTCCTAAAGGGGTAGCCCAAGTTAGCTAACTTTGCACACACTTTTTTGATTGTTATTTCCAAGGGTTATGTTAAGGATCATAAATAATAAAAATAATAAATATACATTTCCATTGCACAATAATGTATGGCACCAGACAATGAACTTACACATAAAAATTTAGAACCTAAAAATTAGTGCATTACAAATTTGGTAGCTCAAAATAGATTTGACAATTTTAAAGGTACTGATTTGGTATTTTACTAAATCCACCTAAGGAATATTTGGTGGTTGTTGTGAAAGAATTGATTCAATACTTTGATATATATATATATATATATATATATATATATATATATATATATATATATATATATATATATATATATATTTCACACAAACCTTCATCATCAGTTCTTGATGATTGTTCCAGCTTTAGAATCCCAATATTTTACCTTTTTTGTTCAATTTATATCTCTATAGTAATTTCATTGTCTTTGGCTAGTTACAAATATTTATTGTCCCATTTGTTCCTATTTTATAATCACATAGTGTGCATTAGTCTATTATCTAGAGTGTTTATTTCCATTAAAACATTTGGCGAAGCCTTCCATTCTTCAAACACTTATATCTTTTAAGGTTTTCCCCTTAAGGTTTAATTTTTGATTTTTTGATTTTTTGATTTTTGTGTCTTATTTTACATAGATAAAACCTTATCCTAGTCTATCCATTCACCTATTTTTTATTTCATGTTTACATCTAATTTTTAGAAATTGGTGTAGTCAATGTAGGGTTTACTAAACTCTCATTCCCCTTAGGGTCCAATTTTTATAGTTTTATCTTTGAATTATGATTATTCACATTTATTAATAAAATCGTAGCTTTCAAATTTATATCCACTTTTGGAAATTGGTGCATACACCTTATTTTTTATATAAAATAGACCTCAATTTTTATTCTAGGGTTTGATACTCTATTTCCATTCTAATTTTAAGATCTGTATGTTCTTTGTACTTATTTCATTACCCAATGATTAACCTATATTATTTCATGTTCTTTTTGTTTATATTATATGCCAACTAGGAAGCCTATATCTACACATATAACTAGGCAAAGTGTTAGATTTAGTGGTGTTGCTTATGATTTTATATAATTTATAATTTTTTCTACTCAAGAATACAAAATGGTTGATTATAGTGATGTTCCTTATACTCTTTTTATGGTTGTCAATACAAATCCTACAAACAATCTAAATGTTAATGGTTAACTTGATAATGACAATCTCGATAATGATTATATGAATAATGTTTATGATGATACGAATAATTTTTGATGATGTTGATCCATATAGAGTTAATATAATTGATAAATTTAAATATATGACTAACAAATATCCTTCATGTTTATAACCTTTGTTGCTTAAGTTTAAAGTCAAAGAATAACATATTAGGAATAAGGAATCTACACTTGAGACTAATCCTATTGATCATTTGAATGTTTATAATCCATTTATTGGAGGCTTTAAATCTACATTAGGTGGTTAGCTTAGTGATCCTAGTGATTCTAATCCTTTTATTCCTCCATCTCAATTATCAGAACAACATGGACGTATTCATCATTGGCCAAAATAGTAGAGGAGACAAATTCATTGATTATCAAAACAATAAAGGCATTTTCATCGATGATCAAAATAAAAGAGGATATGCATTTATCTATTAGTATAATAATAGAGATAAATTCATTGTTCTTTAGGGACCAAATTGCCAATTTTAGGAATGAATTCACTGATACATAGTCAAAATCTATGAACATTTTTTTTTTCATTTTAAACTAATTTCATAAAAAATTAACAACAAAAACTGATAAGAGAAGATGAGAAGTAATTAGAGGAAACTTGTGGGTTGAAATCCCACTAGGTGTGCTAAAATGTAGAGTAGGATTATGAACAAGTTAGTTCATGTATTTAAGACATAAAAAAAATGACAAAACATAAATAACTATCATATTAGGCATAGTCCTTGAGGGGCATGGATCAACAGAGTCAAGAAGCTTAGGAAAAAAAACATGAATAATTCCTTCCCCAAGTGGCCTTCCTTCAAGATCAGTCCATTAAATGTGTTTGCACCCAGATTTGGTGCTCAAAGTCCTTTTCAATGTGGTAGCACAAGCGTCTCCTTACACCAATGGCTTTGGTTCTTGATTTGATCAATCTTGAAAAGATGAGTGAAGCTCTCTAGTGATATTTTTGCATAGTTTTTCTACACCAAAAATAGCTTGTTGAACATGTTATTTCATAATAACATTACATATAAAAGCTTCAATGTTATGGCCATGGCTCATGTATTTATAGCTTTTCCAAAATGAGCTAACTGATTTATGGACCTCCATCTCAAGATAAATATGGAGGGTCACAAATCCATTCAATTTTGGAGGGGAAATAATTAAATATGGTCATCAATATTTGGAATAATGGAGCATTAATAAGGCATGGGTAGCCTTAACACTAATATTTATCTTCATTAATGCTTTGTGGATGACACCCTTATGTAATGTCATGGGTGACATCATAGCCTAAATATTTTGAATTATGAATTTAAAATAATAGATATTCAATAAATTTTCATGGATTTCTAACTTAAACCCTTAATCTAATTTGCTTTGATTAAATGATTTTACTTAGTCTTTTGAAATTCTTGGAAATTGGTTGCTTGTTTAATCAAACTAGTCAAACATGTCAATTTACGTAGTCATAATTTGATTGAAGTTGAATTAGAGGAAGGTGTCAATTAAATATTAGGTAATACCCTGGTTAGGGTGATATAAACATGAATTGGTACATGCATGTGATATGTGCAGTTGAATTAGAGTATTTTAGTGGTCCAAAACATCATTTTGATTGATCATAATTTGATTTGAAGTGAATTAAGAGAAGATAACAATTTCATAAAATGCATTACCCCAATCAGGGATACATGGATGCTAATTGGCACATGTTTGTGACATGTGCATCCAAATTATAATGTTTATGGTGATTTTGTCCTAGTCTATGCATTATTGTGAAAATTCATTTATATTTGCAATATTGGCATGATAGTGATAAGAATTGGATGTCTACATTTTATTCTTGTTTGAGAAGATGTGGTGGGACATTTGGTTGAAGCAATGGATTTTTAAAGAATAAAAAGATTGCTTAAAATGATCATAATTAGAATAATTTTTTTCCCACCTTCTATTAAATTCTACATGAGATGTAGAAAAATGAGGTTATGAAAAATGCCCCAAATAATGTTTGGGTGGCTTATGATGCCCCTTTGAGGGGAGAATAATTTTTTTTAATATTTTGATGGGTTGGACCTCGATCAGAGGAAATAAACACATAATTCAATAAAAGAGGATTAAAAAAAATAATTAAAAGAAACTAGCTCAAAAATAGATAAATGAGGCTAAAAAAGCATCCTGTGAAGAACCAAGGTAAAAATATGTCCATGTGGGGAGATTGGATCAAAATGTGTAGATGGATGTACATTTGCTATCCATGATTTTGATATCTTCCATGTTTATCATTTGTATTTGTTCTTGTTATGATATGATAATGCATGCTTCATTAGGAAATGCATATCCTTAATTAACATACAAATTATTGATTTATTCCTATTTATGATTGATGCATGACTAGATACTAGAGATTAATTTATGAGGTGCATGTCCTAAATCAATACAAAAATAGCCATATATATTGAGTAAATGGATGGATAACAGGACTTGATACATAATATAAGATATGCACAACCTAAAGTAAAAAAGAGAGTCATGCTTGTCTCCAATATGTGGCTCAAGGTTGGAGGATGATATCTTGGTTAGGTAGCAGATATGGTGGATGGTGATTTCAGAGATGTATGTTTGATGCCACATTGACTTGTAAGACTGGAGCACTTAGTGTTCAATATGGAAAATGAAATTATGCATCACAAGTATGAATAACTTATAATGACATTGGGTTTCAAATTATGAATGGAATAGTTTAAACATGAATATTTAAAACTCAAAATAATGATATAAATACCAAAACCTAAGTTGAAAATATTTATGTTTGAGACAAAAATGAAAAGAAACAACCAAAAAGTAAAATAAAAAATGTAACCGACTTAAGAACACGATATGAATTATTAAGACATAAGTGGAAACAAGAATATACAAAACACAAATAAGTAAGAAAACAATCTAAAACACAAGTAAATGACTCAAGCCCAAGTTAAGACAAAACTCAAGCAATTTTAAAAATGTATGTAGACATGACACTCAAAATAAACAAGCACACAAACTTATAAACAAAACACACAAAAAACAATGCAATGAAGATAATGATACTTTAATGTAAGTAATCAACAATTATGCATGTTTAGTGAATAATGTTTTATAGTTACATTTAGAGTATGAACATGTTTCATGAGGTAGGGGAAATGGTAGAATAAGGAAGGGGTGTCTGAGATGCCTCCAAGTGATCTTGGATAATGGGTGTTGTCTACATAGTCTAGAAGGACCTCAAGCCTATGTAGTTCTCTTAGGAATAAATATAGAATAAATGTGATGATAAGTAAAGAATAAATGATTGGTATAATAAAAATAAGAATGGGCTTGTAAAACAGTGAGAACGTATAAGTCTAAGGTACAATAACATGAAAACAAGAGTGGTTGAGCTGACCCTAGATACCCCATGCATCCAAGCACTACCTACATAGTCTGTTTAGACCTTAAGTGAATTTAGTTATCCTATAAATGGGAGTGAATGAAAGAATAGAAACAATGAATAGAATAAAGGGAAAACCTACCTAGAAGATGACATGGATTTATAACTCTCGTGGAGATTTTAATCCCACGTTCTCTTACTAAGAATGTTTTTGGTATTTGTTCTAGTCTTTTCTAATTTTTTTGGGTTTTTTTGGAAATAAGGAAAGCAAGGTAATATGTTCAAATATATAGGGAACCATCTAGCAAAGGACACTAGTTATTAGGTAGAGGCTAAAACAATAGCTAAACTAGATCTAAAGGTGTTCCTATGAACCAACAATAGAATATGAAGTCTAGGGGAATACCATGCAATAACAAATAGGAACAATTATAAAAAGTCTCAAGGAACTACCAAATAGGTGAAATCATATGACAAAATGCCCTAAGAAATTGGACCAAAAAAAATGTTATTGATGTTGATGCTAATGTTGATGATGATCACTCAAAACTACCTCTAAAACATTGATTGAAAATGTCTCCA
This sequence comes from Torreya grandis, assembly GCA_037957365.1. Taxonomy (NCBI): domain Eukaryota; kingdom Viridiplantae; phylum Streptophyta; class Pinopsida; order Cupressales; family Taxaceae; genus Torreya; species Torreya grandis. The sequence goes on from JARHVA010000441.1 coordinate 753,827, forward strand.
TACTTGTTGGTACATAATTAAGATCATGACTAGTAATGTGGTTAGAACAACCCAAAATAATAGGTAATGAGAAGCATAAATGGTCCAAGGGAAATTTAATTCTTATTTTAATAGAATTAGAATGATCTAGATAACAAATAGAATGGTCCATGTAACGATAGAATGGTCTAGGTAATAATAACACAGTCTAGGTAACAAAGTGGGAATGGTCTAGGTAATAGTATAATAGTCTAAGTAACATATAATGGTCCAAGTAATGATAGAACAATTTAGGTAACAATAACATGGTCTAGGTAACCAAGTGGGAATGGTCCAAGTAATAGTAGAATGGTCCAAGTAACAATATAATGGTCTGGGTAGGTGAGTACAAATGGTCCAAGTAATAATATATAATGGGTGCCCCTAAATTAAGGGATCTTATAGAAATAAATTAGAAAAAAATTCAAGTGTGTAAAAATTTGAGGTGCGATGTGTTCATGGGTTCCTTGAGCTCTTGTCCATCTAGAGTAGCTAGCTTGTATGCCTCAGAGCCATAATTTGTAGTGACCACAAATGGACCCAACCAATTGGCTTCAATATTACCTTTCTTTTTATGCTTGATGTTTTTCTAATTTTCTTTTAGAACCAAATTACCAAATTCAAATTCTCTAGGGAGAATTCATTTGTTATAGTTATAACATAACTTGTTTTGATAAGCTTGTTTTAATAGTCTAAGGTGACCCAATGCTTTTCATCTAGAAGCTCCAACTCTTTCAATTTGGAAACTTTGTATTCTTCATCATCGATAATGTCCTATAACAAGACAAATAATAAATGCAACTCGATATCGATGGGAATAATGGCATCTAAACCAAATATTAAGGAGTAGGGTGTAGTTCCCATAGGGATTCGATGACTAGTGAGATAAGCCTAGATAATGGAGAATAAATACAAGTGCCAATCAAGGTTGGTGTCATTAAAAATCTTCTTAAAGAATATAACAATGGTTTTGTTACATGTCTTATCATGACCATTACCTTGTAGGTTATATAGTGTGGAATGTTTATGTTTGATCTTGAACTGGGTATAAAAGGATTTGACATCCTGGTTCTTGAAAGAATCACCATTATCAAAGATTATTTTGGAGGGGATGTCATAGCAACATATGATATAAAAATAAATGAAGTTGGCTATCTGATTGTTGGCTATGTAAGTGAGGGGTATGGCCTCTATCCACTTAGTGATATACTCTGTAGTAGTAAGGATATGTTTATGGACATCATAGGAAGTAGTGTTTATTTTGCTGACAAGATCGAGTCCCCAAGTTAAAAATGGCCATGGCAGTGTAATGGGCTAAAGTGGTAGTGAAGGTACATCTATTAAATTACTATACTTATGATAAGTAATGCACTTATTAACATAGTTGTAGGCATATATCTCTATTTTTTTCTAATAATATCTTGTGTAGATGAGTTTTTTATCCAAGACCATACTGTTGGTGTGGGACCCATAAATTCCTTTGTGGACCTCTTTAAGTGCTAACGTGGATTCTCCCAAAGATAAAAAATGAAGTGGAATTCCCTCATAACCTCTATAATAAAGCGTGTTTCCAAGGATGGTATAATGAGATGGTTGATGAAGGAATAATTTCATTTGGTTCTTTGAAAGGTTCAATGGAAGGGTTTGATTTTGGAGATAAGTATAGAGGTTTTGGAACCAAGGGGAATTGAGACCAATACTATAAACTACTCTCTCTAAATCTGACAGTACATGCGTTGGCTACAAAATATTGTTAATGAGGAACTAATATATTTAGCATCACAAACAACTTGTATCATAGCCCTCTGGTAGCCATGGCATTTGCTTCCTAGTTATTGGCTTGTGGTATTTTTTTGAACTTAAGAAAAGAAAATACTATTTAAGATTGTCCATTATATGCTTGTAAGGTACCAACTTCTTGTCTCTTGTTTGGTACTGGTCTTGACTTGATTTATGATTAGATGTGAATATACATATACCATTAGTGGCTTAATATCCCACTATATTAAAATATTAAGTCCATCAACCATAGCTTCATACTTGGCCATGTTGTTGGTATAATAGAAGCTAATGTGAAATGCGTTGGGAATAAGTTTCCCTTATAGTGTGACCAATAAAATACCATCTCTAGATCTACAAGAGGTGAATGGATCATCAAAGTATAGTCTCTAATAATTAGACTCAATAGGTATCTCATCCAGGGTCATGATTGATTCATCTAGAAAATGAAATGAAAAAGGTTTGGTGATGATCAAAGGAGCCTCAACGAGCTAATCTGATAGGACTTGCCCATTGTTGGCCTTCTATTTCTGGTATTCCATTTTGAATTCACTTAGAAACATAACCCATTTTGCCATGCAAACTATGAGAGTGGTCTTTGATAATAAGTACTTAAGTGGATCAATCTTGTCTATCACAATGGTTTTGTTGTTCAACATGTAGTGCCACATATTTTGGGAAGTGAACACCATTGCAAGATAAGCCTTTTACATAGGTGTATAGTTATTCTCATAAGTCATAAATGTTTGAATAAGATAATATACTGCATGCTCTTTGCCTTGTTCATCATGCTGAGCCAAAAGTTCCCCCAATGCATGTCTTGTTGAAATGTATAAAAACAAAGGTTTACCTGTTATAAGTGGAGTCAATATTGGTGGATTAGCCAAGTAGTTATTCAGTTCGATAAATGTTTTCTCACAACCTAAATCCCATTGAAATGTGACAACTTTCTTCAAAAGCTGTGTAAATGGATGACACTTATCAACCAACTGTGATATGAAATAATGCATAGACAAAAATTTTCCCTATAAGATATGGAGTTATTTCAAATTGGATAGAGGCAACATTTCAACAATATTCTTGACCTTAACTAGATCTACCTCAATACCTTTTTATGACATAATGAACCTTATACATTTACTTGAATTAACACCAAAGATGCACTTTTTAGGATTGAGATGCATATTATATTGATGAATCCTCTCAAATATTATCTATAGAATGTTGGGTATCCTAAATGTGTTATTGATTTAGATAAGATGTCATCAATGATGTTGTGCATCATGTCATGGAAGATGATAGTCATGGCATGCTTATAGGTTGCACCTATATTTTTCAAGCCATAGGGCATGACTTGGTTAAAAAATGTTCCCCATGGAGTGGTGAACATGGTATTGTAATGGTACTCTAGTGTAATCTTAATTTGGTTATACCCTAAAAATTTATCCATGAGGGACAACATTTTGTAGCCTACCATTGAATCAATTATCATGTCGATGTTAGGTAGTAGGAAATCATCTTTAGGACATGCCTTGTTAATGCATCTAAAATTGATATATAGGTGAATGCCATGTGAATTTTTAATTATTGGGATGATGTTAGATATCCAAATATATGATAATAAATAACCCACTTCGAGGGGGCAACCTCCACAAGCTTTAATAAGAGCAGAATTCATAATATGATGATAAATAATTACCCACTACCTCCTATATATAATCTATCTAGGCCATGGTTACTCCATAGGCCGACCTACTAATCAAAAGAAAGCATAGATAAATGTAATATAACATCAAAGAGGGATAAGTAAGCCACAATTTGGCTAATACTATCCTCATACATGTGATAGGTTAGGGGCGTAGTAATGTACCACCAATGAAGGGTCAAGACGAGACATGTGTGAGTAATACCATACAAATATACCAATCAAAATATTTTAGAATGGTAATAATGAATTCACGCTTCTCATCAGTGAGGGGTGCACCTAAATAAACAATCTTGGGATCATCATATGTACCAATGCTAACCTTCATATTATCTTAAAATAATAATGTTGAGCTATCTTCAAGTTTAGTAAGCAAAGAAGAGAATGGACCCTCTTCAAATACCTATTTTTCATAATCTTCACCCATTTATGAAGAATCTGAATCAACTATGCTAGGTAATGGTTAGTTGGTAAATACATCAGGAGAATCTTGAGCAATGCATTAAAAAACTTGATATTCTTCATAATTGATGCCCAAACCAATGGTAATACCTAGACTAGGTGGACATTTCACTTTTTAAGGAGAGAGGTGGACTTCCTCATCCAAGAGATCCTAAAATATGTTTTCACTCATGGACTTGTCTTTCTCTTTACTCTTTCCCTGACGTAAGGGCACCTCAAAAAGGTTTTCACTTGAGGATCTCAATGTTTTACTTTTATCATGACCAAGGAAGTTTGCCTACTCTCCATAATAAGAAGTAAGGTCTAATTAAAAATTGAATCCTTATTTATGATCCCCAACCAACTATTCATCTCAAAGACCCATGAACTCGACAATAAATTCCTTATTCTGAAAGTTGTCTAATAATATGATAGAGTCTTGATAGTCCCAATCAACTAGGTCAAGATGATGAAGGGTAAGTGGATAATGGGATGTAATGGTCATGATGTCCTTGAAATCAAATGAATCAGTATCTTCTATCTCATCATAGACACTATAATGGGATGCTACATCACTATCAAGATTTTTACTATCAATAAATGAAGAGTAATCACTCTCAAAATTAATGGGGTCACCCCCTAGTGCTGTAAATCCAAGATCTTTATCCTCATAAGTTTAGATACTAAAATAGGTTCAAGAATTCCCTATGCCTTAAATCCTAATCATTTTCCTTTATAGTCTAGGATATCTATGATTTTTTTGGTATTGAATACTTGGCACTCTGGAAATAATTATCAAACCCATCACCATACAACCAACCTCCCTTGGTGTTGGTGGCCTTATCTTGATTAGGTGATGTATTAGGTATAAAGATGAGAGGGTCTTGTAAAGTGGATTTAGATTTATTTTACCAAATCATGTTGGGCCTACCATGTTTTTTAGAAGGTTTAGGATGACCATAAGACTTAGAAGACTTAGGCAATTTATTGATGTGGAATGCATCATGAATGCTATAGATGGCAATACCATTATTTTGAACAATGAAATGGGTGGACATGGTAATGGGAAATGGATAAATATAAGTGGAAGTGAGGTCACTAGGGTTGATATAATTAGACTTGGGAGATTTTAACACCACCCCTTAACTTTCTTGCTTTCCAATTCAATACTAGGACAAAAGGTGCAATTATCATACTCATCTTTTACATGTTTACAATATTGGTATGGATGCAAATCACCATAAATAGTAACCTCTAAACCAGAAAGGGGGAATTTTATGCATTGATGTAGGGTGAAATAGATTGATCATAATTCATGGATCTAATGATGACTAGTAAGTAGATTACAATGTAGTTCTATATCAATGATATGCCACAGGGTATCATGGGTAACATGCCCAACAATGATTGGTAAATAAATGGTTCCCACATATTCTCTTTTTGCATTTTCATAATCCTTGATGGTGATGGTATCTGGATGTATATCAAATATTGTACACCCAAATGTTTTGACCAATTTCAAAATTCCATGTTATGATGGGAAATAATTACTTCAATGTATAGGGGATTGTTATACAGTGGACCAAGGCATGACATATCTTGTTGGTCAAAGGTAAACTAATATCCTAGAGATAAATGTCCCACAAGTTCTTCGAATTTGTTAGGATTAATATCATTAGGCATAATGGATTACTGAAGGAAATCATTCAATATGGTCTTGTGAACTTTATATGTACATAAGAGATCTAAAATAGATATCTACACTGATGTTTTGCTTTTCTATTTATTGATATTATATGGCTTCTTGACAATAGGATGAGTAGGTTTGATCTTATTTAGTATAATGTTTAGTTTATTTTAGGATTGGTCTTAATTGGAATTTTTTTTGGTTTAGTATTGGTCTTGATCGGTATAGTGTTTAGTTTAGGATCATTTTGGAAGGAGGCAAAGGCACAAAGGATGAATTTTGGCCATCTAATTATGACTGCAAAATTTTGAGTTGGGAGGGAGTTATTGTAATTATAGGAATGGGGAGGTCTAGGAATGGTAACCCATAGAAAATGAGGTGAAAGAGTAGTGATAGAACTCAATGCATAACTGATTGAAATAGAGGATGGTGATCCTAAAATAGAGGGACTAATGTTTTGAGCAACATTGGATAGTAAACGAGACTTGATCTTAATGGTAGTGACATAATTACTAGTAATATGTCCTAAAGTGTTATTTTAATCATATGACACATCATAGTACTCAATTTGATAGGATCATGTGTCATGATATTGATTATGGTTATTGTTCAAATTTTAATTCTAATTATAACCCTAATTTTACTATTGATTACAATATTGGCCTTGGTTATTATTCCTCATATCTTATTGGTCATTATGCTTAGGAAAGGGATATTTATAGATACCCATGTTATGATTCATTTTAGGAGGAGGTATATGGTCCATCTCAATCTCTCTATTCTCTAACAAGTTTTAAATAATATGCCTTACTTAGATGCACTTGTAAACTTCATGGATAATAACACAATAGAAATCACAAAATTCATCTTTATTATACCAACTAGTTTTAGGATGATACTTAGGAAATGGTTTCAACATAGGCTAAATAATCATGTTGGTATCAACTAATTTATTGAATACTAACTCAACAGGCTCTCCTAGGTCACTAAATGACCTATGTCTAGGAAATGTTCTACATGGTGAAGTCTTTTTAGTCGGAGTAGTGGATTCGGTGGTGTATTTTAAATAGGTGGTGCTTACACTATCTGTACATGTCATGATTCAATAACCCCATTACCTACCATGTTATTTTTTTATTAAAAGTCTTAGGCTTCTCAGTGATATTGATCTGAATAGATGATTGAGATTGATCCGATGTTTGAGCTTAGGAATATATCTTGACCAAGACTTTAATAATAAGTGCCTTATCAATCTATATACCTTTGTTGATGATTTCATTAAATGTGTTATCACAAGCGAGTCTTAGATTATGAATAACCTTGGGATGTAAGTTATGTGTGAAGATATCAACTAGCTGTTTATCTAGAAGATTGTGTTTGAAACAACTAGCTAGTGCTCTCCACCTTTGTAGATGGTCATAAAGCTTTCTTTGTCCCTCTATTTGGATTTACATAAGTCAACAACTATTATCTCATGCTAAATGTTGTAAGAAAAGTGGTTAACAATTTTTTTTGATAAATCATTGAAATTCCTTACTGATCTTTTAGGTAATTTGAGGAGCCACACTAAGGCTTATCCACCCAAGATTGTGTAAATAAGCACATACTATTATAGGATACCTCTTGGCATGAAACATACTATTATCATTTTTTGGCACCTCAAAATAAGGTGGGAAGGGTACTTATATGATTCTCACATTAAATAAATAAGGGCATATCTAATCAAATTTATACTTTTTGGTCTGTTTACATGTTTGAAGCCTTGAGACTACCTCCTTCATTATGTTCCACTCTTGAATATTTGGAGTAATTTGTGGTGGAAGGAGATAGTTCTATTGATTATTCCTAGACATATAGGTTTGGTTAGGGTTAGTATGGGTAGGAATGGATCCTCCCTACATGGTCTTATTAGGAATGTATACTGTATATCCTAGGTTCTATGCTTGGTTCAATGTTTGTTGTTGGTTTTAAAGTAAATTATAATATGTATGATGTTGTTGCTTTAAAAGTTTATGTTGTTGATCCCTAGGTAACTGACGCTAATTCCAAAGAATTTTTTATTGTAAGCTATATGGAATATATTGGTTTTGAAGAAATTGGTGTTGATATAAAATAAGATGTTATTATTACTGGTTCACAAGTAGAACTTATTATTATCATGAACTAGAATAAATTGGTCTTGTGTTATGTAAATTATCCACTGCTTGTTGGGGTGGGGGATTATTAATGGCTTGTTATTGGGAGTGATCTGACACTTATTGAGAAGTATCAGTTACACATCATGTGTTGGAAATGGATACTTTATGGTTAAATAAAATGTGCTACATGTCAAGTGGAACTTGGTTAAAATCATTAATTAACATAACTTATTTGAGAGGAGCTAAAATTTATACCTCATGGATATGATTATTTTGGTTTGTTTGTTTAGGTAACTAATTTTTATCTATAGTCATGGTTTTGTTAAACAAGGTTGAAACCAAATAAGTTGTTAAGTCAACAACAAGCTAATCTACATAATCTTGACTAATTTGATGTATAGTAGACATAATAATATGACCTATTTGGGAAGGATCCACCAATGGAACCTTACATTTGATATAAGAAGCAATGGTTGGTTTGGGCACTTGAGTATGAGGTTATTCTTGTTCAATAACTGGTTCACATTGTTGCTCTTCTATTCAAATAAGGTTATGTAATTATTCTTTTGGAAAATATGTAGGGATTCTATCTCCTAATTCTATCAATCTTAAGAGAGCCTCATATTGGTCTTAAAATGGGTGATTGCTAATGTATTAACCTTGGTTTGATCCCATAAAGAGAGGGATTTATTCATACACAACCAAGTGTTCTTATCCATCATAAAAATTTTCCTCCACATAACTAGGGCCATAAGCAACCCACTATGAGTGTATATTTGCATGGTTAGAATAATACTCATTTTTTGACTAATATTTCAAACATTGATTTATTTAATTTAGATTTTGAAAACACTATCAAATGATCCATAGAAAATTTAGAATTGATTACGAAAATGTATAGGCATATAATGAGAAGAAGTAAAGTCTTTGGAATGCTTGACCTTTCTTGGTCAAAATCAAAAAACAAGAAGAGGGTAGAACAATCTTGGAATTTAGTGTGTAGGTTGACCCAAGAAAACCTAAGTCCAAAATGTGTTGATATCATATTAAATGATAATGATACTTTGGTTTATCTTGATCATGAAATTAGAAGTCAATTGGTCTAGGAACTCAGAGCACATGGTGAATGCAAGAAAATCTAAGTTCAAACTTTAGGAAAAAATGGGTAGTGTAACTGCACACAATAGAAAAGAAAGTCAAATGGTCCAAGAACTTAGGGTGTAGGTTAATGAAATAAAACCTAGGTTTTAATTTCAAAACCAAATGGGTGGTGTAATGGTACTAATTGATACAAAGGTTATTGTTTCAAATTACAGACATAACATTATGATAAATGGATAAGTGTTAAATGGTAATGTGAACAACATAAAATCTCAATGTGTAAATAAATATCAATGTGAAAAATATAAGAATAAGAATCACACTTAGGTAAGGTTCTAAAATAAAATCAATAGCCTATCCAAGTGACATAACACAAATAAAAAAATCAAAACACTTAAGCCCAAGTGATAGGTAAGACTCAAGTGCAAACTATTCGTACTTAGATTGAATACTTGAAAATTAGATTTTTAATTTGGTTTAAGAGACATGTAGGACCTATTTTGTTTTCTCAACATGGTTATTTAGACTCAAAATACAAGTAAAGAATAAGGAACACCTAAGTGCACATTCCTAATATTAACCAAATTTGACCTTTGTTCAAATTTGAGTTAACCCCTACATTTCTAAATTTTATATAAGTTTATCCATGTCCTAGAGGGGTTCCCTTTTGATCTAGGCGTTCACTTATCCCTAGCCTAGCCTTGGTATAAAGTCTAGCCCCTTGTACTAGTTAAGTCAATGAAAGTCAACCCTAATCAAACATGGTTAAACTTGGTCAAAGGCATAATTTTTTTTATAGTCCTAATATGGATTTTGATGTGATTTAGGATCTTTCTAAGTCATCAAATTGAATTTATGATATTCAATATGCAAAAAATTGCCTTGTGGGCCCACTTTGAGATAAAAAGGAGGACTTGTATGGATCATTGAAGTGGTAAACTTGTCACCAAGCTATGGATAACATGGGAAAGGCTAGAGGAGGTCAGATTTAGGTTTTTGGTAGTTCAAGATTTAGTTATGGTCAGAAAAGGGGAGTTTCATCTTATTTTTACGCCCATTTGGGCACTTGTATGCTCCCCATGATCTAATATCTAGATAAAACATGGGTGGGGTGTCTCTTCATCTCCCCACATCCATTTACATGTTTTAACTTTAAGGAAAATGCAAAAAGATGCATCTGTAACTCATTTTTCTTCCTTTTCCTCTTGGCATGCAAAGAAAGGTCAACTTATAGCACTTGGTACAGAAGGTATAAATAGAGTTGGGAGGAGTGGTTCTATATGTGGATTTTAATTTGAATACACTTCATTTTAATAATAGGAGTTTGTTTTTTGGTACATCATCCTTTAAGAAATTACATCCAAAAGGGGTAGAGTCATGCATCTGTTTCTAGTTTTTAGAGGTCTTTGGAGATGAGTGATCTTGATGAGGTGTTTTTATATTTTAATACGTATATATTCATGATATTTTAAATATATAACACTTTACCTCTCATTATATTTGAATGAGTTTTTAAATGGTGCTAGTTTCATGAAGTTTGTAAAGTTGGGTGCAGGTCCTATGTTTTCCAACATCTAAGGGGCTTAATAATGGTGAAATGTGCTTGAGGTTAATTCATGAATATATATTTAATGTTTTCATCTTGTGGTAAGTAAAAATAGTACCTTTACAAAGCCATATTTCCCATATTCACCTTGTTTGCTGCCTTCTCACTTTCAGTCAAGTTTGTACTTGTTTCATGGAGGTTGTATGGATGAGAGAGAGTTAGAAGAGCAGGGTGGAATCCATTTGGAGATTTAAAATTACCAAAGAGTAATAATTTTCATGTTATTAATACACAAGTGTCACTATAATTAAGTTTCATCCCAAGAAAAGTCATTTCCATTTTTGGGCTCTCAGTCCCCAAATGTAGAAAACATATGTCTTAAGGTTTTTATGGATGAATGTTTGATATGATATAATATGATTTAATCACTTTTATTATTTTTTAATTATATCCATATCCACCTAGTACAACTATGCCAAATTTGGGAGCTAAAGAGTAAGTGGAAGGTAGAGTTTGAGCTCTCCAAGTTGCCAAGAAATCACTAAAAGTTAATAGTGATATCTACAAGATTCTTAATGAGTACTTTCCCTACAAGGCATTTGACTAGTCCTAGACATATTATTTTAAGAGGGAACATTTAAAATAAACTAAAAAATCAATCCTGAGCACTAATTCAATGGAAGATGTGATGACTATATAGAGTGACCTCTTAGGCCTATCCCTTGTCTGTACATAGGGCAGGGTAGGTAGTGAAGGCAAGGTTTTAATGGATTGAAAAGAAGAGATGGTATTAAGGAATCCATAATGGTCATATGGAAAGTGTGAATACCATGGAGGATAAATGAAATATTGATAAACCTTATACATTATTAAACTTTCTCCAAATGACTAAATACAACCTATAGGCCTAAATTATGCACCTACAACTTGGTATTTGAGTTTGGTCTCAGTTAGTGGTAAATGAGGTTTTTGAAGCTCAAATGGAGAATTTAAGTGGATGAAATGACATAATATGATGTTATAAATGAAACAAAATAAATTTCATACCTTCTGGAGACTAAAAACTTACCTTGGAAACCTACAGGCCTGTAGGTAGGTGTCTCAGTCCTAATGAAAGAGTGTGATCACAGTCAAGTTATGAGAACCTATAAGAGGCTTGGGATAATAGGTAAGTGAGGTGGAAGTTTATAAACATGAAATGGATCAAGAAAAACCTTTAACCTACATTTACATGAATCTAAATCAAGCCATAATGTGTTATAAGTTATTGTCTCAGTCATAACAAATAGGGATAAGGGTGAAAGGTGAATAACTAGCCTAGTACTAAGCATGGAGACTAGGATGAGAAGTTTTAAAACATTTAATAATGTTTAATAATAAAAAATTAAGGTTTTAACCATGATTAAAACAATATTAAATTCCTAATGATCTTTTCACCCATGTAATGTTGTCTCAATTGATACAATCAACCAAGAAAACCTTGTTTCAAGGGGCAAGTGGCAGGTTTCACTAGAAAACAAGATTTTCAAAGGCCTCAAAAGCTTAATTAGCTTGAATTAAGGATGGATAACATGTAAAATTATTTTATAATAATGGAAGATATATTGAAGTGGCATTTCCAAGAAGGTTTAGGCAAAATAAATAAGCAAAAAATAGGGGTTTTGACCCCTTTTTGGGCAAGATTGAGATGATTGGACCACTTAGGCATGGAACCTGACCAAACCCTTTGGTATAGTTGGTAATTATGAAATTTTAGATATTAAAAAACATTCAATTTTCCCAAAAAATAGGCTAAACATCCTCTATTTTGTCTCAGAGGCAGGTTACTCCTTGCATGCATAAGAATGATAGTTTTTGGGAAAAGTTTTGGATAGTGAACAAAATGTCAATATAATCGATTGGTAAGGTTGGTAAAGTTGGGGGACACATGGGAGAACATGAAAAAATATCATAGAATGTCTTAATTCAAAGGAGATGGTCTGGACAAGGAGGTTTATGGGTAAACCGAATAGGAAAATATGCAAACCCAACCCAAATGGAATGTCACTTCAAGTTCTAACTTTATTGAAGAACTATAATGTTTTGTATGATTCCTAGGGGGGTAAATATTATGAGATCATGATATATGAATGCATTAAAAGTGATAATTATCATCTTTTGGTTCACAAAGTAAAAATAAGCCTGTTGGCAAGGCATAGTTCTTGTTCTAAAATAGGGGTTATTCGCACTTTTGGCTCTTAGTGAGATATAAAAATGATTTGAAAATGTTGGTAGGTAATATATAGAGGTGAATAAGCTTTTGATTGGCAAGGAAACTTTACAAGAAGCCATATCCAACTCTATACATACTTAACCCTCACAAGAAGCAGGAAAGCCATTCGAAGGTCAACTTCCATCACTCATATGTTTCATGGATGTTTGAATGGGACCCAAATCCATTTGGATTAGTTAAAAAAGGTCATTAAAGACTGATTAGTATGATTTAGAAGGAGGTTCAATGTCTGACCTTTATGAACAAAGGTTAGGAGTTCAAGCCACTCAAAACCCTTGTAAAACCCTCATAGTGACTCGATGGGAGAGATAGAGAATTTTAAGCATCAAAATTAAAGGGAATGACCATGAAAAAATGTATAATTTGTAGAGGAATCTCAAAGGATCCCACAAATGTGTTTTGTTTGTATGAATTTGTATGGATTAGGGGAAAATAGGTTTTTTTTGGCCATTTTGAATGGTATACAAGCTATAAGAGGAGTTAGAAATTAAAAAAAACTTTGGAAGGAATATTTAAACTTGAGATAACTACAAAAATTCATCTTATCTCATGGATAAACTTTTAAGTACCTCAACCAGGCCCTCACTTTTAGCCAATCTAGTGAGCCAACTAGTGAACACTTGTGAAAAGTGGTGAATATCAATTATGGAAGCCTTTTAAAGGGTTTTTATTGAAAATAATGATATTGGAACCTTTTATAAGTGTCATTACCTCTTTTGAATGGATAAATTTGAAAAAATGGGAGTTTTTGAATGCCAAGTGTATAAGGTGCATAAAAAAGAGCCATTTTGAAACTGCTAGAGATGATTTTGCACGTCCACAAGAATAGGGATGTTTAGGGATAAATAAACTACATATGGGAAATTTTTTATAACCCATGTTTCTTAGACCAAACATCAGACTTGACCATATGTAGAGAAAAGTGAGTTTTGGAAGGCGAATCATGAAGGCAATTTCTTATGCTAGAATTGTAGGTTTTATGCCACTTTTCACCATTATTATGACTTATTTTGGATAAGTATACCTATATGACATGAAATAGCTTGCCACACCTCTCTTATATATGTAATTTTAACTAATTATATTATATGGAAACATGCCCAAGTGACCCTTGGACTCCCTTTGCTTGATGCTTCTCATAAAAGCTATAAATATGCATTCTCTTTGCTCTTTTAAGTAGTCTCCATTGGTTAATGGGGAAAACCTAGCCAAATTTGTACTTGAATAACTCTTGAATAAATATTAAAATTTTATTTCCACTTATATGCTGTAATATTTAGTAATGACTTGAATCTTGTTGGTCTAGTCTAGTGAAAGATTGTCTTTTCTAGCTTGTACTCTTGATGGTCTACCGATTTGCAGAAAGGGGATTGTTGCAGGTCTTTGCTAGTGTTATTTTATAAGTGTAGATATATCCTAGAATTGGTTCATGATTATACCCCTCTTTTGAATCATTCATCCCCTTCCTAAGAATCACATACCTTCTTAAATCTAGCATATGAAACATTGATGTAACAATGGTTCCTAAGTTGTGAGTCTTGTGTAAGAAAACACCTTGCTTGTCTTTAAGTAGTGGTTTCAGTAAAGTAGGGGGATGATACATACTGGTGCATCACCATCTTTGGTTTAAATAGTTTCATTTTCTAATCCCTTTTCATCTACAATTGTTAGGTGTAGAAGAACTTTGAAGAGTGCATCAAAAGGAGCTAACCCCTAATCTAGAGATTCATTTTTCAACATTCTCACCCATAGCAAGAGAAATGTTTCCATGGTGCCACTTAGATGAGGAGATTTAGGCATCTCCTCAAGGGTGAAAATATAAGTGTCAATAGTATTTGACACACCTAGTGGGATTATTTATCCAAAGAGTTGTAGAATTCTTTGTGTGTTCTTTAACCAATCAGTGTTTTAGATCATTCCAATCAACACCAATGGTGACTCCGAGTTGAATCAGCTGGTCAAGCAGCCCTAGTGCATTAAAAAATCATGTTTTTGTATGTATAAACCTATTTTTGAGTATTATGGACCTTGTATTCCTTCATATAGTTTTGATTAATCTCATGTTGTTCATGGAATCACCTCAAGCAACCCTCCTAATTGTCCTTCTCTTAGTAAATCCAAGAGTGCTAGGGAGATAATGTTGGAGTTTAAGAAGTAGATGCTAGAGATAGATAGGTTGAATGAGAAAATAGGTATCAACAAGAGCTTATGTACAAGGAATAGTGATAGTTTAGGCAAGTTCAAGCCATGCAATCCAAGAAATAGAAATTAATAAGATGGAGAAGTCAACCAACTCAAGGCAGTTAGTCTTACACACCTTATTCCATCCTAAGACAACCTTATCCCATAAAAAATAAACCCTCCCATTTCACACTAAATCATTTCTATCAAATATCACTTGTTCATCAAAATAAAATGAACCAACCTTCTAGCCCATCTAATGCATCTTCTCCTATGTCAAAACAAACTACTCCTGCTATTAAACTTTTGCACTTAGCACTGTAACACAAAAAGATATTGGGTCAGCCTTCTATGGAAACTAACTACTCCAAGTTCCTAGATTGTGAGCCCTCCTTAGAAGAAATCCATACCATTTCATTTGGAAACCAACACATCCTTCTTTAAACAACTCCTCCTATACATGTGCAAACTCTTCCTAGTCTCCCTCAACCTCCTCAAGCCCTTCCATCTGATGTCAAGATTCCAAGTTGGAGAAATGTCCATCATGCACTAGATCAAGGCCTTGAGAAAGTGAATGAAATTGATACCTATCATCAAGAGGAGACACATGATGTCAAGATTATAAGTTGGAGGAATGCTCATCATGAATTATACCAAAAGTTTGAAGAAGAATAGATAGAAAAAACTATGCCTATTGGTTTCACACATTCAAAGGATGTTAATCAAATGCAAACACAACCTGAAGAGGAGAATAATGAAGAGATTTATGAGAATCTTATGGATATAAACACTATTTTGGTAAGTCATTATCCTACTCAATTTGAAATAGGTTCAAGTGATGGAAGTTTTCCAAGATTTGATATGGTGATTGCAAGATGGAAAGAAGAGCATGAAAATGTACCATTATCTTTCAACCTAGCCAAGGATGTTTTTTCCCCTCCCACCCTCTCCTTGGAGAAAAGAGAAAATGTCTTGTGTGAGGTAGAAGACAAAATTGTAGAGTTCAAAGGTTAAGAAGATAATCTAAGTGAAAAGAAGACAATAGGTATAAAAATTTGTAGACATGATGAAGTTTCAATATCCATACTTGATGAACTTCCTTTTGGTCATGATGAAGATAGTGAATAATCTATAGCAGGTGATAATGAAAAATGAAAGAATGGTAAGATCTCTTCCCTTTTGTTTGATGGATTTTACTTTTGCTTTGATGAAGATAGTGACCAAACCATGGGACATGAGTTGGATGAAGTTCAAGAGCATGGTGTTGAGCATCTAGAGACTCTTGTTTTTAAACAAGAAGGAGAAGAATCAGGTTTGTGTGATAGAGAGATTAAAGAGGGAGAGTTGGAATGAGAAAGTGATGATTTTTGGGATGAACTAGAAATTTTTTGTCTTAGCTCAAACACGACACCAGCCACACTTCCTCAAGAGAGCCATGATGAAGAAAGAGATTAGTTTGACAAGATTCTCAAAGAGATATAAAATAATGAGTTGGTTCATGATGCATACCAAGAGATCCATGAGCCAAATGGGCCCTATAATGATGATATTTTAGACATTGATCCATTAATGGACTACACCTATTTAAAGGACCAACATGAAACATGTCTCAAGGAGAAATATGAATGTATGGAGGTGGAAGACATGTTTGAACCTAATGTATTGGAGTACATGCCAATCAAGATGATAAACAAGAAGGGTGGGTCACCGAGTCTTCACTCCTATAAACTACTTGGTTATAATCATGAGGTTTCTTACCATGAAAGAGACATAAGAATTTTCCCCTTTGATCTAGGAGGGGAAAAAATGTATCAATTCCAACGTACATATTAGTTTGCTTTCAGTTGTGTTGTGTTTTGTTTTCCCTAAGTGCTTATGCATAAGTGTGAGTTTGTCCTTATCTTGTTTTGTGTTGTCTTTGCTGGTCTTATTGTGTTGTGTGGTGTGTTTAATTTATGTTTTGTTTTGGTATGTCCTTGTTAGTTATCTTCAAGAATCCATTGACTCTGTTGGCCCTTGGTTGGATAAGGCTACTAGTTTCTAACATAGACAAGCATGTTTCCCTAGGAGTTACCAAAAGTGTTGACCAAATTTGACCTTTAGTCAAATTTAAGTCACACCCTACATTTCTAAACTTTGTATAAGTTTATCCATGTCTTATAGGGGTTTCATTTTGTTCTATATGTTCACTTATCCCTAGGCTAGCCTTGGTCCAAAGTCTATCCCCTTGTACTAGGCAAGTCAATGAAAGTCAACCCTAGTCAAATAGGGTCAAACTTGGTCAAAGGCATAAAATATGTTATTTTAGTCCTAATATGGTTTTTAATGTGACTTAGGATCTTTTTAAGTCATAAAATTGCATTTACCATATTTAATATGTAAGAAATTGCCTTGTGGGCCCACTCTAAGCTAACAAGGAGGAATTGTATGAATGGCTGAAGTGGTCAGCGTGTCACCAAGCTATGTATAATGTGGGAGAGGTCAAATTTAGGTTTGTGGTAGTTCAATATTTAGTTATGGTTAGAAAAGGGGAGTTTTTCCTTATTTTTAGGCCCCTTTGGGAACTTGTATGATCCCCATTATTTGATCTCTAGCTAAAATGTGGGTGGGGTGTCTCTTTACCTCAACACACCCATTACATGTTTGAAATTAAAGGATAATTAAAAGTATGCATCTGCAATTCATTTTTTTTCCTTCTCCTCTTGGCATGAAAAAAAGGTTAACTTCAATCACTTGGTATGAAAGGTACAAATAGAGTTGGGAGGAGTGCTTCTATAGGTGGATTGTACTCTAAATATAATTAATTTTCATAACATGAGTTTGTGTTTTGGTGCCTCCTTATTTATGAAAAATCATTAACTATCCAGGTAGCCTGTTATAGAATTGCATCCAAGAGGAGTAAAGTCATGAATCTATTTATAGTTTTTAGAGGTTTTTAGAGCTAAGTGATTTTGATGAGGTGCTTTTATACTAGAATAAGTCTCTCTTCATTATATTTTAAATATCTAACACTTCACCTCTCATTTTCTTTGAAGGAGTTTTCAAATGGTGTTAATTTCATGAAGTTTGCAAAGTTGGGTGCAGGTCCTATGTTTTCTAAAATGCAAGGAGATTCATAATGGTGATAATGTGATTTAGGTTCACATATGAAGATATATTTATTGTTTTCATCTTGTGGGAAGTCCAAATAGTACCTTTATAAAGCCATATTTCCCATATTCACCTTGTTTATTACCTTCTCACTTTCAGTCAAGTTTGTACTTGTTTCATGGAGGCTATACAGATGAGAGAGAGAGTTGGGAGAGCATGGTTAAATCCATTTGGAGATTTAACATTCCATAAGAGTCATATTTTTCATGTCATGAAGACACAATTTTCAATATAAGCAAGTTTCACCCCAAGAAAATTCATTTCCATTTTTGGGCTCTTAGTCCCCAAATGTAGAAAATAGAGGTCCTAAGGTTTTTATGGATGAATTTTTGATATGATATAGGATGATTTCACCAATTTTATTTATTTTTAATTATATTAATATTAAAATAGTACAAATATGCCAAATTTTGGAGCTAAAAATTAAGTGGAAGGCAGAGTTTGAGCTCCTCCAAGTTGCCAAGAAATCACTAAAAGTTAATAGTGATATCTATAGGATTCTTAGTGAGTACTTTCCCTACAAGGCATTTGACTAGTACTAGACCTATTATTAAAAGAGGGAAAATTTATAATAAATTCAAAAATAAATCTTGAGTACTCATCCAATGGAAGAGGTGATGACTATATGGAGTGACATCTTAGGCCTATCCCCTATCCGTATACAGGGCAAGGTAGGCAGTGAAGGCAAGGTTTCAATGGATTGAAAATAAGAGATGGTATTAAGGAATAAATAATTGTCCTATGAAAATTTTGAATACCATGGAGGATAAATGAAATTTTAATAAACATTATACATTCCTAAACATGCTCCAAATGACTAAATACAACCTACAGGCCTAAATTATGCACCTACAACCTGGTATTTGAGTTTGGTCTCAGTCAAGGGTAAATGGGGTTTTTAAAGATCAAATGGAGCATGTAAGTGGATTAAATGACATAATATGATTATATAAATGAAAAAAAATAAATTTCATACCTTTTGGAGGCTAAAAAATTGCCTTAGAAACCTACAGGCATGTAGGTAGGTGTCTCAGTCCTAATGAGAGAGTGTGATCACAGTCAAGTTATAAGAACCTGTAAGAGGCTTGGGATAATAGGTAACTGAGGTGGAATTTTATACACATGAAATGTATTAATTAAGCCATAACTTACATTTACATGAATCTAAATCAAGCCATAATGTGCTATAAGGTATTGCCTCAGTCCTACTAGACAGGGATAAGGGTGAAAGGTGAATAACTAACCTAGTGCTAAGGATGGAGACTAGGATGAGAATTTTTAAAATAGTGAATAATGTTTAATTAGAAAATATTAAGGTTTTACCCATTCCTAACACACTCTTACATGCCTAAAGATCTTTTCACCAATGCAATGTTGTCTCAGTCTGTACAGTCAACCAATAAAACCTTGTTTCAAGGGGTAAGTGGTGGGTTTCACTAGCAAGAAAGATTTTCAAAGGCCTCCAAAGATTAATGATATTAAATTAAGGATGGAAAACATTTAAAAGTATTTTAGAATCATGGAGGGGATCTAGAATTGGTATCTCTAAGAAGGTTTAGGCAAAAAAAATTAAAAAATAGGGGTTTTGACCCCTTTTTAGCAAGATTGAGATGATTGGAGCACTTAGGCATGGAACCTGACAAAACCATTTGGTAAATTTGGTAATTATGAAATTTTGGAGATTATAAAACAATCAATTTTCCTAAAAAAATAGGCATAATATCCTCTATTTTGTCTCAGAGGTAGGTTACTCCTTGCATGCACAAGAATGGCAATTTTTGGGAAAAGTGTTGGATAGTGAGCCAAAAGTCAATATAATAAATTGTTAAGGTTGGTAAAGTTGTGGGAAACATGGGATAATATTAGAAACTAGACTGTAAGGTTGGAATTCCAAAGAGATGGTCTAGACAAGGAGGTTTGCAGGCAAACCTAATAGGAAAATATGCAAACCCAACCCAAATGGAATGTCACTTCAAGTTCTAACTTTATCCAAGAACTATAATGTTTTTTATGATGCTTGTGGAAATAAATATGATGTTTTAATGCTATAATAATGCATTAAAATTAATAATTATCATCATTTGGTTCACAAAGTATAAATAGGCCTATTTATAAGGCATAGTTCTTGTTCTAAAATAGGGGTCATTGTCACTTTTGGCACTTGGTGAGATCTAAAAATGATTTGAACATGTTTTTAGGTTAGATACAGAGGTTAAGAAGATTTTTTTGGCAAGGAAACTCCACAATAATCCATCTCCAACTCCAGACATACTGAAACCCTCACAAGAAGTAGGAAAGCCATTCAAAGGTCAACTTCCATCACTCATATCTTTCATGGATGTTTGTATGGAACCCAAATACATTTTGATTAGTTAGTAAAGGTCATTGAAGATCCCTCAATGGAATTTAGAAGGAGGTTCAACATTTGACCTTTATGAACAAAGGCTAGGAGTTTAGGCCACTCAAAACCCTTGTAAAACCCTTATAATGACTCAATGGGAGAGATAGAGAATTTTAAGCATAAAAATTAAATATAATGGCCATGAAACCACTTTTAAGTTGTATAAGACTCTTATATGATCCCACACATGTTTTTTTTATATGAAATTATATGGATTAGGGGAAAACAAGGCTTGTTTTAACCATTATGAGTGGTATGCAAGTTACAAAAGGAGTTAAGATATGAAAACAAATTTAAAGGAAGATTTAAACTTGATATAAATCCAAAAATTCATCTCATCTCATGAATAAACATCTAAGTGCCTCAATCAAGCCCTCACTTTCAGCCAGTCTAGTGAACACTTGTGAAAAGTGGTGAAAAGCAATTAAGAAAGCATTTTAAAGGTTTTTTATTGAAAATGATGATATATAAACCTTTAAAAAGTGTCATTACATATTTTTCATGAATAAGTTTGTAAAAATGGGAGTTTTTGAATGTCAAGTATATAAGGTGCATGGAAAAGGGCCATTTTGAAACTACTAGAGATGATTTTGCATGTCCACAAGAATAGGGATGGTAAAGGGTCAATAAAATTCATGTGTGAACTTTTTTATAACCACTCTTACTCAGACCAACCATTAGACCTAACCATATGCAGAGAAAAAGTAGTTTTGGAAGGTGAATCATGAAGTTAGTTTCTTATGCTAGAATTACAGGTTTTGTGCCACTTTTCACCATTCTTATGACTTGTTTTGGATAATTAGACCTACATGTCATGGAATATATCACCCCAACTCTATAAAAAATTAAATTATAATTAATTCTATTAGATGGAAACATGTCCAAGTGACCCTTAGACTCCCTTTGCTTGATGCTTCTCACAAAAGCTATAAATATGCATTATCTTGGATCTTTTGAGCAGCCTCCATTGGTTAATGGGGAAAATATAGATGAATTTTTACTTGAATAACTCTTTAATAAATATGAAAGTGTTATTACCACTCATATGCTATAATATTGAGTAATGACTTGAATCTTGTTGGTCTAGTCTAGTGAATGATTATCTTTTCTAGCTTGTACTTTTGATGGTCTACCAATTTACAAAAATGAGATTATTGTAGGTATTTTCTAGTGTTATTTTATAAGTGTAGAGATATCCTAGAAGTGGTTCATGATTGTATACCTCTTTGGAATCATTCATCCCCTTCCTAATAATCACATACCTTCTTGAATCTACCATATAAAACTTTGATGTAACAATGGTTCCTAAGTTGTGAGTCTTGTGTAAGAAAACACCTTGCTTATATTTAAGTAGTGGTTTTAGTCAAGTTAGGGTATTATACATATTGGTGCATCACCATCTTTGGTTTAAATAGTTGCCTTTTCTAATCCCTTTTCATCTACAATTGTTAGGTATAGAAGAGCTTCAAAGAGTGCATCAAGGGGAGCTTACCCCTAATATAGAGATTAATTTCTCAACATTGTCACCCATAACAAGAGAAATGTTTCCATGGTTCCACTTAGATGAGGAGATTTAAGCATCTCCTCAGGGGTGAAAATCCAAGTGTCAACACCTATACTAAATTGACACAAGATGTGTATAATATCTACCAAAGTTTCCATCAATATAACAATCTTGAAAGGAATTAATTATTAGTCCAAAAATAAAGAGAACTTGTAGGTAGAGTTTTTTAGGTTCTTTTTATCTCTCAAAAACTAGTACGTGGTTTGAAATTAGAGATCCAAAACAACTCAACATTTGGAAGAATATTCCATGATAAGTGGGGTTAATTAAGTTAAAATTTTGACTTAGCTTACCTAGATGGTACAAAAGTGCCTAAAAACACCTCATCACAAAATTCACATCAATTGGATCAAAACTATCTAACTTGTTATGCAAAGGTCTTATACTTTACACAACAACATCAATCATGTATTGCTTAGTGAAGTCTGGTGTTTAGACCATTGCATGGCCTGGGGACCCATTGGACTTATTAGGCTAATCAGTCAATGACTATATAATCCAATGACACACCTAATTTATATACCCCACTAAAGTGCTATGCCCTTAACATTTGGCATGTCCAGGGATATGTGTGGTTGAATTGTGGCTTATATACCTCTTTTATATTCTTGTTACATTTCTCTATGCTCTTAGTTAGGTTGGCCTATGGAATAACCATGGTTAATTAGACTATATATAGGAGATAGTGGTTAGTCTTTGATCATCATATTAAGTATTCTTCTCTTATTGCATTATTTTGGAGGTTGCCCCCTCAAAGTGGATTTGCTATATTATCTAACATTCTAGTCTACTATCAATTATTATTATGTGATCTCTCATATTTGCTTATTATTTTATGATATGTAATCATTTTGTGCAAACATATAAGTATTTCATTACATGTGGTATCAGATCTTTGATTTGGGAAAGTTTTCCATGGCATTATTTTTTAGATCTAGCAAGGCACTACTTCTGCAAGTGGAAGGCCAAAAAAACATAACTTGTAATTTGGAAATAATTTTTTTTTTCAGTATAGTATTATTCAATTTTTTTTTTGAAAATAAATAAATAATAAAATTCTATAATTTTTTTTCCCTTTGCACATTTTCAGTCATTGGATTCATCTCAGGGAGATGATCACAACTGTATATTCTATTAGTACACTTTTTTGGTGTCAATTTTTTTTACCTTAGTGTGTAAAAGCAATCATTGGATTCATCTTGGTGAGGTGATAATAATAGTACCATTTTATAGTACACTTTTTTTAGGGAAAAAACCCTCTTAGGGTTTGTATATGGTAGGTCCTACTAGTTGAGGAAGAAACGGGGAGCAAGAAACTCCTAAGACTCCTATTGGTGATATGGAATCTATAACTTTTGATATGTTGATTTATCAACTTTAGGTTGACATAAAGGTCTTAGTATGACATAATGAATTTGTTACAATTCAAATTTATGTTTAAGGGATGCATAAAGAGATTAATGGGGTTCACACTCAATTATATTAGATAACTACACAATCAGCTAAACTTTCATCTCAGTTACAATCAAACAACCCTCCACTTCATCATTTGGGTCCTCCTATCAACACTAACAACTCTAATTTTGTTGTGAAACTGATGTTTCCAAAAGTATACATGTGTAAGTTTGATGGCAAGGATATTCTCACTTGGATTACCCAAATTTAAAATTTATTTGATCTGTATCAAACTCCTAGTTCTCAAAAGGTGATAGTGACATCTCTATATTTGGAACCTTAGCAATTCATTTGGTATCATTGGCTGTGTGCTCCAAATAAAAAGAATGGTACTCTTATTACATGTCTATTTTAATTTATGAGTTGTTATCTCATTATTAGAATAATGTCTCTGAGAACTACTTTAGTTAGTTAGCCAAACTATGGTAAGCATGAACTATGAAGGATTATATTCATCAATTTCAAAATCTATCCTTACAAGTAGAAGATATCACTGAATAAAATTTGACTGATATTTTTTTGGGTGGCATCAAAGATAGCATTCAATTTTAGGTTTAGATATTTAACCCAACATATTTATTAGAAGCTATCCCATGAGCATGCATGGTAGAAGAAAAAGAGATGGTCAAATGGAAAACTTTCACTACTGGTCATGATTGCACCTTTCTAGCACCATCATTTCCTGAACCCACTAGATTGACACCTTGATAAATTGAGGAGAAGTGATACAAAGGGTTGTGACATGGTTGTAATAAAAAATGGATAAAAGACCATTTCTATGCTAAAAATAATCTATTTTACATTAAATATGCTAATGAGGATGACAATTATGAGGAGGCAATTGATGAGGATGAATAAGGTCCTAAGAAGGATCTAAAGACTCTTAACCTACTATTTCCTATCATGCCCTTTAAAGTATTAGTACTCCCCAAACTCTTAAGGTGGTGGGTTTCCTAAATAAATAAAAGGTCACTGTATTGATTGATACTCGGAGCACACACAACTTCATCAATAATAAATTGGTTGCTCATTTGAACTATTTCACTTATGCCACTCTAGAATTTTAAGTCATGATTGCAAATGGTGGTAATGCCAACTGCTTAGGAAATGCCATAGTATTAAGTTGGCCATGGGAGACTACTTTTTAGATTTTCTTATATTTTCTATTACTGTGGGGGGAGAAGACATTATTCTGGGAGTACAATGGCTCACCATTTTGGGCACTATTGAGATGAATTTATAGAAATTATTCATGCGCTTTGATTATGAGAAAAGGATATTTGAGTTAAGGGGAATATGGGCTAAATCTCCACAACTTGTTATCTCCCATAAAATGAAAAATATTTTTTATAAGGGTGTGGAAGGATTTGTAGCTCACTTATTTTCCATGAAATTTTAACCAACTCAGCCATCTACACCTCCTGATCTACAATAAGTGATTGATGCCCATTCAATTTTTTTTGGTGATATGTTGAAAGAACTTCCACATAGTTGCATGCATGATCATGCTATAAAAATTATTCTTGGTAGTACACCACCCAATATTAGGCCATAAAGGTATCCCTATGCCCAAAAAAGTGAAATTAAAAAGATGGTATAGGAGATGTTGGATGTAGGCATCATTCACCATAGCTACAATAAATATTCTTTGCTAGTTGTCATGGTGAGAAAGAAATATGACACTTAGAGTATGTTCCCTGACTACAAAGAACTCAACAAGTACACTATCAAAGATAAGTTTCCTATTCCTATCATTGATGATTTGTTAGATGAATTAAATGGTGCTATTCATTTTACAAAGTTAGATCTACATTCTGGGTGTCATCAAATCCAAATTCATGATGAATACATACCCAAAATAACTTTTAGGACTCATGAGGGTCATTATGAGTTTTTGGTTATGCCTTTTGGTCTAACAAATACATCATCCACCTTTTAGATTTTGATGAATACTATTTTTGGCCATTTTTTGAGGAAATTTGTTCTAGTATTTTTTGATGATATCCTCATTTATAGTAAAAATTGGGAAGACCATTTGCACCATGTGAAATAGGTACTCTCAATTCTGGAACAACATTAGCTATATACCAAACCTTCCAAATTTACTTTTGGAGCTTATGAGGTTGAGTATTTGGGTCATCTAGTTTCACATGGAGTGAAAGTGCATCCTAAAAGAATCCAAGCAATGGTGGATTGGTCGATTCCTAAGACACTCAAGCAACTAAGGGGATTTCTAGGGCTAACTAGTTACTATTATAGGTTTGTCAAAAATTATGGTAGCATTATAGCCCCACTCACCTTTTTGTTGAAAATAGACTCCTTTAAGTGGACTGATATAGCTACCAAGGCATTTGAATAGTTGAAATTGGCTATGTGCACCACTCTAGTGTTGACCACTCATAATTTTTCCAATACTTTTGTGGTTGAATGTGATGCATCTGGGTTTGGTATGAGTGATATACTCATGCAAGAAGGCATACCAATTGAATTTGAAAGTCATCAATTTAAGGGTAAAAATTAGTAAAAGCCTATTTATGAGAAGGAAATGATGGCCATTTTTCATGCAATCAAAGAACATAGGCCTTATTTGATGGGTTATCACTTTTAGGTAAAGAATGATCATGATAGTCTCAAATATTTTTTAAAATAATGATTTTCATCTGAATAATAATAGAAATGGGTAACTAAGATGTTAGGCTATGATTTTGAAATAGTTTACAATAAAGGCAAGGACAATGTAGTGGAAGATGCACTATCCAAGAATGATGAATCAATTGAGGCATTTTATGTGCTATGACCATTCTAAATAAAGATTAGCTAGAGGAAGCATGATTAGAATGGGAAAAGGATAGCGCTACCCATGATTTGATTCAAAATCTTCAGCAAGGTTTATGTGTATTTGAAAAATTCACATGGAAAGGTGATGCATTATGGTATAAAGACAAATTATACCTATGTAATAATTATCTTCATAAACAAAAAATCCTTCAAGAACTTCATGCAACTCCAATTGGGGGTTATTTAGGATTTTTGAAAACCTATCTTATAATCAAGCAAATTTTTTTATGGGAAGGACTCAAGGGGGATGTCTATAAATATGTGGCTAAATGTGTGATCTATCAACAAAATAAAGGAGAAACCATCAAAACCCTAGGTATTTTTCATCCTTTATCCATCCCTAGATAACGTGGGGAAGAGGTATCTATGGATTTCATTATAGGGTTACTAAGATCTGATGGTCAAAAAATGTTATCATGTTTATGGTAGATCATCTTAGTAAGTATGCTCATTTTTGTTCTTTATCACAACCATTTGTTGCTAGTATAGTAGCTTTTAAATTTCTCAATACATTTCAAAAATTACATGGTACCCCTAAGATCATTATCAGTGATAGAGATCCTATTTTCAATAGCAATGTTTGGACTAAGTTATTTACATGTTTGGGCACCTAATTGGCTCATAATTCATCCTATCATCCTCAATCAAATAGATAAACTGAGGTAGTCAACAAATGTCTAGAATTATATCTCCATTGTTTTGTTTCTGATAAACATGATAAATGGGTGTATTGGTTGCCACTTACTAAATGGTGGTATAATATTTCTATTCATATCTCTTCTTAAATGTCTCCTTTTTTAGAACTATATGGAAACCACCCTCCATCCATTACTTCAACGTTGAAGGTCCATCCTAAGGTTCATGTATTTAAATAAAATATTCACCATCAATAGGAGGTCCCTAGAAATTTATGTGAAAATTTAGCCATGGTCCAAAATCATATGAAGCAATATTTAGATCAACATAGGAGTGAAAGGCATTTTGACATTGGTGATTGGGTCTTTATTCACTTGCATCTATATAATCAGATGTCTTTAAGCAATATAAAAAGGATAACAAGCTATCCCCTAAGTATTATCAGCCTTATCAAATCTTGAAAAAAATTGGTAGTGTAGCCTAAAAGTTAGATTTTCCTTCCTCCACTCGCATACATCTAGTATTTCATGTATCATGCTTGAAGAAAGTTGTTGGACATATAGTTGCTACTCAAACCAAGTTAACAATATTGGATGAGGAAGGAAGACTTATTATTGATTCTAATGAAATTCTTCAAATGCACACTAAGTAGTTGTGGTCTAGAATGATTAAGGAGTACCTGATCAAATGGAAGAATCTACCTTATGAAGATGCCACTTGGAAGGATGAATCCTTTGTGTAGTAACATCTAGAGTTGACTCAACATTGAGGACAACATTATTTTGAAGGGGAGGGGAATGCTACACCCTTAACCTTTGGTGTATCTAGGGATATGTATGGTTGACTTATGGCTTACATACCTCTTTTATATTCTTTTTACATTTCTCTATATTCTTAGTTAGGTTAGCCTATGGAATAACCATGGCTAAGTAGACTATATAGGAGATAGTGGTTAGTCTTTGATTATCATATTAAATATTTTGCTTTTATTACATTATTTTGGAGGTTTACCCCTTGAAGTGGCTTTGCTATATTATCTAGTATTTTTCTCTGATATCAATTATTACTATGTGATCTCTCATATTTGCTTATTCTGTGTGATATATAATCATTTTGTGCAAACATCTAAGTAATTTAATTACGTAAAGAGTGGGGTTATAACAATGATAGTAGATGAAACCCCATGTAAAATTTCTCCTAAAGAACCCATGAGGAGGCAATGAACTCTTGCTCATAGTCTAAACATGAAAATAATATAAGAATTAGGTCATTTCTAAGTCACCCAAGTCCTTATGAACAAGGAGATAACATATGTGACATTTCTTCAAGTTTGACTTAAAACAATTAAAAAAAATGCATTTTTGGTCACCCAAGTTCGCTAAAGGGGATAAATGAGAGAGAACAAGCACATGATTTTACTAATAATAAAATGAAATGAACAAGTTCCTTGCAATAAATAAAAAGAATAAAGTGCTCTTAAGAGCTCTAAACCTAGGTCAGGATGTTATTTTACAACACTAACATGGAAATGTGATTGAAATTTGACTTGAGTTGTAAAATCAAATTGAAACATGTTAAACTTGCAATATAAGTGGTTAGCTTGTCAATTAAAGGTTTTAATCATTTCAAGGAGCTTGATTTCAACTATTTTTATACTCTTAGGTTTTTCACACAGAGACAATTTCACTGATATGTAGGACCTTTTTACCATTTTTAATAACTTTCATAAAAACATAGACATAAGATAGAAAATAAATAGAGACAATTTAATTGATCACAAGGACGATTTCACCAATTAAGACATAATTTTGGTAAATAAAATGATGTATTCACTAAAAATAGTTAAATTTTTTCTAAAATTAAAATAAATTCACTAATGATCCAAAATTAAACCTGGAATAATTTCACTGATCTCCAGAACATTTTATCTAAAGACTAAGGAAATAAAAGAGACAAATTCATTGATTATTAGAACAACATGGATGTCTTTGTCATTAACCAAAATAATAGAGGAGATAAATTTTTTTATTATCAGAAGAACAAAGTCATTTTCATCAATGATCAAAATAATAGAGGATATGAATTCACTAATTATCAGAATAGTAGAGACAAATTCATCATTTTTCAAGGATGATTTTTCCAATTTTGGAAATGAATTAACTAATACTTATTCAATGTTTGTGAACATTTTTTTCTTCAAATTTTTAACTAATTCCATCAAAAGTTAGCAATAAAACTGATAAGGGAAGATGATAAGAAGTAATTAGAGGAAACTTGTGGGTTATGATCTCAATGGTAATGCCAAAATATAGATTAGGATTGGGAAACAAGTTAGTTCATGTATTTAAGACATAAAACAAATGACAAAGCATAAATAACTAGCATTCTAGGCTTACTCCCTTGAGAGGCATGGATAAATGGAGTCAAGAAGCTTTAACAAGAAAACATGGACAATGCCTTTCCCAAGTGGACCTCCTCCAAGATCGGTCCATTAAATGTGTTTGTGCCTAGATTTAGTTCTCCAAGTCTTTGTCAATGCTATAACACAAACATCTCCATACATCTCTCTTTTTACCAATGGCTTTGGCTATTGATTTGATCAATGTTGAAAGGATGAGTGAAGTTATCTAGTGATATTTTTTCATAGTTTTTCTACACCAAAAAGTTCTTGTTGAAGCTATTTTTTCATAATAACATTACACAAAAAAGTCTTCAAGGTTATGTCCATAGTTCATGTATTTATAGCTTTTCTAAAATGAACTAATTGATTTATGACCCTCTATCTCAAGATCAAGATGGAGGGTCACAAGTCCATTCAATTTTGGAGGGACAAACAATAAATATGGTCATCAATATTTGGAATAATGGAACATTAATAAGGCATGGGTATCCTTAATCTTGAAATTTATCTCCATTAATACTTTATAGATGACACCCTTATGATGATGTCATGGGTGACATCATGTCCCAAATATTTTGAATTATGAATTTCCAATAATAGATATTCAATAAATTTCCATGGATTTCTCAAGTAAGCTCTTAACCTAATTTGATTTGCTTAAATGATTTTACTTAGTATTTTAAAATTATTAGAAATTGGTTATTTGTTTAATCAAACTGGTTGAAAGTGTTAATTTACTTAGCCGTAATTTGATTGAAGTTGAATTAGAGGAAGGTGTCAATTGTCTATAGGGTAATACCTCAATTAGGGTGGTATAAACATAAATTGGCACATACACATGACATATGTGGCTGGATTAAATGTTTTCATTGGTATATAATTTCATTTTGCTTAGTCACAATTTAACTCAAAGAGAATTAGGAAAATTTAACAATTCCATAAAATTAATTTCCCTAATTAGGGAAACATAGACATGAATTAATGTATGTGCATGACATGTGTGACTAAATTATAGTGTTTATAGTGATTTTGGTCTAGTTTGTGCATTTTTGCAAAAAGTCATTTAGATTTGCAATTTTTCAACAACAATGATAGGAATTAGAAGTCTACAGAGAGGATGCTACTAACTATGTGTTTAAATTCAAGACCATGCTGACAAAAAATGTCATATCAAATCCTTGATATTGAATTTCAAAGTTTTTTATTAATTAGTTTTCTTATACCACTAAAAGATAAGTCAATTTTATAACTTAATAATTTTTTGACGAACTTAGTCACATGCTTCACAATATTGATATTAAAATTTTAGAGGCCAATATGCTTAAGTATATTTTATACATGTGGTGGTTTTATGTAGTGCATCAAATTGTGTGGTATGATTTTAGGATTCAATTTTTTAGTTTTGATTTAACCTAAGTTGAACCATATTTCATGAATAATGGTTCACAAGAACCTATATCACATGACTATGAGTGGTTCAATCAATAGTTATTGATTTTAAGTGATGTTAGTAAACTATCATGAATTCTTAGGAGGTCACCCATCCTAGTACTACTACACCTCAAGCATGATTAATCATGGCTTTTTCCTCATTTTAAATCCCACTTAGCTTGTGACCCTAGTTAAAAAATATTTGATAGGTGTTGTGCCTTATGAATCATTCATTATGATTTAAGTATACATATAATGACTATACATATACTACCTCAAAATATTAGGTGAAATTAACATTAAAATATAATTATAAATCATTGTAATACCATATTATAAATGGATTTGAATACATATTAGAAAAATATAGCTTGATCCATTTTAGGAAAATAAATCTTATCACTGAAATCATGTTAGGGAATATAAAACCTGTGAACTTCAACATATACATCATCCAATTAAAGTATTCAAAAAATATAAAGAGATGTACCAATAAAAGACACCATATTAACTTATTTTAATATATAATGTATATGTGCAACTGATAATGGTTTCACCAAAAGAAGATATCCTAAGGCACTACCTCTTCACTAGCTATGCATAACTAACTTAACTTCATTTAAACCAAAGACATAAAGGTTCATTTTATAGTAAAATAAATAGGTGAGTTTTAGATTATTATTGGAGTTAAAGGTGGGATCATTACATAAGTTACACGTAACCTATCTCACACATTTAAGGATAACCAACATTAAATTTGCATTTAACAATTGTGTGTACATAATAAATCAACCATAGTAACAAAAATACCCAAATTGTAATTTAAAAATAGTGAGAAAAT
The DNA here is from genome assembly GCA_037957365.1 of Torreya grandis. Lineage (NCBI taxonomy): Eukaryota > Viridiplantae > Streptophyta > Pinopsida > Cupressales > Taxaceae > Torreya > Torreya grandis. The sequence goes on from JARHVA010000441.1 coordinate 785,412, forward strand.
GACACATAGCAAAACCCCATGAAGATTGATCTAGGCAATAATTTAGGTGACAATTCGGGTGACGGTTCTACCCCAATTGATGACATAACTTCTGAGAGCCATAACTTTTGCACCATAGCTCCGATTGAATCCCCGTTTGAATCATTGAAAAGATAAGAATGAGGAGAAAATGGTGAGATGGAATGAGATATAATATATAATTTTTGACCCCTAAAAACCCAATAGAATTTCCCCAAATTTAAATTTTAGTAGTGCAATCTAAAAATAGTAAGTTTCTAAAGATAGTAAGTCCTTGAATTTTGTATTGTTATAAATCATGGAAGTCAAACCAATTAATATACCTCAATATTGGTGACCTTAAAAATCCTCTTTCTACCTTCAAAATATGTATAAATAGAGATGTAACCTAAAATTGAAATCAAACATCTCTTCCTAGAGATAACCATATGGTTGTATTTACAATCTTGAATAATAAACATCTCTTCTCAGAGAAATCATTATTACTATGTTATTTAAATATCAATCAATGAAAACTTTTAAGATTTGGATCAGTGGTATCAGATTAGTTTGTCTTGAGAGTGTATGCTCCTGAGGTCAGAGGTCAGGCTACAAGAAGCTTGGGTGGAAAATAATAGAGCTTCCAAACTATCCACCTATTCATTCAAAATGACCTCAAATGGTAAATGACACCAAGACAGCTGATCCCTTCAAGGAAATGGTGAATGAAGCCCTCTAATGAAAACAAGCATAGATGCTACAACAATTCACTCAAATTCTCCAACAAATCTTGATGGGAAATTTTGGCTCCTCATCTGCACTTCCTGGCTCCTCATCCATAAAACATCCTTTCAGTGCCCCAATAACCTTCAAGGTTTAAGTGAATTTTGATATCCCTATATTTGAAGTAAAAATAAATGCTGATGTAGTATAAAATTGGTTGGATCAATTGTCTTCCTACTTTTTTGTAAATAAATTCATCGATGGAGAAAAGATCACTTTTGCTCTTTTGAAAGCATCATTGCCTATGAAAAATTGGTGGGAAGTGTATAAAAATAGGTTAAGTATAGATGACATTGGATTTGAGGTGGAACCTACCTAGGATGATTTCATGGAAATAGTAAAGGAAGAACACTATCCCATTGGAGCATATGATGATCTGTACATATAATGGCAACAACTTCACCAAGGTAAGGACCAATCTGTTCAAGATTACATTGACATTTTTTATTCTCTATCTATGAGATTGGGAATCTAATAAAGTGAGAAACATAAGACTCTCAAATATCTTGGTGGACTACAATGGTACATATGAGGGAAATGGAACTCTTCAATTTGGAAACCCTCAGTGAGGTATACAAGTTCACAATAAAGATTGAGCAGAAGTATGGAAGAAAGAATATGAAGAGTTAGCCTTCAAAATGGAAAAGTGATAAGGAAGGTCAAACATGAGGCCAAAATTTAAAGAAAAAGGAGTTTTAAGATAAGAAACCCTAGAAGGGGAAGACTAAAAAATGGTGTGATTACCACAAAACTAAAACTCACTCCAAAGAAGAATGTCAAGCCATCAAGTCACTTCTTTCTAAGTCATAATACTTGATATCTACTGCTCTATCTCATACACATGCTATAGTGAGAGAGGATGAAGAAGAGATTGTAGATGATGAGCTTGATACTATCATTGCTTCATCACATACCCATGAGGAAAGGCCAGATGATAAGGAAAGGTTATTTCACTCCAAATTATGGGTAAAAGGTAAGCCTCTACATTTCATTCTTGATAGTGGGAGTCAAAAGAATTTAATCTCTGCTAAAGTTGTGAAAAGTTTAAATATATCCATGAAGCCTCACCCAAATCCATACAATATTGGATGGTTGAGCCCAAGGAGAGACCTCTATGTCACCCATAAGTGTCTTATTTCATATTAAATAAAACCTTTCCAAGATGAAGTCTTGTGTGATGTGGTCAATCTAGATGTTTGTGATGTACTCCTTGGTTAGCCATTCATGTATAATCGACATGGCATCTATGAATCATGAACTCAAAGAATCACCCCAACTCTTGGAACATGAAGCTACAGGGTACCAAAGGTACCACCTCCCACATTTGTCTCCCTGATTAGTGCCAAGTAATGTAAGAGATTGGTAGAGAAGATAAAGAAATTAATTCTCATGGTGGTCAAACCATAGAAATCTAAGAAGGTCTATGTTGCAATCCTCCACTTTTATTAAAGTTGGGTAAACTTTTTAACATGATCAGCGCTGCTAGCTAGACATGACTAATACCGGTACCACAGGGCCAGGGGGATTCAAACACTTGACCGGTAGAGCCGCAATAGAAATACCTGACCAACCAACTATACTCCCTAATCCATCGATGTTGCAATCCTAACTAGAAAATCAACACAATAATAGAAGTAGATGGGACAAATCATAGGAGAATATGATGACTTATTCAAGTCACCCATGGGAGTTCCACTTCACTACCAGGTAAAACATTATATCAATTTGATCCCAGGATCATGTTTGCCTAATAGTCCTATGGATCGCAAATCAATTTTGGAGAATGATGAGATAAAAATTTGGATTTATGAATTGATTCAAAAAGGTCACATCAGGCCAAGCTCTTCACCTTATGGCATCCTGATTATCCTAACACCAAATAAAGATGAAACATGGAGGCTTTGCATTGACTATCAATCCTTGAATAAATTCACCATGAAGAATCACTACCCCCTCCCTAAGATTGATGACCTATTAGACCAACTCCATGGTACAAATTTATTCACCAAAATTTATCTCAAATTTGGATATCACCAAATTCCCATCAATCCCATTGATGTCTAGAAGACTACATTCAAATCTAAGGAGGGGCTATTCAAATGGTTGGTTATGCCTTTTGGCTAGACTAACACACTTGCAACCTTCATGAGGATGATGGATGACATATTGAAACCCTTACCACCTCATTCATGGTTTTATACCTAGATGACATACTCATCCACAATAGAACATGGGAGGAACATCTACAACATGTTTGTAAGGTGCTTCAAACTCTTCAGAAGCACAAGTTATATGCAAATCTTGATAAATACACATTCAAGATGAAAAACATTTAGTACCTAGGGTAAGTTGTGAATGAAGAAGGGGTCTATGTTGATCTAGAGAAGATTTAGGTTATTTGAGAATGGCCTACACCAAGGACCCTCACAGAACTTCATAGCTTTTTGGGTCTTGCAAGATTCTATCACAGGTTTGTTCTTGGATTCTCACATGTTACTTGGCCACTAACCCAAGTGATTAAAGGAGGAGCAAAAGCTACATTTTAGTGGGGAAAAATACAATAAAGAGAACTTGAGAATTTAAATAATAAACTTTGCTCAGCCCCATTCTTGCCTTGCTAGATTTACATCAACCTTTCAAGTTGATGATAGATGCATCTGAATATGCCATGGGAGTTATCATCATGTAACATGGCCATCCTATTGCATATCATAGTGAAAATTTCATTGATATAGTTAGGAAATACCTAACATATGAAAATGATTTCTATGCCATTATGCAAGCCTATAAACAATGGAAACATTACATCTTGGGGAAAAATATGGTCATCCACACTAACCATAGACCATTGGAATTCATCCAAACATAGAGCAAATTGTGAAATGAGAGGCAACAAAAGTGGGCCACATATCTACAACAATTCCGTTTGATAATCAAACATAAAAAGGGGAGATTAAATACGGCCATAGATTTTTTGAGTCACCCACCAATTACTACACTCACAATAGTTCTTGACCTATGCAGATATGAGACTACCACTTAGGGTGCTTTGTATGAAGTAGATCCTACCTTTGCTGATACATATTAGGTGCTTCAAGAAGGTAAACATGTTTTTGATTTATATTTGTAAGATAATGTCCTCTATCACATGGGGCACATCTATGTTTCAGCTACAGATTAATAGAAGATGATATGGCAAGCACATTTCAGTAGGATAACTAGACACTTTGGTGTAGAGAAGACATTGGTAATTCTTCATAAACACTTCTAATATCCCCATATGTAGAAGGATGTGGAAAGTCACCTCAAATATTACACCCCATGTGTGATAGCAAAGCCAACAAATAAGAATCAAGGATTGTACATGCCATTGCCAGAACCAACCAGGCCTTAGGAATCTATCTCAAGGGATTTTCTCTCAAATTTTCCCACTTCAAAACATGACAAGGACTATATTTTTTTTATAGTTGATCATTTTTAAAAAATGGCTATCATGATTACTTGTAATAAAAATATATCTATTGAAGAAATTGATCAACTTTATTTTAGTCATGTATGTCTCCATTTTGGTCTCCCTAAGTCCATTGTCTTAGATAGAGATAGCAGGTTCCTAAGCATATTTTAGTCCACTCTATGGAAGATGATGGATACCAAGATGATGAAGTCCACAACCTTCCATCCATAGAATGATGGTCAAATAGAAGTGGTGAACCACATGATTGTTCACATGATTTAGATGTATCACTCTAAACATACATGCACATGGGATGAGGGGCTTCCTTTTATACATGGATATAATCAGGGCTTGCAAAACTCAACCAAACATAGTCCATTCAAAGTATGCCTTGAGTTATAACCCATGAAACCAATTGATATAGCCATTCAATTCTCCACCATGTAATACACACCTCATGGGAGATCTGAGGCAAAAAAAATGAAAAAGTTCATTGAACAAATGCAACACATCTAATAGTAGGTTCATGACATCTTGGAGAAGATGAATCAAAAGTATAAGCAATGCCATGAAAAACATAGGATTGCACACCATTTTTTTGTGGGTGATAAGGTTTGGTTTCAGCTTCAAAAGGAATGACTTATAGGCTCACATAGAAAAATTAGGCCTCTATGATATGGTCTTTATACCATCACTAAAAAAGTTGGAGAAAATGCTTTTGAGTTGAACCTACCGGCCTACCTTAGTCTACATCCAATATTCAATGTGGAGCTCCTCAAACCATATCATCTACCTTTGTTGGACACTTCAATTAGAGTAGAACAATTGGACATTGATGATCTTGATCCATAGATTTTTTCTCTAGTGGATGAGGATTAGATTGTGGACACCTGGATGAAGACAACAAGAGGATGCTCTATTCCACTTTATCAGGTAGTCAAAAGGGGCCAGCTTAGCCACCAAGGTGAGTGGCTCATAGAGAATCAAATTAAGACATGAATGCCACACCTAATGAGTAATATTGATGCAATGGGGACCATTGATTCTAAAAGAGGGAGGAATGATCCAGGTAATTATTAAGGTGATAATTTAGGTGACGGTTCTACCCCAATTGATGATGGAACTTCTAGGAGCCATAACTTTTACACCATAGCTTTGATTGACTCCTCACTTGAACCATTGGAAAGTTAAGAATGAGGAAAATGTAGTGAGATGGCATGGAGCTTTACTTGGTGGGTTTTGACCCCAAAAAACCCAATAGAAGTGCCCCAAATTTCAATTTTAGTAGTGTAGTCTAAAAATAGTAATTCCTTGAATTTTTTATTGTTGTAAATCATGGAAGTCAAACAACTTAATATCCTTAAATATTTGTTACCTTCCAAATCCTCCTCCTACCTTAAAAATGTGTATAAATGCAGATGTAATCCAAAATGGAAATCAAACATCTATTCCCAGAGATAAACATATGGTTATATTTACAATCTTGAGTAATAAAACATCTCTTATCGGAGAAATCATTGTTACTATGTTATTTTCATGTTTTTGAAATATATGTCAATTAAAAATTCTAAGTTTTAGATCAAAGATCAACTTAGGTGATTCATTAAAAGAAAAGAGTTCTTAAGCTCATACGTATGGGTCCCAATAACTAGGCTTACTACGGTACCAATGTACAATGAAAGAGAAAATTAAAAATGAAGATGTTGTAGATGATTTATAATTATGATGAAGCCTCAAAAGGAAAAAATCAAAAGTATCTTATATGAATCTAGTTGTGTGAATAAGAGTGACTATAGATACGTGCTTGATCTGATTGGAATGCATGGGTAAAAGACTCCAAAGAAGGTTGGCTTGGAAATAGTTCTAAATTTTCAAACCAAGAAAAATATTTTGATCATAAACTATTATAAATTTTTATACCACTAAAAAATGTTATCTCAAAAATGTTTTTCTAAATTTTCATACCAACAAAGATAGGCTCAAAAAGATCATTTTAAATTTTAATACCAACAAAGATGGCTCAAAAGTTGTTCCAAATTTTGAAACCAAAAAGTGATTACTTAGAAAATATTTTAAATTTGATACCAAACTCTACATATACATAATATGTAGTAAAACACACCAAGTACATAACATAATTGAACAACCAAATACGAGTCTCATCTAGCCCTTGGGAACAAAATAGGAGTTTTGAAAAGCGGGCTAGGGGCTTAAGTGGTATGTTTTGGTTATATGGATGATAAAGAATTGTGAAAAGGGGGATAAAGGAAAAAAATGTATAGGTATAGATAGTATGAATGTACAATTTTGGTATAATGATTTTTGTAAATGACCAAGAAAATATCAAAAAAATCCTAGAAACAGGCTATTTTTTATACAATACAAACTATACCTAGGGATTATCTAGAAGACCAAAAAAATCACTAGAATTTATATCATATACCCATATGGTTGTTACAATTGATCCATAGGTTTTTGGGCCTTCTAATTAAATTGGTAGGGTTAAATCACTTTAAACAACTCCAAAAAAAACAAATCCCTCCAAAAGTGCCTCCAAATGGATTTTTAGATCCACACCAAAACATTCACAATTGAAAAAATTGATATAAATATATTCAACAAAACTCATCCATATGTATATCTAAAATTGGTATAAGAATCCTTTAGAATGAAGAAATCAAATTAGAATAAATAAGAGATGGTACATGTGAAGAAATCCTCATAAAATGTTACACAAACACACAATGACTATCTATGAAGAATGGATAAATTAAAAATGAATTGAACACCATATTATAAATGGCTCTGAATACCGTATAAGAATAACATAACTTGATGCCATATTGGGGAATATATCTCTTATCACTGAAATCATGTTAAGAAAGACAAATCCCATGAACTTCAACATAGACATCATCCACATAAAGTATTCAGACAATAGAAATAATTTACCAATAAAATACACTATATTAAATAAATATAATCTATAATGTATATGTGTAACCAAAATTATTGCACTAGAACAAGATCTCCTAATAGACTAAAATCTTCACCAACTATGGATAACTAATTCTAAGCTTCATTTCAAACAAGGGCACAAAATTTATCTATATAATAAAAGTAAGAGGTGTCTAGAATATTATTATTGGTGGAGTGAAATGTGGGATCTTTCCCAAGTTACATCTAACCCTTCTCGCACATAAGGATATATACCAACATTAAATGTGCATTTATCAATTATGTGTATATAATTTTAGCAATCCAGATGGTACCCTGCTTGAAAGCTAAAAAATTTGGCTTTAAAACTCCTTCACACCTAGACTAACATTGAAATGATCTGAGATGTGGGATACCTGAACTCATACCAGACCTATAGATTTTGGTGAGGCTAGCTCCTCTGATGTATCAATTTTCATTTCTTAATAAACTAATGATTTTAGGGTGAAGGAGAGATAATGAAATGGAAATCATCCTTTAATATTGGTGATACACCTATGTTTCTAGTTTATCCATTCTATTTGAACTCCTAAAACATTGATGAAACAAGTAAAACACTAAATCCTACAACTTTAAAATTCCTATACATAAATATTTCATGTAGAGGTTTTATCAAGTGATCTAAGCTTGAGGGAAATGGTGGAATAGGCCTAATTCAAGGCACTAATTAGTCACTTATATCCACTATTATCTTAGCCAAATGAGATTAAACACTGAAACATAACCTACATAAGTTAGCACACTAGTAACTATGTGAAATTATGACCTCAAAAAGGAGAAAAATCTACCACATATGCAAATCAACTAACATAAACACACTATATCAGAGTAATGAAATATAAAATATTCATTTTATTTATCTAAAAAGGTTACAAAACTCAATCTTGACAGAGTCTAGTCATGCCCAAGAGAGGGATGGATATTGAAAAATGGCTTTGAAATCCAATATATATAGAAGATAGCATAGAACTAGCCAAGACATGAGTTGAAAAGAGAAGGGGAGGTGAAATTCATGTCAAATCAAGTCCAATTTTAGTTTAATTTAATACAAAAGCCTTCAATATATCTCTTTTCTTTCTATGTCTTGCGTGAAAATCTTCTTTGGTGTTGGAAAAAAAGGTGGGCCCATTGACTAGTCAAAAACTCCTTTACATGAATTCTATGCCATTATTTGGTGTTTTAACTCCACTTTGAATCTGATCTTGAAGTGTTTGAATGTATTCCTTTGCATGATAATAAAGGAATATGCATGAAGATAGTTAACTAGTCATGATTTGTCAACTTGGAGTCATGAGCCCTTAAGACTAGTTAATTTCTTGCTTAGTCCTGTATTGCATGAAAAGGCACTTTAAAGGATTAAAATGTGCATTAAATATGGCATGGGAACTCCATAATGAACTAATTGATGACCATATTCAATGCCAACTCTCTTTGATTATTTTATTAAACAAGCCTACTAAGCCAACTGGGCCTAACAACCTGCTTCTAGTAGTTAAAAATCTATAAAAACTACAAAGAAAAGCATGAAACCTTCAAAAACAAGGTGTATTATACTTGTAACAACACCTCACACCATGATATAAGTATTCTTGATGAATAAAACCTTCACCATTGAGCCAACAAGGTTGAATAGGCCCATTTTGTCCCATTTTCTTATAGACTATCCATTTTGATTGAGCGGGTAGGGCCAATTATAGGAATATTTTTTTACCAAATGAAGATTTGAGGATGAATAAAAGGTCACAGGCTTCCATCTCCATAAATGGGTTTCATGTAAAATGCCTTGTACCTCATTTTCCATGCATTTTCTCTAAAAACCTAATTTTTACCCTAATCCATATATATCCATACATCAAATTGAAACTTATGGAATCCTCTCTGAGTTTACTTTATATTTTAATAGGTTTCATCTTGATCCATGGTTATTTGATGGCAATAAAATCAACTTTTTTCAAAACTAGTGTTTTGAGGGTTTGGTAGGGTTTTGAATTTGTATCTTCCAAAATATGATTCATTAAGTACATACATATAAAACCAAAAATATTTAAATTTATGTGTAGTATATATACCCCCATAACATCCCTAAAAATATTTGGTTCCCATGCAAAAGATATGCAAAGTTATCATGTGGGGGAAAACTACCTATAGGGTTTTACTTACTTTCTGGGCTACCTACGCTCTTAGTGATTTTTTATAAATTAAATCCCATAAACCAATATAAACTATCCAGGAATTATAATTTCATAGTGGTCCTCAAATCATTCTAAGAGTGTTTGGCCAAAATCCTCACATGGCAGAATATATGAGCATCTGAACTGGTGGCTTAGAAGGGTGTTTAGAACTACAGAAATTGAAATTATTCACCTAGATGAAAATGAATCTTCCCATGATTATAAATGAATTAAAACATCATTATTTTGTCTTTAACATGTTACCAAAACACTATAAAAGTATCTTCTTTCTTGAAAATTCAAAAATGCCTTTTTGGCCTATATGCTTGTTTGCTTGAAAAAGAATATATAAGCATGGTTTGCATATATTTTGGAGTTTTTACACTATTTAAATGTCTTATGATGATGCAAAAACATCATCACATGATTTTAAAACTCTCACCTTGGCTTAAAAACCTCTGTGGTACCTCAAAATACTACATGCTCTAATGGTGACCTCACATAGACATACTTATGACTGTGATAAAATAAAGAGCACTTCTACTTGTCCAATGGAATTTAAACTTATATTTATGATTCATAAACTCATTATTATGATAAAAACCAAAATTTTTGTCCTATTTATTCATTTATAAGCCATAATATTCAAAATTCCTTCAAAAAATGCCCCTTTTACATGGACTATGTATATGCTTGTCTGTACTTTTATGCTAGAAGGTTGTGTTTTCATGTTTGATCATTATCTTGGGATTGAAATATGATATATAGGTTTGAATAGGCTACTAAGTTTTTCACTCATCTCCCTAATATTAATTTTTTCTCTCCTCTAAGACCCCATCTTCTTCAAGGAACACTCAACATAATTATGTTTGTTATTCTTGCAGGTGGATTTTGTAGGAAAAGAAGGTATTTGATGGGAATATCATCCTTCCTAGTGTCAAAGAAGCCTTCATCCCACCAGAGGACTACTTTCACATGCTCAAGATAACATATTAACCCTCAAACCATGCCTTTAAGCCCTTCCACAATTATGTTCTGTACAACAGGTTTGTAGGTCTTGCTTGATAATGACTTTGGCTATGTTTTATGAGGAATTGAATTCATGTCCTATTGATTATATTTGTATCATTTTATAATTAAAATATCTTCATGCATTGGATATAAAATAACTCAATAGGCCACTGCCTACCCCTTACTTGCTAGTTTGAAGGACCCTTAGTCCATGATGGTTATAGGTGTCCTAAAAGGACCACAAACAATGGTATTTTTATATTATATCTCAAACATTAAAACAAACTTAACACCATTTCAAAAAAATGTTATTCAAAACTAGAAAATAACCGCATTAATTTTTAAGGCATATAATCTTTCTTTAGGCTTATTATGGTGAGGAGTTAGGTTAGCATAATTCTAGGGCTTTACAAGCCTACTATAGGTGTAAATTAATGTTTATAGCCCTATATCATGATGTATAAGACACTTGAATATTGAATTTCCATGAATTGGTCTCTAAGCACAAACTTCATAACTATGACCTCAAAAATTTCAAAAGGATGGACACCTTGACTGTATTTGTATTTTACCCTCATTAAACCATGTATGGACTGTAACACTAATTTGAAAATGATTGAAGTTTTTAGTGACACACAAGGTATCCCTTTTGACTCACCTTCTATCTATATGTTCTCTAAACATAAAACTTAACTTGAAGGTCCTAAACTTTGAATCCTTCCTCCACAACTTGTAGATAGGTATGTGACTGTAGTTTTAATCTTGAACTATAGTTGTAGGTTACCTTTGAGGTGATTTATGATGGTATTTGAATTAGATCTCATGTCCTTCAAGATCCCTTCTCTTCATTCCTCTATCATGTATTACTTAAACACAAAAACCTCATTGAATGTTTCAAGACCCTTGCAGACTACCAAACCATTAATTTGTCACTTGACTATAGTATGCTTGAAGGCCCGTTGTAAGTTATCAATGAAACTCTCTCTTTTGATTCTTGGTGATAGGATTAATAGTTTTATTACTTCCTTGAAGCAAATTTGAACCATGAAACCATCTTAGTTTGACATGCTCAAAATACTACTTGTCAAACTTTAGGCATATGATCGTGTTAGGACCCTTATTATCCCTTATAGATGTAGGTGCAAGATTATGATAGTATATGGACTAAAAAATTAGTCTTTATGTGTTTTAAGTCTTTGAACAAAACCAAATATATCATTTATTGTCTTAATTTCAAGATGATCACCTTATAGCATCAAAATCCTATTTGGAATAGTCAAAACCCCTGAGTACATTCAAAATAAAACTTGACAGTTGTTAGTTTCCTTCATAGCTATAAGTGATCACTTTATCCTTTAGGCCTATCTTGAAACTCAAATTAAACTCAAATGTGACCTTTTCCCCTTACAACTTCATGAGATTATTAATCTCAAATGTATTCATATCCTTTGATGGTCAACTAGCCATTATGCTCTTAAAAGTCCATCCTACCATTTATTTACAATGACTTCAAGATTATAGGATGATTTAGGACTAATTGTAGGTCCTCATTTGGTGTTTTAGAGTCATCCAAGGCCTTTGGTTAAGTCTATATTTGAGGATTTCTTCATAATAATTAGTACATGAGTCATCTTCACCTTCTTGAGAGATTTTAAACAAACTATGAATATCAAGACCCTTACGACTATGACATGTCTTTATTTAGGCTTGAAGGTCTCCCTTAATATTGTAGGTAAATATATTTGTCTTTGAAATGATAATATTATGGTATCCATCATGGAAAAACCTCTTGATAGGTCTCATGAACCCTATACATATTTTAAAAGAATAAGACTCCTTCATGGCATGGAAACATACCATATTAGAATCATGATATGACTAATAAACCTTTTGATTTTTTGTCAACCTCATCAAACCTTGATGTCATGCCAAGCTATCATAAGGACTATCCTTTATCAACTGTAGATTCTCCTTTAGTACTATTTATATAGACAAGGATTATATGTGACCTCAACCAAGGCCTAAATTTATTTGATTCTATCCTTCTTCCTTATTATGTTTTATGAAGTCATGGTATAATCCATAAGGAAAGATCTTTCTTATCCTTTTGAAGTTGATATCTTCATTGGATTTCCATGACTATTTTGCATCTGCTTTAGGTCACTTTTATGACTGTATGTGACCTTTATTGGCCTATACCCTCTTGTCCTTGCTCATGATAATGTATCCTATATAATAATGACCCTTTTGATATGAAACTAGGTGATAGATATGGTTGGAATCATGGTGTGGATGATGAAAGATGATGATGGATGATGAAAGGAGGATGGGAAGACATATGACATAGATATGAAGTGGATGAGATGGAGGTGGGAAAGGAGAACTTGGAATCATGTTAAACCCACCATTATGAGTCCAAAGGAAGCATGTGACCATCCTCTACTTGGTATATAAGTTTGGAGGTGATTAGAGGAGGGTAATGAGATGAAATTGAAACCTATGACAATGAAAAAAACCTCAAAATATGCAAAATTTCTTTAAACAATGATAAACTAAGCCTCTTGAGACTCTTTGAGAGCACATAATGGATTCTTGGATATGAAACAAGAATTAAAATTTGATAAATTGATTGGAAAACATGATAAACATGATGGATAACCTACAAACAAACTTTCTTGAAAACTTGATGCTGTCATCTCTTCTCTTGACCATACAACTTTTCCTTGGAAGTATGCCATATTGTAGATTTGGAATATATAGCTTTGATTAATTTTTTGGACCTTAAAATACATGAATAAAATATGGAGGAGGCCATGTTAATAAATATTAAGTCCCCAAGATTCTATAAAATATTAAACTTTCTTGAAACTCTGCCAGGTGAGGATAAATTAAGTAAAACCAGTTGCTTTTATGGTTATAAGGCTACAAAAATTATCTTGAATTCAAACTAATGGTTCATGAGCATGGATAATCCAATTAAAAAACCGCCTAATCTATGAGGAATCCCTCTAAGTCAAGTTTTTACACCCCAAAATTTAGACCTGTACCTTTCTCTAGTAGACTATACTATCAAAAAACCTGCAAGCAAGTCACTTTGTTCAAACTGGGCAATTAACTAGAGGTGAACAGTTTTCAGCTTGTAGGTTTTCAAAATGCCATGAAATTCATGATGGAGATCTATCAAGATCTATTCTTCAAAATCCCTTCCTTGGCTTTATGGAATCTATACAGATCTGTACCTTTGCTCTTGAAAAGTGAAGGAAATGGCTTGTTTTTGGCCTTTTATTGAATTTTAAAAGCTCCACAACAAAATTAAGTGCATGAAAAGGATATGCATAAGGCTTTGTCATGTTTTAACACCAAAAATAAACTTTTCCATGCTATTGAATCTTGAAATTGGCATGTGGGTGGTGATTTGAGGTCTTTTGTTGATTTATATTTGCATTTAAACACCTTCTTAAGCTATGAAACTTATGATTTAGGCTAATATCATCCAATTCAATGGATTTAAAGGTATTTTGACATGATTACTGACTTTTTAAACTCCAATTTTGACATTTTAAAGACCAAAATTGAATTTTTAAGGCTAAAATACTTAGTTTTAGACTAGTTTGAATGAGTTTAATAGTACTAGTAAAAGTTTCAAACTATAAGGGTTGGAATTTAGCAAATCACAAGGGTTGAATAACCTTCTGGTCAAAATAAATCACCATATTTCATGTGACATTGGCAAATTGAAGCATAACAACTTTGATTGGATGAATTTCTTGATTGGAAAACAGACTCTTTTGGGCTTTGTAATACCTTTTCTAACTGTGACACAATGAGACTTAAGGAAAAAATAACTAAACTAGCAAGAAATGACAACTAATCTAAGGAAAACATGAAAATAATGAAAGGGAAGTAAATTATTTCTTGTGCTACTCACTTATTAGAACAAAACAAACCTACTAACCTAAAATGAGAAGCTTTCCTCTAAGATCAAATGGAAAGCTATTCAGTCCACCATGGAACCGTAAAATCTATTTTCCATCTCTTGATAATGTCTTCTTATAGATAGGAGCACTTTTATGTACACATCTTCTATATGATGTATATGGGCCTCCTATCTTCATTCTCAAGTACATGGATTGAAGATATGTATCCAAAATCTCATCATATGACTCTTAGATGCATGTAATTTTCAATCATATCTTCAATCCTTATTCATTTATGAGCTGATAATCATGATCATGTAGACTAGCTTGATGTATCTTCTTTGTCATATCTGCATGACTGAACTTTAAGAGATATGGATATGATATTGTGACTTCTTGAGGCCATTTGTGTTCATACTTAGCTTTCAAAAGTAGGTAATCATCTGAAGTTGAAAAAAAAATTCTATAACCATGCTTTAAAAGTTCAAACATGTCATCTATTGAGAAAACTACTGCTTCTTGATTAATGATATCACTTCTCTCATCCTACAATAAAACACATTTAATTAAAGAATAACCTTAATGAAAGATGTCAAACAAATCTAAATAATTGTTCTCATGAAGTTGAAGTACAATTAGAATTTATTCATCTTGTTCTTTATCTTCTTATGCTAATCGGTACTTATCTTTTATTACTTCTTCAATCTCTTATTCTTCATGATGTATGATAGCTATTATGTGATCAATGAGCTCATGGAAAACACCTACTTTTACAACTGGAGTAT
The DNA here is from genome assembly GCA_037957365.1 of Torreya grandis. Classification (NCBI taxonomy): domain Eukaryota; kingdom Viridiplantae; phylum Streptophyta; class Pinopsida; order Cupressales; family Taxaceae; genus Torreya; species Torreya grandis. The sequence continues at coordinate 800,527 of JARHVA010000441.1, forward strand.
CTTTCTCTTAAATTTCATCATCCACTCCTAGCTGATCTTCTATATCAGTAACAACTTATTTGACTTCACTTTCTTGTATAACTTGTATGATTAGATCAATCCATTTATTGCCATTGAGTGTGTCTATGATGATGTCCTCCTTATGATCATGCAATAATCTTTCATCTATGTCAACTAAACATTCTTAATTCACCATAATATCCAAGATTGACATAGTAGATCCCTAAAAGTATTCAATAAGATGAGAAAGGTCCATAAAAGTAACCATAGATACCGAATTTTTCCCATGGAGATGCTCTTCTTGAATCATCTTCACCTCCTCTCTTTGCTGCACTATTTCTTGAATGGATTCCCATGAAGGAAAGGACTTGGGTTTCTAAGGAGAGGGAAGTGGAGGTTGATTGATTTCTAACTTGCTCTTGAATTCAACATCTTACATCATGATTGAATGTTCTTCTTTCTCTCTTGACTATTAAATCTGATTCCAAGTCATGAACTTGGGTTTATAAACCTTTTATTCTATACTTATTCTTGCCTAGGTGAGAAAGAAGGAATTTACTACTGTGTTACCTTTACAACTACCATTAAATACTGGAGATGCTGATTTGCAAGCTCAATTTGGTTACATAAATTAGACTCAAAATCATGAACTATATCACTATGGATCTCTTCTTGTAATCTTGAATATATAGGCTCCTATATGATGTGTTGTGCAAGCTAAAAATTAGACTCTTCAAATCATACTTCTTTAACCTTCTGAGGCCTCTCTTGGATAGACTTCCAGGTGGGAATTCTAGGCAAGGTTTGGATTGAATCCTGAGGGATATGATAAAATTTAATTTTTTGATCATGAAGGGAAAAATGGATCTCTATGGGAACATACTATTTTAAATGATGATTTTAGGGTTTCTCATAAACCCAAAAACTTTATTCAATGCCTATTATTAAACCACTAATGCCTAGAATATCAAGACTGAACTTAGAGTGACCTTGACTTATAAAAGTTGCACATACCTCCTTAGCATTTTTTAAGTTAGCTCTCATGTTTTAAATTTTGTGCTTTTGAATATCCTATCCATATCTCTTCTTAGTGTATATGCTTAACATCTATTTCTCATAGCCAAACAAGGTTTGTTTGAAACTTGAGATGGATTGATTTGGGACTTGACTGGGCTGATCAATAGGATAATAAGATTCATGAGAGTTTTTATACGACTGGTATGAGATTTCATACTACTGATAAAGCTCTGTATATTCACAATTGTGATCTAAAAATTTTACTCAAGAGAGGATGGTTAGTATCATGTTAGTTTCAAAATGAAAATGAAATGAAAGAAACACATTAACTAGCATAACATCTCCAGGCCTAGACACTAGGGAGAGCTTAGTTAAAAAACATGAATAAAACACACAATTAGAATGCAAAATAAACCCTCTTTTACCTTCTTTGGATGCTCCAAAATGCTTGTTATAGTAGCTTGCTCAGCTTGTGCTCATGAAGTCTTCATCAAAGGAGGCTTGGCTATCTCCTCTTCTCCTTGGCACCTTGTGGCTTTGGATTGGATTGTATTGGAATAAATTTGGCATGGTAACACTAATTGTAATGGATTTTGGAATAATTTTTACATTATAACTTTGCATTATCAAGACTTAAAAATGATGTGGTAAGGCTTCCTATTTATAGATTTTTGAGATTGATCAGAATCAACCTGAACCATCCATCCTGAGATTGAGATGTGTGGTTGAGGATTAATTAAATCTTTGGAATTAAGTTTATAATATTCTCATTATGAAATTGGAAGAAGGGAAATTAAGAGACATGGAGGGCATCATGGAAGGTATTGATGAGGCATGGAGGGCATGAATCTTGATATTTATGGTATTTATAGCCTAAGGATGTCTTCCCAAGAAATGAGGTCACCTGATGATGTAGATATTCAATATTCATTTTCAAAACAAATTATTCAACAAGTTTCCATGGAATTATTAATTAGGCCTCTAATTTGGTTTAATCAACTCTTAAACATGATTAAGCACTTTGTGCACAAATTACTCAAATTGATCAAAATACCCATTTATTGGTCCAAAATTTGATTAGATTAGAATTAGAAGTCACTATCAGATGCATTGGATGCATTATCCCATTTAGGATGTTGTAAATAGAAAATTAAAAAGGCATGTATCTTATGCAAGATATTTTATAGGAATGAGCATTCTAGAATGCCCAGGTGCAAAATTGGTATTTTGACTCGAAATGATCTGATCAAAGTTAGCTGAACCATAAATTGCATTTCCCCATTTAGGGATATCTTGGCCAAAATTAGCACTTGAATATGTTAGTTCAACATCATTTAGAATTTTTAGTGTTTTTAGGCCAAATTTTGCATTTTGGGTGGAACTTGGTCAAAAGCCTAGTTAGAGGTCATTGGTGGCCAGATTTAGGTGTCTACAGTTTGCCTCTATTTGGTAAGGCATTGCAAGATATAATCATAGTAATGTATTCTCAAAGAATGAAAAGGTCTTATATGCCTACAATTGTAACAATGACAAACTAAATGTATGATGCCCCCTCGAGGGAATGGTTGGCATAAGTAGGTTAGTAAACTATCCCTCAAAAACAAAAGTGAAATGAGGGGACCAAAAAAAGAAAAGATGATGGGGTGAAAACACAATGATATTTAAAAATTAGTCAAAGTCATTGAGAATACAAGTGGAATAGTGTGAAATGGTTTGCCCAAAGGTGGTTATAAGCATTGTACCCCGATAGTGGTAATGTGGTATGATAACATAATGATTTACCCAAATGTAGTTATAATCATTGAGAAGATGGAGTTGCCCCTATTAGGATAGATAAATAAGATAACAACATGACCATAAATGGGTAGAAAAATTAAAGTGGTGACAACATAATGATTTTCCCAAAGGTAGTTATAATCATTGAGAAATACAGGTGGGATGGTGTGTAATGATTTGCCTATAGGCAGTTATAATCATTAGACCTTGATTATGGAAAACATGATAAACTTGGCCGAGGATGATGATAACTTAACACAAAGGGAAATGATGAATTGGAACAACCTACTAGTATGGAGATGTTCATCTGAACTAATAAAGGTTGAAATTCTTTCGTGGTTAATTACTCTATTTAGGATATGATTGGGATTGAATCAAGATGTCAGTGTCAAAGAGATGCCACCATTACTAAATAGACTTCTTAAAGCTTAGGTTTGTTTTATCACGTGTTGGTAGGCATGATGATATAACATCATGAGGACTTGGTCAAAATATGCATAAGGACTGACTCCTGAAATCCAATACTCAATAGAAAATTATGCACTAATGATATAAACCATGATGACAATGTAAACAGATGAATATGGATGGATTCAAGTGTAAGTGTGGGTAAGGAATAACCCAATGAACACATAAAAATTTAATCAAGGCAATAGTGCTAAAATCAAACAAATAGGTAGACAAATAAACAAAATAAGCATAAATAAACAAACAAACATCACAATAGAAACCCCATGAACATTGCCCCTAGAAACTAGGTGACAACTTTAAAAAATGAACAAAATGGGAGAATAGAAAAAAAGAAAGGGGGTGGTCGAGCTATCTCCATATGCACTAGGCAAATGGACATTACCTACATAGTTTCATAGATTTAATATCCAATAAAAAACTTCAAGCCAAATGTAGTTCTTCTAGGGAATGGGAAGCATGTGATAATTGAGGAAAACAAATAGAATGGATGTGATAGAAGAATAGGAATGGTCTTGCAAAATGGTAAGTGTGTGAGAGAGAAGGCCAAAAAGGATGGGGAAACTAAGTGATAAGTGATTTTCTTGTAACTTATTACGGGTTCCTAGAATCCTTAAGGCAAATAAGTGGTCAATGTTTTTGATCTTTTCTAATGATTTTTCAAATGTTTTTGGAAATTTTTGAAGTATCTTAACTCGATCAAGAATGACGAGACACTTAAATGGTTCAAGATCATAAAATGGTAAGAGAATTTAAAATAAGGTTGCTCATAAAATGGTGAGAGTGTGACAAGGGGGTGACTGAGATAACCTCAATAAATATCAAGTTCTACGTACATAGTCCTAGAGTAGGACCTCAAGTCACTATAGTTCCACCCTAAAATAGAGGAATTGAACTAGTGTAGCAATCAATTCAAACAAAATAGGCATAATTGGTAAAAAGATAGAGTATGACATAAGAAGTGGCAAGTTGGTACATCAAGGCTTAATAAATAAATGTTTCCCCTAGTTTTCCCATAAGTGTTTATAACTAAGACACAATGGCATGGATCAATGGTACTAATTTTCCTAAAGGTGATTATAATTAGTAACAAGACTGGTGATAAGAAAGGAATAATAAATGATGGATGTAACTATCGAAACTTCTATCACACTACTCCAAAATATGATCTCTATCTAAAGTACATGAACTAACTGATGAAACTGATCAGATAATTTGATGGCAAAAACCAAGGTCAAATGGGTTAGGCTTTAGAACACACTGGGCTAATAGGTCGGAAGTGAAAAGTGAATACAGTTAAGAGGATAGATAAGGATGATATTTGTACAAAGAAGAATAATGATAAAATGGCATAAATGAAATGGTCCTTACAGATAATATGCCTTAGTGCTCAAGCATAGTACTATTTGAGATGAATAATATTCATCAACTCAAAAAGTTCATCTCTATCTAGTGTGGCAAGCATGTATGCTCTGAATCCATAATCTGTAGTAATGATGAAAGGCCCTATCCATTTTGGTTTGAATTTTCTTTTATGCTTCTTCTTAGCCATGGTATTATTTTGTTTTTCTTTAAGAATAAGATCACCAAATCTAAATGTTTTATACTTAACATGCCAATTATAGTGGCCTTTGAATCAGTTCTGATATGCTTGAAGATTGTTGAGTGTAGCTATGTGTTTATCATCAAGTAGGTATAGATATTGCATGCGAGCTACTAGATATTCGTGATCATCTAGGGCATGCTTGAAAGAGATGCATAGTGAAGCCAATTCGATCTTAATATGAAGGATGGCTTCAGTACCATAAACAAGTGAGTATGGAGTGGATCTTGTGGGGGTATGATGATTGGTATGGTATGCCCAAAGGGTAGGGAATGTCTCCAGGTGCCAATCATGACTGACATCATTGAAAATCTTTTTGAGAATATTGATAATGGTTTTGCTCAATGCTTCAGCCTTACCTTTACCTTGAGGGTAATATACTATAAACAATGTTGTATGATGTTATTTTTGGTACATAGCTGGTCTACATCCTTGTTCTTGAATGATCCTCCATTATCAGATATAATGTTAGAGGGGATAACATAATGGTAAATAATATGGTTGAAGATGAATTTGGAAATTTGCTTTCCAATCATGTAAGTGAGGGTTATAGCCTCAACCTACTTAGTGAAATACTCAGTGATGGTAAGGATATGTTTATGGCCGTCAAATGAAGTGGGGTTCATCTTCCCAATGAAGTCAAGTCCCCATGTTGAAAATGGCCATGGAATCAACATTGGTTTCAAAGGTTTGGCTAGGGCATGAATTAGATTAGCATGCCATTTACATTTATCACACTTCTTTACATATGCAGTGACATCTACATCCATCATGGGCCAATAATAAATAGTATGCAAAAGCTTTTTGGATATGACTACCCCACTAGAATGAGATCTACATACTCCTTCATGAACTTCTCTTAATGCTAGTGTAGACTCTACTAAAGTTAAAAAATGAAGCAAAGTTCCATCAAAACTATGATGATAAAGGGTGGATCTACGTAGAGTATAATTAGTGGAGTGATGAGTGAAGGCTTTAGTTTATTTTTGAGATAGGTTAGGTGATATAAATTGGTCATGAAGGTAGTTGTAAAGGTTTGAGTGCTAGATAAAATTAGGACTAACAATATCACAAATCATGGCAATGGTTGAAGGTTCATAAGCTAGTGTTGACAAATTCTTGATGAAGAACTGATACTCTCTAGTTTTATTTATTTGTCAAATTAGAGAGTCAATAGTAGCCATGGCATCTACAGTTCTGTTACCAGCCCTTGGTATGTGCTCAAATTAAATGTTGGTAATTTTTTGATTAAGAGTATCGACCATGGCTTTATATAGAACCAACTTGTCATCTTTGGTCTAAAAATGATCTGTGACTTGATTGATGATTAACTGAGAATCACCTTAAACTTGGAGATGAGATATGTTTCAATGCACTAACTTTTGAAGTCCTAAAACAAGTTCTTCATACTTAACCATGTTGTTTGTATAATGAAATCTAATTTTGAATGATTTAGGGATTAGATCCCCCTATGGTATAATAAATAATAAGCCTACCCTTGATCCATGTACAGTAAATTAACCATCAAAATATAGATTTTAGGGCTGCTCCTCAAGGGATGTGTCAATGATCATCATTATGGATTCATTAAGAAATTGAAATGTGAGTCACTGTGTGTCTTTAAGAGGTGCTTCATCAAGTTGATCTGCAAGAACTTCTCCCTTGATTATCTTCTGATTGATGTACTCTATATCAAACTCACTGAGAAACATGATCCATTTAGCCATTCTACCTTGCAAAGATATTTTAGATAGTAGATACTTGAGCAGTCCTTGAAATGACCATGGTCTTATTATTTAACATGTAATGGCATAGTTTCTAAGTTGTGAAGACCATGGCCAGAATTTTTTTTTCAATAGGTGCATAGTTATGTTCACATGTAACCAAGGTATAGCTTAGGTAGTATACAATATGCTCTTTTTAATTATCATCATGTTGAGCCTAGAGTGACCTTAGAGCATGGTCGGTAGCTGATAGGTATAAATGGAATGGCTTTTCTAGCATAGGAGGTAATAAAATAAGTGGATTAACGAGATAGTCTTTGAGTTATTGAAAATATATTTGGTAGTGATCATACTAGTGAAATACAACTCCCTTCTATAGAAGATGTGTAAATAGATGACACTTGTCTGCTAATTAAGAGATGAAACATCAGATTGATTGGATCTTACCCTACAAATTATGGAGTTGATTTAAATTGGTTGGTGGTAGCATCTCAGTTATAGCATGGACTTTAGTTAGATTGAATTCAATACCTCTATGAGACATGATGAAGCCAAGTAATTTTATTGAGGTTATGCCAAACACACATTTCTTTGGATTGAGTCTGACTTTATACTCCCTTAATCTTTCAAATATCTTATGTAGTACTGTTGGATGGTCAGCCCTAGTTTTGAATTTTTCTAATATGTCATTGACATAGTCTTCAACAATATCATGCATCATATCATGGAATATGACAATAATGGCCCTTTGATATGTAGCTCCATCATTATTAAGGCCAAATGGCATTACTTGATAGCAACATGTTCCCCATGGAGTGGTGAATGCTATTTTATGTTGGTCTTTTGGTGTTATTCTAATCTGGTTGTATCCTAAAAATCCATCCATGAATGAAAGCATTTCATAAACTTCCATAGAGTTGATAATCATGTCAATATTAGGCAATGGAAAATCATCTTTAGGATGAGCTTTGTTGATGTCTTGAAAATTAGTATAGATTATGATCCCTTCAGGATTTTTACTAACATGTACCACATTAGAGATCTATTCTAAGTAGTCAGTGGATCAGATACATCCTACTTCTAAGAGTTTTTCCAACTCTTTCTTTACCAATATAACAATATGAGGACATATCTTATATAGATTTTTTTGTATTGGTTTGGCATCAGGATTAACCACAAGGTGGTATAAAACCAAGGTGGGGTCCAAACCTGACATGTTAGAATAATCCCATGCAAAGATATCTATAATTCTCTCAATAGAGCTATAAAGATTTAATTTTCTTCCTTAGTGAGGGATGCACCTAATTTTATCCATTTCAAGGTTGATGGAGTCCCAATGTTTACCTCTATTATATCTTTAACTAGAAGGGTTAAACCATCTTCTAAGATAGTAGGCAATGACTTGAACTATTGGAATATGTCAGGGTCCTCTGCTAGGACTTGTTCTTCAATTTCTCCTAGGCATGATGAATCTAAGTCCCCTAATGGGAGATCTAGCCACATGAAAAAAATAGTAAAAAATTCTTGAAGAATTTGATCAAATAATTGTTTCTCAAAACTAAACTTGGTTCCACAGGTAAGTTCATCGTTGGTGGTCTCTTGGTCTAAATTCAAATAAAAATGAACACCCCCATCTAATGGCACTTGAAACAGGTTTTTACCACTAGACTGGACTTTATCTTTAATTTTTTTCTAGTCAAAAATCACCTCAAAGAGGTTTTCACTTTGGGACCTCAATGTTTTACTTATTTGTTTTTGGCTAAGGTTGTTCACCCATTCTCCAAAATAGGCTTCAAGGTCCAATGTGATTGAGAATCCTGATTTGTGATCTCCCAGTGGAACATTGTCTCTAAAACCTAAGAAGTCACATAATGCCTCATCATTCTAGAACTCATCAATCAGTAGATTGGATTCTTGTTGGTCCCAATATATTAGTTGGGGATAATATAATGGCAATGGGTTATGATGAATGACCAAGGTAAGGGTACAAATGGCATTATTATCAAACATGTTAGTTTCAGCTAGGTCATCAAAGGTGAGGCTACGATCAGATTATACTTTAGTATCGACATCATCACCACTAGTCACTAGTGATGGAGTTTGAATAAGATATGTGGAGTCACCCCTAAGCAATTTAAATCCAAGTTTATAAGGTCTTTCATACTTAGTCATGGAAATTGGCTTGATGGTTTCTTGTTGATTTGGTCTGAGGCCTCTTCCTTCATAATTATGATGCTTCATGATCCTATTGGATATATGATACTTTGCACTTTTATAATAATGAGCTTGGTTGTCATTGTATAACCATAATTCATCCCCTTCAAGAGGGTTAGATTCTAAGCCAAATGCTGGTACAAATGTGATAGGTCCCTTATCTTTATTCTTTTGTTGCTAATGCATATGTGGGGTGACTTTAGGTCACCCAAAGGTTTTTGAATTTTAAGGAAGATTGGCAATATGAAATGTATCATGGGTCACATACTCTCCTGGTCTATTATCTAAAATGGTGAAATGATTAGAAGCTTCAGGAGGTGGCATGTAGGAAAGGGAATCCGAGGTATTAGTATCTATGCAATTATTTGGTAAAGGACAATAAGTATAGCCTTTCCTTTATCCTAATTAAAACTTGGATTCATGATGCACTGATAATTTTAGCTTTGAAATTTGGCCTCAAGATATTTGTAGTGTTCATATGGGTGTAAATATCCTAGAATATTCACTTCCATCCCTGAGTGGGAAAACTTGATACATTGGTGTAACATTGATGGGATTGCATGAATCTCATGTAACCAAGGCCTACCTAGAAGCATATTATATGACAACTCAAGATCAATCACATGACAAAGTGTATCATGGGTTGAAGGCCCAATGATAACTAGCAAGTTAATGGTGCCTTGTGATTCTCTTTCCTAATTATCATAAGCTTTGATGGTTATTGTTTCTATCTGGAGATCTACCATTGTGTACCCAAGAAGCTTGATGAGATTTAGAGACACTATGTTGAGGCCTGATCTATTGTCTATAAGGACACATTTCAATTTATGTTGCTTTATATAAATTTTTATGTACAATGGGTTATTATGTAATGGGCGAAGGGAAGACATATTGCTTTGGTTGAATGTGACTTGTTGGGATGGAGTTAGGTGTCTAACCAAAGCTTGAAATTTATCAGGGGATATGTCACTAGAAATAGTGGATTGGGTTAAAAACTCATTCAAGATGTTCTTATGGATTAATGACATTTAAAACAAATCTAAAATAGAAATTTGTGTTGGTATCTTCTATAATTGTTCCACAATATCAAACCTTTTGTCTTGGTCAGTATTGAATGGTTTATTCCAAGGCTGAATAATCAGCTAGATAACAGGTAAAGTGGTGGATGGTTATGGACATGGGATAGTAATCTTTGACCTTTGAGTTGTGACTACATAATTAGGATTAAATACTAGACCATTATTGCTAAAAAATATTGGGAATGGTGTGGGACTAGACATGATAAGTCTCAATTGCTAGTGTATTCATATGTGGTCATGTGGCAAGGATGAGTTTCGATATAAGGTCCAAAATGGGAAGTCCTAGTTCGCTAGTTTGCCTATATGTACTCTTAGGTAAAATAAGTATTATCCATGTAATTTGGCTGAATGTTATTATTTAGCAATGGTCTAAGCTAATTAGTGCTTGGTCTAGGATTAATGGAGATGGTATTAACACTACCCCCTACAATATGACCTACAACCCTGTTATAGTCATGTAAAACTATATGGTAGGTTTGTTGGTTGTTACCATTCTAACCTTGGTTTTGTCCATTATTATGGCATTGTGGATTTTGTTATTTACTTTGTTGATTCTAATGGTTTGGACTTTGATTTTGATACTATTTATTTTGTTGCTGCATTGGTCATTGTTGTTGTTATTGATTATTTTGCTGTTGTTAATTGTTATGTTAGGGAACAAGGTTTTGATAAATCCAAAGAGTTTGATTGGAAGTGAAATAACCATTATCCAATGTTATCTCCCAATTCTCTAACATATTCTCAATTAAATGCTTGATTTGGACATATCTTCATAGATTATGTCCATTGACCCAATGATAGTCACAAAATTCATTTTATGGTACCAATCAGGATAAGGAAATGCCTTGCAGATAATAATTTAGTATAGGCCAACTAATCAAATTTGTGGCAGTATGCTTGTGAAATACAAAATCAATATGTTCTCCTAGGTCACTAAAGACATGATGTGTAGGCATGGTTCTCTTAAAAGGAGGGGTTTATAATGGTAAAGGCTACTGTACTCATTGTGCAGGTCTTGGTTGTTATGCTTGTGGCATTAGTTGGAGAGGTTTTTGGGTAGGATTAAGCTAAAAATGTGGTGCAAATTACATTTTCACCATTTAGACATGATGGGATTTGGTTACTCCATTTCCCATAACATTCTTATTTCAGTTGAATTACTTCAGTCTTTCTTGGTTATTGGCCTATGTCAGTTATGATCTTTGTGATTGAATGGGATGTTGATGTTGGCCAGTTCCCTGATTGGTACCTTGATTTTGATTAGTTAAATTAAGCTTGATGACTCCTTTATTAATGAGCACCTACTCAATCAACAAATCTTTATCAATGATCTCTTTGAAAGTATGTGCACATTGTAGTTCCAAATTATAAGCTATCTCACTATGTAAATTTTTAGTGAACACAGTGGCTAATTGTTTATCTAGTAAACTATGGGTGAAATGGCTTACAAGGGATCTCCATCACTGTAGATAACATGAAAAAATCTCACCAGCTTTTTACTTTACTTGCATTAAGTACACTAATGAAATCTCATGCTCGAGGTTATAGGAAAAGTGCTACACAAACTTATCAGAAAGATAATCAAAATTTGTTACTAAATTTTTGGGTAAATTTAAAAACCACTCAAAGGCTTATCCAACCAAGCTCCTTGGAAACAACAAAAAAGGTATATGTCACTATATGCCACTAGTTGAAACGTGACAAATAATTTAGTTAAATGGGCCTTAGGGTCACCTTTCTCTTTGTATTTGTCAAATTTTGGTGGTTCGTATCCTAGAGAAAATGATATCTACAAATACTCTACGTTGAATGGATAGTAATACACATCATCTAATTTGAAATTTTTAGTCTATTTTCTAGCCTGAATGGCAGCAATTGCATCCTTCATCTCTTACAATTATTGGAATATAAAATTGGAAGGAACATTGGTTTGAGGGAGAATATTAGTTTGGGTAGATTGTTGGGAGGTCACAAGTGGGACACTTTGACCAAGGTATGATGGAGATACCTATTGGGGTATGTTGTTTTGGTTGGGGAATGGACCAGGAATATGTATATATGGATTAAGATGTACTTAAAATTAGACATTTGGTTATGTGATATTCTGGTTTGGGTTGGTGATAAAGGTTTGACTTAGAGGATTTTATGGTTGGGATGGAGGGATATAACTATACTATGCCTGTTGTGATTGAAAAGGGACATACTGTCGACTAATCAAACTTTGCTATTGAGTGGGAACTTATGGACCAAGACTGTATCTCTAAATTTGTGGCATATTTTAAACTAATGATTGTTTAGTAGGTACTTAAAAAACATGGAAGCCTGCTTGTTGCATGAATCCATGTGGGGAAGTGAAAACATGTTATAGATTTGACATCTATTGTTGACCAATATTTTCACATTATTGATTAGTCAGTACTTGGTTTTGGATTAGAATATTAGTCTATGACTAAAGAGATATGTTTGTCATTACTTGGTGAGGTAGAACATTAGTTACCCTTGATTGAGGTGGCAATGGATTTGTCCTCTATTGTGTTGGTACACTAGATTGTGCCTACTGTTGTGAAATATTGCTTGTTACTTATTGAGGAGGAGTAGGATGTTGAGTTGTGGAGCTAAAAACTTCACTATTGAGCTCTTGTGGAGGTTGTTGGGCTTAACCAGTAACTGACATCAGTTAACCAGTAACCGACATTGGTAGTATCACCGACATCAGTCAGACATAGATCAGAATCGACTGACATCGGTTAGGGATCGGCCAATGTCGGTCATATGCATACCGACATCAACTGATGTTGGTCACCTGTGTGTGTGCATTTGCATGCATTTCTAGAATTAGATTTGTTCTAATTTTAGGAGGACCGAGTGTTTGCATGTAAAGACTAATTTTAGTCTTGAGTCTGTGTTTCTAATTATTGTATGCCTTGGATCCTATTTAAGAGACCCATGGGGCAGTATTGTAATTAAGGAAAGAGAAGGGAATAATAACTCGGTTATTGAGTTGGTTGTAATTGAGTGTGAGAGAGAGAACTCTTGAGAGAAAAATACTATACACCCAAGAGGTGTGAGAAGAGTGAGATTTCTTCATTGTATTCTGGAAGAGTTTAATACAAGATTAGTTGTTTCTTATATCTCCTATTATTTGCTATTTCATATTTCTAGTTACTTATTACTTCTAGTTCAATTCCATGTTTAGTTGCTTATACAAAAGTAATCAATTTTACTCCAAGTTCTTAAAAAGTGGTATCAGAGATAGGATCACTAACAAGTGGTATCAGAGCGGGTTAATGTTTTGTTGATTACAGGATTCACTCACAGGGGTTTCTGATTGAGTGGGAGAAAAGTAATGGCAGAAGAAAGTAAGCTAAGCATGGAGAAATTCAATGGCAAGAATTATCAATTATGGAGGATGTAGATAAAGGATTATCTGTATCAGAAAGATCTATTTTTACCATTGGGTGGGGTTTCAAGTAAGTCCACAAATATGCAAGATGAAGAATGGAATGTTCTTGATAGAAAGGCTCTTGGATCTATAAGGTTGAGCCTGGCATCTTTTGTGATTTCTAACTTATCACAGGCAAAGACAATGGTAGAGTTAATGGATACTCTGGAAAACTTATATGAAAAACCCTTAGCTTCAAATAAGGTATATCTTATGAAGCAATTATTTAGTTTGCAAATGCAGGAAGGTATATCTATATATAGTCATCTTAATGATTTCCATGAAATTGTAAATTAGTTAAATTCAGTCAAAATAGTTTTTGATGATGAAATTAAGGCTCTCTTAATCTTATGCTCTTTACCTGAAAGCTAGCACAACTTGGTAATGGTGGTAAGTAATACTGCATCTGCTTCAAATATCTTGAAAGTTGATGATATTGTTAGTGTAATCTTGAATGAAGAAATTCATAGGAAAAGCATAGGGAAAACATCAGGTAATGCTTTAAGTATTGAAAGCAAGGGAAGGCAAAGAGAGAAGGGCAAGCAAGGGAAATCAAGGTCAAAGATGGGAAGAAGATCCAAATCCAGAAATGGCAGAATAACCTATTGGAATTGTGGAAAGAAAGGGCATGCAAAAAAAGATTGCTGGTTGAAGGATAACAAAAAAAATCAGCATGAAGGTAATAAATAAGAAAATATTGTAGGTATTGTTGCACAGGATGCTCTTATATTTTCTTTGGATAGTCAAGTAGAATCATGGGTTTTAGATTCTGGTGCTTCTTTCCATGCAATCCCATATAAAGAATTTTTCAATGATTATGTCCATGGAGATTTTGGAAAAGTTTATTTAGGGGATGGTGAGCCTTGTCAAATTGTTGGCAAAGGAAAAGTGCATATGAAATTGCAGAATGGAAACACATGGGTGTTGAAAGATGTCATGCATGTACCCATCTTGAAGAGGAATCTTATTTCTATAGGAAAGTTGGGTGATGAGGGTTGCACAGTAACTCTCACAGCTAAATCTTGGAAAGTTTCCAAGGGTGCACTTGTATTAGCAAGAGGTAAGAGAGTATGTACACTTTATCTATCTACTTGTGTTACTAATTATTCTCTTTTTGTTTTATCTACTTCAAATATAGATGTAAAGATGTGGCACTATAGGCTTGGTCACATGAGTGAGAAGGGAATGCATGTTCTTAAGTCAAAAGGTAATCTTTTAGATTTGAAAAGCATAGATCTAGATTTATATGAGAATTGTATTTTTGGGAAACAGAAGAAAGTAAGGTTTCTCAAGACTGGGTCAACAAATAAGAAGCACAAATTGGAGCTTGTTCACACAGACGTGTGGGGACCAGCACAAGTAGCTTCTATTAGAGGATCACAATATTATGTTTCTTTCATTGATGATGCTACAAGAAAGGTATGGGTTTATTGCATAAGGAGGAAATTTGATGTTTTTGACACATTTATGAAATGGAAAGCTTTGGTTGAGAATGAAATAGGTTTGAGATTGAAGTGCCTTAGATCTGACAATGATGGTGAGTACTGCAGTAATAAATTCAATAGTTACTATTATATGAGTGGAATACATAGGGAAAGGATGGTTCCAAAGACACCTCAGCAAAATAGAGTTGCTAAAAGGATGAATAGAACAATAATGGAGCGTGCACGGAGTATGAGGTTGCATGCTAGTTTGCCCTTAAAGTTTTGGGTAGAAGCTGTAGATACTATGGTTTACCTGATTAACAGAGGACCTTATACTGATTTAGATGGTGGAATTCTAGAAGAGGCTTGGATAGGTAAAAAGGTAAATCTTTCAATTCTCAGAGTTTTTGGTTCTGAAACTTTTGTGCACATTGATAAAGAAAATAGAAAGAAGCTAGATGCTAAATCCATGTGGTGCACTTTCATTGGTTATGGCTTTGGAGATTTCATATTTCAGTTGTGGAATTTAGAAACTAACAAAATTATCAGAAGTCGTGATGTAGTTTTTAATGAAAAGGTGATGTATAGTGATCAGCTTAAGAGGCTAAATAATTTTGAGTAGGGCAATCTTGATTTGGATGAGGTTATGATCCAAAATGAGCTCACAGGTAAAAATCATCACTCATAAGAAAACACAAACACTGATGTCAGTCAGGTGACCGATGTCGGTCAGGCAGGAACCGACGTCAGTCAGACATGGACCAACATCGGTCAGGTAGAACCGATGTCGATCGGTTGCAGATAGAGAGATGACCGAGACCAGTCACTGTCAGAATGCAATTTAGGTGGATAGCAAGCTGTGATTAAGTCTCAAACACCCATAAGGAGGACTGTAAGGGTAAGTAAACCTCCAATTCATTATTCCCCTTCTTTATAATATGTGTTGCTCACTGATGGTGGAAAACTAGAGAGTTTTGATGAGGTAATACAGGTAGAATCTAGGAAATAGTGGGAGCATGACATGAATGAGGAAATTGATTCCTTGAAAGAGAACCAAACGTGGGATTTGGTTGAGTTTCCAGCTGGGAAGAAAGTACTGAAAAATAAATGGGTATACAGGTTAAAGGAAGGAGAGAATGGACAAATGAGACATAAGGCCAGGTTGGTAGTAAAGGGATTACACATAAACTAGGTATTGATTTTGGTGAAATTTTTTCTCCTGTAGTAAAGATGACTTCTATTCAGACTGTATTGTCTTTAGTTGCTATTGAAGATTTGCATCTTGAACAGCTTGATGTTAAGACAATGTTTCTTCATGGAGATTTGGATGAAGAGATATATATGGATCAGTCAAAAGGTTTTGAGGTCAAAGGTAAGGAGAAACTTGTGTGCAGGTTGAAGAAAAGCTTATATGGTCTTAAGCAAGCTCCAAGACAATGGTATTTAAGGTTTGACAAGTTTATGATAGAGCATGGCTTTAATAAATGTCAATATTACCATTGTGTTTATTTTACCAGATTGGATAATAGTAATTATATTATCCTATTGCTATATGTAGATGATATGCTTGTTGCAGGTTCACACATGTAAGAAATTACTGAGCTAAAGGTAAAATTAGCTCACACATTTGCCATGAAGGATTTAGGAGCAGAAAAGAAAATACTTGGCATGTGTATTAAGAGAGATAGGAAAAATCATAGTTTGATTTTGTCTCAAGAGGATAATGTGAATAAGGTGCGGGAGAGTTTCTATATGCAAGATGCAAAATTGATAAGCACACCTATGGATGGACACTTCAAGATGAGTAAAGAATAGTGTCCTAAATCACATGATGAGGTTGAGTACATCAGTAAAGTTCCATATGCTTCAGTAGTTGGGAGCTTGATGTATGCAATGGTATGTACTAGACCTGATATTGCCCAAGCAGTGGGAGTTGTCAGCAAGTTTATGGCCAATCCAAAAAAGGAGCACTAGAAAGTAGTTCAGTGGATTCTCAGATATCTGAGAGGGACCAGTAGTAGGCATTTATGCTATGGAGGGTCAAACACTTCTCTACATGGGTATGTAGATTCAGATATGGTAGGTGACTTAGATGGTAGGAGAAGCACCACAGGGTATGTGTTCACTATTGGTGGAATGGTGGTTAGTTGGATTTCAAAGTTGTAGAAGGTTGTTTCCCTGTCTACTACAGAGGAAAAATACATTGTAGTCATAGAAGCTAGAAAGGAAGTGATATGGATGACTCAGTTCATGGAAGAGTTGGGAAAGGAGTAAGAGAGTTGCAGACTGTACAGTGATAATCAAAGTGCAATTCATTTGGCAAAGAATTCAGCCTTTGATTCAAGAACCAAACATATACAGCTTAGGTACCACTTCATTAGATAGGTATTGGAGGAAGGACAGTTGAATCTAGAAAAGATCCATATGGATAAGAACCCTATAGATATGTTGACAAAGCCGGTAACAAAGGAGAAGTTGAATCTTCATTCAACTTTTTTTTGTCTTCAAGATTGAATTTGAAGATGGAGATGCAAACTAGAGTAACAAGACAGAGGATGTTGCTCTACAAGTATAGGTGCAGCTGTTTATCTCCAAGTGGGATATTGTTGAGTTATGGAGCTAAAAGCTTCACTGTTGAGCTCTTATGGAGGTTGCTGGGCTTAACCAATAACTGACATCAGTTAACCAATAACTGACATTAGTTAACTAGTAATCGACATCGATAGTATCACTGACATTGGTCAGGCATGGATCAAAATCAATCGACATCGGTTAGGGATCAGTCGACGTCAGTCATATGCAGACTGAAATCAACTGATGTCGGTCACCTATGTGTGTGCATTTGCATGTGTTTCTAGAATTAGATTTGTTCTAATTTTAGGAGGACCGAGTGTTTGCATGTAAAGACTAATTTTAGTCTTGAGTCTGTGTTTCTAATTATTGTATGCCTTGGATCCTATTTAAGAGACCCATGGGGTAGTATTGTAATTAAGGAAAGAGAAGGGAATAAAAACTTAGTTATTGAGTTGGTTGTAATTGAGTGTGAGAGAGATAACTCTTGAGAGAGAAATACTGTACACCTAAGAGGTGTGGGAAGAGTGAGATTTCTTCATTGTATTCTGGAAGAGTTTAATACATGATTGGTTGTTTCTTATATCTCTTATTATTTGCTATTTCATATTTCTAGTTACTTATTACTTCTAGTTCAATTCCATGTTTAGTTGCTTATATAAAAGCAGTCAATTATTCTCCAAGTTCCTAACATAGGATTCATCACATTCTATCATTGAGGCATGACATTGGCCATTATTTGACTACCTAATCCCATAGGTTATACACTTGAGGAATTAGCTAGTTGGGGTTGGGATGTAGAAACTCTTACTCCTTAGTATGATGATCCACTCATGGAATTAAATATAGGCACATGTTTTTGGCTAGTTGTTTGTGTGTTAGTACCACTTTGATTTAGATTGGACATTACTTGCATATTGTCCACTATGTTTGGCTCACTATTCTGTGTAGAGGCTGAAGACACTTCTTTAATAATAGGCATATGCATCAAGTTATCTACTAAAGCATTTTGCACGAATGGGTTGGAACTTAGATTCTCTTGTCTAGTTAACTCTATCAACACTCCTGTTGAAGGAACTAAGTCAATTAGAGGTTTTCTCATCATGTTCATTTGATTGAAATTATGTGCTAGATTCAGGTAGGTTTGATATGCTATCTACATTTGGTTAAAGTGGTCTTCCATAATGTTTTTATCTCAATTAGATATATTAGGGTCTTGATACGTTGTTTGGATTAGAGCCATAAGATCGCTAGAAGAAGCCTGTTGATCATAAATGATATTGTGGGACACTCTTACTAGGCTTGGTAAATTCTCATGGGGGAAGTCTGCTGGAAACTTGACCCCTACTTCTATAGCTCTAACCAAAATCTCATCCTTGTTCTCCAACAAATGATGATCAAACAAAAATGGGTCATACATAGAAGGTGCATTAGTAGAGTGTGACATTTGAAGAACTGGTTCGTTAGTTATGGGTATTGTAACTAGGTATTGTGTGGTTTGTTCTTGGTCTTATTTTGAATAAGGTTGTGTGTTAACCAAATAGTCAGCCAATGGATATTGGCTTTATGCCCCTAATTGAGTATTATAAGAGGGATAAGAATCTATCTCATAAGGAATATTATCTACGTAGGGGTCTTGCACCATTTATTCTTACATAACTACATTACTAATCCTTGGATTGTACATGAGTCCACTACAAAGGTAGGAATACATGTTAGGATTCATAGTCAATGCTTTGTGATAGAAGGTCAAAGAGTTTTTCAAACTCTAAAAATACAATGTCTAAAATAGATGATGTTCCAACTTGGTCTAGATTCGTCAAAAGGATCAAAAGGTTTATGCAAATATTTGTGAGGAAACAAGCTAGCATGAAGTATCTAACATTTCACTATTCACATAAAGATAAGCAAGTAAATGGACCAAAAATTAAAAGACCAAACTTTAAGGTTAAAGTGTTTCAAATCAGTCTAATTTAAGAATTTAAAAGTTACTGGGTCTTTTGGCCAAACGTGACATCAAAATCTAGGCTCAAACAAGGCATGCGCTAGGAATCTTGGCCAAACGGTGTCAAAAGCTAGACTTTGAAAATAGATGAAAGTTTTAATCTAATGGATTTGAAACACTTCTAACAAACACTAGGCATTTGATTCTTGGACATGAACTTGATCAACTAGGTATAAGGTATGAAACAAAAAGCATTTTTAGAGATAGTTTATTTTCTCACAAATAATGGTATAAAACTTAATTCTTTTAACAAATAAGCTAGACAAAAGTGAATGATATAACTATTCTAGATAAAAGATCACAAAAGTATACTCATATTAGTTTGAAAATGTAGGAAAAAATTTGAATTCTATGCAAAAGGGTCTATGAAACAATATTTGAAATGTTTTGGGCAGTGTAATAATGCTACACTACACAAAAGGTGTGACAAAAAGTTTGTTTCAAAAAATCTCTAAGGAAAAGATAATTTCCCACAATTTTGATAGCATAACACTACTTTTCTTGACTCAAAATGTTGTGGTGCATAGACTCAAAGTTCAAGTTTTTAGCAAAAAATGGCTTAAGTCTATCAAGTGATGACAATGATTATGAGTCTTAAATGGCCTTTAACCCAAATTGGAAATTAAACTTGAGTTCCCTCAAATTTAGTGTAAATGGCAAACCCACTTAACACATCAACCCTATAAACTTATAAAGGTGTAATTTTGAATTTATATTATAAGTGAAGGACTTAACAACTTTGGTAAAGGTATCGACTCAATTGGGTAGCATAACTACACCAAAGTGGATGATATGACTCCCAAGCTTTTGATGAACTTTGAAAAAGGAAAATTGATGATCTCACATGGGTAGTATACCACCTCTTTATTCAAAGGAAAATTAGGAATATGTACTTGGTTTGAATTGTTTATTTACACCAAGGTTTGACTCCAAACAAGACTTTAATCTAGGACAAAACCCAACTGATTAATCACTCTTAGACTCTAAACTAACAAAGTTGCTTGGAATTGTTGGAATATGTCAATATACATCATTTGAGAGGATTTTAAGTGTTTATCCAAAAGTAAATAAGCATTATATAGTAGGGTTTTTACACACCCATTCTCTCAAATGATAGTACTATGATATGGACCTTAAGGCACACCTTACACCAACAATACTTTCATGACAAGGGGGGATTTATCTAAGATCTAACAAGTTTTCAAACGTTCTAGGGGAATCAATTACACAATGACTTTCATGCCAAACAATGCAAAAGAAAAGCATGGATTTTTGGGTCTGTATCACTTGGCTTGTTGTAAAAAGGTATAGTCATTTTTACAACCAATACATCCTGTTGTTCACTCAGTGTAGTGCGATGTCTAAAGTGTCACTACATCCTGTGTGCAACTCCAAATATGAGCCAAATGAAGTCAATGCTGGGAGTGAAACCTTGGGTCAAAGCTTCCTTAAATAACTTGTGGGAAGTGATGAAGTCCCCCTCACAAGCCAAGTTTTCATAAAAATAAAGAAAGCATGAAATAGAAAGACTTTAATGTCATTTTCAAGGTTACCCAAACTTTGATGAGTTTTTGGGGAGTGCTTTAGACAACTTTCTTTCTAAGCCTTAGACTAGGCTACTTGCAATAGGAATAACACTTTCGATTCTAAGGGTTCCCTAAAGGAGACAATTGGAAGAGCATACATGCAACTCCCCTCTTTTTGCCAAAAAAAATCTAATTAAATAACTATTAGAAATAAGAATTGACAAGTGTGTTCAATTTTAAGCCCAAATGAAAGATTTGGTGGTTTTCATTTGACCCCTTGGTCTTAAGATTGTGAAATTTTAAAACTAATGCTAAAAACTCTTATTTAGGCACCTTAAATGTTACTTTAAGCACCAAAATAATGTTTCTAATTCATTTTTAAGCATGCAAAAGGTGATATAAACATGTTTTTAGCAAATTTCAAGCTTGGTCCTATAACAAAAATGTTAACATGTCCTTTAGCCTTGAAGCTATTTCGGGTTTGAAATAATGAGCTTAAAAAAAAGAGCTCTCAAGTTTGTGTTTTAAGAAAAACATAGTGACCGATGTCGGTTATATAACTGATGATGGTTACAATGGCTAATAGATGATGGTTATCTAATTGACATTGGTTATACCAATAATGACTGATGATAACTATCCAATTGATGATGGTTTTACTAACTGACATCAATTATTGTGTAAGCCCGTGGCAAAAAAAATGGCAAAACAAAGTTATAAAATCAAATTTACAAGAGTTTTAATGATCTAAATGAAGATTTTAAAGCTGAATAATGATCTTCTTCATGTGTAGGATGCATCTAGTCCCACCAGGCATGCCATATGTGATCTAAGAATTCAACTCAAGAGAGGATGGTTAGTATTGTGTTAGTTTCAAAATGAAATAAAACGAAAGAAACACACTAAATAGCATAACATCTCTATTGTGGGAGAGCTTAGTTAACAAACATGAATAAAACATACAACTAGAATGCAAAATAAATCCTCTTTTACCTTCCTTTGATTCTCCAAAATGCTTGTTGTAGTGGCTTGCTCAGCTTGTGCTCATGAAGTCTTCATCAAAAGAGGCTTGGATATCTCCTCTTCTCCTTGGCACCTTGTGGCTTTGGCTTGGCTTGGCTTGGAATAAATTTGGCATAGCAAAACTAATTTCAATGGCTTTTGGAATCATTTGTGCATTATAATTTTTTATTATCAAGACTTAGAAATGATGTGGTAAGGCCTCCTATTTATATATTTTTGAGATTGATTAGAATCAACATAAACCATCCATCTTGAGATTGAGATCTGTGGTTGAGGATTAATTCAATTTTTGGAATTAAGTGTATAATTATCCTCATCATGACATTAGAAGAAGGGCCAATTAAGAGGCATGGAGGGTATCATGGAAGGTATTGATGAGGCATGGAGGGCATGAATCTTGATATTTATGGCACTTATGGCTTAGGGATGTCTTCCCAAGAAATGAGGTCACCTGATGATGCAGATATTCAATATTTATTTTCAAAACAAATTATTCAACAAGTTTCCTATAATTCTTAATTATACCTCTAATTTGGTTTAATTAACTCTTAAGCATGATTAAGCACTTTGTGCACAAATTACTCAAATTGATCATAATGCCTTATTATTGGTTTAAAATTTGACTAGATTAGAATTGGAAGTCATTGTCAGATGTGTTGGATGTGTTATCCCATTTAAGATGTTGTCAATAACAACTAACAAAGGTACATGTATTGTGTAAGAGATTTGATATGAAGGAGTAATCTAGATCACCTAGGTACAAAATTAGCACTTTGACTTGAAATGATCTGATCAAAGTTAGCTGGCCCATAAATTGCATTACCCCATTTAGGGATATCCTGGCCAAAATTGGCACTTGAATATGTTAGTTTCACATCATTTAGAGTGTTTTAGTGTTTTTAGGCCAAATTGTGCATTTTGGGTAGAAATTGGTTAAAATCCTGGTTGGAGGTCATTGGTGGCCAAATTTAGGTGTCTACAACAATGTGGCTGATATGGATCATGGTAGGGCTAATATGGGTCATACTGGAAATGCTGAGAAGGATAAGAATGATGGAATTTTTATCTATAGGCTACCATAGCCTATAAAATCATGAAAAAACCAAAATTATGAACAATAATATGTATTTTACCTTGAGAAAAGGACCATAAGAGTACTAGAAACTAGTTTTGAAGATGAATACACTACAAACTTATATTCTAATGGATGGATCTGCATTCCACCAAGCATGCCAAAATTGTTAGCAACCCAAATGGTACCCTACTTGAAGGCTGACAAATTTGGCTTTGAAACTCCTTCACACCTAGACTAACATTATAATTATTTGAGATATGGGACACCTGAACTCAAACCAAACCTCTAGATTTTGGTAAGGCTAGCTCTTTTGATGTATCACTTTGCACTGCTTACTAAACTACTAATTGTATGGGTTAAAAGGGGAAGAGAGATATTGAAAGGGAAATCCTAATTTACTATTGGTGATACACCTATGTTTCTATTTAATCCACTCTATTTAAGCTCCCAAAACATTGATAAAACAAGCAAAACATTGAATCCTATAACTCCAAGACTCTTATGTACCACTATTTCATGTAGAGGTTTTATCAAGTGATCTAAGCTTGAGGGAAATGGTTGAATATGATTTATTTAAGGCACTAACTAGTCACTTATATCCATTATTAGCTCAACCAAATGAGATTAAACACTGAAACATGACCTGCATAAGTTATCACACTAGTAATTATGTGAAATCAGGACCTAAAAAGGGAGAAAACTCTACCATATATGCAAATCAACTGACATAAATACACTATACCAAAGTAAAATTATGAAATATTCATTTTATTTAACTAAAAATGTTATAAAACTCAATCTTGGTAGAGTCTAGTCATGCCCAAGAGAGGGATAGATATTGAAAAATGGCTTTGAAATCCAACATATATAAAAGATATCATATAACTAGCCAAGATTGGTGTTTAATAGAGAAGGGGAAATGAACTTCATGTCAACTCAATTCCAATTTGAGTTTAATTTAATATAAAAGCCTTTAAGATATCTCTTTTCTTTCTTTATCTTGCATGAAAATCTTATTTAGCATTGGAAAATAAGGTGGGCCCATTGACTAGTCAAAATCTCTTTTGAATGAATCTATGCCATTCTTTTGTGTCTTAACTCCACTTTGAAGTTGAGCTTGAAGTGTTTGAATGTCTTCCTTTACATGATAACAAAGGAATATGCATGAAGATAGTCAACTAGTCATGATTTTTCAACTTGGAGTCATGAGCCCTTAAGACTAGTTAATTACCTGCTTGGTCATTTTTTCATGAAAAGGCACTTTGAAGGATGAAAATGTGCATGAAATGTGGTGAGGTAACTCTAAAATGAACAAATTTATGAACATGTTTGATGCCAACTCACTTTGCTTGTTTGATTAAATAAGCCTACAAAGCCAACTAGGACTAGAAAGCTACTTCAAACACTTAAAACTCCATAGAAATTACAATGAAAAGCATGAAACATGAAAAAACAAGGTGTATTAGACCTATAATAACCCATCACAGCATGAGATTGGTGTTATTGATGAAGAAAACCTTCACCATTGAGTCAACAGGGTTGACTAGGCCCATTTTGTCCCATTTTCCTATAGACTAGCCATTTTGATAGAGATGGTAGGGTCACTTATAGGAATATTTTTTTCTAATTGAAGATTTGAGGATGAATAACAAGTCTTGGGATTCCATCTCCATGAATTGGTTTCATGTAAACTGCCTTGTACCTCATTTTTCATGTATTTTTCTCCAAAAACCTGATATGTATAACTCCATACATCAAATTGGAATTTATATAATCCTATCTAAGTTTACTTGATGTTTTAATATGTTTTATGTTGATCCATGGTGATTTGATAGCAAAAAAACCAACTATTTGTAAAACTAATTTTTTGAGGATTTTGGAGGGTTTTGAAACTGAATCTTCCAAAAGATGATTCATGAAGTACAAACATACAAATAAAAAAATCTTTCCATTTATGTGTATTATATATAACCCCCTAACATCCTTGAAAATATTTGGTTCCCATGCAAAAGATATGCAAAATTATCACGTAGAGGAAAACTACCTGTAGGGTTTTACTTACAACCTAAACTGCCTAGCTCTTATATATTGTTCATAAAGTAAATATCATCAGCTAATCTCAATTATATATTAATTATAAGTACATATGGGTCCTTAAATCATTATAAGAGTGTTTGGTGAAAATCCTCACTTGGAAAAATATATGAACATTTGAACAGGAGGCTTGGAAGGGTGTCTAGAACTACATAAATTAAAATTCTTCACCTAGATGAAAATTAATCTTCCCATACTTATAAATTAATTAAAAAATAATTATTATATCTGTAACATGTTACCAAAACACTCTAAAATTATCTTCTTTCTTGAAAATTCAAAAATGCCTTTTTGGCCTATATGCCTATTTGCTTGATAAAGCCTGTATGAGCATGGTTTGTGTATAGTTTGGAGTTTTGACACTATTTAAATGTATTATTATGATGTAAAAACATCATACCATGCTTTTAAAACTCTCACCTGGGATTATCAACCTCTGTGACACCTCAAAACATTGCCTGCTCGAATCGTGACCTCAAATAGACATGCTGATGACTGTGAAAAAATAACAAGCACTTACACTAATATAATGGCATTTAAACTTGTATGGATAATTAATAAACTCATTATTATGATAAAAACCAAATTTTGGGGCTTAATACCTCTTGTAGATGCTATAATTTTCAAATTTGCTTCAAAAAATGCTCCTTTTGCATGGAATGTGTGTATGCTTGTCTATAATTTTATGCTAGAAGGTTATGTTTTTATGTTTGATAATTATCTTGGGATTGAAACATGATAGATATGTTTTAATATGATTCTAATTTTTTCACTCATCTCCCCAATCTTCATTTATTTTCTCCTCCAAGACCCTATCTTCTTCAAGGAACACTCAACATGGCTGTGTTTACTATTCTTACAAGTGGATTTTATAGAAAAATAAGGTATTTTATGCTCATAACATCCTTCCTAGTGTTAAATAATCATTCATCCCACATGAGGACTAGTTTCACATGCTTGATATGACATATTAACCCTTAAACCATGCCTTTGAGACCTTCCAAAGTTATGTTTCATACAACATGCCTGTAGGTATTGCTTGATAGTGAATTTGGCTGTGTTTTATGAGGAATTGACTTCATGTACCATTTATGATTTTTTATCATTGTCTACTTCAAATATCTCCTTGTATTAGATATAAAACAACTCAATAGGCCACTGCGTACCCCTTGCTTGCTAGTTTGAAGGACCCTTAGTCCATGATGGCTGTAGGTGTCCTAAAAGGACCATAGACTGGTATTTTTATATTGTATCTCAAACCATAAAACAAACCTAACACCATTTAAAAAACATTTTACTGAAAACTAGACAATGAACTCATTAATTTTTAAGGCATACAATCTTTCTTTAGGCCTATTATGGTGAGGAACTAGGTTAACACAATTCTAGGGATTTACAAGCCTAATGTAGGTGTAAATTAGTGTTCATATCCCTATCTCATTATGTATAATCCACTTAAATATTTAATTTACATGAAATAGTCTATGAGCACACACTTCATAACTATGACCTTAAAACTTTCAAAAGGATAGACACCTTGACTGTATTTGTATTTTACCGTCATTAGCCCCTGCATAGACTATAACATTGATTTGAAAATGCTTGAAGTTTTTAGTAACACATAGGGTCTCCCTTTTAACTCACCCTCTGTCTAGATGTTATCTAAACATAAAACTTAACTTGAAGGTCTTAAACTTTTAAGCCCTCCTCCACAACTTGTAGACATGTCTATGATTGTATTTTTGCTCTTGAACTATAGTTATAGGTTACCTTTGAGGTGATTTATGATGGTATTTGAATTATATCTCATGTCCTTCAAGATCCCACTCTTCATTCCTATATTAGGTATTAATTAAACACAAAACCCTCATTTGAGGTTTCAAGACCCTTTCAGACTTTCAAACCATTAATTTATCACTTAACTATAGTATGCTTGAAGGGCTAGTGTAGGTTATCATTGAAACTCTCTCTTTTGACTCTTGGTGATGGGATCAAAACTTTTATTTCTTCCTTTAAGTGACTTTTAACCATGAAACCATCTTAGTTCACCATGCTCGATCAAGATACTACTTATCAAACTTTAGTCATATGAATGTGTTAGATTCCTTATTATCCGTTATAGCTGTAGGTGTAAGATTATGATAGTGTATAGACTGACAAATTATTCCTTATGTGTTTGGAGTATTTTAAAAAAATCAAATCTAGAATTTATTGTCTTAATGCCAAAATTATCACCTTATAGAATCAAAAACCTATTTGGAATAGTCAAAACCCCTAAATACATTCAAAACAAAACTTGATAGCTGTATGTTTCCTTCATGGCTGTAGGTGATGAGTTTCTCCTTTAAGCCTCTCTTGAAACTAAAATGTGCCCTTTTACCCTTACAACTTCATGAGATATTAGTCTCAAATGTCTTCATATCCTTTGATGGTCAACTAGCCACTGTGCTCTTAAAAGTCCATCCTACCCTTTATTTACAATGACATCAGGCCTGTAGGATGCTTTAGGACTGACTATAGGTCTTCATCTAATGTTTTGGAATAAACCAAGGCCTTTGATTGAGTCTATATTTGAGGCTTTCTTCATACTAATTAGTACACCAATCATATTCACCTTCTTGAGAGCTTTTGAACAAACTATAAATATCAAGACCCTTTCCACTATTTAATGTCTTTATTTAGGCCTGAATGTCTCCCTTAAGATTGTAGGTAAAAATAGTTGTCTTTTAAATGATAGGTGTATGGTCTCCATCATGAAAAAACCTCTTGATAGGTATCATGAACCATATACATATTTTAAAAGAATAAGACTCCTTCATAACATTAAAACATATCATATTCTTGAGAATAGTCTCTTTCCACCCTTTCTTGACTATGTTTTAACTCCTAAAGCTAACTCTAGGTGCCTTAGGACCTCAAAAAGTAATAAATATTGCCTCCATTAGGTTATTACATGAATAAAATCATTCTAGGACTAATAAACCTTTCGATGATTTGTTAACCTCATCAAACCTTGATGTCATGCCAAGCTATAATAAGGGTTGTGCTCTGTTAACTATAGATTCCCCTTTAGTACTTTTTATATGGACTAAGATTAAATGTGACCTCAACCAAGGCCTAATTTGATTTTATGTTATCCTTCTTCCTTATTATTCCTTTTGAGGTCATGATATAATCCCTAAGGAGAAATCTTTCTTATCCTTATTAAGTTGATATCTTCATTGGATTTCCATGACTATTTTGCACTTATTGTAGATCACTTTTAAGATTTTATGTGACCTTGATTGGTCTATACCCTCTTATCCATGACCATGATAATGTCTCCTATCAATTCATGACCATTTTGAGATGAAACTAGTTGATGGATATGGGTGGAAGGATGGTGGGGATGATGAAAGATGATGACATATGATGAAAGGGGGATGGGAAGACATGTGACATAATGAAAACACAGTGGTAAGGAAGTGATATGAAGTGGATGAAATGGAGGTGGGAAATGAGAACTTGGAATCATGTCAAAACCACCTTTATGAGTCTAAAGGAAGCATGTGACCATCCTCTACCTGGTATACAATTTTGGAGGCCATTAGAGGAGGGTAATGAGTTGAAATTGAAACCTAGGACAATGAAAAAAACCTCAAAATATGCAAAGTTTCCTTAAACAATGCTAAGCTAGGCCTCTTGAAACTCTTTGAGAGCACATAATGGCTTATTGGATATGAAAAAATCATGAATTTTTGATAAATTGATTTAAAAACATGTTAGAGACCCTATAAATAAACTTTCTTGAAAATTTGATGCTGTCATCTCTTCTCTTGATCATACAAGTCCTCCTTGGAAGCATGCCATATTATAGATTTAGAATGGATAGATTTTATTACTATATTGGACCTTTAAATGCATGAATACAATATGGATGAATCCATGGAAAGAAATATTGAGTCCCCAAGATTCTATAAAATCTTGAACTTTCTTGAAACTCTGCCTAGGTGAGGAGAAATTGAGAAAAATTGGTTGCTTTTTTGGTTACGAGGATGCAAAAATTATCCTAACTTTGAACTAATGGTTAATGAGCATGGATAATCCAATTAAAAAACCACATGATCCATGAGGAATCCCTCTGAGTCTAGTTTTAACACCCTAAAATTTAGACCTACACCTTTCTCCAATAGATTGTACCATCAAAAAACCTGCAAGTAGGTCACTTTATGCAAACTAGGCAATTAACTAAAGGTGAATGGTTTTCATCTTGTATTTATTCAAAATGCCATGAAATTCAAGCTGGAGATTTATCATTACATGTTATTGAAAATACCTACCTTTGTTGTATGAAATCTATACATATTCGTACCTGTGCTCTTGAAAAGTGAAGGAAATGGCTTTTTTTTGGCCTTTTATTTAATTTTATAAGATCCACCACCAAATTAAGTGCATGAAAAGGATATGCATGAGTCTATGGCATGTTTTAACACCAAAAATAAAATTTTACATTCTTTTGAAACTTGAAATTGGCATGTGGGAGGTGATTTGAGGTCTTTTGTTGATTTATATTTACATTTAATCACTTTTTTAAGCTATGAAACATAGGACTTAAGCTAACATCATGCAATTTAATGGATTTAAATGTATTTTGACATGATTAATGAATTTTTCAACTCTAATTTTGACATTTTAATTACCAAAATTAACTATTTATGCCAAAATACTCAGTTTTAGATTGGTTTGAATGAGTTTAACAGTACTAGGAGAAGTTTTAAACTACAGGGGTTGGAATTTGGCCTTGATAGGATAGATTACCAACACATAATAAATCATTGAAAGGAATGAAAAATAAAGTGTTTCAAGCCATAAATATCTCAGGTGTTAATAAAAAAAATCATAAGGAGAATTTGAAAGCATAGACTTTACAAATTGATATACAGAGCAAAGAGGAATATCATATATTGTTAGGTTGTGGAGCTAAAAGCTTCACTATATGCAGACATGGAGGAGGTTGCTGAGGTGTAGAGCAACTGACGTCGGTCAAGCCAACTGATGTCGATCATATTTAGAGCACATAGCTACCGACATCAGTCAGGAGTCGACCGACCTCAGTCACCTCCAGACAGACAGGGACCGACGTCAGTTGCCTGTGCGGTTCCAGAACTATTAGTTCACGAACAGTTTGTTAATGAACTAGTTGTTTGCATGTTAAGGGCTAATTTTAGTCTTGAGCTATGGATCTAATTATTGTAATTGGATGTTTAATTATTGTTTCCATGGGATCTATATAATAGACTCATGGGCTATATTGTAAAGCGTGCTAGTTGAGAGAGCAAGGTTAGCTCCTTCAGAGTGAAGAGAGCAAGGTGTGTTCCTCCTAGTGCCATAGTGCCAAGTGTGTATGATCAGGTAGATCTGCAAGTTGTTGCAAGATCTTGTAGAGATCTACAGGGGTGCTAGTTTGGAGAATCATAAGGATTCTTCATGTGTGTATGATCTCATTCGGCAGGTGTGCAAGGCCAAGTTGATCTGCGGTATAACAAGATCAGGTGAGATCTACATGGTAAGTAAGATCATTGATTTGTAGGTGTGTGTGTGTGTGCGTGGTCTAGGTTTGTAGGTGTTGCAAAACCAAGTTGATCTGTAGGTGGTAGCAAGATCAGGGAGATTAGCAACACAATAGGTAGCAAGATCAGGTGGGATCTACTTGGAGTACAGTGTGTACTTATACCTTGAGTACGTGGAGTACTCGATTGGACTAGAAGTAGGCAATGATGGTTTTTTTGGTTTTCACTTACTAGTGTTACTGGCAGTAGTGATACTGATTGGTTGGAGGTGAACACCAACTCTGTGTTTGAGTTATGTGTTGGGACCGTAATTGAGAGAGATAAATTTTGAAGGTGAATTACTATACACTTAGTGTGGGAAGGCTGTAAGGTGTGGAAGAGTGTGGCGTCTCTTCATTGTAATTATTTTTTGGAAGAGTATTAATACAATTGGGTATTGTCTCTCATATTCTGTGTTATTTATGAATTCTAGTTACTTGTGCATTTTGGTTAAATTTTGTGTTTAGTTGCTTATACAAAGGTAATCAATTGTGTGCTCCATAATCCTATCATATATCTCCAAAACTTAATACAAGTATAATGAAAGTGACTTGACTATATAGGCAATGAATATCAATAATATCCATAAGATTAAGCTAAGAGATAACCTAAGCATATAAACCCACTATACCTAAATATAAAACATTTGATATCCACATCTAAGTGGGTGAAAAAAAAAAAAATACTTAACTAAGTAAATCACCTAGGGAACATGGTCTAAGGTAAATAATCTACTTTAACACCCCCCCTCAAGTGAATCTAGGGGTGAAAAATAAGGTGGCTTATCCATAGTATGAGTCCCAATAACAAGCCCTAATCAGATACTCATGTATAATATATCCATGAAAAAATGAATCAGGAAGATGTTCTCATGCACATCCCCCAAGGATAACTTCTAAAAACCCAAACATGCCACACAACTCAAGGTAACTAGGTGATGTAAAAGGCTTCATAAATATGTCATTATGTTATTTTTGAGTCAAAATGTATTCTAAGCATAAAAATCCATCATGAATGTGTTGATTAATGAAGTAAATGTGAATATAAATATGATTGGTTTGATTGTGCTCCCCAAGGTACAAATAATTATGAATTACACTTTGGTTGTCACACCAAAGTATGGTAGGTGAATCCTATGTGAAGCCAAAATTTGTAAATAACTATCAGAGCCAAAGAACCTACTGACTTGATGTGATTATTTCCCTATACTCTTCCTCTATAGATGAAAGTGTAGTATACTATTTCTTCTTACATTCCCAAGCAACTGATGAATAAATAAGACAAAAAGGTAGCCAAAAGTGGAATGCCTGTCATCAATAGAACCTACCCAATCTAAATCATTATATCTAACCAATTGAATATAACCTATGGTGTAGTGTAATCCAAAGTGGGAAGTGCCTTGTAGATATCATAAAATACATTTAGCGACATGCTAATGACTATCATGAGGAGTATGTGTAAACTAAAATACAATCCAAACTACAAAGTAAATACTAGGGTGAGTATAGATTAAAGACATGAGACTTCTGACCAATTGCTTATACAATGTAGAATTATAAAGGGTAGTGGTTCAGGGGGAAGTAAGAGTGACTCAAGATTGGAAAGGAGAGGGAATTGGATTGTAATCAACCATAAAAAAATGCTAAATAATATCATGGGTGTAATTTTAATAACTAAAATAAATCCCTAAATCTGATTAAAGAATCTGTAATCCAAGGAAAAAGTGTGAAAGACCAAGATCTATCACATAAAATTACATGAAAAGAGCCTATTAAATAGTTTGAATATGGGAATAAGAACTCCAAGTAAGAAGTAAATCATCAACATACAAGATAATTATAACAATATCCTCTCCAACATGTTATATACATATTATAGGATCTACATGATAGCAAACAAAGCCAATAGATAGAAGAAAATAATCCATATTCTCATACCAGGCCTGAGGGAACTATTTGAGACCATAGAGAGACCTTTAAATTCTATAAACAAGAGAAGATTCATGAATAAACCCAACATGTTTCTCCATGTAGATTTTATCCTACAAATATCCATGTAATAAAGCACTCTTTACGTCAATCTAGTACATTGGCCAACCTAGTGATGCAACAAGATAAAGGACAAGGCACACATAATCCATCTTGGGAATGGGTGAAAAAGTCTCAGAGTAATCAATACCTTAAAATTTTGAGAAACCTTTTGCAACAAGACAAGTCTTTTACTTATCAATGGACCCATCAAATACATATTTGGTTTGGTATATCCACTTGGATCTAACTTTATTCCCTTAGGAAGAGAGAATGTGAATCATCCCACTCATATTTCTAATGAGGCTATGAAAAAGACTGTGAATCCCATAAAAATGCTTGACAAAAACGTCCAAACCATGTAGAATGTGTAAGATGATGTCTAGTGGGTGTAAGATATTGTATAAAAGGTGTTGCCTCAAAATTTTTAGTATGAGCCCACTTAGGCATAGTGGGACACAACATCCTCATCTATTTCTACATCCATAGCCTCCTTAATGGCCTCCTAAATTTTATCCTCAAAGAAGGGTTCCTTAAGATGAAGTGAATAATAATCAATGGTAGCAAGTAAAAAAGAAGATATGGAATAAGATGAAGAATCATGAGAAGATAAGCTCTCATAAAAATGAACATGCATTCAAAAAAAACATCATGAGTATCTGGATCTAAAAGTTGATAAGATATCATGTCCTTATAATACCCTAAAAAGATCAAGAGATTTCTCTTCTTATCCAAGTCTTTAATTTTCTTCTTTGGTACAAAATCCCAAGCATGAATCCCAAAAACTAAAAAAATGATGCATCGGGCTTACTTCCAGACCAATCCTCCTCTGGATTCAAATGCTCAAGTGCTCTGTGTGGTGTGCGATTCTAAATATAGTTTTCCTAATTAACTACTTTTGCCTAGTATAAAAGAGGTAAATCCTAAGAATAAATCATGTAGTTATCCATATCCTTTAAATATCAATTCTTTCTTTATGATAGGCCATTATATTATGGAACATGAGTAATAAAATGGTAGTGAACAATGCCATGAGTGGCCAAGAAATAAAAAAACTCTTTATTGAAGTAATCCCCTCATTATCAATGCAAAGTTTATTTATGCAACTAGAATATTGATTCTCGACTAAAGAATTAAAAACTTTAAAGTGTAAAAAAGCTTTTCTCTTGTACTTGATAAAATAAACCCAAGTACACCTCAATAAATTATCAATAAATGTAAGTACATACTTAGTTCGATTAAATGGAGTATAAAAAACTATCAAGTCACTATGCACAAGATAAAGTGGTGAAGAAACTCTCTTGGACATATATTTAGGAAATAGATCTTGGTGTTATTTACCTAATGCACATCTAGGGAAAAACCCATCAAGGCAAGAAACTCTAAAAAAACCATCAACCATACCATGAGTGCTCAAATCCTTCAAATATTTATAATTAAGATGCCCAAATCTCTCATGCCAAAGCTTACTTTTAGAATTGACATGAGAAACCAAACATGTATATTGGAAGCACAATAATTGAGGGGGGTGAATCAGTGTCTTCAACCAATCATTTAATTCCACTTAACCATACATGAACCATTCATACAATCATGAACATCTAGCAAAGCATATGCAACCACACAAGATCATGAAATAAGATAACACATTACATATGTGGGAAAACCTAAAAAGGAATAAAACCCATTGATGTATAAAAATGGACTACAGTCCTATAAAATAAAACAAATCTTTAGTGAAGCACCAACTCCATATGGAGCACCAACCCTAACTAGTCAAGCACCCACTCAACTAGGCTTTAGCAAGCACCAACTTATAAGGAGACACCAACCCTCAAGATGAATCATCACCAAATCAACAACTTGAAACTATTGATCACCTTTAGAAAACCATTTTTCTCACATAATATATGATCATCACCTTCTTTAGATCTTCTTACTCTTATATCCCTATAAGATTACCTTCTAGGCTTCTTTGCTCAGCTAGATATCTTCAAAACTGATTAGGTCATATGACCTTGATATTCATATGTTGTACCCATATTATATGTTCTTGAAAATTTTTATACACCCATATGATAGTCTACAAGACCCAATGTAACTCTTCAATGTGCTATTTCCTGTGCTTGTACTCACCTATCTTCTAACTCACCAATTAGGCCTATTAGGCCTTGTTCTTATACAATCCTTTAGATCACACACCTCTTAGTTGAAAAAATACACTTGAAACTTTAGATTACCCTTAAAATAGGTCTTATAATATGTTTCATACATGAATCAATCATTACAATACGTCAGTCACACATTAAGAGACCATAACCTCTTTTAGGTCTCAAGGAGACCTAATTCAATTAGGCCTTCATTAGTACATGTTACTCTTTGATATCCTTGAGACACTTTAAAAATCCAAAAATGTTAGGAAAAATTCATATACCACTCAAATAAAACCCCAATAATCTCATCTTAGGTCCATGACACTTTTAAGCTCCAACCACCACTTAAAGTACACCATTAGTATTGTTTACATTAGGCCTTCACACACACAGCAAGGTCTATCTTGAACAAATGAAGATACGACATTATTTAATTACAAAACCATGATAATTAATCTCATAAAAAAAACTTAAAATACCTAAAAAAATTAACCAAGTGCATTAGACTTCATCACACAGGGAAAAAAGATCAAAAACACTTTTTTAACATGCTCACTTAGAACTACCAATTTTCCTCAAAAACTACTCATGGTGACTCAGATCTCCAACACCTATATATAAATTTTAAATGAATTATTTCATGTATAATAACCTCTAACTTATTTATACCATATTAAAATTTAAATATCATATGGTCTAGTGGCAACTATTGGTCTTACAGACCAATTTGTTGACCTCACTACACATAGACCTCACTAAGTCAGATAAGCCATTTTGGCTTCATCATTTCCACCACTGTACCTAAATTACAAGATTATTACCTAGAATTAATAGGACATAATAGTCCCAAAAAACATATCCATGCACCTATTTTTATCATTCTATAATGATAATATATTCCTAATCATCTTCTCACTGTTGCTTGGGTTTTTCATTGTTTGCACTATTTGTATTGTTAACAACTGGCCAACTTGGAGTACAAAAAATTCACACCTAAATCCTAGAACCTATCTAAGAACCTTCATGGAATTAAACTACATGTCTCAATCTTCATCCTCCATCCATTTTCATAATTTGACTTGGTCAACTCTGACTGCTACAATAAATTTTTGAGAAATTAACACTTTCTTATAGGGTCTACTCACACAGTTGACAACTCAATCACACTTGGAGGTTCCTGAGAGAGTTGAATATAACCTAAAATCACTTATATATCCATACCAATCCATTTTTGGCACTTTTGATCAACATCTTCAACATTGGGTCCTTATTAGGGTTCTAAGAGGGTTTAAACATGTTTCCTTTCTTAACAATTGTTAATAAAGCATAAACACTCAATCCAAAAACTAATGCATAGAATTTTGAGCTAGGAACCTTCTCCATCTACCATGAATATCTTAGGTTACCATCCAAAGTTTTGAAGATCTAATTAGCATAAGAAAATATTTCTTGGGTTGAGAACCTTTCATTCTATGCATTTGAGAGACCTCAAAGCACTTTTTCTTGCCTTAAACTTCAAAATTTGACCTAAAACTTTGTGAATATACCAGGGACAACATATCACACATCTATAAAATCTCACCTATGCATACTTACCTTATAATTTTAACCTCATGCTACACCTGAGTCTTCACACCTAATTAGGCCTTGAAATAACCTTCAAACCTCTTTTCAAACTCGCAATACTTCACTCACATGCTCAAACAATGCCAAACATCCTTCTAAAACCTTATCTCACCATGAAATCATACCTCTTCATGCACAAGACTAGGCATCATATGCACATACCTTCTCAAGACACTACTAAGCTTAAGCACTTGACAACTTTGACAACAAGGACCTTCCATATTGACCTTCACATCACTCATGTAGACATAAGAGCATATACCAATCATATATTACACTCTCAAAATCACTAAAACACTAATCAATATTCTCTCTCAAAGCTACACTCTTCAATTATCTCATGAATACATATGACCTCATGATCATTCCAACTGACCTTCAACACTTTAGCTTGTTACTACACAACACTCAATAGAGCACCACTAAGACATCAATGACACCAACAATGATAGTCACTTGAAATCAACCTTCATAAGCACTTTTGTCATCAATATTCATAAGAGAACCTATGGGACAACAAAGATAATCAATGACAATAATAATGATACCAACTTTCTCAATAAATTTGACATCAATGACAATGCCAAAACTCAACAACAAAAATAATGGTCAATAATCTCCCCTTTTGTCATTTATGGAGAAACATACTTAAAAAAATCTTCCCTCATTATTAAAATTTTCCACATTTGACATAAATGATAAAGTGATGTCTACAACTCCTTGGATCACACTTCTTGTAACCAAAACACTCAACATACAGAACTATGAGTTTATGAGTAATCATACAATCATGCTCCCCCTATCTCTATGCATACCTTCTCAACACTACTGTCCTACACTTGGAG
Source organism: Torreya grandis (assembly GCA_037957365.1). Classification (NCBI taxonomy): domain Eukaryota; kingdom Viridiplantae; phylum Streptophyta; class Pinopsida; order Cupressales; family Taxaceae; genus Torreya; species Torreya grandis. Next base: position 837,807 of record JARHVA010000441.1, read on the forward strand.
CTAATAAACCACCAATTATCTCCCCTTAAGTACTTGAATTCCTTATTGACTATTAAGGGCAAAAAATACACCCAAGTCCCATCTTAGGTGTTCAAATGTTTATTTTAGAAGTGGCTTGGTCAAAATGTATACACTCTGATCCTATGTAGAAATATATTCAAAATTTGACACTTTGTTCACTTACATGATCTATTAAGAAATGATACTTGATAGGAATATTATTAGTCCTTGAGTGCATGACAAGGTTCTTTGAGACACTTATGACACTTGTATTATCCCAAAATATAAGGCTAGGACCATAATACTCCACCTTGTAGTCTTTTAAGGTTTGTCTCATCCATAGGACCTGAGTGCAACATGAAGCTACTACAATGCACTCAGTTTCACAAGTGGATAATGATATTAATGGTTATTTTTTATTATCCATGAAATTAGGCACCCACATAAGAATAAACATCCTCCATTGGTACTCTTCCTATCATCTAGACTTCTTACCCAATCCATATCTATATAGGCTATCAAATTGAACTCCTTGGTCCTTGGATACCAAAACCCAAAACCTAAACTCCATAGTCCCCTTGAGATACCTGAGCATCATTTTTATTGATTGCAAATGATTTTACCTTAGGTCTGCTTGAAACCTTCCCACAAAACCTACTGCTTACATGATGTTAGGTTTAGAGGTAGTGGTGTATAACAAACTTCCAATCATTCACCTATATGATGTATGATTGACCTCTGGAGACTCATCTTCCTTGCTCAATTTACACCCTTTGATCATAGGTGTACTAAATTCCTTGAAATCTTCCATATCAAACTTATTTAACATCTCTCTTATGTACTTGGCTTGTGAAATGAATATACCTTTTTTTAGATCGAGTGATTTACAACCCAAGAAATAATGATAGTTATCCTAGCAAGGACATCTCAAACTCTTTCTTCATCACCTCTATAAAGACCTTGATCATGTTCTCATTATTTCCACCAAAGATGATGTCATCCACATAGACAACTACAATCAACTAATGGTATTTTTTTGTTTTTATGTATAGATTACTATCTATAACTCTTCTTTTGATTCCTTGATCCAATAGATACCTATCTAACCTAGCATACCAAGCTCTAGGAGATTTATTTAGACCATAAAGAGCCTTTTTCAATTTGTAAACATTGTCCTTGTCACTTGATAGTGAGAACCCTTCAATTTACTCTATGTACACTTCCTCTTACAAATTCCCATTCAAGAAGGTAGATTTGACATCCATCTGGTATAACTTGAATCCTTTAAATCCTAAATATTCTAGAAATAGTTTGATGGCCTCCAATATTGATATTGGTGGAAAAGGTCTCCTCAAACTCTACCCCTTCAACTTATGCATATTAATTGCATACCAACATATCCTTATTCTTAGTGACTTCTCCATCTTCATTCAACTTATTTCTAAACACTCACTTTGTGCCAAAGACAATCTTGTCTTTAGGCCTAGGAACTAGTTCCCAAGTCTTATTATTCTCTATTTGGTCTAAATATTTATCCATAACACCTATCCAAAATTTGTCTTTGCTTGATTTTATAAAATTATTAGGTTTAATCTTAGATAATAAAGAAAAATTATCTTGATTTGGATTACTTACCACTCTTCTCCTTATTTACATACTAGCATTATTGTTACCAATGATTTGAGATTCATGATAATCTCTTTGAATCTATATTGAGGGTCCTTTTGAGTCCTATCTCTATTCAACTTCTTATTTTTCCTCATCAACCTCTATAGTTTACTCTTCATTCTTGAAGTCCAAGTTCTCTAAAGTATCATTTGACTGTGAGAGTGATTTCCTTGTCTCATCAATCTTCACATTGGTGCTTTCCACTATCTTTTGTAACCTTTTGTTATAACATATATATTCAAAGTTCATTGATGAATATCCTAAGAATATACCTTCATCAGATCTAAAATCAAAATTTCTTAAGTCTTCATCATCTCTTTTGATGAAACATTTGTTCCCAAACACTTTAAAGTGTTCCAAATTAATAGGTATGCCTTTTCACATTTCATAATGAGTCTTGTTACCATTTGTACTTATCTATCCTCTATTCAAAATTTAGAAAAAAATGATTATTTCCTCTCCCTAATATCCATCAGATAATATAGACTCATTTAGAATAGTTCTAGCCATCTCTTAAACTTTCCTATTCTTTCTTTCCACTACCCCATTCTATTGAGGTATCCTAACTACTAAGAACTATCTCTTTATTCCATGAACCTCACAAAAGTAATAAAACTCTTTAGACCAAAACTCTCCTCCTCTACCAGATCTTAGGCACTTGATATTCCTATTCTTCTCATTCTCAACAAGATCCTTGAATGACTTGAACTTATCAAGAGCTTCTGATTTCTATTTCAATAATGCTACTCAAGTCAATATTGTGTAGTCATCTATGAGTGACATTAAGTAGATATCTCATTGAATGCTTTGAATTATTTTAAGGCCACATATATAAATTTATATTAACTCCAAGGGTATTGTAGTAGAGTACTATTTGGACTTGAGACTTCTTCTAGTTTGCTTACCATGTTGACATGCCTTGTAAAGTATGCTTAGGGTTTGGTGATCTTTGAAATGTTCTTCATAGACTTTTTAGTGCTTATTTTGACCAGATTATCAAAGTTTAAATGACATAACCTTCTATTATATATATAAATTTCATACATCTTGATCATAAAACATCTCTCCTTCTTGATCTTATTTAAGACATATAAATTTTTCTTAGTCCTCTTAACATTGACCATTAGCCTTCCTGATTTGGTTCTCCTTATATCACATCCTTTATCATAAAAGCTTAGTGTGTGCCCTTGATTCCACATTTGACTTAAAATAAATAGGTTATGTTTCAAACCTTCCACATACAACACATTTTGTGTCTTGGTCTTTCCATTGTCTAAGCTTAATATACCCTTGCCAATCATATTAGTAGTTGTGTTGTTTCCAAATATCACTATTCCTGTAACATTCTTCTTTAATGAGATGAAATTATTTTTGTATCCTATCATGTGGATTGAGAAACCACTATCTATATACCATTTCATGCCTTAATCTTGAATGTGAAAGGTAATCTAAGCTAGCATATAATCCTATTTAGTCTTATATTCCTCCTTAACAAATAATCCATATTGACTCTTGAGATCAATATGATCAATCTCAACTTGTTTTGGATTCCATACCAATGTTTAACCCTTCTCATGAACTTTAGGAGCTTCATATGTATTTTTAAATCTTGAGGGTCATCTAACTCTATTAGAATAAAATATTTCAATGTGTCCCATATTATGACAACTGTGGCAAACACCATTTATGTGCTTACTTCTTGATTGATCACTCCTTTTCCCATGGTCCCATGATAGATTATCCCTTATTTCATTAGGATGTTTGATTGGTATTTTCATGTTATTACTCTTGAATGATTCTAAATTTTTATGCTCTTTATCAAATTTGATCATCTTGTCTATGAGCCACTCATGCTTAACCTTCAAGGAATCTATCTCTATCTTTAATTGATCATACTCAACTTCTTTTGAGCTAAAATTTGTATTTACATCTTGTAACTAATTATTGAGATATTTGATAATTCAAATCACCTAGGGAACTTATGAGCTTAGATTCAATATCTAATTTAGCTTCTCCTTCTTCACTATTATAGTAGATTTATTCATCATACATGTTGTATTCTTCTTTTTGATTACTAGACATCTTGTGCTACTTAAGATCACCTTCAAGATATTAGGATTACTTAAAAGGACCAAGATTTGATAGCAATTGTTATAATCACAATAAATAAGATGTGGGGGGTGAATCAGTGTCTTTAACTAATCATTCAATTCCACTTAAACATACATGAACTATTCATACAAACATGAACATCTAGCAAAGCATATGCAACCATACAAGATCATAAAACAAGATAACACATTACATATGTGAGAAAACCTCAAGGGGAAGAAAAACCAATAATATATACAAATTAAATATGTTCATATAATATAAAAAACAATCTTTAGTGAAGTTCCAACTCCACATGGAGCACCAACCCCAACTATTCAAGCACCCACTCAACTAGGCTTTAACAAACACCAACATGAAAGGAGACACCAAACCCTTAGATGAATCAACACCAAATTATCCACTTGAAACTATTGATAACCTTAAAAAAAAAAAATTCTCACATAAAGGATGATGATCACGTTCTTTATCTCTTCTTACTCTTCTATCCCTCTCAAACTACCTTCTAGGCTTCTTTGCTCAACTAGGTCTCTTCAAGATTGATTAGATTATATGACATTGATATTCATATGCATTAACCATATTATATATTAATGATAGTTTATATACACCCATATTATGGTCTATAATACCCCATATATCTATTTAATGTTTTATTTCCTTCGTTTTCACTCACCCATCCTCTAACTCACTAATTAGGCCTATTAGGCCTTGTTTTTATACAATCCTCTAGCTTACACACCTATTGGTAAAAAATAAATTTTAACCCATGTATTAACCCTAAAATAGGTATTATAACATGTTTAATACATTAATTAATCATTCAAATATGTTGGTCACACCTTAAGATTCCATAACCTCTTTTAGGCCTTAAGCAAACCTAATTCAATTAGGCCTTCATTAGTACATATTACCCTTTGATCTCCTTGGAATAATTTAAAACTCCAAAAATAGTAGTAAAACTTAATATGAAACTAAAATATACCCCCAATAAGATCATATTAGGTCCATGACACTTTTTATCTCCAACCACCACTTGAAGCACACCATTAGTACTATTTATATTAGGCCTTCACACAAATAGAAAGGTCTGTCTTGAACAACTGAAGATAACACATTATTTAGTCACATAAACATGATAATAAATATAATATATAAACTTAAGATACCTAAAAAAATTCATATAATTCATTAGACTTCATCACATAGGGGCAAAAGACTCAAAAACACTTCTGTAACATGCTCACTTAGAACTACCAATTTTCCTCAAAAACTAGTCATGGTCACTCAGATCTCCAACACATGTATAGACATTTTTAATGAATTATTATGAATGTATATGAAAATATTAATTATATATAAAATCTTAAGATTTAAACATCATATGATCTATTGGAAACTTTTGGTCTTACAGACCAATTTGCTGACCTCATTATACACAAACCTCACTGAGTCAGACAAGCCATTTTGGCTTCATCATTTCCACCACTGTACCTAAATTATAAGATTTATAAAAAGAATTTATAGGACATAAAAGTTCCAAAAAACATATACATGTACTTTGTTTTATCATTGTATCATGATAACACATTCCTAATCATCTTCTCACTATTGCCTGGGTTTTTCACTATTTGCACTATTTGGCCTGGTAGCGATTGGCCAACTTGGAACACCAAATTTTCACACATAAAGCCTATAAAATATATATAAACATTCATGGACATAAAATACATGTCTCAATATTCATTCTCTATCCATTTTCATACTTTGAATTGGTCAACTCTGACTGCTACAATAAATCTTTGAGAAATTAGCACTTTTCTATAAGGTTTACTCACACACTTGACAACTCAATCACACTTAGAGGTGACTGGGAGAGTTTAATACAAAATTAAATCAATTATATATCCATACCAATCCATTCTAGTCACTTTTTATCAACATATTTAATATCAGGTCCTTATTAGGATTCTAAGAGGGTTTAAACTTGTTTCCATTGTTAGTAATTGTTCATAAAGCATAGATCCTCAATCAAAAAATTAATGCCTATAATTTTGAGCTAGGACCATTACCAATATAAAATGAATATTTTATGTTCCAATTCAAAGGTTTTATGAGCTAATGAACACAATAAAATCCTTCTCAGGTTGAGAACCCTTTATTTTATGTACTCAAGAGACCTCAAAGCACTTTTTCTTGCCTTAAACTTCAAACTTTGACTAAAAACTTAATGAATATAGCTAGGAAAACCTATCACATATTTTAAAAATATAAAATATGCATAATTTCCTTGGAAACTAAATCTCATTCCTTATTAGGCCATGCTCTCACCACCTTGCTTTCTACACTTGAGTCTTCATACCTCATTAGGCCTTAAATTGACCTTCAAACCTATTTTAAAGCTCTCAATACTTCACTCACCTGATGAGACAATGTTAAACATACTTATACATCCTTATATCACCATGAAACCATGCCTCTTCATGTATAATACTAAGCATCCTATGCACATACCTTCTTAAGACACTACCAGGCTTAAGAACTTGAAAATTTTGACAATAAGGACCTTCCATGTTGACTTTCACATCACTCATATAAACATAATAAAATATAAAAATCATATCTTACACTCTCATAATCACTAAAATATTGATCAATATTCTTTCTCATAGATACACTATTAAATGACCTTATGAAGACCTATGACCTCATGATCATGCCAACTAACCTTCAACACTTTAGCTTGTTACTACATAACACTCAATGAGAACCACTAAGACATCAATGATAACAATAAATATACTCACATGACATCAAAATTCATAAGCACTTTTGACATCAATATTCAAAAGATCACCTCTGAGACAACAAAGACAATCAATGATAATAACAATGATATCAACCTTCTCAAGAACCTTTGACATCAATGATAACATCAATGCTAAAACTCAACAATAGGAATAATGCTCAATAATGTCCCCATCGAATAAGTGTCATAAAAACCCTCAAAGTGATATATTATGGAACTATGATAAAAAACACCTTGTGAAAAAAGTGAATAAGGCTTCAAAAAGGTTCAAATTTTATTCCCTTGTGGTGTGAAATTCACTATCTTGCGCTGACTAAAATGATAAAATTGATAAACAAAAATCAAATTTATAGTGATTTCAGGAACATATAGTGCATCATTGATGTGGATACTAACAAGTTATATGTCACATTTTCTCTTAACATAAATAAATAAAATATCCAACCTCAAAATTTGAAGTAGAAATCAAAGTAAGAGATACAAAAAACTCCTTATAAGAAGTCATGTGGTGATAATTACCAAAATCTATAACCCAACTATTTATAATAGGTGACTGAGATCTCTCAACAACATTGAGTGTTTTTACATGCTCATTGGAAGGAGTGGAGTGTATATAGAGATATTATGTTTTATGAACACATCATATAAGTATTTTATTCTCTTATAACACCTAATTTCTACATGACTAGTCCCTCCATAAAAGGAATATATAAGGCTAGACTTATTCTTTGATTTGGAAGACTCCTTGGGTTTAGAGTTATTGTCTTTAGATTTAGTGGAACTTTGAGATGGAGGAGGTTTAATTTTTGATTTTTTCTTGACCTTAGGATTAGATGTTACTAATTCCTTTTGAGAGGTGGAAGACTCAAGGTTAGACAATTTGGATTTTTCCCTAGTAAGTCTTTCAAAAAACAACTCTAAATCAGACAATTTGAATGTGGCACCCAAGGCATCCATGATAGAGAAAAAGGTATAATGAAATATTTGGAATAGACCTTTCAACTTGGATATAATTAGGTAAGCACACTCTTCATCTTTAGTATCTCTTCCACTCCCCTTAAATTATGTCAACAAGTGTTTGAAATTAGTAAGATAGTCTACAATGGATGGAAAATATTTAGGATTGAGAGAAGTAATCTCTACGTAAAGCTTCATGGATCTCACGTGATCCACCTTACCAAATAAAACCTTAATTTTTTTCCATATTTTGAAAGGAGAATCACAACCTTTTAAATGTAATAAAATATTATTACTTACATAAGTTTCTATCAAACCCATACACTCATTAAATTTGTATTGGTGTTGAAATTTATCATATACTCTAGTGAACATTGGTTATAATTCAGTCATTAAGGCCCATAATCTCTTATGTTTAATGATTATTTCAATTCTTGGTCTCCACGTGTGGTAGTTATGTGTTGTTAATGGCTTACACTGATATAATGCCAAACTTGCCAAAATGCCAAATTGACACTGAAATAACCTACCCCCTCTAAAAGAAGACTATATTATTAGGCCCCTCTAAATTTGGAATTTTATAATTGAGTGTGTTTTACAAGATAAATGACACCAATATATTGGGCATAAAAAACATATACTTTTGAAAAAAACACTCGATTTTGAGTGTTTGATCAAATTTATAGTTATTACAAATTTCTCATCATAAATGGGTCAAATAAAAAATGCACAAAAGTTTAAATGCTCGGAAATATTAAAATTTTTGAAAATTTTCACCTTGTAAAATTAATATTTTGAGCTTGAAAAATATTTGACTCAATTTTTTAGGAAAAGTTAAGCTTCTTTGGGTTGGTTGTGACCAAGGGCTTAATTTCCATGTGATTAGGGGATAAGGGTGAGGATGAGTTTGAATTTGATGTGATCTAGCAAGTCAAATAGTCTAGTGAAATCCTCACTGAGATCTAGGCCATGGGAAATCACATGAATGATACATGTTACCTATGGGTATAGTTTGTGACTAAAACAATAGGTACACCTTGTGTCTAAACCAAGTCATGGATCAAGTTCACCAAATAGTAAACTTTTAGGTTATGAGCAAAACTCTAAACCAACAGATCGTAGGAAAAAATGTAGTGCATCTAAACCAATGAGAAAATATTAGGCCATCCATAATCCATGATCCACCAAAGAAATATTGAATTCCAAAAGGTCAAACCTACATAACACTCCAAAAAATGTTAAAATGTTAAAAATGCACACACAACCTTAGATATAGAAAAAATGGGAATGTTCACTCTAAATGTAGCAAAAAACCATAAAAAAACCATAGTTTTTTTAATTTTTTACAACTATATGGTATAGATATACATGAAATTTAAAATTTTTCCTTCAAACCCTAAAAAATATTAAAAAATAGACTATCATAAAACTAGGTCATGTTTACAACCAATCCTATGGTTTTGACATCTTCTAAATCTAATGGCATTGCCTATTTTTTGTCTAGATATAAAAACTTATAGCAAACTCACAAATGGATGGATACAACACCTATTGCTTTGATACTATGAAAGGACTATAAAACAAAGTGTTCTAACCCATAGAGATCTATGTGTTAATAATAAAAAATCAAAAGGAGAATATGAAAGCATAAACTTTGTGAATTTATATTTATAACAAAAATAAATATCATATAATATATCTCCAAAACTTCATACAAGTACAATGAAAGTACTTTGCATATATAAGAAAGGAAGATCAATCATAACCATAAGATTAAGTGAAGAGATAACCTAGGGATAAAAACCCACTATACCTAAGTATAAAAAAATTAATATCCACATCTAAGTGGGTGGGAAAAAAATAAATAACACTTAACTAAGTAAAGCACCTAGGAAAAATGAGATAATGTAAATAACCTACTCTAACCCCCCCTCTCAAGTGAAGCTAGGGTTCAAAAATAAAGTGGTATATCCACAATATAAGTCTCGACAATAAGGCCTGATTAGGTACTCATGTACAATATATCTATGAATAAATGAAGAAGGAAGATGTCCTCATGAACAATCACACCTTGTTAACAACACTACCTAAGGTGGACTTCATAACTAGTGTGAACATGACATATGCTAACAAATCTAAAACTAATGATGCACCTACATTTTAAGCTAATAATGAAGCCAAAATAGTAAATGAATTTTCATAACTAGATGATAGGTTAGTCCTTCCAACTTTTAATAACACATGACAATTCAAAAGGTTATAAAAATAAATTCTTACTTGGATGCAACTTGCTTACTTTACCTAAGCCATTTCATTTAGATGCTACTTAAGCCTTTCTTACAGGAATGATGCCAACCAAAATTGTGACTATCATAGAGATTTAGGACATTTTAACAATCCATGCTTTAAATTCCAACATAAAATTTAATATCACATTGATAGTAACACCATTCAAATTGAATGGAATAATTATACATTAAAAAAATATTTTGTAAAGTCTAATCAACACGTACAAATATTCAATAATCATTTTCCAAATAATAACACTAAGAAGAAATACAATGTTCATATGATAACATCTATACATCATTTGAATATACAACATGATCATGATATTGATAACATTAATGGCATGGTTTAAAGATCTCAACAACAAACACATTAAATGACAATGTGATACCAAATGACGATTCAAATAATGGTCTAATTTATATACATGATTTTGTTAATTACCATCATATGATCACACATGACATTATGATTGATAATGTTTCTAACAAAATTTAATTACTATATCCTTCCTACTTAATTGATGCTACACTGAGCAATATGTACTTGGTATGATTATGATACTTAAGAGTTATGATGACCTTATATGAAAACTTTTTGGTTGTATTAATTTACTAGATACATTTATTCCTTGAAACTTATTAGTTTGGTTTTATGTGGTGGAAAATACTAGTTCATATAACCTATTGTTGGATGCCCATGGATTAATCAAATTAAATCAATAACATCCACATTAAATTAATGTCTCAAGTTTTTTCAAGCTAAAAATTACATACCATTCGCATCACAACTCATGAGCTACCTATTTGAACTTAGAGACTACATGTGCAATGATTTGGAATGCCTCCTATAGAGAAAATATTCAACCTTATGTGGTATTTACTACATTTTCCTCACTATTAATTATGATTTATATTACATTTATATCTATGGAACCACCTCTTAGAGTTAATAATCCTACAATTGCATCTTCAAAACCTACAGTGCACACCATCCATGTTTCAAGATTTGTTTACAACCTCTTGAGGTAGATCATATCAAAGAATGTTAGCCAATTAGAGTTTCACTATAACATATTCATAATAATGATTTTCAAGAGGGTGAAATGAATTCTTGAGCTCACCATCATCATAATCCCTTGGGATGACATTTCCAATTATTAGAAATCTCAAGATGAATTCTTTAATATTTAAAGGATGCATCTTACTCCTATAGTATAGGATTTCACATTATAGATGAGATCATTGGTTAGCTACACTAGCATACCTATTGTGATTTATTGTACCATAGTTTCTTAATGTACATAGTTTATTTCTCTTATATGTCATACATTTCATGTGCTTTCATCTCCCGAGTTTTATCGTGTGCCTTATATTTTTTATAAATTTGAAATATTGACATTCTTATATCCACAAAGTTTTCATTACTTGTTATGTTGCATTTCCCCTTGCCCACTTGATTTTTTATCCTAATGCAAACACTTACACATATTTCCTTATGATGGCACCATATACATTGAGACATTTTGTCTTAACATGCATTGAGTTTCAAGGAAAGTTTTAGGTTGTTCTATATATTCCTCTTATTATTATTATATTATACCCCTTGGTTTTCATATTTGAATTTGTTTCTTGATTATGCTCCTTGGATTCTAATTTTTATTGATTGAGCTTCTTCTTGTGTGCACCACTTGGCATTTTTTTTGCATATATAACTACTTATTGTTCAGAAAGTATAAAATGTAAAAAACTTAAAAATTATCCAAAATATAAAAAAAATTCATTTATCTTTTTCAATTGATATATATCATGTTTATCTACTTATGATATAGGTTTTTCATATACAAGTTTACAAACATGCTTCTCATAGTATTATTCGAGTGAGTGTAATGCATGATATACGAGTTTCACATGATCATGGAAATTTAGATGTTAAATTTTTTATTTTAAACCCACATGTTATGGGGACATAATCATAATGGTGTTATGCTTTGTGTTGTGGGTAGATCTATACAATGGATTTTACAGTGATATCTTTCTTACTTTCTATTTATCATGTAGATATTTTTACATTGATTATATCATACTTTTTCGTGCATACATTTTATGTGTTACAAGGACATTCAAATTACATGGTTACATTATGATTTATATACTATTAAAATATTTGTGTGCCTATGGTTATTTTATTGCCTGCATGTGTTTAGGTGTGTTTTCTTGTCTAGTCCTTGTCTTCTCTAGCTGTCATGTATTTTCATGTCATGTTGTCATGTATTGTGCATCACATGTCATTGTGTGATGATTTTACATATGTAAATACATAATTATGTGTGATTTTTGGGATATAATTTTTTTGGTGCCATGATATTTATCATGCACATTAATATTTATGATATACTATGTTTGGTACCATAATCATTATTATGCACACTACTATGTTTCATATACTATGCTTAGTGCCTATGTTTACATGGTATTTATCATGCATCTATTAGAGCATAACACTTGTGTGTGATCATTACTTTATCTATCACTACTAGGGGTATGGATGTGACATTGTGGGGATGTTATTTATCACTATCATTCTTTTACATTGGGTGCATTGTACCATTATTTGTCTCCTTAATCTTATTAATATATATATCTTATGCATACAAATAATTCATCATGACATGTTGTTTATCCCTATATTTCTCATCCTCACATAATATTACATATTAATATTTAGGTTTACATGATGATATTTTATGATGGTTACATATGTGTTTATACAATTTCAAAAAAATCACCAAGCTTCGGCTATGTATTATATAATGACACATGGTGATTTTAACTCTTTGTTTTGAGATGAGTGAGTGTAGGGAAATATTTAAAAATATCTACATTAAAAAGGGGGAATATATCCAAATATTTTAAATTTTTTTCAATAACTAAGAAAAATTGAATGGAATTGAGAAAAATATTTTCAATATTGAATGAATTTGATTGAAGTGAAAGTGTCTAAAATGACACGTATCTCTTTCTATAAGTAGGAAGTGAAAAAATATTTTTAAAGACTTTGAATTTTATAATTAGAATGATAGAAGATGTTTTGTTTTGTTATAATAACATGGTTCACATACATATAAGTATGTTGGATTCTCCAAGAGAATATATTGCATACATTTATCAAGAAATGACAACACTTGTGGGTGGACTCAATCTCAAGAATTATTCCATTCATTCATCATTACTGAGATAAGTCAAGGTACGTGATTCAATTTATTATTATTATTTTATTTTTACACATGGATGCATTCACATCACATAAGCACATCAAATTAGGGGAATTATGTAGTCACCTAATTTTTGTACAAGATCCTTTTCCATCATTTATTTTCACTTTTTTTCAAACTTGGTCCACTTGTGTATATTTGGATATTTTTAGATATATATTTCCCCATATTATATTATCTCTAGCATTTTATTCCCCCTAGATGTATTCAAAATTCATCTGTATTCATATTTAAGCCTTATTTATCTATCTTCTAATCTGATTATCCTCATTCTAGACACATGTCTCTGTAGGGACATATTTAGTGATTCAAGATGAAGAGTTGATTCTATCTTGTGTGAATTGGTTATCATATAAATTTGTCCTTTTTTATCCTAAATATAGTTTTTCACATAAAATAGGGATAAATAAGATGAAATTAAATAGATTTAAGTATATACAATTGAGATACCAAAAAAATTGATCTATCTAAGAGGCTATGTGATAGAAATAAGCCTAAGTGTTGCAAATGAACTCCAAATCAAAGTAAAAAATTAACAAAGAGGTTAATAAATGAATGTACCTTAACTATTTTATTAATTTGAATCTAAACTCTAACTATTATGACTGGACTTGACCTACTCTTGAGTTTCTATAACTCCATAAGCTTTCTAGACAAACTCATAGATACACAAGATTGTTTTATAAAATCCCATCCACTTTGATCATATCCTTTCACTATTGGGTGCATCTTTGTAGGTTGTCACACCCTATTTTTTTGGAGTCTATGCAATATATAGTTTCATTTATAATTATATCTTTACTTTTTATATGTGTGGGAAAAATATATAAAATAGTTGAATCATTATCTTTGGCCTTGATTCACATGGATATTAACTCAAAAAAAGAGAAAGATGAAGTTATTAGATCAAGAAACTACCAGATTGCCATTCCAATCTACATATCCTACATGCTCAAAACCAAACCCATTGTTGTTTATGCAATGTGTAGATTAATATTCAAGATAGGGCTTCCACATCCTCTCCATAAGTAGAGATGAAACTAGATATCAGTTGCATAAACCTTAATTCTATGTAAGATGTCTTGAAATATTAAGTAATAGTGCTATGACTAATTATATGAATGTCTTAATCTTATATAACTTTACACTTTTTATGATTCTACTCATTACACATGTCGATAGATCCCTTTTAGGACCCTTTTATATGTACTCTTTCCTTGATTTGAATTAGGATGTAATGGCACATAAGATGACATATAAAATGGGAAATAAATAAAAAAATCAACCCCAAATAAGTATAAGAAATAGGGAGAGTGCCAAAGGGCCTACAAAATTTATAAAAGGATGGACATATAAAGGGACAGTTCTATGCAGGATAAACCTGTATAGACATGGGTTTGTCTAAAGACAAAATTAGATGTAGGCATCATAGATGATGGAATAAGGAGGATAAATAAGACATGATAAGGGTATCCCCAAAATCCAATAATAAAGAAACATAATAAAATATACAAATGAACATAATATAGGGTCAAACATAGAAGAAGGGGGAGATCAAGACTAGAAATTTACAATTAAGAATGAAAATATCCATACATAAAAAATGACATAAAATTGTTGAAATAAATAGATTTATACCAAATTTATGTGTCTACATAATTCCTCCACTTTTAGGTTCATATGAGGTAATGCATGCATGTGTCAAAGTAAAAATAATACGTTATTTTAAATTCATACCTTGACCTACCTTAGGGAAAAGAAAATAAAGTTTTTTATCATGTTCCCATTTACATTATGTTTTTGAGATCTTGATGTACTTGTGACTAATGTCCATATACTTGAAAGTAGTAAAATATATACCATGTTCATGGTAATTCTTGATACATTCAAAGTTTAAAATTTTGAATTAAAAATTTGAAAATAGATCGTGGGAATGAATACACCTATTTTGTATTTCCTCTAAATGCCACCATAATTTTTCTAGTACTAGGCTTTCAATATGTGTTGAAATAATATCCCAACACTTTCTCATGGGATTCTCTAGTGACAAAGGCACAAATCATATACTTTTGAAAAGTGATTGAAATATAGCCAAAACACTCATTTGGGAGTCATGAACACTCAATCCACTTTCTGATCAAGGAAGCAGATAAATTAGGTCATTTTGGTCATTTAGGGTTTATAGGGATGCACTATTTGGACTATAATAGCCTATGATAATGTTTGTAGGGCATAGGTTCATCTTTTAGGGTTTTTTCCCTTGTGTAAAATTTGATAGATGCATCTTTACTTGTATATCTTATATGTATATTCAGATGTATTTATTCATTATGGGAACCACTATATGCCTTCTTCACTTTAACCTTAAATAAATGAGAAAAGGGAATAAATGATGCAAAATGGGGGCCACATGAAATAGTTTGGAGTTGTGCTTGACCTCAACACCCTATGTGTTAAATACTACCTACATACCAATATTCCAAAGAGAGATCAAACTCCATGTAGTTATCCCATGCTATGGTGGCATGTGTACAATACTTTTGAAATGTTATATTTTGGTGTAATATTTGTGTGATTATGTTCTTAGAATAATGACATGTGACCTTATTGTATTGAGACCTAGTTTAGGGCTTCATGGGATATATGGACTCATATTTGGGAAGAATAGGTATTTTCTTCTTGATGTACAACTAGATAAATATGGAATTTGTAATAATGGAATCCTCCCTCACAAATATATAGAAAATGTGCTTATATAGAGGACCTTTTGGTATTTACTCAAATTGGGCTTGCAAAATGTGAAAAATGACCTATTAGTATGAATTTGAATTTGGGAAACTAGTCATTATTTGGTGGGAAGATGAAACCAATGGATTCAGACATGACCAGCTTGCGAGATTATCATAAAATAGTAGTTTCATTTGAATAATAGAGACAATCAAACTAGAAGTATGAATAAGTCAAGTAGTGAGTTTAGACTATTAAGAATGAGGAATATGAACATATAGTAACATATTTGCCTTAAGATATAAGGTCATCATATAAAAATAAAAGAATAATAGTTTAAAACTATAGACTTGAGAAAATATTAAGTGTGCAAAATGAATGGTCATAAGTGCATTATTTTAGCATTAAATGTTAATTTTAATGACTACATTTTTCCCTATTTTATTATAGTAATATATCAAATCAAAATTACTAGAGTAAAAGGATGAGTGTTATGCTTGAACTTACCTACGATGAATAGTCTTGAATGTAGATCACACACTAAATTTTATTCATTCAACAAAATAATGAGTACATTAACCTTTGTGTTTTTTTAGTGCAAAAATGGTGACTAGAGAGGGCATAACCCTTGGATATTCTCTTCAATGAAATACTTGGATTGGATTATCCATGCCCCAATCCTCATTGGTAGGAGAATACTCATTGATAGGAGAATGTGCTAAAAAACTCAAGATGCACTAGACTTAATTAGTGCACAAATAAATGTAATAAATTAGTTTATAATCCCTATATGAATCCCAATAGAACATTCTAGGTCAAAACTAGTAAAAACCTAGTGCAAAAATTATATGAATTGAATCTAGTGTATAAAACATAGAGAATGACATAAATTTACATTCTTTTTTTAGAAAATTGGTGCAAAAAATAAGCAAGAAAGTGATCATGTGAAACACACATGATCCCAATCTAATATTTGAGCATATTGATTATGATAATTGAGAAATACTAACTAAACATCTAAGTAAACTTATCCAAAATTATCAAACACATGTTATGCATGATTCCATTGATTTGAGTAAAATATATAATAACCTATGTATAAAATTGAAACTAATTTTGGGTAACCATTGAAAACTACTCCATAGACTGAGTGTGATTTTAAGAATTCCAAAAAATATTATTTTTTATTTCTAGGAAAGTGCATTACTTTGTACAACCACAAATTGTACTATTATCCCTAGGGTGTGGTACTATCTAAGTATACTTTCTAGGTAAAAATTGAGTGTGCCCTATGATTAATTGAGTAAATACTATTATTTTATGCCTATGAAATGGATTATTTTAGGTTATTTTCTATGACAAGCCACTATATATTCCCCTTATTTTGAGGTGAGTTATGAACCTTGTGCAATAACTTAGTTAAAAATAAAAATCTATGAAAACCATGTTATAAAAAGAGTGCAATCTTGAGTAATAATGATATCATTGGAAATAATGGTATCACATTGATAATCTAATCAATATAGTAATGCATGATACATGTAAATCTAAGTATGCATAGTTTCACATATAGATAGTTGTTAGCAATTAGCCATGTAGTGAATAATGATCGTATATTGAATATTTTCAAAATTAATATATAACTACTCAAGGAAGATGCATGATATCCATCATGGTATCAAAAAATTAGGAAGATGCATAATATACATCATGACCTCAAAAATTGAGTAAAAATAATAACAAACAAGAGTCATGGCCATGACACACAAAGAGTATATGTTAGAGCACACAAAGCACATAAGAAGGCTAGGGGACCACTTACAAGTGACATGTTCAAATGTCACTCACACACATAGAAACACACAATAAGGCTTAGATTCATACTTAATGACATTTCAAATGCCCATAATCCAGAGAAAATGAATTCACACATAACATGAATCAAAGAAGTAAGCATGATAAACATGAATGAATAAGTGAAGTTAGTCTACATATGTAATTTATTAAATCATAGTATACAATAACTCAATTATATAGTGAAATAGAAATGTTAAATAAAGTGAAAAAATAACAAAATATTTGGGTGATGTACTACACTATAGTAGGAGCAATAGGGATAGTCATAGAGTGATAAAACATGTGTAATGTATGCCCCAAGTGAACTTGTGATATAATTTTTTTATAAGGTATGTGGTTGTCTTGAATCTAATAAATTTAAGCCTATGTTCCTTAGGAGAAATTTGTTGAAAAAAGAAAAGAGCGCAGTTTATTACTATTAGGATTAGTGCAGTTTTATCTATGTAAATTTTTTAGGTCTGAGACATTATCACCACCTACAACTGCATCATAAAATGATGGATTATATGTTATATAACTCACACAAGTACACTTATGAATCATATCTGATATAAAATTAGATATAGATTATTACTACATATACTGAAGCATAAATAAACGGATGTAAACAAACTACACATACATACATAGGTCTTAGTTTTTAGTTTTTTTTTAAATATTCTTTTTTTGTATATTTTGAAATATACATAATTGAAATAAAAGGAACATACTAACCAATGAATCCTGCAAGAGACTCATAATCCATAGGTATTTTGTTGAACATAAGAAGGGTGATCTCTTATGATGAAAATTATTATGCCATTGTGAAGTATCAAATCTCAACTTAGAATCTGAAAACTAATTTAGCTCTATAACATAAGTACCAAGATCATGATGATAATTTTTAGTATCACATTTATGTTTCTTAGTATGGTGAACTTTAGGACTCTTTAGAACCCATCATGTAGTATAAGAACTCTATGTTTGTGTTATTTTTGGAAATATCCTAATTTATTACTATACCAATTGAGGATGTGTTGGAGTAGAGAGTGGCTCTATAGAATCTGTGAAAAATCACTGATTAAGTGCCTTTTCAATGATGGTTATGCTTGTGAATTTGACCACTTTTTTTTAACTCTCTAGATAAGTTAAACCTTTTTAGGTTGCTCAACTGATATATGCTCTATAGGAACAATAATATTTAGTTTTAGGGGATATTCATATGGAATACCATGAACTATGATAAACTCATTAGTGAAAATTTATTTCAAATATATGTGTATTGCATATAATACTACACAATGTTGTTGAATCCAAGGACGTCCCAATAATATATCAAATACTCTTACACTATACTACTATTAATTTGTTAGCCATATGTACTCAACCAACCTATAGTGATAATGTAATATCACCAATAGAACTCTAAATATGTCCAATAAATACATTAATTATTGTTGTAGTATAAAATATATCCTTATCTATGTATCCAAGATGTGAAATAAGTGTGATAATTCATATATTCACACATGAACCATTATGAACCATAACACTATGTATAAGGTGATTCTCAATGTAAGCTCAAATGAACAAAGAATGCAAATCAAAATCATCATCTACTATCTCATGTTATAATAATGTAATAATTGGTCAAGATGGCCTTGAAACATGATAAGTACCAATAATGTCATTTAAAGGATGTAGTGTATCTATCAGATTATGATAAGAAGTTGGTGAAGGATGTACATTATATGTGTAATAAAATTCTAATTTATCTATTGTGTTGTGATTTGTATACTTAGGGAAAGGATGAATGAATACATTCATTTTTCTACTCTCACTTATTTATTTAAACTTTCATTAGATGTACCCACATCAATGACATTCTCATCTATCAAATGTTGTATCTTATGTCTCAAATTAATGCATTTATTGGTAGAATGTCTTTCTATTTTATGAAAATCACAAATAACATGCATCAAATCATTTTGAAAGATGTATACTCATATAAACCTCTTTAATCAGAGGTAATAATATAAGTTGACATTTAATAAATTTTGTAACACCATATAGGGAGCTTATGGCAAGCTTGTAAACTGTCTCCTTGAAGGATTTGATAATAAAATATGTTGATTAAAATCTAAATTTTCATTCATAGTTGTATTTGGATCATTCTTATTTTTACTTAATCTCACCTTGTATGGTGGTTTACTCAGATTATTATATTAGAAGTATAAACTAGGCTGATTACATATTTTAACTTATTCATTGCCATCAATTTGATCTCTCTTTCCTTAACCATGTGGCATTAATCATCAAATGATAAAAAAATCTTAAACATAATAGATTCATGTAGAGGTGGAAACAAACTATGTTTAAATATGTATTGTAAATACTTATCTTTCATATAATTCATCAACTTGGATAACATGGTTGTATACTGTAATACATAATATGCAATAGGTTTGTTGGATTCTTATTTGAGCTTAACAATATGAGCATATGAAATCTTTTCACTTATGTTAATGGAAAAATGTGTAAGGAAAAAATGTGCCAAAGGATTGAATGCATGAATTGACTAATATGATAAATCATAAAACCATCTTAGAGAATACTCTTTTAAACATATAGGAAACAACTTGGTCAAGAACTAATTGTTGGATGTATAGTCCAAACATAATACATGAAAAACTCTCAAATGTTACCAAGGCTTACCTTTAAAATCACACAATGTAAGTTTAGGTGCTAAAAAACCAATTGTTAAAAGATAGACTAAAATACATGGAACCAATGGATAATGTAGTAAATTATTTGAATCAAGCATCTGAGTAAGTTTAGAATCACCTTGTTCTAGTTGAAATACCTTAGTCTTCAAATCTAAATTTGGTTGCATAAGGGATTCTGCATCAGGAATTAAATGTGTGATAACTAAAGGTGGTGTAAATTTTGACTGAGTATAGATTGCCATATTGATATGTTGAAACCTTTGGGTTTCCACCATGGTAGATATTGGTATAAAAGTTGTATCTAATGATGTAGAGAAAGGAAAGGAACCCAAAGTAGTGGAATTTTGAGATTTATTAGCTATTATTGCACTTTTAATTTCCAAAAGAGTTTTAAAAATGTTATGATAATCCTAAGGTTTATCACAAGTTTTTGTTGATAACTCTTTATAAGTTGGACTTTATTAGGCTCTGGATGTTCATCATTGTTAGTGTTGTTGTGTCATATAACACACCCCATTTAAAATTTCTCAATGCCCCCACTCTTGATTTAGATTTATCTTTTTTTCAACAAGTTCTTGGATGTGAATTCCATTTTTTATAGATGATTCATTATCTAACCAAGTCTATTAATCAAATCTTCATTATTGTAATTTGTCTGAGATTTCCATCTAGGACTGCATTGATTTGAATATCTAAATTTGCCTAAAAACTATTAAGTTGTGGTCTATTTACATTTGATCTTTCAAATATTTAAATATTTCTTTAAATACCATTTCACCTTAGGTTTTGTGTAAATTATCTAACTATTTCAAGAGTTTTTTACTTTTATTTTAAGTAATTTAATCCATTTTCGGTTTTAATTCTAAGTAAATTAACTAAGCATTTATATGGGTTCACTTATTATACTTATTTAATTTCTTAATAATAGATAAAATATGATCTTAATTTAGCAAAATTGGGCTTTGGATTTATAAAAAATGAGTTTTTTATTTCTATCTTTGTCATTTGTTTTAAAAAATGCTTAGCTATTGGATTTTTAAAAATTTGAATTTAATGACTTAGATTTATTTATTCTACCCATAAGCATTCAACATTTCATAGAGACATGTGGTTATCTTTTATAGCTCCCAATAGTTTAGATCCCTTCACAAAAAGCTTTCAACACTTAGATAATTATCCAACTTTTCTTCAAATCCATGTGGCACTTTTATGCCTCTTCAAAAGACTTAGTCAATTTTATTCAAAGTTTACTCAGAGGTGATGTCAATAGATGGACCTATATGACTAGTGTTAGATGAGTAGAGTAGTGGAATTACACCATGTGGCATGATCCTGATAACTTGATATCTTAGAGGTGATGTTAATAGAGGGACTTGTATGATTAGTGATAGGTGAGTAGAGAAACATGATTATGCCACATGGCATGATCCCAGTGACTATCTTGGAGGTGATGCCAGTATAGGTACTTGTATGATAAGTACCAAGCAAGTAGCATAACAAGACTGTGCCATGTGGCATCATCTTAGTGATCTACTAACCCAAAGCAATTTGTAAAATCTTAAAATGCATCCAAGTTACAACATAACTAAGCAAAGTTAACATATATTGATCCCCAATCTAATTAATGAAAGAGGGAGGAGAAGACACGTGGTATGACCTTGCTAACAAAGGATGCACTAGTAATGATGTTAAAAAGACAATGGATTAAATTTGATGGTCATATGGCTCATCAAGACCATCAAAAGTCAAGAGGGAATGTATATTTAATTTAACATCAAAATGCAAGTTACAACCTGTATCTTGATAGTATAATTAATGTAGATAATATAGACTTAACAAAATTGAGGACCAAATAAAAGTGTAGTTAGCCAATTGATCAAGAAGAGACAAAGTTCAAAGACACTAATTCCATTATCGACATGAAATCATCATCTTTGGCACTAAGATGACTGATCAAGTTCATAATGATTCTTATTTGATAAAGTTCACATTTTAACTAGGTCAATCTATGTTTAATTTGGGCTCTAGTTAGTTTGTCTTTGATTTGGTTTGATAGGATAACTTAGACGAATGGCACTCAAGGTTGTTTATGAATCTATCTATGTGTAATTTTAGTTCTTGACCCTTCAAATTAGTTTCTTGGCCTCTACATTCATTACACAAATAATTTCCTAGAGCCCCTAGTCAAAGTGAAATCCAAAAAAAATAGAAATGACTAAGTGTTGAAAGGTCTCCTAGCCTATCCTAGACCTGTCAAATAGGTCAATCTTAGAACCAATCAAAATTAAACATGTGGATGTGTCAGTTCCTATGTTAGTGGCCCAGTGTCAGTCTTCTAGGGTGTTAGAATTGTTAGATCCTAGGACTAATTAGAACATACCACATAGACCTATGTCAGTTCTTAGGGCTATCAGAGTTGCCAAGTCCTATAAAGATCAAAACCAACCATAAGCTATCACATAAACTTGTTAGCTCGGTGTCAATTCTTGGGACCCTAGAGAGATCCATCAATTGATAAATGACACATGGCACCCTTGAACTAGAAACCCACAAAATAATAAATAACATAAAAAGAAGCCTAGGGAACTTGAGGAAATGAAAAGTGGCAAGTCTATTGATAAAATCATGAATTACACATTAAAGGTTTAGAGAAAACCCAAGGCAGACACATGGCAATAACACACCAAGAAGAGATAAGATCGAATCTTCTTTAACCATGTAAGCATCAAGTTTGACTACCATATATCCCATTAAAACTATTTGAGCCCATATCTAAAATTCATGATTAGTTTGATTGTATGAATAGCGAGTAACTTGGATCAAATTAGAAAGGTAGTTGAGGAAGAGGCCACAATTCAAATTAAATCATAAATCAGTGAATGGTGTGCACATTGGGAATAACATGGAGAACATAAGACATAAATTTTTTTAGTGGACATCATTCAATTATAATAGTGGGCACATCCCCAAATATGTCAAATCTCAACTGCATGTCCAAATCATTATTGAATATTTTTAACCACCCCATTAGTGGGATGAGATATAAAATGAGGACATGAGTTCCTCAAATTGCTTATTTAAGTGAGATGAATTTCCATTATAAAAGGGGGGAAATGTATGGGGTCAAAATGTTGTAGGAATTGCACCAGGATTTCACATGCCTTTCCTCTTCATTCTTTCCTTGATCATTTTTACATGGTCAACACTATAGGCATCAAATGATTGTTGGAATAGGTCTAGATTGCACCATACTTTACCTATACCTTTGGACTTAGTTTTATACTAGGATATATTGATTGTAACATACTGGTTTTATAATGTTGAATACAAATTTTATTATGTTTTTTTCATTTAATGTATCTAGTATTATGATTTAATTGGTTAATAGGTGCTAAGATTTTTAGTATGATTATTTATAGATGATTATCTTAGCTAAGATTTGAAACAACTATTTTAACTAGTCTAATGGATTTTTTCATGCTTTACTTTAGTATTTTCCTGATCATTATTGTTAAGTGTGAAGTCACTATTCACAAACACTATTCATAGGCCACTATTCATGGGTCAGTATTCATGGATGAGGTGGTAATGGTGAATGGGCAGGTGAGGTGGCTCCTAGGTGATGTGGCATGGCCCATAGGGTATATTTAATTATTGGAAAGGTAGGAGAGAGAAATGAGGCATATTTATCTACTAGGCACATGGGTTTCCTTTTGAGTTTTCATGTGGGGAGCATGTGGGATGCCATCCTTGACCCTTGACTCGTGGATGCATGTGAGAGACAAAATAAAGAGGATCTAATCATTCTATTTAGGCATGTGCTTGTGAAGCTTATTTGTTGGAAGTTAAAATTTTATTGGGGTATCTTTTGACCCTTGAGTTTGCACATGGGAAAGTGGTGTGTGTCATTTGAGTGCACATGAAGGAGGTAAAAAATGCATCATGAGATGCCCCTTTGAATGGTAGACCTTTCATGATGATTATCACTTTCCATAATTCTTAAATAGTGATGCCACATGGAGTGTGGTGAAATTTTATTCTCCCTCATGTTTTCTCCATTACTATTCTTCTCTATGTAGTTTGGATTTTATGTATGAGATGAATACTTGGTCATGTATGCTTTAGAAGTAATTGGGCATGTTTTGGTTGATGTTTGGGAAAAATATTGTAAGTTTTGTTAGCATTGTATTATATTGTATAATATTGAATGAATTGAAGGAATAAGGAGGTTTTAAGAGATATGAGAGGTGTGTGTGACATGTTATTGTCATAATATTGTAATTCTCCAAGTGTTTATGCCATTAAAAAGTGAAAAAACTTCTCCATGGATGTAGCCAATTTTGGGTATACCACGTTACCTCGATGTTATCTTTTTTGTACATGATTTATTGTTCTTTGATTTGTGCAAGTTTATTTCTATTTTAACATAGCTTCTCTCTTTTCAACTTTATGGATATTTCCATGTTGTCTTATTATATCCTAACAAGTGGTATTAGATCAAAGTTGTTTGTTGCTGAGGATTAAGTTGTAGGAAGATAATGATTATAGCTTGAATGGGAGATATAGAAAATGAAAAATCAAAGGTGGAATAATTCAATGGGTAGAATTTCAATTTTTGGAAGATGCATAT
The DNA here is from genome assembly GCA_037957365.1 of Torreya grandis. Lineage (NCBI taxonomy): Eukaryota > Viridiplantae > Streptophyta > Pinopsida > Cupressales > Taxaceae > Torreya > Torreya grandis. Next base: position 862,835 of record JARHVA010000441.1, read on the forward strand.
AGAGGACTACCTTTTTTATAAGGACCTCCAATTGCCTTTTGGAGGTATAGTCAATAATCCAATGTCAATGTTAGATGAGAGTTAGGAGTTGTTGGGTAAAAAACACTCACTACCATCCATATATGCCTTAAATCTATAGTTGAATTTAATGTATCCCAAGACAAGACTATAAAAAGTCTCATGAAAGCATTAGGAAAGTTGTATGAAAACCTTCTTCCTCTAATAAAACATTTTAGATGAAAAATTGTTCAATATGAAAATGTCTAAAAATAGTTTAGTGAGGGATCATTTAAATGATTTTAATATGTTTAATAATTAATTAAATTTAGTTAATATTGAATTTGATGATGAAGTTAGGGATCTTATTATTCTATATTCTTTCCTTGAGAGATGGAATAACTTGGTCATGGTAGTGAGCAACTTTGTCTCAAACAATGCCAAACTCAAGTTTGAGGATGTGATGGGTGTTATCCTAAGAAAATAAATGTGAAGGAGAAGCAATGGTGAAACATCCACATTATGAAATGCATTGTCTATAGAGACTAGAGGAAGATCAAAGAATAGAATAAGAGAAAATTATGGGAAATCAAGGAAAGGTTCTAGATCAAAATCAAGAAGAAATATAGAGTGCCAACAATGTGGGAAGCTAGGTCACACAAATAAAGAATGTTGGGCTCTTATTATAAAAATAGGAAAGGACCAACATGAAGTAACAAAGAATCAAACATAGTAAGTGATGTGCTACAAGATGCCATGAATCTTTTGTTTTAGATTTAGGAGGTTCATTTCATGCCAATCTTAACAAACATTATTTTAAAGATTATGTTCAAGGTGATTTTGGACATGTTTATATTGGTGATGATGAACCTTGTAGTATTATTGGAAAAGGTAGTGTTAACATAAAATTATAGACTAGAAACAATTAGGTGCTTAAGAATGTTAGGCACATTCTAAGTTTGAAGAGGAATCTAATTTCTATAGGATAGTTGGGAAGTGAGAGTTGGGTGTTGACTTTTAGTAGTGACTCATGGAAGGTTAACAAGGGTAATATAGTGGTGGAAAGAGGTGATAAGGTTGGTAATTTATATTTGTCCACTATTAATAATAATGCATCATGTGATTTAGTTACTTTAAGTGAAAATACAACTTTGTGGCATTACAGATTTGTCGACTTGAGTGAAAAAGGAATGAAGATCTTTCACTCAAAGGAGAGGTTACCAAGTCTCAAAGAAATTAACTTGGACTTGTGTGAGCACTATGTTTATGGGAAACAAAATATGTGTGGTTTCTAAAAATTGGACCATCCAAAAAAACAAGGAGTTAGAGCTTATGAATATGGATGTATAAGGACCCACTCATGTATATTCACTTGGTGGTTCAAGGTATTATGTCACATTTATTGATGATGCAACTAGAAAGGTTTGGGTTTATTGCATTAAATAGAAATCTGATGTAGTTGACACATTTAAGAGATGGAGATCTCTAGTTGAGAATGAAACATGTTTAAAGCTCAAGTACTTTAGGTCAGATAATGATGGAGAATAATGCAACAAGGAATTTGATAAATATTATTTGCTTAATGAAATTCATAGGTAGAAGATAGTTTTAGGAACACCAAAATAGAATGGTGTGTCAGAGAAGATGAACACAACCATTATAGAATGTGCTAGGAACATGAGGTTACATGCATGATTACCATTACATTTTTGGGTAGATGTTGTTGATACATATGTGTACCTAATAAACAAAGGACCTTAAACTACCTTGGATGGTGGTATACCAGAGGAGGCATGGAGTGGTAATAAGGTTGACTATTCTTTTTTGAAAGTTTTTAGTTGTGAATATTTTGCTTATATTGACAAAAATAATAGGTCCAAATTAGAGGCAAAATATAAAAATGTACTTTCATTGGCTATGGTATTAACAAATTTAGGTTCTATTTATGGAATGAGGAATATAAGAAAATCATTAGGAGTAGAGATGCCATCTTCAATGAGAAATTCATATACAAGGAATAATTTATAGAAAATAAGCAAGAGGAATCCAAGAAGGAATACACAATATTGGAAGACATCACAAATAATATCCTAAAGGTACTAGTGTAGAATGTGAAACAACAATAGGAACCCAAAACCCCTATGAGGAGATATACTAGAGTAAGTATACCACCTAAAAGGTTTTCTCCTTATTTTAATTATTTGTTACTTACTGATGGTAGTGAGCCATAGATATTTGAAGAAGCAGTGTAGGTTGATGCCAAGGATAAGTGGGAGCTAGATATGGATGATGACTATGACTCTCTCATGATGAACTAGACATGGGTTTGAGTGAACTAGTGGGTATATAAGATTAAGGAGGAATATGAAGGTAAAAATAAATACAAGGATAAATTGGTGGTAAAAGGATTTGCATAGAAGAAAGATATAGATTTTAATGAAATATTTTCTCTTATTGCTAAAATGACTTCTATTAGAATTATTTTAAGTATAGTTACAGTGGAGGAATTGCATTTAGAATAGCTGGATGTGAAGACTACTTTCCTTCATATGTATTTGAATGAGTAGATATGCATGAAGTAGCCAAGGTTTTGAAGTCAAGTGTAAGTAGAAGTTTGTGTGCAAACTGAAGAAGAGATTATATGGCCTTAAGTAAGATATAAGGTAATGGTATATTAAGTTTGATAGTTTTATGATGGAATAAGTCTGTTCTATATGTCATTCTAACCATTGTGTGTATTTTAAGAAATTTTAAAATGGCAGTTATATTATCCTACTTTTGTATGAGGATGACATGTTGGTGGTAGGTTATAACATACATGATATTAAAGTACTTAAAATATAGTTAGGAGATTATTTTTCTATGAAGGATATAGGTGATGCTAAATAGATCTTTGGGATGAGAATATCCAAAGACAAAAAGAATCAAAGGTTGACACTATCATAGAGAGAGTACATAAAGAAAGTGTTGGAGAGATTTAACATGCAGAATAATAAACCAGTTGGGATTCCTTTGGTGGGCCATTTAAAGTAAACAAAGGATTAATTTACCGGGATAGAAAAAGAGAGGAGTCACATGTCCAAGACACCTTATTAATCATCATTTGGTAGATTAATGTATGCAATGATGTGTATGAGGCCAGACATTACCCATGCAATGGGAGTGGTGAGTAGATATGAGTGATTTAGGAAATTAACACTAACAGGTAGTAAAGTGGATTTTGTGTTACCTAAGATGGACCATAGATGTAATTTTGTGTTATGTTGGATTATATGTTACTTTACATGGATATGTTTATTATAACATGGTAGGTGATTTGGATGGTAGGAGAAGCACTATCGGGTATGTGTTTAATATGGGTGGTATAATAGTGAGCTAGATATCATGTATAAATAAAGTGGTGGTACTTTATACCACATAGGATGAGTATGTTACTATTATAGAAGCCAATAAGGAGATGATATGGCTATAGAGGATGATGGAGGATTTAGGACACTAAAAAGAAAAAGAGATACTTTTTAGTGACACTCAGAGTACCATCACCTAGAGAATAACTCAACATTTCACTCCAAGATTAAACACATTCAGTTGAGGTATCATTTAATTAGTTTATTATTAAAGGAGGAGCAACTGAATCTAGATAAGATGCATATAGATAAAAACCCTACAAATATGATGACTAAGGAAATCAAAAGGGTGAAGTTAAAATTATGTTTAACTTTAGTTGGTCTTTATGGATGAATATAATTAGGATGAAAAATTTATTCATTAAATTCAACAATGGGAAGTTTTGAACATTCAATTCAAGTGGGAGAATTGTTAAGTACAAAGTCACTATTCAAAAATCACTATTCATGGGTCACTATTCATAGATGAGGTGTAAATGGTGATTGGAAAAATGAGGTGGCTTCTATGTGATGCAACATGGCCCATAGGGTATCTTTCATTATATGAATTTATCCACTAGGCACATGTGTTTCCTTTTGATTTTTCATGTGGGGAGCATATGGGATGCCATCCTTGACCCTTGACTTTTGGATTCATGTGGGAGACAAAATAAATAGGATATAATCATTCTCTTTAGGAATGTGGTTGTTTGGATTATTTTTTAAAGTCAAAAGTTTATTGGGGTATATTTTGACCCTTGAGTTTGCACATGGGAAAGTGGGGCATTCCATTTTGAGTACACATGAAGGAGGTAAAAAATGCATAATGAGATGCCCCTTTTAATGGTGGACCTTGCATGATGATTCTCACTTTCCACTATTCCTAAATAGTGATGCCATATGGAGTGTGGCATAATTTTATACTCCCTCATGATTTCTTCATTATTATTCTTCTCTTTGTAATTTGGCTTTAAGTATGAGATGAATACTTGGTCATGTATGCTTTGGAAGAAACTGGGTATGCTTTGGTTGATGCTTGGGAAAAATCTTGTAAGCTTTGTCAGCATTGTATTATCTTATATTAGCTTGAATTCATTGAAGGAAGAAGGAGGTTGTGAGAGATAGGAGAGGTGTGTATGACAATATTATAATTATCTAAGTGTTTTTACCATTATAAAGCTGACAAACTTCTCTATGGACATAACCAATTTTGGGTGAACCACATTTCCTTGGTGTTATCTTTCTTTTGCATGATTTATTATTATTTTAGTCATGCAAGTTTATTTTATATTTTATATATATTCTCTCTTTACAAATTTATGGATAATTTTATGTCATCTTATTATATCCTAACAATTATGTACAACCACTAAAGATTGTCAATTATAATATCTTTAGAATGAGTTAAATAGATTAATGGATTTCAATATTTCCTTATAATCTTGCCCACTAAGTGGATTTTGTTTGTGTAATTATTAGACCATGCATATAGTGGTTTAAATGTGGTCAAGCATGTTTTTATCTCCTTGGCCCCAAGAGGCTAATTTTGATCAAATACACCCTCTTTTTTTTATCCTACCCTCTCTCTTTTTATTTATTTATTTGATGATATCCTACCTTAGTTTAGGTTTCAAAATGAATTGTAATGAATCAAAGATTATTATTTCACAAGTTGAATCAGATAGGCAACATAATTTAAATAAATAATTAGCAAGAAAGCAAGAAATTGAATGTGAACGCACATAATAATTGAACCTCTAGTGGTAGAAATTATTTTTCTCAGAGTAAAAGAGGTTAAATAACTAAATCCTTGGATTTAATTAGCATCAATCCTAACATTAATGAGGGGACATCCATCCCATGTGTTGTTATCTTTCTTTGTCCTCTCTGAATTACTCAATCTAATTGGTGTATTTTGAAAGGGTCATAAATTGAGACCAAGAGATATTTTCACTAGAAAGAGGGAATAATGCTTTCATTGATTTAATCTTGATAGACATTTTTACTTGGTAGTTGTTTTATTTTGATTTATATCTATTTAAAAGCAGCTTGGACTCCACTTCAAGGATCATAAGGTCTAGATTTTGGTTCTTGTCGCTTCTTGTTTCAATTTTTGAGGCATAGAAGAAACATAACCATTAGAGATATGTTTGTTATAACACATGATTCCATTTTTATCTTGTCCTTAATTTATTTAATTCCATGGCTATTACCATTTCTTGGCTTGGTGAATTAGCCATTGTCATCCTAGGAATTTAGCATGTGCTATTTGAGGACCCCTTTTATTTCCTCCTATAATTTTAGAATGACCATATAGGAGATGTTGAAGACCACATTATTGCCTATAGAATGGATATGTATGTGTTAAAACTATAATTTTGAGGATGTAGCATGTAGTCAATTTCCTTTCACTTATAAAGGAGAATCATATGATCGGTATTCAAACTTAGCACCAAATTTTATTACCAACTGTAGGAGTCTTGAAAATCAATTCCTCATTCAATTTGTAAGCCTAGTGAAAGGTTTTCCCTTTATCCCAAGTGTCTTGATTGATAATCATAAGAATTATGCCCCCATAACCATCATAGTAAAATTTGTTCCATATGAACCCCCTGATCATGATTTAGATGGCATGATTGAAGTGGAGAAATGCATTTCAAACACTAAAGAGGAAATCCTAAAATTACAAAAGTAACTGGAACTCCAAAAACAAGAGTCTAAAACCTTCTATAGTGCCATAGAAGAAAACTTCAATGAGCTATAAAATATAGAAGTAGAAGATAAATTAGAAAAGTTTCTTATCCATAATGATCCAACCCTTAAAGAACTATAAATCCTAGATTTTTTTATGCCTAGTAGTATACTCATTGAACCCCAAGTAATTGTATCCCTTGTGCATGATTTGCATGAGCCTAAGATAAGCTCTTATGTTTCAAATGACAATTCTCAAAGTCAATAACTAGATAAAATTCTTGTTTATGATTGCATTGAATCTGGTCTTGAGGTAAATGGAAATCATTATCCTAAATTCATGTATGCATTTATTTTCAATAATGGAATTGAATAAAATCAACTATTTTAGAGAGACTTAGGTGTTTTTTGGTTTTTGGCTTAATTTAGTCCCACTACCTTATGACAATTTGACTGAATGCAAATTTGAGTTGGTTCCTTCCATCAACTTGATTTTCAATAGTAAATATCCTAGTCATGGTATCCCTCAATAAAGTCTATATCTTGAGTACAGGGCAGTGAAAATGGTTAACTCAGAGGCTTTTGATCCTCCAAATTATGATATAACTAAAGAAGAGAAGTACCCTTTAGGGTCAATCATGAAACATATGATCACTAGGTACATTAGTTGTGAGGAGGTTAATCAACTACAATAGATTTGGGAATGCTAAGTCTAGATCCTAAATTCATCGATAAAGATGATGGTAATCCTCATATGGTGTATTTTGAATAAGACATAGAGGATTTATTTAATTGTCAGTTTGATTCCACTTCCATTTTTGGTGATTTTTATATGACTATTTTTCTAATGAATTTCATCTTATGGATGCAAGTACAAATGATGAACTTACAAACATTAGTATTCCCCATGGAAATATATGTCTTGATGTTTCAATGTTTTTAATAAGAGTGTTTCCATTCCCTAAGAATATTGATTTAACTAGTCTATCTTTTTCATGAAAAATGATTCATATATTTGTCCACTCTTGGGTATAATTGATTTTGGATTTGAATAGGTATGCCATGGATACCCTAATTTTACTTGGAAAGACTTTGAGGTGAATTCTTTCCTAACCTATGTTGATTTTGATTTTGGAATTAAGACACCTAGTTATTTTGAATGCATGATGGCTAATGGCATTGGTTTTATAGGGAATAAACTTGAGGAATTTTTAAACAAGTAAAAGGATGTCCTTTCCATTCCAAGGACCCTAATTAGGAGAATCTTACTACCACCAAAAAGAGGGAGTCATGTTGCATCATGTTTCTAAACCCTCCCTCATGATTCTATTGGGATTTTTTTGTTTTATATTAATGTGCATAGTTTCCTATTTTCTACATTTGATTTCTTGGATATCTTCCCCTAATTTCTATCTTATTTTCTTTAGATTAGGTTTCCTATTTCCTAGAGTAACTTTTTAATGAAATTACTTCAATAATAAAGGAGAATAACATCAATGGATCACAATATGACTAAAATATAATAGAATATATGAATAAAAGATAAACCACTTTGAGGGAGAAACCTCCAAAATATTAAATAAGAGAAGATTTCACAATATTATGATAAAAAACTACCCATTGCCTCCTATATATAGTCTACCTAGGCCATGGTTACTTCATAGGCTGACCTACTAACCCAATGAAAGCATATAGGAATGTGATATAACATAAAAGATGGATAAGTAATCCACAAGTTAAATATTCATATTATGATACATGTGATAGCTTAGGGGCTTAACATGCCCTTCCCCTTTGAAAAATGTTGTTCTTAACATTGAACAACTTTGGATGCTATTGTATAAAATCTTCACCCTCCAAAGTTGCATCCTCACTACTCAAGTTCTTTCACTTGATCAGATATTCCTTAATCTCTCTAGTTATCAACCTCTTAGTTCATGTTTTTTGGATCTTCTCTAGTTCCAAAACTACTCATCCTTATTCATCTAGTTCTGTTAGCTCTATCTAGGATGAAACTTTTTGTCTAATGACCTTCTTCAAGCAAGAAACATGAAATACTGGGTGTATGCAAGATGAATGAGGCAACTCCAGCTTGTAAGCCATACTTATAATTTTTTTTAGAACTTGATAAGGGCCATAATACTTAGGAGAAAGTTTATTATCCTTTTCTTGTTGATTCTAGGACATCTAATTATAAGACTGTGAACATACAAATACTTGGTCACCCACATCAAAATGTCACTCACTATGGTGTTGATCTGCTTGTTGCTTCATCTTATTTTGTGCCAATTCCAAATTCTCTCTCAAACTAGCCAAAACCTCTTGTTGATGCTAAAACTACTCATCCACATCTCAAACCTTGGTTTACACTTTTAAGGAAGAAGTGATGGAAGGTGGATGGTAACCATATAGGGATAGAAATGGAGAAATTTTAGAAGAGTTATGGAAAGATGTGTTATACCATGATTCTATAAGTGGTATCCATTTAACCCAACATTCTTACTTATCTGATATAAAATAATGGAGATACCCATCTAAATATTTTTTGACTAGTTCTATTTTTCCATCGAATTGGGGATGGTAAGATGAGCTATGAGCTAGATGAGTACCCAAACATGAAAATAGTCAATCTAAAAATTACTAGTGAAAATAAGATCATGATCACTTAGAATTATTTTTGGGGTTCCATGTAATTTTAAAAGTACCTCCAAAAAATTATCCACTACTATACTTGATGTAAATGGGTGTGAGAGGGCACAAAAATGGGCATATTTTAAAGCCTATCCATAGTTACCAAAATAACATTATTACCTCATAAAAAGGCAACCTTGTGATGAAATCCATGGAAAACTCCTCCCACCTTTGACTAGGAATTGATAAAGGTTGTAACATATCTAGGGTCTTAATTATCTCACCTTTATTCTATTGGCACATCAAACATTCTTCCATAAATTTGTGTACATATCCCTTGAGTCCTTCCCAAAATACTTCTCGTTTGATTATGTGATAAGTTTTTAATAACCTAGAGTGTCCCCCAATTAGAGATGCATGTAACTCTACAAGAATCTTGTGCTTTAACGCTGGATCTTTGCATAAGTAAAACCTATCCTTATACCATAGGGAATTATCTTTCCATTCAAAGTTTACATTATATATATATTTATTTATATATATATATATATATATATATATAATATTCTAAATCAGAACATGTGTATCCTTGTCTTGCCCCCACTTTAACCTAACTTTATCTACCCAGTCTACTTGCAAAATGGGCATTACACAAAGTAATGCTTTTATGGATGTATTTTATTTGGATAATGCATCTGATACTACATTAGCTTTACCCTTCTTGTATATGATTTTAAAATCATAACCCAACATTTTTTTAACCCATTTTTATTATTATTTAGATGATAATGTTTGATCTAAAAAGCATTTGAGACTATCATGATCTATTTTCACCTTAAAATGTCTACCCATTAGATAAGGGCTCCATTGTTTTACTAAATAAAGAGTAACCATCATTTCTTTTTCATAGATAATTTTTAGAGATTATTAAATTTAAATTGATGAATCTCAAATGCAAGGGGTATTATTTATTGCATTATTACTAATCCCAACTCTAATCTAGAAGCATCACATTCAATAATGAATGTCTTTGAGAAATCTGGAGTAGCCAAAACTAGGGTGGTTCATATAGTTACTTTTAGTTGCTCAAATGATTTAGTGGTTGCATCATTCCAATGGAAGGAATCCTTATTTAAAAATTCATTGAGTGGAACTGCTATGTTGCCATAATGTTTCACAAATCCTTGGTAGTAACATGTTAGTCCTAGGAACCCTTAGAGGTTTTTGAGATTTTTGGGCATTAACCAATCCACCATATCTTTGATCTTATGAGGATAAAATTTGACACCTTAATGGGATACAATGTGACCCAAGTACTCTACCCCCTGTACTCTAAAATCACATTTGGATGGCTTCATATAAAGTTGATATTGTTCCAAAACTATCAACACTTGTTCCACATGTTAAAAGTGTTCTTCCCATGTCTTTCTATAAATCAATATGTCATCAAATAAAACTAGCACAAACTTACTTAAAAAAGCCTAAAAATAGTGTTCATAAAATTTTAAAAAGGAAATGGTGCATTTATAAGACCAAAAGGCATTACCAAAAACTCATAATGGCCCTCATCAGTTCTAAAATTGGTTTTATAAACATCTTCATCCCTGATTCTAATTTGATGGTACCCCAAACAAAGATCCAATTTCATGACATAAATAGTATCATGAAACTCATCAAGTGAACCATCAATTACTAAAATAGGAAACTTATCTTTGATGGTGTACTTGTTGAGTTCCCTATAATCTAGGCACATCCTCCATGTGTCATTCTTATTATGAACCATGATCACTGGTGATGGATATGCATTCTCGCTATGCCTGATGATCCCCACCTCTAGCATCTCATCGACCATATTTTTTATTTAACTATTTTACACATATGGATATCTATATGGTCTGATATTTGGTGGTTGACTCCTTGGAAGTAAAATAATGACATGATCATGTTCTCTTTTTGGTGGTAGTCCTTTTGGCATGGCCTCAAAAATAGATGGGGGTTCATCAAGAATCATTCTTAGATTAGAATGTAGATATGCATTTATGGGTTGAACTTCATGGAACATAATCATGCTATAAATTCTTATACCACCTTTTTTAGAATTTTTGTCATCTGATGTGAACTAACCAATTATGGATATTTTGCTCATAATCCCCATAGTTCAATTTTTATACCTTCATAATGTAAGCACATGAATTGTTCTTTGAATTTAATCTCAATTTTACCCAAGGTTATGAGCCATTGGACTCATAAAACAATGTCTACACCACCCATGGGAATAGAAAACATGGGATAATACAGATTATACTCACCCATAACAAGCTTAATACTATGGCATTTCACTAAATAATTGATTGTACCACCATCAACAATCACGATCTAAAATTTTGGTAATGTCTAAATGAAATAATTCAATCAAGTGGCCAACTTATGGTTGATGAAATTATGTGTGTTTCTTGAGTCAATAAACATTGTTATTAGTTACCAGTTGTACACCTATTTCACTTTGCCTTACACACTTGAATAAAATGGCAAACAAAGATGAAAAACTTGCTAGTATGTAATTGTAGCCAGAGGAGGGTTTGGCATCAAGAATATACCGAATGGAGAAAATAACTGAGATACACCTATAACGAGTATGGTTAGCTCCCTAATACTTTTATCTCTACCTGAACCAAGGTGAGAGGACCTATGGGGTAGCTTTCTCACATGGATATATTCTACAATTCAACCTCCATGGGGATTATTGGCATAAAGAGTCACAAATCTGACTAGAACATAACCAAACTTGATCACTCCACCCAGGAAGGGTTATCACATAGAATGAGAAAATGTTCTAGGCTAGACACAAGCTATTAAAGATATATTCAAACGTGATTTCAACCTTCATTCAAAATAATCTTCAACAACATAAGGACATAATAAAATATTACAATGTTGGGCTTTAAAGCATAAAACATAGACGCATGTTAAATATACAATGTTTATGTATCTATAGGAAAATAACACTTAATATATGTAAAGGGCATGTTATATGTTGGGTAAGACAAGGTAGGATAGCTAGTTATTTACAAAAAAATGGGAGGGTGGTGCGATGGAGGTCTTCAATCAATAGGGATTCTTAAAATCATTCATGATATCACCTAATGTAAAGATGCAAAAAAATCAAATGCAAGATAATATAACTACTAGGAGTGATTTGACTTTTCTCATTGAATCCATATTACTAGGGTGACATAAAAAATTATTCAAAAACATATTTACAAACATAATGTAGAAAGGGATTTATAAACTAGCTCTAATCCCAAGATGACAACAATGAGTAGGGAACGAGATGTCCTATCAAAAATATTTGTCAAACATATTACTTCATTTCATCAATATAAAATAGTAGAGAACTGCATGCATTTTAATTAACTTGAAATAAAATCTTACATACACTGATGTTTTAAAATGCTGTCATGGGGACAAGCATGGTGAATTTGCTCCATGTTGGATAAGGGAGTCTTATAGACATGCTCTTAGAACTTGCTAATGGCTATATATCTTCTACCATCTTAGCAAGAGAGACAAAATACACATAAAAATTATACCAAAATTTGGAAGAGCCTATACTAAGGAAGATAAAAACCAACATAATGATTGAAAAATGTCTAACCAAACTCTTAAATAGAAGACAAGCCTTCTATTTATACATTATTTATCCATTTCCAATCTAGATTTGTAGGTTACAATTTGCATAATTATAAAACCAACTTTAAAGTCCTACCAAGATGCTCCTAGATATAAAATATTCCATGCCATGCCTAATATCTTCATTTATTTATCAGGAAAGAATCATTACTCTAACTACTACAATGAATGATGGAGATTTGGAACATATCATTTGATTTTTTTTCTAAAAATGCCTTTCACACAAGATAAAAGGAGGATATTCATTTAAGGATCCAAATAGATTTTATATTTATGTAAAACTTCCTAAATATCCCCTTGATCATTTTCTTGGACAACTAGAAACTTATTGGATAATTGCCCTTTCCTTATGTACACTATGGAACAACCTAATCTTACAATGATGGCTCATGAATGATCTGATGGTGACATAAAACAAAATATGATCCATGATAATGATTGACAATATCCATTTTAAATGGCTCATGGACATTCTTTTGTGCTTTGACTCATTTCTTGACCAAGAAAGAGCCATAAAATTTAACTTTTAGACCAAAGCTTACCACATATTGACACCTAACATTCCACCTTAGATCTAACTAGTCATATGCATAACTTAAAACTAATTAGACCATTTTATTGGATATAATCTAGTAATTTACCACTCTCTTATTTTTTTTGAGCCTTTTGAAAAGTCTATCTTATCTTGCTCCATTGGATCTGATCACCCAAACAAGTGCATGCCATTGATATTGATCTAAAGGATCAAATGCCATCAGATGTCTATGGGTCCTATGGTAAAATGGTGACACTTGGTAGATTTATAGGATCTCTACATATTACTCTATCAATCTTATTATGTTAATTCATTCTTGCCAAGTGGTGGTCCTGTATTCACTCGAGGCTTCATTGAATATTCATGACTCAATATGTGCCATAGATCAGATAGTGTACACTTAAATGTGTACTGTCAATCTCTAGGAATGTGCTTGATCTTTAAATCATGCCCTGTGAGCTCAAAACTTGTCACACTTATGATTTTCATAGGTTATTTTGAATATTTAGCTTTGATCACCCATCATCAAATCATCCTACTCTATGAAAATGTGTGCAATTGGATCTACTTCCATTTGAAAAAAAAGTACTACTTCCTAGGGTCTAAACTTGACACTCACATGACTATCTTTAAACATTTGAATGCCAATGGCTAGTATTTATATCTTATATTTGACATCCACACACCCATCAAAATATGCCCACGAGACCATTATACCTACAATTTGGAAATATTTCTTTGTGGACTTTGTTTTACAATAATTTGGTCAGTTGATTCTTTATCTTTGGCATTCTTATTTGATTTGGCATTCCTATCTTTAGCTTCTCTTCAGCACAATTGTCCTGGAATAATTATTTTGGGCATTCTGTCAAGACAATGTCTTAGACAAAATGTCCAAGATAATTTCCTTGAAGGATTTGACTTCACACTTTTCCCACAAGAATTGAGTCTTTGACCTTTGGATTTTAACCTTCATCAGAACAATTATTTTGGACATTTTGTCCAAAATAATTGCATTAAATAAAATAGTATCTTGCACTATTGCTGAAGGAATTGGGCCTCTACACTTTTATTGAAAGAATTAAGACTTATCTCATTATGCCTTCATCAAAAAAATTGTTTTGGATATTTTATCTGAAATAATTTTCCTGCATAAATTGAACTTGGTACTTTTTTGAAAGAAATACAATTCTTTCATACCTTTTTCATAGGTAAAATGTTTGAAGGAAATAGGACCTCTACTCTACAATAAATTTTATAAAATCACCTTTTGGGACCCTTGAACATACCCTTCAAAAAATTTTCCAAGGGCACCTACCCTACATAATTACCCTTTGGCCTTTTGGAATGGTCCACCAATCTCTTGAAAGTGCCCTTCGGACCTTGTGAAAGTGTCCTTTTCCCTCCAGTCTTACCCTTCAAACTTTCTAAAAATTTCCTTTGAGAATTTTGCAAGGGCAAATTGCCTAAAGGAAATGATCCTTCAAAAAAGTTTCAAAGGCAAAATGACTCTTTTTCAAGTGTCCTTTAGAATTTTTTCAAGGATAAAATACCCAAAGGAAATAACCCTTCAAAAATTTTGTAAAGAAAAAATGACCCTTCAAACTATCTGTAGACACTTTTGACATAATGAATAAGTCCATATAATTCTTTTGGGATTTTTGTGTGGTCAAAATGCCTGAAGGGTAAGTACCCTTATAAATTTTTATTATGGACAACAAGTCTGAAACAAATGACCTAAATAATGGAAATAATCCTTCATATTTTTTTTTCAGACCAAATGCCCAAAGGAAATGGCCCTTTAGGCTTTTTATGTGGATAAAAAACATGAAATAATATGGCATTCAAAAAATTTGCATGAACACTTTTTCCAAGAGACTCTAAGGACTTTTCACCAAAAATAGACCAAAATAACACAAGGAAATACTTGATGTAAAGTGCCCAAAGGAAATACACTAAGTAAAGACCAAGTTAAATCACCTAGCCTCTTAAACATGAACTTGACCTTTCAAAAGAACACTTTAAAACAAAATTTGGACTAATGACTTAGACATTAATACTTGATAAGGGCCCAGTTGCTTCAATGCAATTTTGGGCACTAACAACTGTCACCTTCTATTTCTTGAGGAAACCCACCACCTTAAGTATTTGAGGAATGCTAATACCCGAAAGTGCATGACAAGATATTGTAGGTTTGGCATCTTTAGGTACCTCTTTCATATCTTCCTCATAATCATTGGAGGCATCATCCTCTTTGTCATCTTCATTAGATCCCTCAATGTAGAATAGATTATTTTCAACACATTTATGTCCTTTGCTCCACTTGCTATCAAAACTAAAACATTATCCTTTTGCATGATTTTCTTCAATTTGTTGAGGGGTCAATCTAGTAGGTGGAGGAAATGATGGTGTCGATATGCTAAAATATCTAAAGTGAGTGAATGGTTGCTTCTTGTTGGATATGAATTTTTACTTAGCTCTGTGTGCCATGATAATAGAATTAGAATTCTTAAGTGTATTAAACATGTGTACATCCTATTGAATGTGGTCCTTGAGGCCTCCCAAAAATAGGTCATTCAAGTTCTCATTAGAAATTGTCTCCACACATAAAGACATGTTTTGAAAATTATGAATATAATCTTTGATTAAACTAGTCTATCACGATTTTGCCAGTTGGTTGAAGTAATTCTCTATCACACTATTGCTATAGTGTAATTGTAGATCCTCTATAAAAATTAACTAGATGATACTGAGAGTCATATTTTTATTTTAAGCACATAACCATTGATACCAAATGAATTATTTAGGTTCTAGATATAAGGATGTCATGCTAACCTTCTATCTACATGGTATATAATGCAAAAAAAAAAATCCATTTGGTTGATCCTATTGAATGGATCCTTTCCATAAAATTTATGCATATCTACCTTTGGTAACATATTCCGTTGTGGCAAGGTACTTAGATTTGGATTAGGATGGTTAGGAGATCCACCTTGGTTGGGTTGTGTAATATTGATATCTGGCTGATTTGACTAATTATTTTAAAAATCCATCATGATATTTTCCAAACTAGATTCTACATATTTCATATTATATGCCTTGTATCTCACTTTAAATGCCTTTTAGATTATATTCAAGATGGCTCACTTCATGATTTATCTCAAAGAACCTTGGTATAAATGATCTAATAACTCCCCTTCTGACTCCATCTATTCCTTGTGATGATTTTTACAATGTCTACCCTAATTGGCACTTTTGACCAAACTTTGACAAAGCTATTTTGTACTTATGTCAGTGTCAAATCAGAAACTACAAAGAACATACCCCAACTATATTTTTCTAAGATTTTCAAAAATTTAAATAAATCTAAAAACTTTCTTGAATTGCATAAAATAGAGTGAATTTATGAAAAACTCTAAAATGGCAATAACGTTTACAAACTAGATCTAATTGATCTAAAATTTTAATGAAACCTTATTGAATGCTTTTGCACCTACAGTAAAAAAATTGTAGATAAATTCACAACCATTTTTGAAATATATCTAAATTATAAGATCTAAGGTTTTGACTTGATTGTGGCCAAAATTGATGCTCTGGTACCATTTATAATGAAATTACTTCAATAATAAATGAGAATAAAAGTAATAGATCACATTATGATTGAAATATAAGAGAATATATGAATAAAAGATAAGCCACTTTGAGGGGGAAACCTCCACAAGATTTAATAAGAACATAATTCACAATATGATGATAAACAACTACCCACTACCTTCTATTATAATCTACCTAGGCCATGGTTACTCCATAACCAACCTAATAACCTAATGAAATCATAGATAAATGTGATATAACATCAAATAGGGATAAGTAAGCCACAAGTCTACTATTCCTATCCTGATACATGTGATAGGTTATGAGATATCTTCCCTTGCTTTCTATCTTATTTTCTTTAGATTAGGTTTCTTGTTTCCTAGAGTATCTCCCCATTTGGACATATGTTTGTGTTCTACCTTTTCTTATTTTGGTTCTACTTCAAAATTCTGGCCTACTCTTTGTCCTTAATAGTCCCTTTGTAGAAATGAGCCCTACCTTGAAAATAAAAAACATTAAGTGGAGACTTAGTCAGTATGATTCCCTTTTCCTTGTGTTAGTGGGATGAAGAACCTTTAATGGTACATGAATAGTAGAGATAATTATTTGATCCTTGAAAGTTAGAAAATGAAAGGTTAGTCTAAATAATAGTATAAGTTACTTCAGTTCTCTTTTCATATTTTGAAAATTTTGGAGGCTTGTGATTCTAAATAGAACATGTGGATTTTAAAAAGGTTTATTTCCTTGTATAAAGCCATAAATTACACTTAATTGGACATATTAAGTAAAAAAGAAACACTAATTTGATTTTGAATTTGATTTAATAGTCATGAGGTTATTGAGTCTATCATTATACTCATATCTTGGTCCCCAACCCTCAATGGAAAGAATTATTAAATCTCTTTTAAGAAATATAATTTTGAAGGAGACAAAAAAAAATGCAAAATCTAAGTCTTCCTTGAAAGTTTGATTTAGGTAATCTCTATCCTAAGATTTTTTGCCTAGATAGAAGTGGAGCAAGGCCTTGAGTGGGACCAGAGGTATCTATTTTAGGGATATATAAACCTAACCAAAGATAGATCAATGTCCATGCCATTTCCCAAGCCAAATTGACAAATATCTTCCCTCTTAGAAGTTTTGGTCATCTATGCAGGTCTGAATTATTATGTGAATTCAATATCTATAAATAAAATTAATCACTTTGCATAAACTGATGTCATTTAATAGAATTAAATCAAACTTAGTGCCTTCATCTTTCAGATTTTTGTATTTAGAAACTTATTTGCATTTTATACTTGTGTTCAGGTGTGAAGGTTTGTATTCTAAATTTTGGAGTACTTTAACTAAAGGTTCTGAATTATGAATTCTTTTGTAATATTTTCCTTGTAGAGATCACCATTTTTTATTGTGTCAAACAACATGCCCCATTTTCAATTTCTCAATGGGGCCCCTCTTAATTTATATTGATCTATGCTTCAATAGGTTACTAGATGTGAAGTCCATCTTTTTAGATGCTTCATTGGATAACCAAGTCTGCTAATCAAATCTTCAGTATTGTACTTGGTCTAAAATTTCCATCCAAGACTACATTGATTTGAATATTTGACTTTACCTAAAAACTATTAATTTTTGGTCTATTTGTACTTGAGTTTTCAAATATTTAAATCTTTCTTTTAAGATCATTTTGAATTACATTTTATGAAAATTATCTAACTATTTCAAGAGTTTATTACTTCTGTTCTTAATCAATTTAATCCATTTTAGGGTTTAATTCTAAGTAAATTGATTAAGCATTCAAATAGGTTCACTTGTTATACTTATTCAATTTTGTAATAATAGATGAAATTTACTTTAAATTTGGAAAATTTGGGCTTTGGATTCATAAAAAAATGATTTTTTCAATTTCTTTCTTAGCCATTTGTTTTCAAAAATGATTAGCCATTGGATTTTTAAAAAGTTGAATTTGCTGACTAGGATTTATTTCTTCTGTTCATAGGTGTTCTATGTTTCTTAGGGTCACATGGTAATATTTTATGGCTCCTAGTGGTTTGGACCCCTTTGAAAAAGGCTTTTGTCACTTATTTGGCTCTCCAACTTTGTCCCAAAGTTAGGTAGAAATTTTTTTATTCTTAAAAGACTTAGTCAGTTTCATTCAAAGTTTTCTTGGAGGTGACATCAATAGAGGGACCTATACAGCTAGTGTTGAGTGAATAAAGTAGAGAGATTACACCATCTAGCACAATCCTAATGACCTACTATCTTCAAGGTGACATCAACATAAGGACCTATACAACCACTGATAGATGAGCATAGTAGTGGGATTATATCATGTGGCATGATCCTAATGACCTACTATCCCATAGGTGATGTCGGTAGAGGGATCTATACAACCAGTATTATGTAAACATAGTAGCAATATTGCACCATGTGTCATGATCCTAGTGACTCACTATCCTATAGGTGACATTAGCAAATGGATATGTACAACCAATGTTAGGTGAGTGTATTAATGTGATCATGCCACATGGCATGATCCTGAGGACTTGCTATCTTGGAGGTGACACAAGTAGAGGGACTTATATGGCTAGTGTCAAGAAAGCAAAGCAATGAGATTACATCATGTGGTATCATCTTGGTTACCAAATGACTTGGAGTAATCTATACAATCTCAAAACACATCTAAATTATGGGTCAGAGGGATGCCACCATGTAGATACATCCCATTGCATTATGACCAAGAATAATTAGAATATATCAAGCCCCAAGCTGAGCAGTGAGAAAACAATGATAAGACATGTGGCATGACCCTGATAATAAAGGATGCATGGTAATGATATCAATAAGACATTAGATTAAATTTTATAATTATTTCGCTTGTCAAGATAATCAAAAGTTGAGAGGGATTGTGTATTTAATTCAAAAATAAAAGCCAAGTTGTAGCCCATATTTTGATAGTGGAATTATCACGAATAATATAAACTTAAAGAAGTTGAGGGCCAAATCAAAGTGAAATTGGCCAATTAAATAATAAGAGATAGAGTTCAAATACACTAAGTCTATTATTGATGTGAAATGATCATCTTTATCACTAACTTGATTGATTGAGTTTTCAATGATCCTTATTCGATAAAGTTCACATTTTAACTAGGTCAATCTATGCTTAATTTTGGATCTAGTTAGTTTATATTCTATTTTTTTTATATTCTAACTTGGACCAATGCCACTCAAGGTTGATTAAGCATTTATCTATGTGGACATGTAGTTCTTGACCCTTCAAATTAGTTTTTTGACTTTTACATTCATTGAGTAGATGGTTTCCCAGAGTCCCTAGCCAAAGTGAAAAATAAAAAGAATAGAAATGACTAAGTGTTGAGATGTATCTTGACCTATTTAGCACTTATTAGACAAGTTATCCTCAAAACCAATTAGAATGAAACATGTGGATGTATCAATTCCTATGTTACTATCTTGGTGTTAATTTCTTTTAGTGTTAGAACTATCAAATATTAATACAAATTAGAGCATGCCATGTTGACCCATGTCAATTCCTAGGAATATTAGAGTTGTCAGGGCCCATAAATATCAGAACTAGCGATAGTTAATGCATGGAATTGTTAGCCTAATGTCATTTCTTAGGGTTATCAAAGTCATCAGTGCCCTAAAGAGATCCATCCAATTAGTAAATGACACATGGAACTCCCTCTAAAGAAGGAACCCACATAATAATAAAGAGCATAGAAAGAATATTAGGGAGCCTAAGGAATTGACAAGTGGCATGTCTCATGAGAGAATCATAGATTGTATAATAATGGGATAGAAAAAAATCAAGGTAGACATGTGGTAGGAGTACACCAAGCAAATAGAATCTGGGCATCCTCATTATCCATGTAATCATCAAGTTTGATGGTCATTTATCCCATCAAAACTATTTGGGATCATATATAAACTTTGTATTTGATCTGATTGGCCAAATAAAGAGTAAATCAGCTCTAACTAGAAAGGTAGTTAAGGAAGAGGCCATAATTCAAAGTAAATTATAAATCAGGGAATGGTTTGCATATTGGTATGGTGTGGAGAACATAAGACAAATAGAATGTTTTAGTGGGAGTGGTTTAACTATAGTAGGGGCACGTCCCCAAAACTATCAGTGATCTAGGAGGATTTCCAATAGTGACCAAATTATATGGTCTCAAATTTTACCTAAACTATCTACACATTGAATAGATCATCGAAATCTTTCTAATGCATTTTATGGTTTGAAAAATGGACTCTATATGTAGAAGTTATGGCCTATTGAAGTTTTTAGACAACATAGAAAAAATATGTAGGTATGATGTCTAGACATGCATATGGTCCAATAGATTATTGACATTTGGACCAATGAAATCCTCACATTTGAAGTCCCACAAAAGATCTAAAATATTATCTAAGATTTTAGACAAATCCCACTTCCTAAGGCTTGAGAAATGGGATTACCTCCATGAATATCTCATTCCCCACAAATGTTTGATATTTCCCATAGAAATTGATATATCTCCCATATAAATTCATGGGAGGTTTATCCAAAGTGCAAGATATGAAGGGTGGTTTAACCCATTGACCCTCATCAAATTTATACACCCCATTTTGGGATATAAGGCTAATAAGCTTAAATAAAGTCTTATACATGGGGATGGATAATGAAGAAAACCATAATTGTTGGGTTTTGAAAAACTATATAAAATCATGAGCCTCATTTGTAAACTCATTCTAAGAGAATTCCAAGAGCACTCCAAGCTCTCACTTACATTGCAAGTTTTGAGAATCAAGCTCTCACTTGCATTGTAACTCTTCCATTCCAAGGTTTTGGAGCATTGGATGAAAATTGTTTAGGAATATGAAAGCTTCAATTCTCTATTATTTTTAGGGTTTAATAAATTTGAGTATTGTAATAATAACTCTATTGGAGGAGTTAGCAGTACTTAGAGGTTATGGAGGAGGATCATTTTATGGAGCCGATGACTAACACCTATTTTCACTTAGCTCTATGTATAAGCTCTTGAAGGTTGTATAATAAATTAAAAGTTAACAGGAAGGTGTGAAGCAGAGAGGCCATGCCACAACATTGTGCAAGCCTTACAAGATCAGTCTGGGTCTCTATAGGACTGATTGACACTTGAGTTCATGATGAATTCATTATATTTTTGTAAGTTTTAAATTTGTGATTGTAAATGGATTTTTATAATGAATCAATTCATCATTTAGAGAAACCAGAGATGTAGGCATCTATCTAACTCTATTATCAACTTATGTGTAATGTTCATTATTACTTGAATTACATTCTTTTCAGTTGATTATATTTTTGGAGTTGAATTTTGGCATTAAAACTAATTCATCTATAAGGATCTAGTAAGTAAAATTTTTAGAGTTGGAAATCTACCTATTTATAGATCATTTTGGTATCAGAGTGGTTTGAATATAGGATTTGATTCTAAATGTATAGCCTATTGATATCAGTTTCAATTACTTATAGACATTTTGGACTTGTTTAATCTTTTAGTGTAGTGTGCAGTTGTTGGAGATATAGGTTATTTATTGGAGTAGGAAACCATGGGTAAAGCCTTAAAGCATGAAATGATTAAGATCTCAAAGCATTCAATTGGTAGATTCAGGATGAGAATACTTTCCTAAGGTCCAAGTTTCACTCCTTAGAAGAGGAGGTTGAACACTTGAAAATTGATTTTTAAACCAAAGATGAAATCTTGGCATAGTTGTAGAGTAGTGAATAGAAGGAGTTACCTTCTACCACAGATGTAGAGACCATGATAGATGGTAGCACTGTAAGCTCACCATGTAATACTTCCTTTAAGTTAGTTTTTGATGTAATTTTTGATGATTTTGAGAAATAAACCAGAGGTATTAGCTCAAAACTATTGTTTAAAATGGGGTTTGATAGAAGTGGTCTTGGAAAAAATAGCCAAGGTATTTCTAACCCAATATAGGTCGAGGATCATCCTCATTTTGTAGGTTTAGGTTATGCTAGTGAGCAAATGGAAATTGGAGAGAGTTCCAAATCTGTTGAAGGAAGACAAGCTTTCAATAGCCAAGTTCTTATGCCACTAGTACAATAGAATTACTCCATATAGAATAATAAATCATCATAGCAGGATGATGAAAGGTGTAAATGAATGACTAGAAGAGGTAATGAGATTACACCTCCTCATTATTATACTCAACATATCAATAGATGGAATTATGTAAATTCCAAAACTTCTAACTCTCTCTTTCAATATTAAAAATATGACTATGATATATAGAAAATATGGCATGCTTTTCTTTCACTTTTTATGGGTTAAGTTACCATTCTGTGGCTAATTATTGGAAGAGGAAATATTTTATGAAGTTGTTTCCTTTTATGAAAAACAAGGTAGGTGCTAAAGATCAATCTTGTAATCCAGAGGTAGGAAACGACAAACATATTTCCTCATCCAAAAAGAAGGACCAAAGGAACTATTGCACTCATTATCATATGAGTGGGCACATGGTTGAAACTTATTGGAAACTTAATCCATCACGCCATCCTAAATATGGTAAGAATAATATGGTTTATTATCTTATTAAAAAGGTAAAAAATAATGAATTTGTTAATTCACAGGCAGCCCATGAAGAAGCCCACCTATCCAAAGAAGATTCCATCAAGAGGGAATATCCATTAGATTGGATCGATAAGAAATGGATATAATTTTTACATAGCTAAATTTTATTTAGCATGCTTAAAAACACTTTAAATTTGCTTATTTGGTTTCTGTTATTGATAATAATTAAGGAAACTAACCATTTATATGAGCAAGTGTGGAGGTAGATCACTCATTAAGAGTGACTATGGAGTAACCATCCAAGTTGAGAAAAATGCATGAGCAGCCCAAAACAAGAGATTTGGAGTAGGAAAAAACTAGACATGTTGATAGGCATCATTATCATGCCCATGAGTTGAGGTGTACTTCTAATAGGGAGACAAAGTGGCATCAACATGAATGGTGCTTCCATGGTGAGTAAAACTCAATTAAAGCATTGTTGTTTATGGATGTATGTGTCCATATATTTTTAAAGTGTGTTATTTTGATGTATGCATGTAATCATTATATAAAAATTTGTAAAATACCCAAATTGGGTAATGTTTGTAATGATTGAAATGTTTTTAACACATGTGTGTTGTATGTAAGACCCAAAGAAGGGGAAAAATGTAAAAGTGATGGCCTGTTATAACATCACTTAAGAGACATTCGAGATGATTCAGAATGCCAAAGTCAAGACTGATGACCTGTTCCAGCATGGCCCTTTCATAGATATTTAAGGCATTCAATTTAACATGGGTCATTTTCATGAAAACAAGTGCCCAAGTCTTTCTTGGAATGCTATATATTGTAAACTCCCATTTTATATGAGAGATCTCTCTGTTATCAGAAGTGAAACTCTGCCCAAATTGAAAGGCATTCTTGAGACTTTGAGCTCAGACTGTTAATCATATTTTGTTATTTGAATGAGAAAACAAGTGACCTTTCAGACTTTGTGTTGGAATAGCTTGTGTTATTTAGGAAATTATTCTTTATGTCTATTTCCTAGAAGCATTCTTGTCCATTTAATTTAACAAGCAGAACTAGTGATCACATTTGAAACTAGAAAGGTGGAAAGGTTATGCATGTGGACAACATTTGAAACTTTTTTCCTGCCAAGTTGGGCCCCCTGAGTGTGACCAGCAGGATCACAGATCTAATGGAGGACACTACTGGTGGCAGTGCCTTTGGGGATCTATTCAAAAATTTGGTAGTGGATAGTCCATCTAACAGATGGAAGAAGGAACTTACAGGTGAAAAGATGTGCCCCTTGAAAAGCATGGTGAGCCTCCTTGTTATCTCAGAGGGCATGACCCTGCATATCCCAGATGATCTGATGGAGGAAATCATGGCATCCATGGACCTTATGTTGGTAGGTAAGTTTTTTTCTTTCCATCTTAGTATTGAAATGATTAGGAAATGGGTTCTGTCTTGGTGGAAAGTTAAGGGTAGTGTTTCGATCACTGCCATGGAAAGAGGCCTGTTCCTTTTTAGTTTTACGAATAGGGAGGACATGATCACTACTCTTGCTAAAGGACCATGGATATATGGCCCACATTCTCTTACCCTATGCTCATGGAAACTAGGATTTGATCCTAACTTAGACATTAATAAGTCTGCCCCTGCTTGGGTAAGACTGCCAGGGTTCCCTTTAGAATTTTGGGATGATTTTTTTTCATAGCTATCAACAATTCTATTAGCCAATATGTCACTATAGATCATACAACCAAAACAAAGTTCATATGTGTGTATGCTAGACTTTGAGTCAATGTTGAAATAAATAGGACTCTCCCTATGACCATAGAGCTAAACTCTAAATATGGGACCTGGACTCAGCTGATCACTTATGAAAATGCTACCACTTTCTATCAAATATGTAAGAGAAAGGGACATTTAATGACACAATGCACAACAAAGCAAAAGGGGAGGAAAGATGATTCCTAGATTGAAGGGGAGGATCAGGCTCTCAATTACAGAAAGAATAGCAAGCAAGAAATGGAGAGTAATGTGGAAAATCCTGACAACACAAAAAAGGGAGAGGAGGAGATAGGAAAGGAGGATATCACTAGTAGTGAGGGAAAAGCTGTCCCAAAGGAAAATATAGTATCAACTGATAGTTAGAAGGCTATATTTAACACAGCCAGCCCTCTAGAAAAATAGACTAATATGTCTAAGGAAGGAGAAAGAGGTAACCTTTTGATAGAGGAAGTCAATGAAGAAGACAAAGTTCCAAGAGTTGGATAAGAAGAAGTAACTCCAAAAAGTCCCACTAAAGGAGAAGCAGACCCACAACTAAATACAGACATTTTCCATGCTTTGGAAGTCAGAGACCAAGTAGGAAACTACTTAGCAATAGGAGTATCAGGACAAAGTGGTAGTAATGAATAGGAGGAATGGGTTACCCCAAAGAAAAAGAACTGAAAAGGTAAAAAATCTATAGATGTTGGCACTGAGCCCAAATAAGGGAGGCCAACCCTAAGAAAAACAAGACAAAGAGAGATTGCTAGGGAGATTGCCAGTGGTAAATAGAATACACTAGAGACCCAACCCCCCAAACCCTCTAAATGAGAATATTATCTTGGAACTTGAGGGGATTTAAAAGTCCCTCAAAGTAGTTTGAGGTTAAAAACTACATTTTAGATAATAAATTAGATATTTTATTACTCCAAGAAGTCAAGATGAATGAGGAGAATTTTATGAAAATTACTGCCTATATATGGCCTAAGACAGCTTTTTGCATTAGTCTTGTTGAAGGGGCTTCAAGGGGGATTGTCACTATGTGGAATAGTGCTAAAATCTAGGGGTCTCTTATGGCTTATAATAAGCACTTCTTGATTACCAATTTTTCTATGAAATCTTTGAACTAGTCATTGATCAATGTCTATGGACCGAATAACAGAGCTTTGAGATAGAAATTATGGATAAACCTGAGCAATTTCAGGAATAATCCCTAGAACATTAGATGGATGTTATCCAAAGATTTTAACACTCCTCTATACCCTTCTAAAAAATAGGGTGGAATTATGGATTACTCAGACAACATGTTTGACTTTGCTGAATTCATCAATGATTGGGGATTATTGGACATAGAGTTACAAAACCAAAATTTTACCTGGACCAATAGATGAAGAGAAGATCAAATGATTTAGGTTAAATTAGATAAATTTCTTATATCAAGCAACTGCAAGGATTATCATAATATGTAGGTGTAGGCTTTCCCTAGAACCATGTCTGATCACTGCCTGATCTTCCTCAGTTAGAGAGAATAGGGACATTCTGGACCTTCCCCATTCCATTTTGAAGCTATGTGGATCAAACACAAAGACTTTAGACAAATGGTGGCCCAATGGTGGAAAATTCCTATTCAAGGTACTCCTATGTTCAGAATAGTCAAGAAACTCCAACACATTAAACAAGAAGTTCATGGATGGAATAGATACAACTTTGGGAAAGTCTTTCAGCAGAAGAAAAATATAGTGGGAAAACTCAAAGATATACAACAACTTATAGATCAAGGGGAGGACTTTGAGGACACTTTAGAAGAAGAGAATATCCTATCTTCAGAATGGAAGAATCTTATGGAAAGAGAAGAGGTTTTTTGGAAACATAAATCTCGTGTTTAGTGGCTCAAAGAAGGGGATAGGAACACTACTTTTTTTCATCTCTCAGCTATGAAACATAGGAAAGCCAACTCAATAACTAAGCTTGTCCTAGATAATGGTGACATTATTACCAAGGATAATGAAATAGGGGAACAAGCTAGGGCTTTCTTTTAGAATCTGATTACGGAAGAAAATAATAATGATAGAATCGATAGACCTATGAATCAATTTATTGATAAAATCCCCTGTTCGATAATGGAAGAAGATAATCTGGAGATGTTAAAGCCTATATCCAAGGAAGAAGACCATGTTGTTTTATTCTCCATGGGTGCTTTTAAAGTCCCAGGTATTAATGGATTTCCTCCTATATTCTTTTAGGAATATTGGGAGATAGTAGGAGCGGACCTCACGGCTGCTATGCATGATTTTTTTAGATTAGGTAAACTTTTGAAACAAGCTAATAATACCTTCATAGTACTTGTTCCTAAAAAATCACAACCTTCACACCTCACTAATTTTAGGCTGATTAGTCTATGCAACACTGTGTATAAGTTATGTACTAAAATGCTGGTCATGAGGATTCAACCTTTGCTAGACAAAATTATTTCTCCTACTCAAAAAGGTTTCATCTCGAGTAGGTAGATTCTTGATGCTGTGATCACCACACATGAGACTATTCACTCAATGGATAAGATCAGAATCCCTAGGATGGCTCTCAAGCTTGATATTTCTAAAGCTTATGATAGAATTTCATGGACTTTTCTATTCTAAGTGATCAGAAAATTTGGGTATAACGATAAAATGTCTCACTTGTTATGGAATGCAGTCTCTTCTATAAAATTCTCAGTGCTAGTTAATGGTGTTCCTAGAGGGTTTTTCTCATCCTCGAGAGGAATTCATCAGGGAGACCCTCTATCCCTGTACTTATTCATCATTATGTCTGAGGCATTGGGAAGATACATACAAGCAGATATAGCCTCAAAAAAGCTAGTGGGCATCAAACCTACCTCCTCCCTTCATCCTATGGTGGTACAGTAGTTTGTGGATGATACCATCTTCTTTGGCATCTCATCAGTGATTAAAGCTAGAAGATGGAAGAATATCTTAAATAATTATGCCAGAGAGTCGGGACAAAGGATAAATTTCCAGAAAAGATATGTGTATTTCTTCAACACTCCTAATGAACTTAGACATAAAATCATTAATATATTAAAATGTGCTGAAGCTAGCCTACCAGCTACCTACCTAGGTCTCCCACTCTCAGTAAAAGAGGCATCTCATAGATTTTGGAATGGAATTGTGGAAAGAATGCAGAGGAAACTTCTTGGTTGGAAGGGAAAACTACTTAGCAGTGCTGGTAAACTAAAACTTCTTCAGGCTTCGCTACAAGGTATTCCTACATACTTCCTATCTCTTTTTAAAATTCCTACGTATTTTACTAAGAAACTGGAATAGATCCAAAGGAAATTTTTATGGATGGGAGTGGAAGACAAATAAAGAATGTCTTTAGTCAGATGGGAAAAAGTGTCTTCCAAAATCTCATGGTGGACTTAATATTAGGTCTATCAGGAACATGAACAAAGCCCTTCTCTCAAAAGTTAGTTGGAACCTGATCCATAAAAACAATGATTGGGGGGAAATAATGTATGCCAAATACATGCATATCATTGATGATTCCAACTTTATTCAATAGACGAGATTACCCCAGGGATCTGTGATATGGAATAAAATGCTAAAAAGTAAAAGCCTTCTCAAACAGGGAAGTAGATGGAAACTTGGAAATGGCCAACATATTAAATTCTAGGATGATATCTAGTTAAAGGACAAGGCTATCATCACACAATGAAAATATGGAGAGATTGCTGACTTGACTACCCAGTTTTTTGGAGATAGGGTCAGTGATTATATGGAAAATAACAATGGGATGAGGAGCTAGAAAAATCTTTTAGATTGCTGTGGGCACCGGCCTGAGATTTTCCCAAGAGTTTAGGAAATCCAACATTGCATTCAAGAGATTAGAATCCCTCTCTTTCCCTGAGAGGATGAAAAATACTAGTGGCTAGATAAGAATGGATCATTCTCTATCAAATCTGCTTACCATCTACTCATTCCTGAAGCTCAAAATAAAGATGTATGGAAAAAGGTTTGGAATCATAAACTTATTCCAAAAATTAACATGTTTTGGTGGGCTACTGCTCATAACAAAATTATTACTTAGGATAATCTTCAAAAGAGAGGGTTTACTTTGGTTAATAGATGTTTCCTATGTGGTTCAAAAGAGGAATCAATTTCACACCTCTTTATCCACTGTGAGTTTGCCTAGGAATTATGGGGCACAATACTTAACAACTTTTGTATTGAATGGGTCTACAATTTTGACCTTAAAGAAGTAATTCTCAGCTGAAACCCAACCTTCACACATCCATAGCTTATGGAATTATGGAAGCAAGCTCTGCCATGTTTGAGTTGGACTTTATGGAAAGAGCGCACTCACATGATTTTCAGGGACACTGCTAGAAATGCTTCTCAGGTGTTTAACTCCTTTGCTAAGACCATTATGGAAAGTGTTAGAATAGCTCATATTTGTGTTGTAGAGAAACCCCTCTCTTAAATTGAAAGCCAAATTGCAGCCAAATGGAAGGTTTTAAACTAGATCCCTAGGTATAATAACTCTAAAATACTACAGAGACTTAATACTAAATGGATCCCCCCTAAACCTAACTAGATGAAACTCAACTTTGATGGGGCATCCAAGTTGGATGGTAAAGCTAGTGGAGGAGGAATTATAAGGAATGATAAAGGATGGATGTCTGCTATCTATGTCGGTGGAATTGGATGCCAGAGCAATAACTATGCTGAAGTAATGGCTTTATTATGGGGATTAAAGTTATTTATATCCCTAGGAATAAGGAACTTGAATATAAAAAGAGACTCTAATATGGTCATAGATGCCATTAATAAATCTTCAAATGTGGGAATCAAGCTAAAAAACATCATTACTGATATCCAACTTCTTTTACAAAAGTTTTCCAAAGTTGAGATTTCCCATACCTACAGAGAAGGCAATAGGGTCGTTGATGCTTGTGCCAACCTTGGGCAGTAATTTTTAGGTTGGAGGGTGTGGTGACAAGGTGTTCATATTCCATTAAAGATTAGGGAGATCATTCAAAAGGAGATGACTTGTTAGGAATGAGGCATATTGATGACCCTAAAAAGACCCCTATTGATACCCCCAGCTCCTTTGCGAGCAAGAAGGGCAAGAAGAGAAAGGTTGATGAAGAGGAAGAAAATATTAAAGAGACTAAGGAAGGGACCCATAGGAATTTGGGTAGGGCCATAGGGGGCCAAGGTGGCAAATCTCTCAAGCCTTCCAAAATTAATAAGGAAGGATTCCCCTCTAGAGTGCGAAGGTCAGGGTGGATTGCTAGTAAACCAGCCTCGAAGGCCAGACTGATTGATTATTCAAAAAGTGCTTCAAAAGAAGCAACCCATGAGGAAGATTTTGAGGAGCTAGAAATCTAGGAAATTTCAGAGGATGCTGGAGGGAAGCAGGCTACTAGAGATTTTGAGGTTACTAAGGAGCAGGGTGTTGACACTATGGGAACTGCTGACAATAAGGGGAAAATGTATGTCGAGGAAGCTGGTGAGGGCACTAAGAATGAGACTAATTAGAAAAATGAAATTGGGGCCTTGAAGGACCACATTCAGAAGCTAGAGAAGGTCTTCACCAAAGGGCTTTGTAATACAATTCTGTTGAACATGTCTATGCTGGAAGTGGTGAGTAATACTAGGTATGCTGACAATGTAGAGAATGAGAAACTCAATGATCTTATCAAATAAATAGTTATGTAAGGGGAGACCTCTCTGACTCTGGTCTTCCCATGGCTTGTGTTTTGTTTGTCTATTATTCTCGGTTGTGCTGTCGTCTCTCTGAAGGCATTTTTTGTTTGTTTGCCTTCTTGTCTTTTTTGACTGTATAGGGTTCAGCCCCTGGTTTGCTACCTTATCAAAAACATCACTTAACATGTAACATAGTTTTCTATCCTTCTGTTAATATTGAATAATAATGAGATTACACAAATTATCCTCTAGAGGATACATGCATCAAACATAAGCATAAATAGAAATTAGAAGGTTGAAGAAGTGATACATTCACTTATTTTTGAGAATAAGAAGATTTTTGGTGGACCAAAAATTATTTAGTGGAGAGGTGTGATCTAGGAGGATTTACCATAATGACTAAATTATATGGTCTTAATTTTTACCTAAACTATCTGCATAATGAAGAGCTCATCAATATCTTTCCAACACATTTTATAGTTTGAAAAGTGGACTCTATATGCAGAAGTTATGGCCCATTGAAGTTTTCAAACAATAGGGAAAAAATGTGTAGGTACAGTGATTGGACATGCACGTGGTCTAATAGATTATTGACACATGGACCAATGAAATACATTTAGAGTGTCCATAATAGCTCCAAAATATTCTCCAATATTTTAGACAAATCCCACTTCCTAAGACTCGAGAAATGGTATTAACTCCATGAATATCTCTTTCCCCAAAAATGTGAGATATTTCCCATAGAAATTGTGATATCTCCCATAGAAATGCATGGGAGGTTTATCCAAAGAGCAAGATATAAAGGGTGGTTTTATCCATTGACCCTCATCAAATTTCCATACCCCGTTTTGGGAGATAAGGCTAAGATGCTTAAATAAATGCTTCTACATGGGGATGGATAATGAAGAAATCCATAATTTGTGGGTTTTAAAAAACTATATAAACCCATGAACTTCATTTGTAAAATCATTCCAAGAGAATTCCAAGAGCACTCCAATCTCTCACTTACATTTCAATTATTTGAGAAGCAAGCTATCACTTGAATTGTAACTCTTCCATTCCAAGATTTTGGAGCATTGGATGAGCATTGTATAGGACTATGGAAGCTCCAATGATCTATTATTCACAAGGTGTTATTAATCTAAGTATTGTAATAATAGCTCTATTGGAGGAGTTAGCACTACTTGGAGGCCATGAAGGAGGATTGTTTTATGGAACCAATGATTGATGCCTATTTTGACTTAGTTCTATGTAGAGGCTCTTGAAGGTCGTGAAATAGAGGAGAAGTCAATAAGAAGGTGTGAAGTAGGGAGACCATGCCAGAGCATTATGCAAACCTTTCAAGACCAGTCTAGGTCTCTACAGGACCGATTGGCACTTCAATTCATGATGGATTCATCATAATTTTGTAAGTTTTAAATTTATACTTAAAAATATAATTTTATAATTAATCAGTCCATAATTTATATAATCTAAAGACGTAGGTATGTACCAAACTCTGTTATCAACTTGTGTGCAATGTTCATTATTACTTACATTGCATTATTTTTAGTTGATTGCATTTTTTTAGTTAAATTTCAAAATTAAAACTAATCTATCTATAAGGATCCAATAAGTAAAATTATCAAAATAGGAAATCTACTTGTTTACGAATCAATCAGTGAATCTGTCAGATCTCAATTGCATGTTCAAATCATCATTGAATATTTGTAACCACTCCATTAAAGGGTTGAACTGGAAAATGAGGCCATGAGCTCCTCAATTACCTATTTAAGTGAGATACATTGCAATTATAAAAGGGGGAAATGTATTGGGTCAAAATATTGTAGGAATTGCACTACGATTATAATTATCTTTCCTCTTTGTTATTTCCTTGATCATTTATTCATAGTCAACACTTTAGGCATCACATGATTACTAGAATAGGTCTAGATTACACTAGCCTTTCTCCATGCCTTTGGCATTAGTTGTCTTCCAAGAGATATTGATTGTAATATAATGCTTTTAGAATGTTGAATACATATTTTATTATGTTTTGTTTATTTAATGTCTCTAGTCTTTTGATTTAATTTATTAATTGGTGTTAGGGTTATTGGTATGATTGTTTGTAGAAGATTTTCTTAGCTAAGATGTGTAATAACTATTTTAACTAGTTTATTGGATTTGTTCATGTTTTACCTTTGTCTTTTCCCAGTCATTATGTGAAATTATGATAAACTTTTAGTTAGAATATTCTTAGAATGGGTTTAATAAATTAATGGATTTTAATATTTCCTAATAAATTTGCCCACTAAGTGGCTTATGTTTGTAGAATTACTAGACCATGCATATAGTGGTATAACTATGGTTAGGCACATAATGGTATAATTATATCTAGGCATGCTTTCATCTTGTTGATACCAAGAGGATCATTTAGATCAAAGACACCCTCTCTTTTATGCCATATAAGCACACATTGGTATAACTATGGTTAGACATTTTTTCAGCTCTTTGGCACCAAGAGGCTCATTTATATCAAAGACACCCTCTCTTTTATACCCTACCCTATCTATTTTTATTTATTTTTTGGATGATATCCTACCTTAGTTTAGGTATGAAGTGAAGTAGAGCTTAATGTTTCACAATTTGAATCAGATAGGCAACATATTTTAGATAACTAATTGTCAAGAAAGCAAGAAAGTGAACATTAATACACACAATAACTGAACCTCTAATGGTACCAGTTGCTACTCTCAGAGTAAAAAAAGGCTAAATTATTCAGTCCTTGGATTAAACCAAAATCAATTCTAAAATTAAAAAGGACATTTGTCTCATGTGTTTTTATCTCCCTTTGTCCTCTCTGAATTACTTAATTTGATTGGTGTATTTTGAGAGGGTTACAAATTAAGATCAATAGTTAGGTAGAACTACATTGTGATGTTCACCTTGAGAGTCAATGTTGTCCTAATTATATTGTTCATGTTATTAAGTATTGTCATGTACTTATATGTATTTGACTTGTTCATTATTATGTAAAGATGTTGATATACCCTTATTTTTATCTAGCCTCTATTCCTTATCAAAATAAATTTGAGTATGTTCAACTTGAGTATCACTTGGTATAACACTTTTTCTAACATAGGTAGAAACAACCTTTTTAGATTGCATAAAATGTGAAATAAAAAATTGAAAGATTATTTTTAGCAAAGATTTACTACATCTAAAAACCTTAAAATAAAAATAAAAACAAAGAAAAAACCCTAGCAACATGAATAATTAGGGTTTTGAAATATTCAACAATAAACAAGTTTACCAATTTAATGTTTGATCAAAATTTGAATTAAGGGAATTTAATCTAATTGAGATAAACTATTGATAAAATTATAATGCATAAGATGTAAACTAATCAAATGTAAACTGATTTCAACTTATTATTTTTAGAAATTCGATAAAAGGGGAAAGTACTAAAAGTTAAATGACTTCACTAGAATTTGGGTTCGTAGGATTTGAACAATGACTATAAAACTGATTGTAAGACTGCGTGAGATTCTTGTGAATGAGTAATAAGGTTTTACATTATCTTGGGATAAGGTCATGTTATTTAGACTATACCAACCCATGTTAATGTCTATAGAGCACAGTTTCATTCTTCAAGGTTTTTTCTCGCTCTGTAAATTTTGATAGATGTGCCTTCACCTATAGGTCCTGTATCTATATTTAAATGTATTTGATTTGTTTTAGGAGCCACTATGTGCCTTCTTCTTCACTTTAACCTTGGATCAATTACAAAAGGTAAAAAATCATAAAATGAAGGAAATGATCAAGGGAAAGCATTTTAATTGACCTCAACACCATGTGTGTTTAGTGTTGTCTACATATTAATAAATTGAAGAGGGATCAAACCCTATATAGTTCTCCCATGCTATGGTGGTGTGTGTATAATACCAATGAAAGCTTATATGCTAGTGCAATCCTGGTGTGATTCTATGCTTAGAACAATGACTTGTGACTTTGTTGTTGCATCAAGACCTACTTCAATGCTTCATGGGTTGTATGGATTTATAATTAGGAATAATGAGCATTTTATTCTCAATGTGTAGTCAGATGATTTTGGTCTTTTCAATAATGAAAGCATCCCCAAAAAATAGATAGAAAATGTGCTTATATAATGGACCTTTTGGGATTTCCTTGAATTAGGATTTTAAAACATGTAAATAAGCATTGTTATGAATTTGAATTTTGTTAACTAGTTATTATTTGGTGTGATGATGAAATTAGAAGATTCAAACATGATCAACCTATGGGATTGTCCTAAAAGAGTGGTTTCATATGAGTAATAGAGATATTCAAAATAGAATTATGAATCAATCAAGTAGTGAGTTTAGACTACTTAGAACAAGGAATAGAAACATTTAGTATCAGAGTTACCTTAAGATAGAGGGTCATATGTATAGAAATATAAGAATAGAAATTTAAAACCTTGGAATTGAGGATAAGTTAAGTGTGTGTAAGGATTGGTCACAAGTGCATTATTTTAGCATTAAATTTTAATTTTAATAACTACACATTAAATTTACAAGATGAATGATGATCAAGAATAGTGTGGGAAGGTTTTTGAATCGTGTCATAGCCAAAAATAGAATTCTAAAATAATATAAGATAGGGCTGCACTAGGGTGGACAAGGATGCATTGTGGCCTTATCTATTGATTCTAGTCACATCTGTGTTGAATGTGTAGGTGATTTTACTATATGGGTTCTTACACTTATCTAAAAGGGTTTGTTTCCAATTTGTGAATATTGATTTGACACATTAAAACACTTACAATAACAAACCCTAGTTATTTCACATAAACCAAATAAACACCAAATAAAAAATTAGAGAAACAAGCAAGAGGAATAATCAATATATCCTTATAAAACCCTTGCAATATAAGTGTTATCTACATAGCCTAAAAGGCCCTCATACTGATGTAGTTCTCCCTCCTAGAATGAGTGTGTGAATCTTGATGTTTTATCTATATGAATGTAGCCAGTAAATTGAATTGAGTGCTTGACAATGAGTACCCTTGACCTATAAATAAAATAACTCCAAACTTAGCTTATAACTATCAAAGTAAATCAGAACATGAATTGGGAAGAATAATGTTGTTTTGCTTAATGTGTAGTGGAATTTTCAAGTGATTGTTGAATGTTTCTAAGTGTCCTTTGATGTTATTATATAATGATGGGTTTGAAATATTTTTGTTAGCCAAATTTAATAAAAGTGTAGGAGAGTCAACATGAAATGTATAAAATTTAAAAATTAACTATTAGGGCACAGAGGATAATGACACACTAGTGGGCAAGATTAGGGTACAACCTTATCTAACCTAGTGTGGTCCTATCCTAGAAGGTCAAAGATGATCATAACTTAGATGCTAGGAATATATAATAAAAATATGGATGTATAAGTGATTTTATTAGTATTTATAAGACAAAAATTATAATATTTAAGGCTCTCATAAATATTGTAAGTTAATGGAATGGAAAATAGGTCAAGTAAGGTAAGGATGTCAAGATTAAACATTGTCAAACACTTATTATTAAATTTTAGAGTCTACATTTGTTTCACCTTTATTTTATTAATGAAATTAAATGAAATTACTAGAGTAAATGATAATTGAAACTAGGTTTGTAAACACACTTTGTCTTTGATGTGAAGCTTGATTGTGCAAGACACCTCAATGTAAAACCTGCAACAATGCCACTATAAGTAGTTAATATCCATTTTTGAAAATTGAAAATTTGAAAATAAAAAATTTAAATTAAAAAGAAAGAATTAAAATAATACACCTAATAGAGTATGCAATCTATTGACCTGTAACTTGAAAAATGGATGTGTGTATGCCCCTTGTTGAGACATTTGGAGAAGTGTTGAACCTATGGTGAATTAATTAGAAAACCAATGACATACCTTGAGTTGGAAAGATTTTATGCTCCAAACCTCATATATTAATGTAAATTACTATGTAGAATGATTTTAGTACAAGGAGAAGAGGTAGAACCATCAAATGTGATTTGATACAGTGTAACCATAGACATTGAGTGTCACTAAACTCTAATGTGGTCCACTTGCAAAATTATAGAAGGGATAGAACCACCAACTATGGATTTTGGCTCATTAAAGTGAAACCACATACATTGAGTGTCACTAGACTCTAACATGGCCCACTTGCAAAATGAGGTGAATCACACCACTATTAATAAATTTAAATTTTATTGAAACTTTGTACCATTGATTTTTAATGAACTTTGAAAACATGATATTTGAAAATTACAATGTAGTAACATGAACATGAATGAATATCATGCCCCATGTATATGCACTAAATTTATAAAATATCCAATTGAACTTGTAACTATTTTAAACTTGTAACTTATAATTTTTTGAAATTGTAATTTGTAACTATAATAATGACTGCATGTGCATATCATGTGTCCCTATAATCTAATTTTTTTGAACTGTACTATAAATCTAAAAAAATTGTATTCTTTTATAAATCTAAAATATGTTTCCTATAAAGGCTTGAATTTTCAAGGCAAGTCCATTATGATGCCCCAATTTTGATATAAGTGATGTAACCTATAAGTCATTTATCTCAAAATAAATTATTGTAGAATTGTAAAATATATAAGCATGTAGTAGCAAGTGAACATCTGGAATGTATTCATCATATTATTTATTGTAGCATTGAGTTATATATCAAATATGGGTTAGATAGATATAAAATTGAAACACAAAAGAAACTTGTGCATGATATATATCTTTACACAAAATAAAAATAAAAATTAGAACATGATATGAATCATGAAACTATAGTAACAAGAAATGAACATACAAGTATTGTCACATAATTTGCATATAATGTCTCATCTAAGGTCCAAAGGCCACATACAAGGGACACATAAATGCTACATAAACAAACAAATCCAAAGACCGTACTCAAATGGCATGATGATTCCATACAAGCAAGAACGTGTATATATTGCACACAAAAGTCCAAAGGCCACACAGAAAGCAAGGAAGTCCTAACTTATCATGTATTAAATTAAGATTTTGAAAATAAACATACAGAAAATGAGACTAGTCTACATGAACCATATGTATTAATTTCATTATCAAATAACATATTCATCATAATATAATGTAAAGTATGAGTGAATAAAAAATATTTGTATGATATATAGCTCATCATGGTAAAAAGGTTGTGGATAGATACAATTATCATGTTAAAGAATTCATGGAGAATGAAGAGATGCTCTCATCTTAGCAAGGTTGTTGGGTAAAATGTGAAGCTTGACATCAAAGAAACATGTAATAATATGTCTTATACCACTCTCACATACCTCATTGTAGACAAAAAAAATCTACATAACATGATTATGAATGTTGAAATACCCCCTAGACTACCCTAAGACCCCCTTGAGACCCATATCACCTTCCAACCCTAATCAACCTAGCCCATAGTCAGTTTGGCTCAACTAGCTCAACCTTATCTTTTAACCTTCTCTTACAACTTGGCACTCAAACGTCGATAGTTAGGGTAACCATTAATGGTCACCCTGAACATCAAAGGTCAAGGTCCACTTCTTCAACAAAAACATGCAAACTACCCACCTTGGTTTTATAATTATATCCCATATAATTCCTATTGTGATCCAATGCATGGATGAGTTAATTTTAGAAGACCCAGTTCATGTGCTATTGCAACTCTCTCACCTTGCCTATAAAAGAGAAGAGAAAGGAAGTGAAACTCATCTACAATCATTATCAAGAGCTTGTAAATATAGAAGTTTATTTTTTGTAAGTCAAGCATTATCAATAATCCAATAATCTAACTATCATATCAAAGAGTTAATTTTCTACTACCTCTCCACCAAGCCTTCGAGTACCATTACTCTATTGGAATCAAGCTAGAATCTATCAACAAATAAAATACCTCAACCATACATCCAATCAAATTTTGGTAAGACAAGTACTTATTTCTTAGTATTCATCTATTTTCTTTTCTTTTCACATTCAGCCTAGACCTTACCCACCTCTTAGAATCCATTTTTTGCTCTTGTCAATTAGTAATTTATTAATCCAAATCCAGACATAATAAACATTAATGGTTGACTCAACTACCAATGGTCTACTCAACCAATGATGGTCTAATCAACCATTGATGGTCATCTTAACCACCGATGGGCACCTTAACTGCTGATGGTCATCCTAACCATCGATGGTCACTGTGGCACCAAAAACTAGCAAGCTAATTTCACCCACCTTCACCCAAACAAACCTAATTTTCTATGTTCCTACCTATTCAAAGACCCCTTTTTTTATTTTTTAAAGCGTACCCCAATCTCTAACACTAATATTAATTATTTTATCACTAATTTAATCATTTCTAGTATATTTTTTAGCAATATTTTTTATATTTAGTTTCAATACCTTTTTATTTATTGATGCAAGTACCTTCTTTTCTATTCATAAACTTAATTGTTTAAAATGTGTGGATTGACAGCCCCTAAGAAAGCTCTTGATTTTTAGATCTATCTATCACTAGGCAATCCACCCAACTATTTTTATAACAAACAAGTTTGCTTTAGTGCTTTTTTTATCTTCAGGTCATCCTCCCAAGCTAAAGAAGAGATTTTCATAATCTTCTGATTCAATACACTCACTATCAATTAGGTTTTTCAATCATACCCAGATTTAGTTTTTTATTTTCCTCTCTTCCCATAATAAGCAAGAAATTCATTGAAACATTCTGGCACACTTGATGGGACCCTTATGTCCTTAATAGGGCTCCTTTTTTCTTTCATTCTCTCTCTATTATTTTCTCATTAATGAAATCAATTTTTTTTGGGCTTAAAATTAAGTACATACATCAATTTATTGAAATTTTAGTTCACATAGCTTAACTTAAGGGCAAAGTAACCTATTATAACTTCACACTTTGTTGCACACACCTAAACCAAACCAATTTCATCAATTAAACATCAAACAAACTTGAGACAAGGTTTGACTAGGATTTCATTACCTAGTGGTAACCTTACCCTTTCCCGACAATCCTAATTGGATTAAATTACCAAGGGGAGGACCAATTCAACTATCTAGTTGAGTATAATCTTTGGATATCAATATATTTTGGCTAAGCACCTGACACCCTTATCTTTGCATTGTGTGAAGTGAGGGGTAGGCCTCAATACCAAACCATGTATTGATTCCCATACAAATCTCTTTTGAGCACCTAAACATAACCTAAAACCAAACTTAAATTCCCTATTTAGTACCCACTCTGCAAGTGAATTTTATTCACACATCTTCTTAAGGCATAATCCAAAAGAGAGATTAATTAAAACTCTAGGACTTAATGTATTTTTTAGAGTGTGATTTGATTTCTTTGATCATTTTCTTATCTTCTCTTTATTTTAGTAGTAAGGTTATTTATGCTTTCTATCTCCCCTGTCTCATATGGTTTGCACTCGCTAGCAATGAAGAGACCTTGCAAAGCAAAACCCATCACCAAGCCAACCTACCTCTTTTACCTCTTCTTCTATGGACCACATCTACGAACTAAAAGAATATCCTCACCCTTAGAGAAGTCCTACTTTCCCTCAAGAGGTCCCTCAAGGAGATTCATATTTTGTCTCTTTCCTAGATAACAATCCCATAACCTTACAACATTATCTCAACACTATGTCTTATCATTTCCTAGCTTCAACCCCACTTATAAATCTACCTTATGGCATGCCTTTCCACCTCATGAGGAGTACCTCTATTTCCATGGTCACAACTCAATCGTTAACCACCCAAGCTTCCTCCTCAACCAATAACTCCTTTGAAACTACCCTTGAGAACGAACCAACCCAAACCACCATCGCCCTTATACCTTCTACTCTTATTAACCACCCCTCCACAATAGGAGTGCCTACCTCTAACACTAATAAATTTTCTCTAGCTACCTCTAACCCATCAACCACCACTCCATTTCAAAACCTTATGGTGTCCATACCCTCCACCTTTCCACTAATTAGTAAAAGGGTCACCACCTTTCCATCGGTCACCAAACCAACTACTATCCCTATCCAACAAGCACCCCTTGGACCAACCTTTTTCTATATCCCTAATCTTCAAAGGCATGTACCCACTACCCAACTACCTACCTCTACTTACCTTTATGTTTCTTCAACCCAAGCATTGACATCCACTTACCCATATTTGGTTGCTTCCCAACCTTCTACCCACTATGTCTCTCAACCACCTTAGTAATATGCATCTTATAACCCTTCAAGTCCACAACCCCAAGTGAACCTAATAAATATTATTATGGACAAGATGACCACCTTAGAGTCATCCATTTTTGGTGCTCACAACATCAATGGCAAGGATCTTTTTCATGTTTAAAGTCATGGATATATAAACATATATGCATAAACAAGAAGGAGAAAGAATTAATTAACTTTATATAAAAAAATAGAAAGTAAGGGAAGCTAAGGTGGGGGAAATCATTATACATAATTTATTTAGCCCCTAGTTTAAAAATGGAGGATTTTAGGTCATCCATGAATTCAATAATGAATAATTATGAACCCAATGGAGATTTTCTTATCTATATAAGAAAAGTAGGATTGGAAAGGATTTGGTGGGGATAAAAGAGATATGTTAAAGAGGCAAGAGAATCAATAATGGAATTTTGATCTCTAGGAATAGGATCAATAGTGAAAGAGATGAAATCCTTAGTAAGAGTAGTTGCAATTTCATGATAGGTAATATGGTTCTCACTTTTAAATTGATAATCACCACTAAATTAGTGTCAAATAAGTTGAGAATCACCTAAAGCATCAAGGTATTGAATGTCTAAATCAAGAGCATCTCTCATGCCTAAGATAAGAGCTTCATACTCAGCCATATTATTGGTGACATCAAAGGTGAAGAGAAAATATAAAGGAATGATGTCAATAGCTTCATGATCAAAGAATAGCCTTCCAATCCAAAATTTAGGATGAAATAATGGGTTGTATTCCCACATATTGTGTCATAAGAAAAGTAGGATTGGAAAGGATTTGGTGGGGATAAAAGAGATATGTTAAAGAGGAAAATCCTTAACATAAATGTTCAATGCCATTATTGGTAAAGGCCATGAAAGAAAACATAGAAATTTACATTATACATAATTTATTTATAGGTGGGGGAAATCATTATTTAGAGATGACCTATATCTATCTAGACTAAACTAAGAGTAATGATATGCATATGTAGGACCTAAATGAGACTTTAAATAGAAGGTAAGGTTCATGTTGGTGTATATAGGTAAAATAGAAGGGTTAAATTATATTATATCATGTAAGTGTGAGAGAATGCAAGATTAAGACCTTGTTTGTGTTTGTTGTGATCAGTCTTGACCACAAATCTGCCACAAACCAACTATTGTCAGAATTTTGCTAAGGCATGCATGATAGCCAACATTTCCTTGTTAGAGATAGAAAATCCGTGCTCTGTATCTTTTAGTTTTCAACTTTTAAAGGAAATAGAATGTCCCTTTTGCATTAAAACAACCCCTATGTCCTAAATTTAAGGACACTTTATAATGTATATGAATCATTTAATCACTCAAGAGAGCCTTAGATGAGTCTATAGGGTTAGAAATTATAGGAATAGCATGTAAATAAATTAGCTATAGACACTACTTGACCTAATTAGGGGCCATAATGTGTTATCAAGACCTATGAAGGATTAAAATTAGTGTTGGATCATGTTAGAAGTTTCTTGAGCATGTGAGTGAGGTGGAGAGTGCATGGAAAATGGCTAGAAGGTCAGTTTCAAGGAATAATGTGAGTTGCAATTTAAAATCCTAGAGAGAAAAAAATGAGATGGTGGAATAATGTGGTATCAAGATAAGTTTCCAAGGTAAGAATGAAAATTTGAGAATTTTAAGTGGTGTGAAAGGTTTTACCATGTGTTTTTACCAATTTTGAAGTCAAATTTTGCAATAAAAGGCATGAAAAGTGGTTTTAAGGTTTCTTGAAAGCATAGAATGAAGGTTTT
This sequence comes from Torreya grandis, assembly GCA_037957365.1. Lineage (NCBI taxonomy): Eukaryota > Viridiplantae > Streptophyta > Pinopsida > Cupressales > Taxaceae > Torreya > Torreya grandis. The sequence continues at coordinate 905,451 of JARHVA010000441.1, forward strand.
AATCTTTCTAATAAGTAATATAGTGTGTCTCATTATATGACCAAATTTATAATGAGCCCATCCATCCATCCATCCATCTGTACCTATCAAAGCATATCCTCCCCAATGGGAATTGTCCAAGTTCTCTAAATTTCAAAGTAAGGAGGATCCTCAACAACACCTTAGGGAATTAAATCATGATTTCTATCTCATCACTTATGATGATTCCCTTATTATTTTCACCTTCCCCATGTCTCTATCTGATTTGACCTTAGATTGGTATAGTGCCTTACCCAAACATTCCATCTTCTCCTTTGCCCAAATGGCCCAAACCTTCTTGGACCACTTTTCTATCAATATCTCCAAGAAGGTTTCTATCATTGACCTTTACTCTATCTAACAATTTGAGGATGAATATATTGTTTATTTTGTGGCTCATTGGAGGAGCCTAACCAAATTTTCTTTTTTTTGCCTCAACCTAAACTCATAGAGCTCTTTGCTTGAGCATGTGCCAAGCATATCTCCTCTAATTTGCATGTCAAAAGCTTCCAAAACTTTGATGAAGATTTTACCATGACATGAAAGTTGGAGAATCAAGCCATTAATTAAGGAAAGCTTAAGCTCAAAAATAAGAACTCAACCTATAAAACCAATTAGGCTTCTTCCAAGTCAAGTAACCAACCTAATACCAACACCAAGAATAAGGGAACCAAAAATGTAATTATCCTAAAAGCCACTCCTCCACCTTCTATTAACCAATCTAATTCCTCTATTCCCTTGAAGCAAAACCCAAGGAACCAAACCTAGAATAACCAAAAGCAATTCACTCCACTAGGAAAATCTTACGCATCTATTTTGGAGAAGTTATTGAAATCCAATATCATTTAACTTCCTCCTATCAATCCAACCCAGTAATTTGACTTCTCTCATCCCACACCTAATTGGTATAATGAGATTGACCTATGTGTCTTCCACTGAGTGATAGGCCATGACATTAGTAGGTGTAATACCTTCAAGAGTATTATCTAATCCCTCATTGATAAAGAGAAACTCACATTGGATAACCCCAATACACCACCAAACCAAGCCCTTGATATATTTAGGCAACCTTTTCCAAACCATGCCCCCACCAAAAATGAGAGAAACATAGTTGAGTGCTCCCACAATACCCACACTGCTAACATGGTTCTTGACACACTTACTACTAAATAACCCACTAATCAACATACCTATCTGTTATCCTCTTAACTTGATGAGGAAGCAAAGTTATCTTCCCCTCTTCAAGAAACTAAAGTTGAGGGATCACCCCTTTCTTTCCCTCCACTTATTGAGTTAGTGGAGCCACCAAACTATTCCTTGACCAACATACCAAACCAAACACCCATCTTACCTTCCTAAACAACTACCAAGAGACTCACCCCTCCCATAGAAATCATTATTGAAGAGGAAATCCCTGTATCCACTCCTCCCATAGAGGAGTTGCCAATCCCAATCTTGTATCCTTTGATTGAGGAAGAGGATGAAGGTAACCTCCCTATATCTCAACCTATGGGTTTATATTTTAGATCTAACATTCAAGGAATCAAATCCACTTATAAACCCTTCTCTAGGTTAGTGAAAAAATTAGATTTTATCTCCAACCATGACATATATTAGACCACCTTTTGGTATCAATTGGGCCTACTCTATATCATTAAGCAAGAATCTCTAATCAAACCCTTAGCATACTAACCTACCACTTCCACTACCCCTAATATTACCTTACCCACTAAACCCATAGCAACCCATAGCAACTTAAAAACTACCAAACCATATAAAATACCTAAACCTTAAATAACCAAACCACCTTCTCAAACCAAATATACTAAAACAATAAAGAACCTTGGCATACTCCCCAAATAAAACCATAGCCACCCCTCAATAAAAGTGGATCTAACTCCCTCAAAACCAATAGCCAAGCAACAAACCAAAGCAACCAAGGAGAAAAAACTACCTAAAGGCCACAAATATTGAATATTACCTCCCCTAACTCTACCCTCCATCTTGGGGCTTCATCCCTCTACCTTGAATAGGAAGCCCATCCTCTCTACCAAAGCCCCACCACCTCTCTTGGTTACACCTTTGCAGTTGATTTTTGACACACCTCTCTTTACCACACTGGTAGTACCTAGGCTACCTACCTTGCAATATTCCACAAGATCTTCAACCCTTGCCTAAGATAAAACTAATGACCAAACATACCACTTTACCCCGAGCACTTAACACCAAAACTATTTCCAAATGACCTTCTACCCTAAACATCAAAATAAACACTGCTAAACCTTCACCACCTTTAGCCATATCTTATTTGACCATATTCCATAGGTTATTGGAAACTTATTATTTAGCCTTACATGCATTAAGCCCTTTTGAATCCTTAGATTCAAAACTTGTTTGGTATAATGATCACCACATTTATGCTTATCATAGGACACCAGGTCATGACACAAAGAACTACAAAGGTCTCCAATCCATTATCCACAAACTTTATGATGAGGATGACCTATTAATGGATGAACCTCCATTGAGCCCTATAACCATACCTAATCAATGTTTACCCACTCCTCCACTCTCACCTTGGAGTGAAGATGAGTTTAACCAATCTAATACCTCAACCTCTCCTATTCATACCATCAACGTGGTCACAAGATTAAAATATAAGGATAAGAGGAATCCTAAGGTGTCCATTCGTTGGAAATATCCATCTTTAACCCCCTAACCAACTTGCACCCAACCATGTCTATATTCAACTAGACCCAAGGTGTCTATTCTAGGTACCTCCTAATCTAATCCCTCTAAGTTTATCAAGAGAGTTATACTCAATAAATTCATCAAACCACCACAAAAATGAGCTTGTACGAGTTGATCTCTACCTCTCCCCATCATCACCAAGCATTAATAGAGGCTTTGTAATCCATTATAGTCTAGCCCAAAGACCCTTAACCTTTAGCATCCTTTATTAGTGCCCTTCAAATCTCTAACCTTGTTACCTTCAAGGATTTAAAGATCCCTTTTATCTACCCTAACGACCCATATCTTCCTCTCTTTATCACTGCATACATCAACCAAACCCATGTTAACTAGGTCAAGATTGATGGGGAAGATATCATTAACATTATCTCTTCCCATGCCTATAACCAACCCAACCTTCTAAATAATTTCATGTCTGATACTTTGGTCATCCTCTACTCCTTTAATGACACCATGACCACTACCCTAAGAATGGTTTTCCTTTATATTCATGTAGGACCTCATATGATCCCCAAAATTTTCTATGTAGTGGAAGGATAATTCTAATACAATGTCTTACTAGGGTGACCTTAGATCCACTCCATGGGTTATATTCCTTCTACCCTCCACCATTGCATTAAGTTTGAGCATGAAGGCCAAGCCATCACCATCCAAGCTGACCTAAGTCCTTTCTCCATATGCAACATGACCTATCACCCCAATGATGTACATATAGCCCCATCTAGTACATCCTTAGTAGTTACCACTCAACCTCCTACCACCAAAATAGTTACCATTTCCCCTTACACCAATAAGGCATCAACTAGTTCCTCCATCTGTTCAAACCAAATCCCTATAATTGACCCTTTAAAATTGACATTCCATTTCCTTTCACTAGGGGAATATCACCTATTAGCCCTTGACACTTTCTCTACTCCTCACAAGTATGAACAACTCACCAACCAACTGAGATATGACCTTGATGTTAGAACTATCATTCCCTTTGGACATCCCAACTACAAGACCCATTTAGTATATGGGGGACTTGACAAACCCCTTAGGGATTTTACCACCTCTTCCTCACCTTAACCATTTATCATTGACTTCTCCTACGTAGATAAGTTGAGATTCACCAAGACATACCTCTATTAGTGTGCTTAGAAAGGTTTTGGCCTTGGAAAGTATGAAAATGGCCCACATGAGTTGGTCCCCATTGAGACCAAGAAGCCTCATGATAAGCACAACCTTGGTTTTGTCCTACCTAATAAAAAGTATCCTAAACCACGTACCACTACCATTGTTGAAGAAGACACCCCTTCTTCACCAACCCCTCCCCTACCAACATGTGAGGATGAGGATATCATCCCACCTAACATTTATTTGTCAACATGATCAGCTTAGGACCCCTAACTTACAAAAAGGAGGGGGTGACCATAACCATACCTTTAAGCCACACTAAAATTATTAGAGAAGACTCTCTTATCATTAACACTATCTATTGTCAGGAAGATGATTTTATCCTCACCTACCTTTGTGCTCTAGATTATTTAATCCATAAATTACTTCCTCTTGAGACCTCGACCATGTTGAATGAATCCACCATGTATATCAACTTGGGCTCTCTAGACAACCCTTACATCATCAAACTAGGCCAATCATTAAGAATTGAGGAGCTTTGGGACTTTCCCTCTTTCCTCCAAGACCAAAACATAACATTTGATTAGTCTTATAGTGATATGCTTGAAATTGACCCTACCATTGCTACCTATAACATAGTCACTCATCATGAGGCTAAGCCTATCAAGCAAAAGCTTTGATACATGTATCCTCACATATCCTTCCTTGTCAAGGAAGAGCTTTAACATCTTTTGTCTATCAAATTAATTCAACTTATTAACTACCCTTAATGTCAAATTCCATACCTATTACTAAATCCATAGGGGGACTACATATTTACATGGACTTTTGTGACCTCAACCTTACCTACCCCAAAGATGACTTTCCTCTACCCAGCATCAACCAGATTATTAATCTTACAGTCAAACATGAGATGATATATCTCATGGATGGATTTTTGGGCTATAATCAAATATTAATCACCCTTGAAGATTAACATAAAATTACCTTTACCACCCCTTGGGGAACCTTCTACTATAGAGTCACACCTTTTGGGATAAAGAATGCTGGGGAAACCTAAAAATGTGCCATGACCTATATCTTCCATGACCTTATCCATAAGATCATAGAGGACTATATGGATGACCTTCTCAAAAAATCCAAACTCTAAAAGGATCACCTGGCCATTTTTAAGATCATCTTCAAGTGACTTATCCACTATCATGTCCATCTTAACCCAAAGAAGTGCATCTTTAGGGTCTTGTCAAGAAAGATTCTTGGTTTTATTTTCTCCCTTTGTGGAATTGAAGTCAATCTCACTAAAATAAAAACAATCCTAGACATGCTTCCTCTAACCAACCTCAAATAACTCTGAAGCTTGCAAGGGAAGCTTCAGTCCATTCATCATTTCATTTCCTAGCTTTCAGACTAGTGTCAACCTTTCCACCACATTCTAAAGAAGGATGTCTATTGAAAATGGAATAAATATTGTCAAAAGGCCTTTGAATCACTCAAAGAGTACCTTTTGTCACCACCTATCCTTACCCCTACCAATGATGACCAACCTTTCTACCTATATATCTCTACCACTAGCAATTCCCTAGGGGTAATGTTAGCTCATCGAGATGAACAACACAAAGAGAAAACCATATATTACATTAGCCATACACTTTTAGAATATGAGACTTAGTATACCCATGCTAAGAAGCTTTGATTGGCTTTAGTATTCATGGCCACCAAGATTTGCCACTACCTTCTTAACCATAAAACCTATGTCATAACCAACACCAACCCTCTCAAGTACATGCACTCCCAACCATACCAAAACTAGTGTATGGCCAAGTGGATCATGCTCTTATAAGAGTTTGACCTTGATTTCCTCTAGAAGAAGTCAATTAAGGGGCAAGTCATTATGGACAAATTGGCCAAAGAACCTTTAGTAGGTAACCAATCCACTCATCTTGAGTTTCTTGACAAGTCTATCATGATCTTATACCAAGTGGATTTCACCTATCAAATCACCATGTTCTTTGATGGATCAAAGTGTCAACATGGTGGGGGAATAGGCATCATAATTATCCCATTTGACAATGAACCTCTCCCTTTGTCTTTTAATCTTGATTTTGAATGTACCAACAATATGGTTGAGTAAGAAGCTCTAGTAATAGGCCTTCAGACTACCTTAACCCTTGGAGTCAAATTAATAAATATCTTTGGTGACTCCCAACTTGTGGTCAATAAAATAAATGTCTCTTACCAATGTAAGAATGATGTTTTGTATCATCACAAGCAACTAGTTGACAAGCTCTTGGCATCATTTGAGAAATAATACATCCAATCAATCCCATGATCTACTAACAAGTTCACCAACACTATAGCTTCCCTTGTCTCTCAAAAACCATCTTCACCCTTAGACTCTAATTTTTTTGTTGTTATCCATAGGCTTACCCGACCATCTTATGTCAACCTAGAATCTTCCACCATTTTTAATGTTAAGGAGACCCAACCTGACCTTTGTTACTAGCAAACCTTTAACTACCTTAACCTTGGCATAGTTCCTTTTGGCCTCTCTATGAATACTCTAAGAGTGTTTATTTAGAGTACCTCATGCTATACCATTGTGAGAGGAATTATTTATAAATGTAGTTTTGATGGCCTCCTCTTTCATTATCTTCATATTCATGAAGCCTCTCACGCTATCAAGGAAATACATGATGGTTTCTATGGGGGTTACTTTAGTGGCCTCATTGTAGCTAAGTGTATCCTACATCTTGGCTATTACTGGCCTATCCTTAACCAAGACTATTGTGATTATGTGAAAAAGTGTGTCAAGTGTCAACAACATGCTAATTTACATCATGCACCTAGCCATAGCCTTCATGTTTCTACCAATTTTTGGCCTTTTTCATAATGGGGTCTAGACTTCATTGGTGAAATTAATCTCCATTCATCATAGAGGCACCACTCTATTATCACCATGACTGACTATTTTACCAAGTGGGTAGATGACGTTCCTCTAGTCTCAACCAAAGTGGAGAAGATTGTCAACTTTATCAACCATCAAATCACCTACCACTTCGGTGTTCCTCATAATATTATCATCGACATTGGTAAGTCCTTTAAAAATAAGAAAGTCTAAGGTCTATGTGATGCATTAAACATTAAGTTAAGCTTCTCCTCACCCTACTACCCTGAAGCTAATGGATATGTAGAATCCCCTAACAACACTCTTACTAACATGCTAATTAAAATGGTTAATGAATTAGGTCAGGATTGGCTTTTGCACATACCCTTCACCTTATGGGATATTAGTGTAGGTTTTATTTTTCCCTATTTATTAATTAGGGAAATTGTATTTCTTGTGCATACGTGGAGTTTTCCTACATTTGTGGGATAGGCTAGCTTATGTGGAGGTGTGTGTCATAGATGTGTCATAGGTGTCATAAGAATGTCATAAGTAACTCCCTTGATGGGAGTTACTTCTTTATTATTAGCACCTTGTCACCACCTTTCATGAAGGAGTTACATTCTATTCTTGGGGTGCCTTGTCCACCTTTTGTGGAGGAGTTACTTTCGTACTCTCCTATTTGTATTCCTCACTTTGGCCATCTCATGCTAATCAGATTTTGGTTTTCTCCATTTTATCTTGTGCAATTTCTCTTATTGTGTTAATTTCAAATTGCTTTAGCATCTTGTGGTGTGCACTTGTTCATCTTGTGTGATCACGTCTTCATTGCACTCACATTATCTGGATTCTGGCAATAACTCTGATATGGTATCAGAGCTTTCTCGGTAATCTTGTGTATGATTATGCCTTTTAGCTTATTTTGAAATCAAGAAGAGTGGAGTTCATTTTTTTATTTTTAGATTTGATCAAAAATAAATAAAAAATAAAAAATAATGTCAATATCTAGTTAGTTTTCTTGGAAATCCTTGCATTTGGGTGTCTTTTGTTGTGTGGAGTAGAGTGAGGAGCAGCTCTAAGCTCTTTTGGTCAGTAGCACACTTTTAGTCTAGGGGCCAAGCTTATGTCCATCAACAACATCAGCTCCAACGCCACTTCTGCTCCCACGTTTCTGTCTTTCCAGCGCCCTCCAACAACAATCTACAGCCAAGCCATAAGCCGTACAGCGTCCAACATCTAGCAAGTCAGCAAATCAGGTCTGAGTTTTTCTTGGTGACACTTCTGCGCCTTACTTTTGGTCCTTTTATGTTTGCCGTGCCTAGTTTTTTGCGCTTTGCTTCTGGGTTATTCTTGTTTGCTACGCCTAGCTTCTAAGCTTTCTCTTCAGCCAAGCCTCAGTCTCCAGTAAGGTGCTTCAGTTCTACCCTCAGACAGGCCGTACGACACCCTCCAGTAGGTCTATTTTTTGTCTTTTGTATAAGATAAATTTTCACTGTTGTTTTTAGACGCCCCTTCCTACTTGGCGTCCCATGTGGCACCCAAGGACACTTGCCATTCTGTCCAAACTATCCTTGCTTTATTTTTTTAGTGTAAAATTGGCTTGATAAAACAAAAATCAGTCAATTTGACTGAATAATAAATTTTTTAGACAATTTGGTAATTTTTGGGGGTTTGAATTAAACCTTGTATTTTCGACCTACGAAGACAAAGGGTGAGGCCCGGGTTGGCAGGAGGCTAATTCCCCCTCATAAATACCTCCTTTGGATTCCTCATTCTGTGCTGAATCTAATGAGTGGTTGGAAGGCCACTTTCTCTCTCCATAACATGCATTTTTAAAATGTTTTAGTGCTTTTTTTACAAAAACACTAGTTTACGGGAAAATTGTAACTTTAATAGCTTGCAAACGGTAGCTCAGTTTTGCATGCCATTTTTTGAAAAAGTGCTTGTAATTCAATTATCCACAGTGTAGACTTGTTATTTTTTAAAAATGAACTAGTTTATAAAGTGCCAAAATTTGGGTTTCCTGGGACGCATTTTTGACTGAGTCCGACATCTTGTTTGCTTTAGTCTTGCACTGATTGTTTTAAGATGCATTTTTGGCTGAGTCTGATGTCTTTTGAGTGTGCACTTTCATTTTTGGGGGGGCTCAATATTTTGGGGGGGTATGATTGCTTTTCACAACTTGCTAATTTTCATTTTCATTCTCTTTTCTGCATACATTCACAACTTGTAATCAACACAACTTCACCTAAATTCAGATAAAAAATGGATTATTTTCAACTTAAACCCCTAACACCCTTCAACTATCATAAATGGAAAGTTAAAATGTCAATCATTCTTAGAAGCAAAGGGTTGTATAGGATCACCATGGGTACAGAAGTAGAACCCAACACAAATGCTGAAAAGGTTAAGTGGTACAACCGTAGTGATGAAGCCTTTGGGTTATTGAGCTTGCCTATGTCTCCAGAACTTCTCTTCCACTTAGAATCCTCTCAAACTATTAATGACATATGGGACACCTTAGAAAAGTTATTTGGGAAGCTTGATGAGATGAGAGGTCATGAGCTCAAAAATGAACTCATAAGTCTAAATCCTAGCAACTTTGACACCCTACAGGACTTCTTCACTAAGTTTAAGGCCCTTAGATTGCAATTGAAAGAATGTGTGATAGATAATAAAGATGATCAACTTATACTTTCTATTTTTTCAAAGTTAGGTCCAAGTTATTCAGTCTTTGTCTCCATTTTCCATGCCACTAAAATTGCCCTTGGCATTGCATGAAAAATGCCTTCTTTAGATTCATTCATTGCCGAATTGACTAGGGAGCAAGATAAGCTAATTCAGATGGGCACAATGAAGTCTACTCAACCCCAAGCTTTGATATCTGGAAATGGTAAGGATAAGACTTCAACAAAGGAGAAGAAAAAGAATAAGGACTAGGAGAAGAAGAAATAAAACACCAATCCTGCCAAAACCAACACTGAGTCTTCATCCTCTAATGCTAAACCTAAGAAGGAGAAGGTTAAGTGTGCCTATTGTAAAAATATAGGGCATGATGAACACAAATGCATGAAGAAATATATAGATCACCTAACTCATCTTCTAGAGAAGAACAACATAGGTGTTCTAGAGTCCATCAAGCAAAATTCATCTACCCAAGATTCTGCTAAGGCAAAGGGCAAGGGTAAGGAGAAAGAAAAGGGCAAGGCCCTTGTAGCTACAACAGCTTCTACATCTTCATGGGTCATCGACTCGGGTGCTTCTCACCACATGGGCTTTTCACTATTTGAGTTTTCATCTTTAGAGCCTTGTAGCATGACTTCAATTAGTTTGGGTGATGACACATCAGTTTCTGTTGTAGGGAGAGGGTTAGTTGAAATGGAAGGAGGAACATTCAACAATGTTCTAAGTATTCCTTATCTTTCAACCAATATCCTATCAGTGTACCAAATCACTCACATTGTTCAAGGCATGAGAGTTGAGTTTTCACCAGATTCAGTGTCCATCAGAGAGTTGCATAATGATACTATAGTGGTAGTGGGAAGGGCAGATCACTAAGCCAAGTTATACACCTTTTCACACTTTGCATCAGATTCTTCTCCTACAACATTGCTGACTCATTCAGATGGAGTTAGCAAATTGTGGCATGAGCGGTTTGGCCACCTTAACTACCGCTATCTTGAGCAACTTTGTAAAAATGACATGGTCATTGGCTTGCCTCGTGTCCAATTTTCAAAAGGACTTTGCGAGGGGTGCTCCCTTGGGAAGCATCCTGAAGCAAAATTTGACAAAGGCAAAGCTTGGAGGGCTTCACAACCTTTGGAGTTAGTCCACAGTGATGTATCAGGACCCTTTCCCAAATCATCTTTCACAAGGGCCAAGTACATCCTCACTTTCATTGATGATTTCTTTAGGTACACTTGGATATATTTTCTCAAACAAAAGTTTGAAGTGTTTGAAATTTTTCTAGACTTCAAGGCTCTTGTTGAGAAATAGAGTGACAAATCCATCAAGGTTATTCAAACTGATAATGGAGGGGAGTATGTCAGCATCAAGTTTGAGCAGTTTTGCACCATAGAGGGGATTGATTTGCAGTGCACAGTCACCTACAGTCCTTCATAGAATGGAGTTACATAACATAAGAATAGGTTCTTAAAAGAGATGGCTAGCTGTATGATTCACTCCAAATCCCTAGCACCATAGTACTAGGCTGAAGCCATCAATTGTGCTTGCTACATTCAGAACAGGGTTCCTCACAAAGATTTAAAATGGATAACACCCTTTAAAGCTTGGCATAAAAGGAAACCTGATGTTGAGCACCTTAGAGTTTTTGGATCCCCAATCATGGCCCGCATTCTGAAGAAGAAATGCAAAGCTATGGAATGTTAGTCCAAGCCTTACATCTTTGTAGGATATCTAGATGGTATTAAGGGATATCGCCTTCTAGATGTAGTCACTCATGAGTTTTTCATTGAGATAAGTGTTCATTTTCAGGAGAGTCCTAGAGACTCAACACTTGACACTTCTTCTCCCTCATCAGATCTACTTCTTCAAGATGATTCCTTATTAGATTTAGATCAACCACAATAGGTTCTTGAGCCAGAGTCACCTTCTTCTTCTTCTTTGAGTTTAGACAGTGAGGACAGTGATGCAGTGTCATCCACCTCTAGTCAGTTAGAGGATGAGGAGTTAGCACCTGACTCACCCACTTTTGGGCCAGTTTGGGCCAGACAGACACTTGAGAGTGCTGGCACTTGGGCAGGAGATCTTGTAGATGACAGATGTACTAGGGGGGATTTTCAGAGAGATCCACATGCCTTTTTTGCTTCAATTTTGGATCCACAGTCTTTTTGAGAGGCATCAGGGGTACCTGAGTGGGATAGTGCTATGGAGGAAGAATATTCTTCCTTAATCAAAAATCACACTTGGGACTTGACATCACTTCCTAAGGGAAGAAAGATGGTTCGATGTAGGTAGATATATTGAACCAAGTTTGCAGCAGATGGGTCAATTGATAAGTATAAGGCACAATTGGTCACCAAGGGTTTCTCATAGGTGGCAGGCATTGACTACTCAAAGACCTTTGTACCCATTGCAAAGATGACTTCTATATGACTCACCTTGGCTATTACCGCAACACATGGTTGGGATGTGCATCAGATGGATGTGAAGAGTGCCTTTCTTCATGGAGACCTTGAGGAGGAGATCTACATGGAGCAGCTGCCAGGATTTGTTCAAGATTCTTCCTTAGTATGCAGACTTAAGAAATCTATTATGGCCTCAAATAAGCCCCTTAGGCTTGGTATGCCAAGATGGATTCCTTCCTTCTCATAGTGGGTTTCACTAGGTGCCATTTTGATCCTAATGTCTACTTCTTATAGTAGGATGATTCACTTCTGATTTTGGTTCTATATGTTGATGACCTTTTGATCATCGAGAGTTCTTCATCGGCTATTGCAGCAGTGAAGGCATCTCTTCAGGATAGATTTGACATGACAGACTTGGGTTTGTTGCACTACTTCCTTAGCATCGAGATCTCACAGTTAGATTTAGGGATTTCTCTTGCACAGCCTATGTATGCTCTCGACTTATTGGCTCGATTTCACATGGCTGATTGTAAGCCATCTCTAACTCCCTTTCTATCAGGAGTCAAGCTTGAGACTAATTTTTCTTCACCATTGGTTGATGCCACTCGATATCGACAACTTGTTGGTAGTCTCATCTACTTGACTCACACTAGGCCCAACATTTCATATACAATGGGACTTGTCTCCAGATTCATGCAGGAACCCCATGAGTTGCATTAGAAAGTAGCTAAGAGGATCTGGCATTACATACAGGGTTCACATAGATATGGGATTCACTACAGATTTGGCACAGAAGTTGACTTGGTTGGATATATAGATTTAGACTAGGCTAGTGATTCAAAAACTCATAAGTCCACTTCTGGTTACAATTTCTCTCTAGGTTTAGGTCTTATCAGTTGGTCTAGCAAGAAGCAAAATGCTATTGCTATATCATCCATAGAGGCAGAGTACAGGGGCACTGTTAATGCAACTACTAAGGCTATTTGGCTTCAGGGGATTCTTTCTGAGTTTGGCATTCCTATTAGGTAGCCCACCATCATTTATTGTGATAATCAGAGTACCATATAGATTTTCAAGAATCTGGTTCAGCACCAGTGGACCAAACACATAGAGATTCACATGCATTTCATTCGGGAGCTTATTCATAGTCAGGTCATTAACTTAATATTTTGCCAGTCTTTAGAGCAGGTTGCAGACATCTTCACCAAACCTTTCACTGAGAGTAAGTTCATTCATCTATGAGATTTTCTTAGGGTGTGGTCTACATCTGCAGTAGCATCATCTTCAGGGGGGGCTTTCTAGCCTCTTCTTTCTTTTATGTCTCTCTTTTGTGGGGGAGTTTTTTTCCTACGGGTTTTCTCCTTTTCTCTATCTTATGGGAGATTGCATTTGTACATGGGTACCTCATCAGACCTAGTTGCCGAGACCCATTTTATTTTTCCACACTTCCCACTTAAGCTGCACTTATGGGGGGGTATTAGTGTAGTTTTTTATTTTTCCCTATTTATTAATTAGGGAAATTTTATTTCTTGTGCATACATGGAGTTTTCCTACATTTGTGGGATAGGCTAGCTTATGTGGAGGTGTGTGTCATAGATGTGTCATAGGTGTCATAAGAATGTCATAAGTAACTCCCTTGATGGGAGTTACTTCTCTATTCTTAGCACCTTGTCACCACCTTTCATGGAGGAGTTACATTCTATTCTTGGGGTGCCTTGTCCACTTTTTGTGGAGGAGTTACTTTCGTACTCTCCTATTTGTATTCCTCACTTTGGCCATCTCATGCTAATCAAATTTTGGTTTTCTCCATTTTGTCTTGTGCAATTTCTCTTATTGTGTTAATTTCAAATTGCTTTAGCATCTTGTGGTGTGCACTTGTTCATCTTATATGATCACGTCTTCATTGCACTCGCATTATCCAGATTCTGGCAATAACTCTGATAATATCACACTAGAATTAGAACCCCTATAGGTGATACCCTATTTTATCTTATTTTTGAAGCTAAGGTAATCTTGCCTCTAGAAATCTAAATACCCTTTATTCATATATCTTTACAAGATCTCATTTTTGAGAGTGAGAACTATTAGCACTATTTATCCCAGCTTAAGCCAATCGATGAAAATTGCCTATCATCCCTCACACATATTCATGTATACCAAGAGTGAATTAAGCATGCTTTAACAAACACCTTTAAGTGTGAGAATTCAATATCAGAGACCTCATCCTAAAGGAAAATCAACATGTCACTAATATGGAGAAAAGCAAGTAGGTCAAGTTTGCTTTCAATTAGCTTGGACATTATATCATAACCCATAAGTATGGATCAAGAGCTTACCAATTGTCCTCAAAGGCCACCCAGAGCCTGAGCCCCTCAATGCTTTGCATTTGCATCTACTCTTTTGTTATAAATTATTGAGTCCACCTTTTATTTAATTAAGTTCATCCCTTTTTTTCCACTAACATTCATCTCCCTATTTTAGGGGAAATCGATTACACATGAATCATGTGATTATTTTTCACATTCATAACCTAATATTGAACAATGGGTACCATGGCTCTAACCATGGCATGGTTCTCATGGTACTTTCTACCCCTTTTCAAGATGGATCCCCATGATCATTGTCACCTAAACCTCTCTACACCTCACCAACCCTCTTGTGATTTTGGTTTTACATCCATCAAGGTGAACCACTAAGCTAGCCTAAGCATTTATATGTCAATTAAAATCAAAATAAAATGACAAAACACAAATTAATAACAATCATGGGTCAATCTTAGCATTCATAGATTGCACCCTTGAAGGACAATTGTTGAAAATTTATTGAGAATTGCCAAAATAATAATAATAATAATAATAATAATAATAATAATAATAATAATAATAATAATAATAATAATAATAATAATAATAATAATAATAATAATAACAACAACAACAACAACAACAACAACGTAGACTACTCCCTCGAAAGACAACTATTAAGAGCATCAAACAAAACACATAATATTAGACCACTCCCTTTAAGGATGGTTGAGTAAAGCATTTGTTAAAATTATAGTAATTCTTAAAAGCTTCCTACATCGATCAACTTCCCCTATATAACAATTAATAAAATACCCATTATACAATCAAAGCAAAGCAATATAATCTTGAAAGCCAAAATCAGCTCTCAAATAGAAACTTAAGGTGGAAGCCATAATCAACATTCACAAGTATACTTCCTACATCAATTAGTCTACACAACTTGGCATATACTTATTTATACTGACTCTTTTTATAACACCTATAAAGTGGGCAAGCTTGTCTTAGAAAGAAGGTTCCATTTTTCACCCATATTCCCCCTACACAAGGGATTTTTGAGCTTACTTAACATTAGGTATTCAAGACACCTTTTAACCAACTACCAAATGCTAATTCAAAGAATTTGAAGGGATTATATTCATTAAGTCAATCTACCTTCAAGTCTATTTTAGTCTTTGTCAAATAAGAAGCATCATGCCCTCTTCTTACCCTATCATGACTAGTTGGTATTTTCATTATGATGCTTTGTCTCTAGATGATATTCCCTATTCCTCCATCTAGTATGGTTAATTAACCTACTTCACATGTTTTAACATAACCATTAATAAACAAGTATAACCATGATCATAAACAATCTCATAATTGTGTGCATAATCACAACCATAATCATTACCATAACATGATAATCAAAGCCATAAACATCTAAGCATACCGACCATTTTCTACCACATGTCTAATGATAAAGTCTAAAAATCCTCATCAACATTAATAAAATAGGGATCATATAAATTCTATCCCAATGATTGACCCTAAGGAACCCCTAATCATTGATGGTCAGCAAAACACACTTTTTATTTCAATTAGGCACTTGGGCCTAAATGTAAAATTTTGGAGATCACTTCATCTCCCTAGCATCCCAATTTGCACTTTTTAGAGATTAAACTTTTCCAACCAACCATTTACCATTCCCACCTTGATGTTGGCCATTTCTAACCCAAACTATTGCACATTTTTACAATAACCTTGCTTGGTATTTTTGACCACACCAAACATTTTTTCCATGTTGACCATTTGAAATTTCACCCCCTTGTGCACAACAAAACCATTTGTGTTTTTCAAGGGAACACTTCCTACCTCGAATACCTAAGAGAACATCAACCTTGTCTAGAAGACTTGATAGAGTAACTTGATCAACTATTACCAATGTTGTGGCTCGGTTACCTCATCACCAGTCCTTCTAAAACTAGCATTATTTTTAGCAACATTAGAAACCTCAGTCTGTGTGTGATATTAGTTATTGTACTTAGTCAAATTTTATGCATAAGTTTACATCTCGAATGCCCAACTAAATTTTATCACCACCTAGTGACTCCTTATCAACCTCTTAGCTAACCTGCACTCAATTCTACTTTACCTCATCACCTCTTAGTTTAAGAGGGAACACCTCCTCTCATACTTAATTCAATCAATAAACCTTTAACTAGCACTCCATTTTTGTTTTATATATTGTTATTTTAATTTTCATAACAAAAAGGGGCAAAATATAGACACCAAAAATCTGCACACTATAATTTTGAATGTCAAAATACCCCCTAGACTACCTTAGGACCCCCTTGAGGCTCATATCACCTTTTGAACCTATTCAACCTAGCCCATAGTTATTTTGGCTCAATTGGCTCAACCTTACCTTTTAACCCTGTTTTACCCCTTGACACTTGACCACCAATGATCAGGGTCCACTTCTTCAACCAAAACATGCAAACTACCCACCTTGCTTTTCTAATTATGCCCTATCTAATTCTTGTTGTGATCCATGCATGCATGAGTTAATTTTAGAATATATAATTCATATGCTATATCAACTCTCTAACCTTGCCTATAAAAGAGAGGAATAAAAAAGTGAAACCCATCTGTAATCATTATCAAAAACTTGTGCATCTAGGAGTTTCTTACAGGTCAAGCATTATCAACAATCCAATAATCCAGCTATCATATCAGAGAGTCAATTTGCCACTATCTCTCCATCAAGCCTTTAGGTACTGTTACTCTATTAAAATCAAGCTAGATTCCACCAATAGATCAACTACCTCAACCATCTATCTAATCAACTTCTGATAAGACAAGTACTTGTTTCTTAGTATTCATATACTTTATTTGTTTTTTGTATTTAGCCTAGGCCTTACCCACCACTCAAAATCCATCTTTTGGATCTCATCAATTATAAATTTATCAACCCAAATATAGATATAGTAACCATCTATGGTTGAATCAATTACCGATATTCTGCTCAACCACTGATGGCCATCTTGACTGTCGATGGTCACCTTAACCACTGATAGTCATCTTAACCATCGATGGTCATCTTAACCATTGATGGTCACAATGGCACTAAAAACCAACAAGATAATTTCACCCACATTTACACAACCAAACCTAATTTTTTGTGTTCCTGCCTATTCACAAACCCCTTTCTAATTTTTTGAAGCATACCCCAACCCTCTAGCACTAGTATTAATTAGTTTATAAATAATTTAATCATTTCTAACATATTTCTTAGCAAGATTTTTTGTATTTAGTTTTAGTACCTTTTGATTAATTGATGCAAGTACCTTTTTTTTTGTTCATAAACTTAATTATTTAAAATGTGTGGATTGATAGCCCTTAAGGAAGCTCTTACTTCTGGAATCTAGCTATTGTTAGGCAATCCACCCAACTATTTATCTAACAAACAAGTTTGATTTAGTGCTTTCTTATCTATAGGTCATCCTCCCAAGCCAAAGAGGAGATTTTCAAAATCTTATGATTCAATGCACATACTATCAATCAAGTTTTTCAACCATACCCATATTTAGTTTCTTCTTTTCCTCTCTTCCCATAATAAGCAAGAAATTCATTGAAACACTCGTTAAAAGTAGTGCATATTGAAAAATAAAATACGCTATTTATTTAACATGAAATAAATAACGTCTAGAAAAAATTACATTAACAACATATGAAAATTCTTAAAGGTCATGATTTTTTATTTTTTGAAAATATTTTGATTTTTTTTGAATTTTTAACATATATGATTTTTTGTATTTTTACCAAATTTGATTTTTTTTAATTTTAGAATTTGTGAACTATTTTCAAGAGTGGAATATCAATCTAAGTATAATAGTGATGTAAATGCATGATATTCATGGGATTTTTGATAGCCTTGCCTTCAATAGTTCCTAAGCAATAAGCTCTTATACTTATTTTTTCAGTGATTACAAATAGACCCAAACAATTGGGTTTAAATTTTCCTTTGTGTTATTTATCGCATTTGTATTCTTTTGATTTTATTTAAGTAAAATATCACCGATTTAGAATTCACAATCATAAATTTTCTTTCTATATGATCAGTTAATATGTGCTTGATAGAATTTTAAATTTTAAAGATCATGTATGTATTTGTTATCAAGCATTTCCAACTCATGTAGGTATTTTTATCAATATTCATTATACTTTATAATATTCTTTAAAGAGACACATAAAGAGGGTATTTCTATCTCAATATGGAGTACAAATTTTGTTCCATAAATGAGTAAGGTGTATCCTTCATAATATGTGTACACTTATGTGATATTCTCACAGAGTATCTATGATTTAATTGTGCCAATCTATTCCATGTTTTGCAATAGCCTTGAATAAGATTTTTTTAATTATTTTATTAGTTTCTTTAGCTTGACCATTTCCTTGTAGGTAATAAGGAGTGGATAAATTATGTTAGATTTTGATCTTACCATAAATTATTTTTTACTCTTTTATTTTTAAAACATGAACATTATCTATTACAATTGTCAAGAGTAATCCAAATCATGTGATACCATGTGTTAGTATTAAATTGCAAATATCCTCACCTATTGTAGATGGTAAAGGTATAACTTCTACCCATTTTGTAAAATATTTAATAGTTTTAATGATAAATTTTTGTCCTTATAAGGATTTTGGATTTATTTTTCCACTTAAATCAAATCCACAAAGAGAAAAAATTCCATGGAGAGATAATAGGTTGTAGTGCATGTGATGGGACATGATTGAGTTGTTATGCCTTTGACATTAGGAACATATTTTAGAATATTTGATACATTATTGTTCTATTGTTGGCCAATATTATCCTTAAAGTAAGAGCTTATAAGACATGGTTTTACCACTGAAGTGGCCTCCACATTCACTATCATTAATTTAAATTAAAGCAGTTTGAGCTTCAATGTGATTTAGACATCATAATAAGTGTCCTTCAAAAGAGAATTTGAAGAGGGATCCTCCAATCAATACATAACACATGGATAGGAATTTTAGTCACTTTTTATCACCTCACATAGCATTTTAAAGAAAATTATATGTGTAAAGATAATTTTAGATATTGGTATACCATTCAGGATTATCTACACTTTCAGTGATTTCAAAAACTTCTAATGCATTGATAATTTCAATATCAACTGAAGGATTACAAGATTATTGGATAGTAAATATTTCATGAGTGTCATTAATATAAATTGGGATTAAATATGTTTCACAATACATGGTATCAACATGTCGATTATATTTATGAGAAACACTCTAAATGGAGAAAGGATAGAAGTGTGTTATGAGACATTATATTATGTCTTTATAGGGAATGAACATGTCCTCCTCAATTTGATAACCATTTAGAACTTGATTAATGAAAAGTTGTGGATCTCTATATACATGTAAAGATTTTATCCATAATTTTTATTGTTAATAAACCTAATATTAGAGCTTCATATCATGTTATGTCATTTATTCATGAAAATCCTAGACAAAGATTAAAAGGCATGTGTTCACCTTGGGGAGTAATGAACACAATTCTAGCCCTAGTGCCTGTAGCACATTTATATCCATAAAAATGCATGGTTCACATGTTATTATAAATATTATAAGAATTAAATTCATCTCTAAATTAAACATTAATAGTTAATGGATGATGTCATGGTGCAATAATTAATTGATCTATAATAATTTGTCCTTTAATAGACTTTTTTGAGATAAAATGTGAATCAAACTCTATTTAGAACCACCTTTTCCATTTGATAGAATGTTTAATATATTTATTTTTTATTGAACAAATAAATTATATAAGTAATAAATTATTAAAATCTAATTTAGAATACAAAATATACACAATCTGAATGTGAAATACAATAATTTACAGAAAATGAAATGAAATATAAATTGTAAAATTTTAAGCAGATTTATGTACTTAACTCAAACTAAATTTAAAATGATTGTATAGGTCAAATTATGATATATAATAGGCTCGGAAGGTCTCTAATGTGTGTATTATCCAAAAGCAAAATTTTAAAATAAACTAGGATAAGGTCGTACTAGGGTGGACAAGGGTACACTATAGCCTTGTCTATTGACTATGATCACATCTATGTTGATTGTGAAGGTGATTTTCCTACATATGTGCCTCCACATGTCAAAGAGGGTCTATTACATGTTTGTGGATGTTGATTTGACTTGTTGAAATAAATAAAATAGCAAACCCTAGTTGTTGCACATAAACCAAATATGCATCAAATACAAAAGGGGGAATCAAATAAGGGGAATAGTTGAGCTATCCTAATAAAACCTATTTTAATATGAGTATTACCTACTTATCCCAAAAACACCTTATAGAGATGTAGTTCTCGCTCCTAGAATGAGTGTATTAATCTTGATGTTTTATCTATATTAATGTAACTAGTGAATTGAATTGAATGCTTGATAATGAGTATCCTTGACCTATAATAAAAGAGCTCTAGTCTTGATCTATGGATCTTATAGTAAATTAGAACTTGAATTGGTAAGAATAGTGCTCTTTTGATAAATGTCTAGTGGAATCACCAAGTGATTGTTAGATGTATGTACGTAGCATTTGATGTGATTATATATTGATGGGTTTAAAAGATTTATGTTAACCAAATTATAAAAAAACATGTGAGGGATGACATGAAATTTATCAAATTTGAAAAGTGATTTTTAGGGCGCATAGGTAAGGGTGCACTAGTGGAAAAGTTTGGATTGCATCTGTATTTGACCTAATATGGTCATGTCCTAGAAGGTTAGAAACTATTGGAACTTGGTTGATAGGAATCTGTAAGTAGAATAGAGATGTTTAAGTGATGTTATTAGTATTTTCAAGATAATGAGTAGAATAGTGAAGGCTCTCATAAATATTTCAAGTTAATGGAATGGAAAATAGGTAAAGTGAGGCAAGGATGACAATATTAAACATTTTCAATAACTTTATGATTAAATTTTAGTAAAATTGATAATTGTACTCATATTGGTGTTTTTCATGTTACCAAATTAAATTTTGGAAGAAATGATGCACCTGTTAGTTTTTTTAGTAGTGTTGAAAATAAATTAGGGTTTTGATCGTACTTGCTTAAGAAGCTTGGGACAAGGTTATAACCATTTCATAATCGATAAAAATTACTCAAAATTTTCCATGAATACAGTGATTATAATAAATGTTCTAGAATATGTGATATATTTCAATTGTTTAAGCTTAGCCCAAAATATTATTAAGGAGGTAAATTTTGAATTCCAATTAGAACATTAAGTTAGAAACCCTAATAAGTTGCTTTTAATTAAATTTATATTGATTTTGATTGGCAACTATTACCTTAATGTTATTATTTTTTAATCGATTAACCTTTGATTTGAGCGTTTGCTATTATGGCCCCTATGAGAGACATCACACCTATCCAATTGGATCATGTTCATACTTATATATTCATCAACCAGGTGGTGGATGAGGTATTTTTATTTTGTTTCAAAATCTTTACCCTCCTATTTTTAGTTTAATTTGATTTAGTCCTAGTTGTGGTTGACCACATCATGTGACCATCAGGCTTATTTACTTATTATCGATACTATCTATCCCTATCATGGGATTGTCTACATATCATTAGGTTTATCTGATAAGATTATGTTTTAGGCACTATTTTTTTATTTTTTATATGTGCCCTAGTTATTGGTTGTGTGTGTTTTTTCAATTTGTTTATTATTTTGAAATTTACTTTTTGGTATTTTGTATAGTGATATTTGTGCTTTTATGCTTTATGGTTGTAGATATTTTTTCATGTGTAGGTGTTTTTCCAATACATATATGGATTTATATTTTTGAGTTGGAGATAGATCCTAATGATCAATAAGTTATAGAGGCTACCAACCTTGGGCATGTTAGTTGTTTGGGGATTGTGGCTAACACCCTAGCTAAGAGGTGGGATTGTGACACTTGCTAGATGACCACTACACTTGAGGGTGTTTCTATGCCTAATCATATATGGTATGGATGTGATTATTACCAAATTAGGTGAGACAAAGACATAATTTTATAGAATATACTAGAGGTGTGAAGCCTTAGATAAGAAGAGATATGGTTGTGGCAGTCTTTTGATCGATAACATATTCATTAAGGATGCCCCTTGATTTTGAAAATTTATTTGCATGTTAATTGGTTCATTTTTAATAATTGACATTATTATATTCTCACTTTTTTATGGGTTTTGACCCATCATAAAATATATAGATGAGCATGAAATATTCTATAGTTGGGGCAAATATAAGTTGGCCCATCTATATCATGACCTATATCGATTCATAATTGAGCATAGCTTTATGGGGTTAATATTTGGCACATTATTATAGGTGTCTGGGTATGAATACATCATATTTATTTGATTTATTTTGGTACAAAAATATTCATGGACTGAGCCAAAACCCTGTGTGGGAAGATGGGTTTATAGTTGTGGATGTTGAGCGGGGCCACACAACATCACTCTCTTTCTTTAGGGACCTAATCTCTTACCATAAAATATTTTTATATGGAGACCATATCATATACACCTAGGTTGGATTGAGGATGTTTTTATGTTATATTAGGTGTGACTTATCCAATGGCTTATTGAACACATTGTACTCATAAGTGGTTCCACTATGAGCATGTGATATAACTTTTTAGTGTTCATTATGATCAATAACTGAGGCCATTTCAGTATAATGCTTAGATAAATAGTATCTTATGCATAATAAGGTTGATATCAAAAGAGAGAGGAATCCATATGGGTAAGTGGAATTGCATTTGTAGATCCTAGTCTAGATAATATAGGTGTAACTAAGAAATATACCCAACATTTTTCATTGCTTTGAGTACAACTTTTATTTTCCTTAGAGGAGTTTTCATTATTTGTGTTGATGATGTTGGTGGTCATGTACCTATAGGGGGTAATTTACCCATCAATGATGGTGGACCCACTATAGGTGAGGGTGGTGATGGAGGTATTTGTGGTCTACCCTTAGTATTGGATCCCTTTACATGGTTGGCACCTGAAGATCCTAATAAGTGCTTGTTTCAATATTTTTTTATAATGTATTTATATAATTATAAGGTTAATAATAGTATTGAATTGTATGTTTTTATTATTGAAAGTTTTGACTATGTGGATTAATATTTTTTATGGCATTACTTACATTCTTACTTGAGATATTTTGTATATTATTTGCCCCTTTGAGGGCCTATCTTATGTTTTTGGGTACCATGATCCATTATTTTATCTATTAGTTGATTTTAAAGATACATTATTTCATGAGTAACAAATTAATGATGATATAAATTTAGATGTTTGATAGTTACAACATTATGGGCATGGTTGAGCAACATCTATGACAACCACTTTATAGACTATGTAGTACCATTTTTGGATGTTAATAGAGAGATGGGCAATGTGAGGGCCAATGAACAACACACTATAATATATTATAAGGGTTTAAGTCTCATACCTAATATTCCTAGTGCTCAGGTTGAGAGGAATGAGTATTCAGATAGTGAGTTCAAGATCCATTACTTGGAGCAGGGAGAGTCTAGTGTTATGTGTGTTTTTCATGTTAGACCCATCAAGATGACAACAATGAGACTTCTCATCAATATAATAGAATACATTGATTATACACTTCCATTTTATGGGTTATGATACCCTAAATTTTAAAACTTATGTATGTGGACTTATGCAACCTGTTGGATATATATGACTTTTTAAAATTATGTTTTGTTCATGTGCCTTAATATTTATGGGTATGCAATTTCAATTTTTAAGTTACTTATTATTTAATCATGTCACATAAATTAAATCTGATTTTTAGTTTTATTTTTGTGTAAAATGTATGTGATGAAATTAAAAATTATGCAATTCTTAGAAATAAAAATTATAAGTCACACATATTTGTTGTAAAATATATTTAATGAATCACATTTGGTAGGAGGTAGACCTGTCCAATAAATTATTTTTATTCTAGGTAGAATGATGGAATGTATGATCCTTTATGACTAATCATTTGATTTTCATCATTTTATTCAAACCCTCTTGTTAATTTATCATGAGAGTTGTGACAATCTTGTCATCTTCAATTAGTATGATACCATTAAAACAAATAGGTTTTTATTCAAACTCATATTCAACTTAATCATAGTTCATATCAAGTGAAACATCCATATTTTATATCCAATCATTTTAGATAATAACATTGTATTTCACTAAATTGATGTCAATTTAAAATATAAAAAAACAATGCATTAGACCAATTTATACCGACAATTAAATTATTCTTGATTTAAGTGGTACATGTAAATCTATTTTATTCAAATATTCAATATCATATGCCAATTTTAATAGAAATGTAAGGATACATATACTTATATGATGAGAATTATAAATGAACACATTAGTATGTTACTTACCATATATTTATGGTTCAACTATAAAAGGCTAAAAAATTATAATATGATTTGTAGGATTTGCATTAGTGACCTTAGTCTTATGAACAATCTTCTTGGATTAAACATTATTTTTAATATTATATTTGATTTTATTCAATGGTGCCTCCTTTGTATTAATATCTTTTTGTTTTTGATGGGGAATGATAGGTGATTTGTGTATAAGAAATGTTATATTTTTAGTGATAGGCCATTCTTGCACATGAGATGTAGAAATGTCATTGGGATGTGATTTTAACTCAATATGACATATATATATATATATATATATATACATACACCATGGAAATTCAAAAAATCAATGTTATGATTTGACTTATGCAAATTTTCTTGGATTAAACATTGTTTTTAATATTATCTTTGATTTTATTCAATGGTTCCTCCTTTGGATTAAGATATTTTTGTTTTGGAGGGGGAATGATAGGTGATTTGTGTATAAGAAATGTTATATTTGTAGTGATAGGTTATTCTTGCACATGAGATGTAGAAATGTCATTGGGATGTGATTTTAACTTAATATCACACACACACACACACACACACACACACACACACACACACACACACACACACACACACACACACACACACACACACACACACACACACACACACACACACACACACACACACACACACACACACACACACATTTCCTATGCATATACCATGGACATTCAAAAAATCAATGTTATGATTTTACTTATGCACAATTTTCTTGGATTAAACATTGTTTTTAATATTATATTTGATTTTATTCAATGGTGCCTCCTTTGGATTAAGATATTTTTGTTTTGGAGGGGGAATGATAGGTGATTTGTGTATAAGAAATGTTATATTTGTAGTGATAGGTCATTCTTGCACATGAGATGTAGAAATGTCATTGGGATGCAATTTTAACTCAATATGACATATATATATATATATATCCTATGCATACACCATGGACATTCAAAAAATCAATGTTATGATTTGAATTATGGACAATTTTTTGGATTAAACATTTTTTTTAATATTATCTTTGATTTTATTCAATGGTGCCTCATTTGGATTAAGATATTTTTGTTTTGGTGTATAAGAAATGTTATATTTGTAGTGATAGGTCATTATTGCACATGAGATGTATAAATGTCATTGGGATGTGATTTTAACTCAATATGACCTATATATATATATATATATATATATATATATATATATATATATATATATATATATATATGAGGTCTATGGTTTTAATATTCAAAGTATCACATTGATTTTTTGAATGTCTATGGTGTATGCATAGGAAATGATAACTTGTAATAATCCTCTTTATCTTAATATATTAGGATACAAATAAGGTAATAAAAATAGAGCCTACACATACTTGGAAGCATGGGTAAGGACCTATAATAATTTTAGACCTTATAGAGGGTAATTTATGCATAAATGCTAAGAGGAAAGGGTTTCAAATCCTAAGCTTAATAGGGGTGTATCAAAGATATAATAAGGATATTGTATGCAAATAACTAATGAAAAGGGTAACCTAGATCCAAGATACATATAAGTATTAAACTAAAAATAAAATAAGTAGTGTAATGGCAAACCAATGGGCAGTCTATGTAACCTAAGGTGATAAATGGAAAACCTAAAAAAGCCTATAGATATACCCAATTATTCAGTATAAGGATGAAAATAATCAAGGATAAACAACACATATACAATAACAATGAGCAAAGCAATATTTAATCTACCAAGTAAATTAAAAAAATAAAGTAGGGATAGAGATACTTAATTTTAGGTAGATTCATCAACGCATAAATTTGACCCTCTGGCTCAAGTAGAAATATCTCAAATGACAAGAATAAAACCTATATATCCTTATTTGGGACTCTAAAGAGTAGGACACGTTCTCAACATGAACCCTCTTATTGAGCTTCAAATACCATAAGCAAGACTAGACCTCCAAGATAAGACTCTAAACCTATAAGTCCTCATTTTTTATATTTGTATAAATCAAAGCATAAGCATATAAGATGCATGTGATACATGGTTTAATAATAAAATATGAATATGACCCATATAAATACAACTTCACTACCTAGAATTGACCATGAACTCTAAGTTGATAGTATCGGTCAGACCAACACATTTGGAAAAATGTCAACTAACACAATATCATATAGATGAGTCCAATATAGTATAAATCATAATTATATCATAATTATATCAACCAAGCCAATAAAATACTATGATATACATGTATGAAATAGACTATATTGACCTAGCTGCTACACTAAGAATATATTGTGGCTAGAAATAATGAATGGAAAGTAGGCTAATAGGTAAGATATAAAGAGACTCAGAGGAGGTCAGAATGATAGTAATGAAGGTATGAATGAATATTATGAAAAAATCTCTCAAAAATTATCATGATATGATCTCACCCCATTCTTAGTGTACCCTTTAAGATGTGCACTCAAGGAGATTGATGCATCGACAATACCTTGCAATGAAAATAGTTAGTAAAGTGATAAAAGTGAAAAACATTAAATAATAAACACAAAAGAGTATAAATAAAAATAAACATTGAAATAAATATAGATAAATTAATGACTTAAAATAATATATACATACCTTGACTTACCTTTTTATATAAATGATGCATTCAAATACCATAGTCTCGATCATGGAGGGCGTAGTAATTGCTTTTGAGAAACCTTAAGGATACAAGGCTAGAATGGATAAAATCAGGGAACCCATACATATGATAGTGAATGGATGGATGTAAATGAGAAATTATTAGAGGAATATTGTAAAAGTTTGAAAAATTGGCAAGCTGAGATCAATAATGTTATCTTAGAACCAAAAAATCCAAAGACGTAGAAATTAAACAAGAGAAAATTTGTGAGCTATCAATCTAGGGATATTACAAGACCATAAAAAATAAATGCATCCAAATTAAGATAAGTGAAAAATAAAATCAAATATAGGACACAAATAAATTTCAAATTCTAGTAAAAATATCAGTGTAAGAGAAATCAAACTCAATTATATATGTGATATAAGAAAAATGGAACTAACTGGTTTGTAAAAAAGTGAAACATGAAAGCATGAAATGCAAAAATGGGATTAGATGTCCCAAAAAAAAATAGAATATAAAACTCAAGGTATCAAATATAACTAAGATAAATTTTATAAATATAAGTCAATGACCAAGAGAGCATATCATAACAACTCAAAGATGCAACTTCTACTCTAAAGATGGAAAATTTAAAATTATCAACTAACATGTCTAAAAGTGAATGAAGAATAAAAAATAAATAAGATGGGGGATATTTAGAAACAAACCTACCTATCAATGGGATAAAATTTAAGGGAGGGAAAAGGGGTCATCACCAAGGCAAAAATAAGGTATTTACTAGAAATAGGACATTCTAATTATGTTGGTAAGACTAAGAGTTTTTAACATCAATGGCCATAGAGATCGATACCTATAAAACATAAGTTTATGTTAAATAATGAAGTATAAATATTATCCCATGAAGGATAAAATTCATGAACAATAAAAGTATCATACCTTCCCACAACCTACAGCCCACTCCTCAATATACCTTATAGAGTCATTGGTCTACTGTAAATATTAGGTACTTGTGTGAGAAAGTAAGTGGCACTAGAATGTAATATACATACAAGTAATGATATAATGAGAAATATTTCCATAATATACTATCCTACCATAACCCAATGGACCTTGGATCTATCATGATGCCAATGTGGAATTTAAGCTTCGATTAGAGTAGGATATGTGCCAAAAATATCACATATTTGGGTGGGATATGATTAGTAATTTAATATTTGCATTTTAACATTACCTTTTCTTATGATATGGATTTTAAATCTTGTTTATTTTTATATTTTACTCCTTAAAATATATATAAAATAACCAATGATGGGTGTTAAATATTATTAATTCAAGAGAGCTTACACCTAGTTGTTAATTATAAGAACTTAGAAACCATGGTGTTAAAGACTCCTATACTTGCACCTTAAAAAAGTGTGAAATATTGAAATTGATCTTGGTGAGCCCAAAAGGAACTAAAAAATATGGAGGTCATGGAAGTGAGCATAAAATAAGTGGGTTACCCCAATTTAAAAAATGTATAAATGCGAATAACATGATAACATGTAAGTTGAGACATCGTCATAAGAGAGGATAAAATGTGGATGAGGAAAAGTAGATAGACTGCTATAATTTTACCAAAAGATAATATGAATGAATTTAAGTGAGGTAAACACTTCTCTCAACCTTTGCCTTAAATTTATAAGAATACACCTAGCTAAGGTTGGGAGTAAAATCAATCTATGTATCATAACGAATAATGATGGGCATTTTTTAGGAGGGCCTAGTTGATTCCACATGTCTTATAATACAACTCAAAAATTGAAAATCCAAGAGGCAAAAGTAAGATAAAGCTATGAAACATAGAAATGATAAATCTATGAAGTGTATAAAATATATAAAAGCCCAAATGGGTGTACATAATGAGAAAAATATTGAAGAATATCAAAAGAATTAATGGTTAACAAAAGAAAGTAAATAAGTGTAAAAATAAGAGATAAAGAGGAAGGTGTTTATGAGGAGGGTCACTTTGATTTATATATCTTACCATGAAACTCACAAATTAAAAAAACTAAGAGATGTAAAAATGAAAAAAGGCCTAAGGACCAAGCATAAGTACTAGGGATAATCAAAAGAAACTCAAAGGTGTCTAGATAAATAAAGGTTAAAATGAAATACAAAAGATTCGAAGTATAACTTTCAAAAAATGTTATCTCAACATAATACAAACTAACTATAAGCATGACATTAATATATACAAGAAATGGAAAATCATAAATAAAAGGAACCTAGGAAGAACATATGTCAATTGAAATACCTATTCAAGAGCTGAGCATTGGTTGGTTGCTTGAAGATTTGTCCTTCATTCATATGCAATTTTTATACATGCAATAGTTTTAAACTTTATAATTTTCTAACACTTTATCATTTGTAGGAACCAGTCAGGTCTCAATCTCTCTTATTGCATGCCTTAAAGTATGCATGGGGAAAGGGGTCAGTATAACTTTGGTGCTTCATAGGATTATTAGACCATATACCATTACATAATACCACTATAAGATATTTTTATCCAATTCCCTAAGTAATTACAACCTACTTATACACTCCTCGAATAAATTTACCTTCTCAAATAGTCCCTATCTAAGCAAAAATACCCATTTTCATAATTTTCCTACCATGTCATCATGGTCAACCATGTTGGGAATTTAGTACATGTTACAAATCAGCCTAGTTGACCTATTTCAAGGCCTAATGACTCTATTTCTTGCCAAACAAGATCGACTTGGATGACTTTGTTGGCTCAATTCCCAAGAAGGTTTAGGGTCAATCCTTGGATATAAATACCTCCTTCACTTCATTTATAAAGGGAGGATCATTTAATTATACATAATTATAACTAATTTTTTTTCTTATACTATCAATTAGAGGTTACATTGCTTAGGTTTTTTCCTTGGAGTAGTATCATTCATCTTGTGGAGTTATTAGATGCATAGAAGTCTTGTAACCTAGATATGATTTATCCTTGTGATCCTTACAATCCACAACAACCTCTTTCAAAGCACCATTGGCCAAGAGAGATAGTAAATAATGACAAGTTCACTTTAACAAGGTAAGTGTACTCCTATTTTGATAAGTATATTTTTAATAATTAATGGATTGAATTTTATTTCTCCTTGCTTAGATCATTTCTATATTGTCTTGAATAGAATTATCTTTTCTCAAATTATTGTCTTCCCCTTTGTGCCACAAGATTTGGTGAGCACTAGATTAACTTATAAGTTTATTTTAATAGATTAGATTACATGTACATTTAGTATATTATCTCGATTTCCCTTAATTATATCATAAGACCTAGATAGGGTTATTGCATGATAACATTTGACTAGAGGCTTTGGAAACCTCTCCTTTGACATTGTGTGGTAAGAGATCCCTTAGTTAGGTTTATTGAATCCATAATTGGTCATAACACCAATATAAAAAAGTATTTATAAATATATTATTAGTTTATTACCTTAATTTATATTGGATATTACTCTTTAGGACAATTTTTAGATCTATTTTATTTCATTTGCATACATTTTGGTAAACCCAACATGAATATAATCCTTACTAATTTTTAAATTTTTTACATCCAACTAGATTGATCTTATCAATCCAATTTCATATTTATGTGTAGGTTTTGAATTCAAATAGATATATTTTATGTACGTAAGTTATTCAACTTAGTCAAGCCTATCGACCTAGTTTTGCTTTCTGTGCATTAGTTTTAAACTTTATTGATCCTGTCAACCTAGTTCTATTTTATGTGTGTAGGTTATTCAGCCTCATCAAACTTATTGACCTAGTTATGTTTTATGTGCATAGGTTAGTGAACTTCATCGAGCCTATCAACCCAATTCTATATTTTTCATGTAGGTTTTTTAGTCTCAACTAAATAGATCAAATTGATTTATCTAGTTTTTTTAATTCTTTTGTGACTAAATCAACCTAATCAATTATATTTACTTTTTTCTTTTTTTTTAGCTAATTACATCTATATAATTGACATGGATTTATTTTATTTTATTTACCATTTTTGTTTACACTTTATCGACTAGCTCAATCATGTTTAATAATACTATTTTTTAATTTTATAGGTTTAAACACTTGCTTGGATGACCCAGCTAAAACAATAATTAGCATTTTTAGGAAAATATACTATATCAACTGATTGATCTTGTATTATCCCCTAGGTTCAATCTAACCATCTCAGAACTTTCAATTTTCTCAATTTTTAAGCAAACTTATTTTCCCACCTTTTAGTTATAATTTAAATTATGTATTATTTTTACTAGTTTTTTAGTTCTATAAAATTATACCTCCATATTCAACAGGATCAATCAGCTCGATTTAGTTTTGTGTTTATTTTCTATCTATAAAATTAAGTAGACCTACATGACTATGTTTATTTTGGCCTATTTATACAACAGATTGAGTCGATCAGCTTAATTTTATTTTGTTTTGTTTTCCCAACTTGATCAACTTGTTCAATCTTGTTCTGTTTGTTTCACTTTCTAGTTCAAGCAAAGTAAATTAACCTACATTAGATAGTAATTATAATCACTTTACTTTTTAGTTAGTTGTTTATTTATTTACTATCTAAAAATAACAAATTAGCTTTTAAAATATTGATTTTCACCTTTATTTTTACTTTATTCAAATTTTCCTAGAATTTATGTACTAGCAGTTTTCTAACTACCTAGCTACTATCATAAAGGGTTACGAATATTCTATTTACAGTCTGTATCTATCATTTATAGATATTATGGCATGAAGGGATTTCCCCAATACCCATAGTCATAGTATAAATTTAGTCATGATATTTAGTTTTCATGTACCTCACAGTATTTCAAAAATGCCTAAGATTTTCCTTTGTATTGAACCATAGGAATCTAGCCATTCATTTGATTATGTGGTGCATTAGTTAACACTTAGCACCACAAAGCTACTTACAGCTTACCCTTGAAATATTTTTTAGTGTGTTATAGGAATTGTACTTCCTCTATAATTAGCACTCTGATTAATTTGATAGACACTATCCAATGGACAAGCAAGTATCATTGGAAGCTTATAGTGTGTATACACAATCTATAAGTGTTATATCCAAGGATGTCCTTGACAAGGTAATGACCCCACCACTTTTGGGTGTACATTCCCTTTTTCTTGTGTGTGTAGTCCATTTTCAACACTAAGTGTCTAAAATCTAAATTATAAACTGACTTTATTAATATCTTGCTTGGCAATGTGACTTCTATACTGATGATTATGCTGAAGAGAATTCATACATAGCTCTTCAAATAATTATAAGGCATGAAGGAGGGATTCATAAAGCTATTCATAGTGGATGATGCCATGAAGATAAATGTACAAAGAGGGTAAATCCACTTCTAGTGGCAAGAGTGTCTTAGAAGCATAGGCTAAATATAATGGATTTTCCCCAATGGTAATACAAACATTTGTACAATAGGCCCAAAGTGTAGGATAAAGATGAAGATGTCAATATGAAGGAGAATCCTTAATAGTATTTTTCAAGATCTTGTTAAGGATTTTTTTGGTGGATTCATCTTGTCCATTATATTGAGGGTGATAAGATGTGTAAAATAAAATTACTTCATGTCCTTATTTTTTAAGTTCCCACCATTATCATATATGATGGTGTGAGGAATCCCAAAATGGCGTATGATCAATTTAAGAATGAATTTTGAAATGGTGATGCCTATAATATTAACAAGTGACATAGATTTTAATCACTTGGTAAAATACTTGGTGGTGGTAATAATGAAGACATGGCCATATTACAATCATGGTAACTTTTCAATGATATCTAATCCCCACATGAAGAATGACCAAGGAGATTCAATATTTTAATTAAAGATCAACTGATGGAGAATGAATAAAATCATCACAAAGCTAGAAATGATTACACTTATTAACAAAAGTGATGCCATAATTTTACAGAGTAGGTCCATAGTAACCCATACATGGCATTTATGGGCTAT
This sequence comes from Torreya grandis, assembly GCA_037957365.1. Taxonomy (NCBI): domain Eukaryota; kingdom Viridiplantae; phylum Streptophyta; class Pinopsida; order Cupressales; family Taxaceae; genus Torreya; species Torreya grandis. The sequence continues at coordinate 938,781 of JARHVA010000441.1, forward strand.
AACATGTTTATTACAATGGACACCAAAAATTGCCCCATGTAATTGCTCAAGAAGAGAAAAAAAATATTCTTTAATAACACAACAGAGTAGGGTGCCTTCCACATTGCAATAGTAAAATATATTATGTCTAAGATCAAATTTAAAGGCTTGCTTGTGGATTTTAATCCTTTCAAGGGAATTGGATTTGAAAGGAAAAGTATGATGTTAAATATATTGGATGATGTTTTTATACCATGAGCTTTGTCAAGTAGTGATAACTTTAATGTGACAAATAAGATAATTATGATTCGGTGTTAAGGTACATGGAGACCTACTCATGTGGATGAGTAACTATGTATCATGTATTTCCTGATGAGTGTGAAAGAGGAAAGTTGATAGGGAAAGAGAATTTTCTATAACATTTTACTCTCATGAGATTGCCTTAATGGTGAAAGATGCAAACTCTTTAACAAGATTAGTAGCAATATCATAATATTCTATGAGTTTTTTTATTTTACATTGATAAGCACCATTAATTTGGTGACATATAAGCTGTGAATCACCTAAATTTAGAAATGTACAAATTGATAGCATCTTGCATCCTAAGGATGAAAGCTTCATATTCAACCATGTTGTTAGTAACATTGAAGGTCAATAAAAAACTAAAGGAATTATTTTGATGTAAGGATCGATGAGGACACATCTTGCTTCAGCTCTTTGAAGGCACATGGATCCATCAAAATGGATTGTTTAAGTATCATCATATAAATTGATGGTGACCTTGATTAGTTCTTATAAGGTAGATTTCATATATTTTTAGACTTAGATGTTATAATTTTAGGTTTTTTGAGGACCTGAGCCTTGAGATGAGCTATGAAATTATGTAAGTAGTATTTAAGGGAAATAACTTTATTAATGTCTTTGATCAATATACCATTCTCATCTAAAATAGTATATTAAAGGTGTCATTACTATGATATAGGTGCGGTAGTAAATTGATTAGTAATCACTTGGCCCTTGATTGAATTTTAGTAATAATCATAATTTCAAATTCCATCAAGAGTACCATACACTTATCTATGCGATCTCTAGGTGAGAAATCCTTAGAGAAGAAATGATGAAGGGGGTCAGAATGGACTATGACATATATGGTCTGGTAAATCATGAAATACCAAAGTTTTTTGGTTATGAATTACACTGTGACACAATCACATTTTTCCTTAGTATAGAGGGTATCATAATATATCAAAGCATGACTAATGTAATAAATAACATATTTCTTATTAGACTTATCTTGTTATGCAAGCATTTCCCCAATGGAGATAGGGATAAATGACATGTACAAGATGAGAGGGTGGTTTTTAAAGGGTGGTCATAAAGTAGGAGGTCAAAGTAAGGACTTCCTATTATTATCAAAGGCTTGTTCACGAACATTTTTCCACTCAAGATTAACATCTTTTTTGAGAATGGAGATAATTGAATGTTTAAGATAAGCTAACTTTGGAATAAATATGCAGATTGCTCCAAGTTTCCTAAGATAAGTGTGGAATCGGTAATGGATCGAGGTATATGCACATTAATAATATTTTTGATTTTATAAGGATCCATATCAATCCCTCATAGAGAAACCAATAATCCTAAATTTTTTCTAGAGGTCACACCAAAGACACACTTATTGAGATTAAGCTTGAATTTATATTTAATAAGATGGTCAAAGATGATGGGTAGGTCATGGAGATTATTTTTGTGATGCTTTGATTTAGATATAAGATCATCTACGTATGTTTTGAATATTTTGTGAATGAGATCATGGAATATGTGGGGTATTGCACATTGGTAAGTTTCCATGACATTTTAAGGCCAAAGGGCATGTTAATGTAGTAATGTGTGCCCCAATCAGTAGTAAAGATAATATTATTTTGATCCTTAGAAGTGATATAAATTCAATTATACCCCAAAAAACCATCCATAAGGGAAAGCATCTGATAGCCAGTTGTGGAATCAATAATGGAATTTCTAGAAGATAGAGGAAAATTTTCCTTAGGGCATGCTACTTTAAGATTATGAAATTAAATACAAATGTGAATGACTATAGTGACTTTATTATAAATGGGTAATTTATTGGAGATCCATAATCTATGGGTTTGACAAACTTAACATCTATGAGATTAATGACTTCTTTGTGACAAAGCATAGAAACCACTAGAGGGAAATTTTGTTGCTTTTGGAAAACAAGTTTCCCATTCATATAGGTAACTATATTATGAATAAAAATGTTAGGTTCTATACTTGGATTATCCTCATATGACCAAACAATTTTTTTTTGGTGTTTGTCTAAGAATAAGCTAATATTTCCTTTTCTTTAGGGTAGATCTCATTTGAGATAAGGATGGACTAAGGATTTACAAATGTATTTATTTAATAAGTATTATATTTCTATTTTGGAAATGGTATAGTTCAAGAAAAATATTATAAAGGGGATTATGACTAGGATCAACATTAGCAATGAAGTTACTAAAGCAAGGAAAAGTGTTCTCAAAGTGACTAAGATTATGATGTTGATGTGGTACTTGAGGTTATCTTACATGAAGGAATTATAAAAAGGATTTGTCTCTAGGAAGCATACATCAACCTCAAGATCAATAATTTTATTACATTTTTTGTCAAAATCTAGGTGACCTATCTCACAGTAATGGATTTGGCATGTAGGGTAATTTTAGGATCTTGGGGAGATGTGTTCGAATATTTTTTTATGGTATTAGATTGGCCAATATGGATTGGTAGAAATGAATTAGACTGGAATATATCAGGTTGGTCAGTATAATTAGTGGAAATAAGTATGGATTTAATTGTATCAAGCTGGTCGATACAGTTGGCTGAAGTAGAAGTAAAGAGGTCAATATAGTTAGAATCAAAATTAATTGGAATTAACATTTTATAGATACTATAGAGACTATTGGGATCATGGATATTACCATTGAAATAATCAAGGATGTTATTAAAACTATATTGGCACATTGTATTAGGTGGCTAGTACAATTGAAAGGTGATATCCTAAACTATATTGACACTTTGTGGTGGTTGGATGGTATAGTTGGAAGATAGAATCAGAATTTTATTGATAGTATTCAATGAATAATAGTTATTACAATTGGAAGATAAAATAATAACTATATCAACACTTTGTAGTGAATGATGGCTAGTACAGTTAAAACTATCTAAGAAATTTTGAACTATATGAGGCTAGCCAATACAGTCAAGAGGATGGAAAATTTTATGAATTATATTTAAGAAAATTTTTAAATTATATTATCTTGGATGATATAGTTAGAAAAATGGGAAAATTTCTAAATTATATTGGGCTAGTCTATATAATTAGAAATGATATGAAACTAATAAATCTATTGAACAACCCACATAGTAATTTCCAATGGTGGATTGAAAATGGGAACATAGCCTTTGGGTTAACATTTATCTTCTTTATCACTAGAATAATAAGGAGAAATATGGACTAAGTGAATAACTTGATTAAAGGTATGAATCCAAACAAGATGTTTATAGTAATAAAACACATCTAAGTTCCTCAATTCAGCTTTGGAAATGATATACTCAACATCATAGGATCATGAAATATTAAAAGCATCATAAGCTGTTGAGAATTTTCATTGGAGATATATTTATAAAATATATTAATTTGATTAAAGGTATGTTGGGAAAGTGATAAAGGATATTGGAATATTTTAGCCATCCTAAAGTGATTGCATGTAAAATCATCTTCCATATAGAAGGCTTCTTTAGCATTACTATGTATTGGACTCTCATTATCATCATCAAATAATGAAAGGTTCCTATCTCATAGAAGGAGAGATAGAGGAATCTATTTTAATGTGTAAGGAGGTAAATTATAGTGCTACAAAAGGTTTGAGGTTCATTGGGTTTGAAATCATTAGATTCAACAATAGAGACGTGTAAATTAGGATGCATATTGATAAACTTAGGAAGAGGGGAACTATTAATATGAGGAATGGTTGGGATGTAATTCTAAGACTTTGGATTAGGAAATTTAATATCCCATGGATTGGGATCAAATTCATGTTTATAATTATTACCATTATGGTTGAACTTAATGCACTGGATATTTGAAGAAGGGATAGCTCTCATGCAATGAGTCTAGGGATGGCCTAAAAGGAGTTTATAAGATAGTGGAAGACCTAAGAACATAAGCTTGTTGTGTATTATTTTGGGTTAAATAATGAGAGGGACCTAGATGAAACCAAGAGGCTTTTGGTTGGTATTTTTAAATCCATGGCATGCAAGTCTAGTTTATTTAAGGTTAGCTTTGGAATATCCAATTTATTGGATTAACCAAAGGGAGGTAACATTGATTATTAAACCTTCATATACTAAAAATTCCCTTATGAGAGTGCCATTGATGATGACTCTAATAAAAAGAAGTGGATTTTCATCATGAAAAATAACTTCATCATTGATTGTATCATCATTGAGAAACTTTATGGAAATTTTCTTAGAAGGGGGATGATGAGAGATGGTTTCAATGGAAAAAACTTCCATAGAAATGGGACCTTTGATAGTTTGAGAAGGAGGTTTTGGATCACTATAATGGGTTTACTTTACGTCTTAAAATTATTACATGAGAACTTTTATATGATATGGTGATGTCCTCATATGTTCCATTAAAGGAATCCTGCAAGGCATGGAGATAAGAACATCTAGGAAGTTCCATTTTGATTTTGGATTATAACCATAATGATACTTAGGTTAATTATAGGAGGTAAGGTAGGGGAATTTGACATGCTAGGTTGAGGTTCTAGTTGTGGATCAGGGTATCACTTGGCATAAAAATAGAAGTGGTTATTAGTGTAGGATTTTTCCTACTTTTGGTTTTACCTACATGGTTCTTAGTCAACTTGTTTAGGGTTATTAAGGACATTAATGGAAATACACTTGATGTGTTTTTTAATTGTGAGTTGATTTTTTACCTTTATGATGACCTAATATCTCACTATATACTATACCTCCTTTGTATTTTTTGCCTAATCGGCTAATAAACATTTATGAAGCACACTTTTATGTTTTTCATTGCTCTCACCTAATCCTAGGTTTTCATGCAATCTGTGATGTTTAGAGCTATTAGAGTGATATGACATGCTATTAGAGATCTTATTTAATGGCCATTTTACCATTTCTAAAATCCTTGGTGAGATCTTACCTATTAGCATTCCTGGTAGCTTTTCTTTATTTTTTTATTTTTTGGGTTTGGTGGGATTTCATGAAAATACATGAAAAATATATATCCAAAGTCTCCTACCATAAAATGTATAGGGACATCAAATCTAGAAGGCATAAAAACCCTAAGATTGATTTCACACTTGACCTATGTATGTGATAGTGATTTTTAGACATTTTTTGAGGGTTACAGGGCATTTTTGGTCATTTTATGCTTTTTTTACAGTAGGGTTCTCAAATTAGGACAAAAATTAGGGTTTTTCTAAGTTTTCAATTTATCAAATAGGTATTTTCTAGTTTATTTAGGATCCATATCGATTCTATAAATCTAGGTATTTTCCAAACTCAGTGGAGTTTCTACTCCTTATAGATAATTTTTGTGGTTTCTAATTCTTGTTGAGCTTTTGGCATTAAAGACACAAACTATGATAGATATTCAAGGATTTACATGCAGACCTATCAAAACCTAACACTTATTCAAGCATGGATCAGACCCTAACACCTACTCAAACACACATTAGACCCCAAAACCTACTTGAGCACATGTCAGATCTTGACAGCTTGTTTAACACACCATTGGACCTCGATGGCCTGCTTAACATAGTTAGACCCTGACAATCTCCCCAGCCCACCATTAGACCTTGAAAACCTACCTGACACACCATCAATTCCTAAAAACATTCCTAGCACATAGTCATACCTTGATAACTCATTAATCACACCATCAAACCCAAACAACTCACCCAACACATAACTCTGAGGCTTATATAAATAGACCTCAAAATCTGATACTTATAAAAATAGAACCTAAACTCTGACACTTGTAAAAATAGACCCTAGCTTTGACTACTAATAAAATACTCATAAAAGGTCTTATCCCCTTGGTCATATAGGGAATAAGCCCTATTGATGTAGTGGATTTCACCCTCGACTTACACACACAATAATGGAAACTCCCCTCTTGCTTGTGGACCTGGCAAAACTAGGGGGAGAGTCTCTAGATAAGGGCTAGCTCCCTTTGATGTATATTTTAGGTCTTAGATTTCTTACTGCTAGCAAATAAATGAAAAAGGGGGGTTGAAAAGGGAGAAGGGTGTTGAAAATAGAACCTAAACCTAAACTAAAAGGTGATACACCAAAAAAGTTGATCCACTCAGCCCGAACATGCACTTTTCACCAAGAACAAGCTCCCATACACTTTATTTGACATGAGAAATCCTTTTGTATTAGTGAGCTTAGGGTCTGTGGATATACAGGGAGGAAGAACTACTAAAGGCATCCTCAGACACACTATGTTAGTCTATTCACAGGTACCTATACTCCTTTAGGGACACTTCTGGCAAACCTACAAAAGAAAAGCTCATAATGCACTAGACATGCTAAATGTTCTGTGTGAAACTTAACATAGAACAAAGGCATAGACACATTTGAAAGTGAAATCTCAAATAGAGGTAAAAATGTTATGTCTCAATTCAAGGTAAAATCTAGTAGAGTTCTACCTTATAAGCCCAGAGGTTTTTTTTGGGCAAAGCTTTGCCTTACGGGCTAAGAGATTCCCTTCTCGAATGAGAAGTTTTTAATATATAGAGGAAGGAAAAGGCCTTTTGGTGCCCTTTTACAAGTGACCCATGTACATTATAAGCATTGGGAAGAGGAAGCTACTTGATAGATAATGTTGTGTCAGCTCCTATTTTGACTTTAGGCATTTATAACATAGGTTGTGCCATTTGTCTGCAAACAAGACTGCTCTTTTAAGGCATTCACGTGGCTTGTCTGATCATCAATGAAAAGTGAAAAAAATGGGTCACGCCATTCACTATTTTCACCTCTTGATGACCAATTTGTAGACACTATGTCAACCACTGGAGTAACTCCTTGAGTTGACACCTTCCTTTGCCACTTGGACTATTTTGTCTATTTCTACACTTGGCTCTTTTGCCCCTTCCTGACTTTGTCTTTTCTGCTAGCCTAAAGCCTTTGAATTCCTTTGGGTTCATGCTTAAGTTTTCATAGATCAATAGCTATTTATTGACATCTTCAGGTCTATCATCCTCCTTAGTAATTCTTTCATGTCTTTCCCGCTTTCTTTGGGCACTTTCTGTTGATCTCAACAAGTGACACATGGCATGTTCTACTGTGAAATAGGTGAGGACACGTGGCAACATCCACTTAACTTATGGAAGCTTTAGATACCTTTTGAGAGTCCTACATAAGATGACACATGGCAGCTTCTACTGAGCTTTAGAAATAATATAGAAACATTTGCGACTCATTCAAATTCACATGGATGATGACACTTGGTGCGCTCTGCTTACTTTAGCAATTCATCTGGGGCCCACCACAATCCTTACTCAATAACGGAATGAAAGGAAGAAAATGTAGATGTTAACACTTGTCAGCTTCCACTGAGTTTTGAAAGGGACACGTGGCACATTCTACTATTTTTAGAAAAACATATCAAAACCTTCTGTAGTTGCCACTTGTCACCCTCCGCAGAACTCTGAGGGAAGCTTATTGAAAGAAGCTTTAAAACTTATATGCAGACACTTGTCACACTCCACCAAGTTTTAAAAGGGACACATGGCACATTATACTACTTTTAGAGACAAATTATAATGTGTCCCAGTAGATGACACTTGGCAGCTTCCGCTCTCAGGCTTTTTCCTTGTCATTTTTCCTGCAGACAAAATGTCTGTAAGAATTGTCTTGCTCACTTCCTTTCCTTCGAATATTTTTCTTAATTTTTTTCCCACAGCTTCTCCCAAATTTCTTTAGACTTTTTGTCTAAAGGAATTCCTTTAGACAAAAGTGTAAAAGAAATCATTTTCACCTTTGCCTTAGTCCTAAGTCCTTTTTACTTGTTTTCCTTTGGACTTTTTTGCTCGTAGCCTTGCTGAATTTCTTTGGACTTTTTGTCCGAAGGAATTCCTTCAGACAAAAGTCTGAAAGAAATATTTTCCTTGTCTTTTCCTTGCCTTGTCTTTTCATGGGACTTTCTTTCGAAGAATTTCTTCTGATAAAAATTCTGAAGGAATTCCTTTAGACATTTTGTCTGAAGAAATTCTCGTCCTTTGCCTTAAACAAATCTATGAAGGGAACTTAACTTTTTATCCTTGTTCATTTTTTGATCCTTTTTCAAGTGTTCCTTGCCCTCCACAAGGGCACTTGGATCTAGAACTACCTTTCACAAGGGCACTGGTCCTTTAGGAGACTCTTGAACCTTCTCATTGAACCATTTGTTTGAACCAAACATTGAATCGATTGTTAAACCAAGCCATTAAACCATTTGATTGAACTTTGCCAATGAACCAAAGCATTGAACCAAACCTTTAAACCAAGCTATTAAACTGACTGAGTGAACTGAGATAGAAAACTAACTCATTGAACCTTGTGCTTGAATTGACTGCTTGAACCAACCCATTAAACTGAACTGATTGAACCAAGCTGTTGAACCAAGCACTTGAACCAAGTCATTAAACTTAGAATGGTTCATTTTGTGCCTAAGTGTTAGGAGTATGATTCTTGCCTACATAGTCCATAGAAATTCCCTGCATAGTTCGTAAAAACTTCCTACAGAGTCTATAAAAACTCCAAGGCTTGTGCAAAATAAAAAAATAGACTGGTTCAAAACAAAAGGAAAGGAAGGAAACCACTTTTTTTTGGCCTGTTAGACCAAAAATGGTCAATATATTGGCGACTCCCAAGGGAAGCATGCCTGATATGCTTAGAGACTAGTTGCCTTAAAATCCATTAGAAATAGAGTCAGATGTAGCTTTGAAAGATTTAGCAATGGCCTTAAGACTCCCAAGAATCAATCATGAAGATTTTACCCCAAACACAAAGGAAAACACACACAAGGCTAAAAACACTACTTGTGCAAACATCACTTAGGGAAAATAGGGAAAGAAAATTGAAAGCAAACTATTATATACAACTAACCAAGAATATTTGCCTCCCTCCTAGATCAAAGGGAAAATTTCTTAAGTCTCCTTCATGGCAAGAAAACTTATGGTGCCAGACAAGTGGCTGAATGGAATGGAGATTTGGTGACCTGCTCCTCTTGCCTGCCACCTTGATTGGCTTGCATCTAAGTGGATCAGATTCAAACATGCTCCCAACATACATGTAATTTTCTTATTCTTGGAAGCTTGTCAAATTCTATTCGTTCATGTTGATGCATCTCATCAAGAAATCAAAGGCTGTTGGCTCATCACCATAAGCCCTTTGATATGTACAGTCCCTTTGCAGTACATCATGGTTTGACCCATTCCCTTTTGCTTTAATGAAGATCTTGTCAAACTCATCTTTTGCTCCCTCATGGCCTTCTTGAATAAGGATGACTATTATGATGTCTAAAATGGAATCACAAACTAATTTCTCATCCCACAAAACATCACCCTTTTGTCCAAAGCTCTCTTCTTCAAAGTTGTCCTCAAGATGGATAGGCCTCTCCTTTTCTTGCTCAAGGATCAGAGTCTCTAGTTGTTCAAAGACATCCATCTGATCCTCCTCCAACTCAAGGTCCATGGCATGGTCATCCTCCTCATCGAAGCAAAAAGGAAGTTCATCAAATAAAGGAGGAGAGAGCTCACCATGTTTGCGTTCCTCCTTGTATTGCTGGAACATTTACATGTATGCATGACCTACGTCTTATCCATTGCTAATGATGTCTTTTGAAGGAGCCTCCATGATGATTTCCTCTTCATTATTTCTCATGATAGCCTCCTAAATAGCTGCAAATTGGATATTCTCTTCCTCACTCACCTCCTACAAAATAGGTTCCTCCTTGAGAAGGGATGAAGTGGAAGGTTGATGATTAAAACCATGTGGAAGAGGAGGTAGTCCTTGAGCTAGAATCAAATGATTCTCCTCTTTTCATTTGGATAGCACTTCATCTATATCAGATGTGGCCTGATAGCTATCTTGGAGGTGTGTAGATGGGATGTATTCAGACACGAAATTTATTGTTTGGTCTGAACAGTCCATCACACGTTGGCTGAGGAATCTCACTTTGGACTCCAACTCTGCAATTCACCTGGCTAGATCTTCTTGGAAGAGCCTTTCTTGGAGGTCATAATCATCATCATGATGAGTAGGAGTAGCTTCACCTTCTTCAAAGTTTTGAGCAAAACCTTTCTCCTCCTCCTTCTTGCCCTAAGATTCCACTGTTTGCTTCCAACTCATGACCTTAAGATTGGAATTTTCCCTTTGTGAATAGGGAACAACTTTATTTTCTTAAAGGTCTTAAACTGGTTCATGATTTTCCCTCTTCCAACTTGGAATTTGGAGATCATATTGAGAGACCTGAGGAAGTTGGGGAAGGTTAGGAAGGGTCTATTGATGTACAGGAAGAGTTGCTTCAAGAGAGATGAGTTGGTTCATGATGTTCCCTCCAAAGGAAGATTCACAATCTAAGAATTGAGAAGATTCATCTCCATGAGGGGTTTCTCTAGTTCCCTTTGATGTTTGAAGGCTAGGCACATGGGGTTAAGAGAAATATTAATTGATGCATCAGATGAGCTATAATGAACAAGTGCTATCTGATAAAAAGGATTTGGTGCACAAGAGGGAGATTTCTTTAGAATAGGAGGGGACACACAAGGCTGATTGTCTTGAATGAATGGACTCTTCAATTTTGATACCTCCTCCTCCATGGATTGTAAGGCCTGAGCTTGCCTGAATAAACACTCCTTGTACATCAGCTCTTGCTGATATCTATACTGCTCATCTAATCTATCTATTTCCACCATCTGCTTCTCAAACTCCAGTGTTACTTCCCTTATTGTTGAAGGGCAACTAGGAGAGCTATTTGAGGCGATTCCATGAAAATCCTAAGCTTGATCAAAACCATATGAAGGTATACAAGGCCCATGATTTTGTGTAAAGGGGTTATACATATAAAAATGTGATTTCTTGATGGTACTTGGACTACTTAACTAGCTAATTCAACTCGAAGTCACCATTGGTGTTGATTAAAAAAAGCCTCCAAAGGCTAGTTGGTTGAAGAACACACCAAAAATACTTCAACTCTTTACACAAAACTTGTCCTAGTTGGTCCCACTAGGCATGCCAAAAAATGTTGACATAGTGGATTGCACCCTCAATAGGAGGCTGAGCTCTTGCCTTCCACAAGCAACAATGGAAACTCCCCTCTTGCTTGTGGGCCTGGAAAAATTAGGCAGAGAATCTCTAGATAAGGGATAGCTCCCTTTGATGTATCTTTTAGGTCTTGGATTTCCTACTGGTAACAAATAAATGAAAAAGGGGGGGTTAAAAAGGGAGAAGGATGCTAAAAATAGAACCTAAACCTAAAATAAAAAGTGATACACCAAAAAAGTTGATCCACTCAGCCTGAACATGCACTTTTCACCAAGAACAAGCTCCCATACACTTCATTTGACATGATAAATCCTTCTTCATCAGTGAGCTAGGGGTATGTGGATATACGGGGAAGAAGAACTACTAGAGGCATCCTTAGACACAATATGGCAGTCTATTCATAGGCACCTATACTCCTCTAGGGACACTTCTAGCAAACCTACAAAAGAAAAGCTCACAATGCACTAGACATGCTGAAATCATCCTATGAAAGCATAAAGGAAAATGAATTAACACAGAACAAAGGCATAGACACATACGAAAGTGCAAGCTCAAGTAGAGGTAAAAATGCTATGTCTCGATTCAAGTTAAAATCTAGCAGAGTTCTGCCTTACAAGCCCAAAGGTTTTTTTTAGGCAGAGCTTTGCCTTATGGGCTAAGAGATTCCCTTCTCGAATGAGAAGTTTTTAATATATAAAGGAAGGAAAAGGCCTTTTGGTGACCTTTTACAAGTGACCCATGTGTATTTTGAGCATTGGGAAGAGAAAGCCACTTGATAGATAATGTTGTGTTGGCTCTTGTTTTGACTTCAAGTGTTTAAAACATAGGCTATGCTATTTGTCTGCAAACAAGACCACTCCTTTAAGGCATTCACGTGGCTTGTCTGCTCATCAATGCAAAGTGAAAAAATTGGGTCGCACCATTCACTGTTCATGCCTTGTGATGACCAATTCATAGACACTATGTCAACCACTAGAGTAACTCCTTGAGTAAACACCTTCCTTCGCCACTTGGACTATTTTGTCCATTTTTGCACTTGGCTCTTTTGCCCCTTCCTGGCTTTGTATTTTTTGGTGGCCTAAAGCCTTTGAATTCCTTCAGGTTCATGCTTAAGTCTACAAAAATCAACAACTATTTCATTGCCACAAATTTGATATCTTCAGGTCCATCATCCTCAGTAATTCTTTCATGTCTTTCCTGCTTGCTTTGGCTGCTTTTCACTGATCTCAACAAGTGACACATGACATGATCCACTGTGAAATAGGTGAGGACACGTGGCAGCATCTACTTAACTTATGGAAGATTTAGATACCTTTTGAGAGTCTTATGGAAGATGACACATGGTAGCTTCCATTGAGCTTTAAAAACAATATGGAAACATTCGTGACTCATTCGGATTCACACAAATGATGACACTTGGCACGCTCTACTTACTTTAGCAATTCATCTGGGGCCCACTACAGTCCTTACTCAATAACAAAATGAAAGGAAGAAAATGTAGATGTTGACACTTGTTAGCTTCTATTGAGCTTTACAAGGGACACATGGCATGTTCTGGTATTTTTAGAAAAACATATCAAGACCTTTCATAGTTGCCACTTGGTGCCCTCTGTGGAACTCTGAGGGAAGCTTATTGAAAGAAGCTTTGAAACTCAGATGCAGACACTTGTCACACTCTACCAAGTTTTACAAGGGACACATGGCATGTTTTACTACTTTTAGAGACAAATTATAATGTGTCTCGGTAGACGACACTTGGCAGCTTCTGCTCTCAGGCTTTTTCCTTGTCATTTTTCTCGTGGACAAAATGTTCGCAAGAATTGTCTTGCTCGCTTTCTTTCCTTCGAAGCTTTTTCTCAATTTTTTTCCCATGGCTTCTCCCAAATTTCTTCAGACTTTTTGTCTGAAGGAATTCCTTCAGGAAAAGTCTAAAATAAATCATTTTCACGTTTGCCTTAGTCATAAGTCCTTTTTTCTTGTTTTCCTTCAGACTTTTTGCTCGTAGCCTGGTAGAATTTCTTCAGACTTTTTGTCCGAAGGAATTCCTTCGAATAAAAGTCTGAAAGAAATCTTTTCCTTGTCTTTTCATGAGACTTTCTTTCGAAGAATTTCTTCAAAAAAAAAGTTTGAAGGAATTCCTTCGGACATTTTGTCTGAAGAAATTCTCATCCTTTGCCTTAAACAAATTTTCAAAGGGAACTTACCTTTTTGGCCATGTTCATTTTTTTATCCTTTTTCAAGTGTTCCCTACCCTTCGCAAGGGCACTTGGGTTTGAAACTGCCCTCCACAAGGGCACTGGTTCTTCAAGAGACTCTCTTGGACCTTCTCATTGAACTGTTTGTTTGAACCAAATGTTGAACCAAGCCGTTGAACCATTTGATCAAACTTTGACGATGAACCAAAGCATTAAACCAAGCCTTTGAACCAAGCTATTAAACTGACTAAGTGAAGTAATATAGTGAACTAACCCATTGAACCTTGTGCTTGAACTAACTACTTGAACCAACCCGTTGAACCGAACTGACTGAACCAAGCTATTGAACCAAGCACTTGAACCAAGTCGTTGAACTTGGAATGGTCCATTTTTTGCCTAAGTGTTGGGAGCCTACTTCTTGCCTACAGAGTCCATAAAAATTCACTGTAGAGTCTGTAGAAACTTCCTATAGAGTTTTTAGAAACTCCAAGACTTGTGCGAAATCAAAAAATGGACTGGCTCAGAACAACAAGGAAGGAAGGAGACCACTTTTTTTTTGGCCTATTGGACCAAAAATGATCAAGAAGCCCCTGGTCACTTCCAACCCAAAAGTTCTTAACTTTTGATCAAAATAGGCTTAATTTTATCTTTGTAAAGTTGATGAAAATTTTTTCCACCACTTTTATGCCCAAAATTTTCATGCAAGCATATTCTCAAATGGCTATAAAGTTTGATCGGTAACTTGGATTTGAGTGTCATCTTCTTCAAAAGTGATTATTTTATCATGCTATATGCAATGGTAATAATATTTAACTCATTATATCTCTATTTAAAATAACTATTATACACTATTAGATGCATTATCAGCTGATCTTGACATCCCTGTAGTTATTTCATACTTATGCACAAATTGCTTAAGATGCATTCCTAGTTATGTTTAACATCTATATAAGCATGCTTATATTTTCAAATTTAGGGGTGGTAAATCTAATAGTTATAAGGGGGTATTGTGTGTTTTTTTATTTGTCTTGCACTTTTTCACTCTCATTTTTTATATTATGTTGATTCTTACACTTATTACTCATTTAGACACATTCTCAATTCTGTCTAATGCCCTCTTCATGAGCATGAATTCTTATTATAACTAGGGTCATTGCAATTGTTTTATGTAGTTGTAAACTTATTTTATGTCTTCTCTTAGTCATGTCAACTTCACTTGAGAGACACTCATGGGGGAAAGTTGATTATACACCAGTGGTTCTTCTTGGAAATAGTAACTATGCTTCTTGTCATGCTTATATGGAACACTTATTCACAAAAAAGGGAAATAATAATATTCCATTCCTATATAGAAAAATTCATAATCCCATTAATCATGATCAGTATATTATGTGGGATAACACTTGTGATATGTTTTGCCGTACCTTGATGATACTTTAATGGGATCTACATCACCATGTGTTGTTCGCCATGTGTGCCAGCATTATTTGGATCATCCTTCAGTCTCTTTTTGGAGATTATAATGAGATTTATATCACTCCCCCTATAATTAATATCATCTTTTTGGATACTATTGTAATCTCTCCTCCTACTCATATTTTTTTTATGACACATCCATGGTGGATAGTGTTTTTCCTTCTATTGAGCCACTACTATAGGACAAGATTCTATTCGACCTTAGTTGTCCCATTGTAGATTCTACTTGTATTCATGTGTATGATGTTACTCTTCTAGAGACATCATATATTGGTAATTTTTAGGGCTCTATCATTTATAGTGAGAGTACACCTTAGGAGAGCATCGATGACTCTTCTCTTCTTGTGGATATTCAACCTGTAGATTTTTGTGATTCATTTGTAGTCTCTTCTTCATATTTGAGGGTTTTTGAGCCATGCTATCCAATTAACATGGAAATTAATTCTATGAATGATCCATACCATTATTATCCATTGGACTCACCTACACTTGATGATACTTCTAAGCTTGAACACATCTCTGAGATTGATGACTCTTTTGCTAGCACAAATGAATACAATAGTGATGGGGACACACATCCACCATATCCTTATCACTTTCAAGATATTGAGGAGATATTTACTAATCCACTTACCTCTTATCCATTATAGACATTATAGGGTGCATGTATATTGATCCAAGACTCATCAGATATCAAATAGTCTATTCCATAGGCACAAGGCATTTTGTAGTCTATTTTAGCCTCTTCTCCCATTGCAACATCATTGCCTAGATTAGTTGGCCCTCCTACCTTACATGAAGAGTAAAATTCCTTGGTTGGAGTTCCATTAGGCACTTGGTGGACCCATTCACTATTTTAGGGTGATCCACTTTGCATTACACCTACTTTTGATAGGTTCACTTCTGTGTCATTATATCTAGTTTTTGTACATGATCTTTCTAGACCTATGTCACACTTTTATTTCGGACCCTAATTAGAGTTATTTGTATTTTTACTCCTTAATATTCTATTGTGTAATGGGAATACTTATAATACATGATGTGTGTTCTTACTTTGGTAAGGGAAGAAACATTTTTCAATGTAAATAGAGTTTATTTGGTCTTCAAGCAAAGGATCTTGTTAGTGACATTCATCATTTTGTGAGATATACTATAGGCAACTTCAACATCTTCTATGGAAACTTCTTATCTCTTCTCTCTATGTGTTCTATTACTCTTAATTGTGGATGTATTTGTATTTGTATTTGTGCCTGACATCCTTAGAACATGCACTCTCTCACTTTGCTCTCTTTTTGGAGAGGAATTTTGTCCTATGGGTTTTCTCCTTTTCTTCATTTTATGGGAGTTACATTATGCTTGGGTACCTCATTAGGCCTTGTTTTTAAGACTTAATTTCTTATACCCATAAAAAAAACTCTTCAGGGGGTGTTAGTGTAGGATTTTTTTTCATTTTTGGTTTTACCTACATGGTTGTTAGTCAGCTTGTTTAAGGCTATTAAGGTCATTAGGGAAAATACACTTAATGTATTTTCTAATTTTAAGTTGAGTCATTACCTATATGGGGACCTAATATATCACTATATAATCTACCTCCTTTGTAATTTTTAACTAATTGGCTAATGAAAATTTATAAAGTCCACTTTTATGCTTTGTTTTACTCTTACCTAATCCTATGTTTTCATGCAATCTATGACATTCATAGATCTTAGAGTGATCTGATAATGGTAATGGTATATTTAATAAGTAGTTCATTAGGAGAAGGTTGCTTAGGTTTGGTAACATGATATTTATGAGTAAGCTCACATCAGTAGTTAACCATCATGTTGGTATAGACTTTTGTCCTATGAGTTTTGTTTGCATAGATTGTTAGCTTGTTTAGGGTAGCTAGGTCATTAGGGAAGATTGTCCCACATTCATTAGAGTATAGGGTCTCTATCTCTCTCCCTCATAATATGTAACCTCTCCCTTTGTAATTATCATCCAAGATGATATGGAGTATTTTATTATTTACTCTCATTCTTTTATAATATTCTCTTATGCATGATTTCATTTACTAACAGCTTCATTATGATGTGTACTTTCTCAACTTATGAGATCACTCCATCATGTGCATTCATTGATCTAGTGATCATGTGCATTCATTGTTCATGGTTGTTTAGTTGGTTATTTACTATTATTTTTTATGAAATCTTGAGATTTCATATTGTCTTATCATAGGAATTGTTGATATAAATATTTAGATCTATGGGAGTTATCATCTTTGGTGGAGTCATTTTTTATAGATCTAATTCATTGGCAACTATTATCATTTTTTTGTGGCCTCTTTGTGACTATGTGGAGCTCTGGTTTGGCATACTCATGGTGTGAAGATTCTTTTAGAATTTGAACAAATTTAGATCTATGTTTTTCACCTCCATGAAGGCATCTCACCTTCTAAGGCATTTTTTGCTTGATCTAAGGCATTTTTTGGCTTGATCCAAGGATTTTTCGGTTGATCCAAGGTATTTTTTGCTGATCCAAGGCATTTTTTGCTGATCTAAGGCATATTTTGCTGATCCAAGGCATTTTTTATTGATCTAAGGCATTTTTTATGTATCCAAGGTGTTTTTCACTGATCTAAGAGTTTTAGAACATCAAAAATCACATTTTTTTAGCTAGGGCACCATTTTTTCTAGCCTAAAACTTCATTTTTTAATTGGGCACCATTATTACTCCCTTAAAAAAAAATAGAGTTGGGTGACATTATTTATATCTAAATCATTTAGATTAAGTCTCCATTCAAAAAAATTAAAACTAAAGATATCTTGGCATCCTCCCTAGGCTATGACACTTCTTTTGGGGGTGTAGGTTTCTATTAGGGCATCCATTTCACTCAAGAATAGACCTACAAATACATTTGGTGGTTGTACTTTCTCTCTCCAATAGCTCAATTTTTTAAATCAAACATTAAATTTTTTCCCTAAGTTAAAAATCAACATGTTTTAATATATTTAAAATAACTCTTTTTTATTATTTTGCCATTAAGTGGAATGTTTTCTATTTGTGTTACATGTGATTGGATAGAAGACTTGTAATTTATTTAGAGAGGTCATTTGTTCAATATTGATTCAAATGAGTGGTTGAAAGGCTAGGTCCACTCTCACCATAGAGAATTTTTTGAAGTTTTAGTGCAATTTTAATTAGATATACCTTATTTATGAGAAAGTAATATTGCAATAACTTTCGATTGGTAGCTCAAAATTGAATGCTATATTTTTAAAAAGTTTATATATTTTTATTTACCATGCATTTGTTTTATTTTCATTATAAAATGCACTAAAATATAAAGTGCCAAAATTTAGAAGGGTCAAACATAATTACAGGGGGGTTATTGTGGGCCCTGCATTCTTCCTTGTGTGCACACTCAGTTTTTGTAACTATTACTAGTGCATATTTAGTGTCAATTTCATAGATTATTCTTACATTATTAGATGTATTGTCATTATATCTTGACGTGCATTTGAGAGTGCATTATCACTTGTGCACTGATTATTCTCATTTGATTGGACTCATTTTTACCATGGTCTAAATTCCATTTATAGAGCATGCACTATTACTCTTGGATGTGTTCATGTTGACTCCACTTGAGATATACCATATGATGAAAGTTATTTTTACACTAGTGGTCATTTTTGAGAAGACCAATTATACTTCATGGCATGTGTACATAGAACATTCACTCACATATTAGGACCTGATTCCATTTTTATATGGATAGATTCATATTGACCTAGGTCAATATGCTAATTGGAAAAACTCTTATGATTTTTTATATGGTCACTTATTGATATATGTTTTATGTGATCTGCACCACCATGTAGAGAACATAGAGTGTCCCTTCACTATTTGGAACACTCTTTAGAGTCTTTTCAGGGATCCTATTATGATTTATGTCACTCCTCCTCCTCTTCTTCCTATTGTCTATTCTAAGACTATTTTAATCTCCCTTATTTATATTTTTTGTGATGACACATCCATAGTAGACAATGTTCTTCCTTTTATCAATCCCCTACTATAGGATGAGATTTTACCAAACCTTAGTTGTCTCATTGTAGATTCTAAATTCATTCCTATGCAGATTTTTAATCTTCCAAAGCCTATAAAGACTTAAATTTTAGAAGAATTTACTGATTTTATTATGAGTACACACATTGAGATCATCAATGACTCATATGTTCCTATGGACATTCATCTTTCAGATCTAAGTGTTTCATTTACATACCAGTCTTTAGTGTTGATGATTGTTGATCCTTGATTTATTCTTCCCATGGACATTATTTCAAAAAATGTTCCATGCCATTATTCTTATTTGGATGTAATAGGGTACTTATAAACCCTCTAGTCATGTACCCTTCATTACATGTTTCTTTATTTCCATATACTAAAATTAGGCCTGTGATTCCTGATTAGACTTTGGCACATTTGAACACTAGCATGGAGACTTTTGAGCATTTTCCAAAGATTTAAATCATGATTCCTTCTTGAATTATACTTGAGTGGGAATTCAAACATTTGAAATCTTGGGGTTTCTTTATTTTTAAAGGAAGATACATCATTTTTTGTAGATGGACCTACTATAGCATTTATCATATAACATTATGCACTTATATTCTCTCTTCTTTATGGAAGCACACATCTTTCATATTTTGTAAGATACTAGGGATCATCACCATGTACTTAGGTACCTCATTAGGCCTATTTTTTGGGACCCACTTCTCTATCCAACCTAAGTCACACTTAAGGGGGTGTTAGTGTAGACTTTTGTCCTACGGTTTTTATCTACACAAATCGCTAGCTTGCTTAGGGTAGCTAGGTCATTGGGGAAGATCACCACACATTCATTGGAATGTGGGGTCTCTATCTCTCTCCATCCTATATATTTAACCTCTCCCTTTGTATTTATAATTTAGGATGATATGGAGTATTTTTTTTATTTGGTTTCATTCTTTTACAATATTCTCTTATACATGGTTTCATTTACTATCAACTTCATTGTGATGTGAAATTACTTGACTCATGAGATCACTCCATCATGTACATTCATTGATATGGTGATCTTGTATACAACTCTAATAAATCATTGCATTAATGTTTTTGAAAATTGGTGTAATAATGATCATAGTTGACATCAATAACACAAACATGTTCATTGGAATGTTACGTATTGGGTTTAGATGTTTAGGTAGGTTTTTGAGATTTTTTATTGTGAGATTTAGATTGGTAATTAGAAAATTTTATATATTATTGATGATGTTGTTTGGTAATAATATCATGATTGAATTTTTCCCCCCAACATGAAATTCACATCAAATTTTGGGAGGGCATGACATATCTCATGAGAGTGTCCAATGTCAGCATAGAACCAACATATTTTTTTGGGATTGTGCCATGGTGATGGGGAAGAGGCATGTATGTAAAGTCCATATGGTGATAATAACCTCCTAAGTTATTGAAAACTCAAGGGAACACAAGTGAAAACTTTATTATTTGATTAAGGACTCTTTTTTAGACTGGGGAGTATTTTAAAAATAATTATCATTGATTATGTTGGTTGAGGCTTGAAAAGATCCAGTTTTAGTGTTTTAATATGGTTCAAATTAAGTCATAATCAAAGGCTTATTTTAAGGTATTATAAGAGAAGATCCTCACTTTATAATATAATGGGGCCTTAAGAGTGATAACAAAGAGTCCAAAATAGATTTATATGCTAAATATTTACATCTTTTGATAAAATCATGGGTGGATTCATTATTTAGTTGCTTAGATTTAAAGAAGTTGTTGAGGCTATTCTCACTAAGTTCATTATGTTGTAATTCCTTAAAATTTAATAAATACTATAGTTTTATAATGGAATGTCTATGAAGTTGGTTGTACCATTATAACATATCCCCAACATATTTTTTATCTAGAAGTTTGGTAGTAGCATAAGTGTTAGCTTTAACCCATTACTCATAGAGGTTTCCAAAAGCTTTAAGTTGTAAGGTTGGATTAGTAGTCCCAGCATATGTGATGTTTTGATAAATTCTTATAATATCCATATACATAATTAAGGGAGCTGAAGGTTCATTTTGAATATTTTGAAGTATCTTATTTTGAATTGGAGGTTGAGGGATAAGCTTTTCATTGGCATCTCTAAGGGGAGAGGGAACATTATTTTTATTTAGTTTATTTATGATGGCTTAAGGATTTTGATTAAAAAATTATAAGATATGATTTTTAATTTTAAGGATTTGACTACTACTAGAAGCTTACATAAGAGCTATTATTGAACCATTTGTACAAGGACTTGTGAAGTATCGAGAAGAGGAATGGGATTATTAGTAAGGTTTTAATTAGAATTAGATGGAGGAATCTCAACATTGGTCTAAGTTTCCCCAAATGATTTAATAGGTAGTGGAAGTTTACTAAGGCATTCGTTATTATTTGGGGTATTATTGATGTTATATAAAGATTATTAATAAGTTGATTAGGATCTCCTAGATCTGAAGTATGGCTGATTTGAACCATGTTAAATTCAATAGATCTAGTTTGAGATTGAGAGAAGAGGAAATACCATCAATGGCAGATAAATAAGGAATGAAATAACAACATATGTAGAATCTAAATGGGTTGAGGATTTCTATAAATATCTTAAGAGGATAAATCATGATGAAGATATGAAACAACAAGTTGAAATGTAGGGATAATATAAAAATCATCAAGATGGTAACAATTTGGCTGATGTAGTTATAAGTATATGGATGTAGAAAATTATTGTATTTGGTTGGTTGATACAGTATGACATTGAATTAAGAAACATAAAACTATATTTTTCAAGCTGATATAATGTGATGGGAGAGCTGAACTATATACAGCTGGAAATGATAGAGAATAATATTTAGTTGGCTGAGACAATTAGAAAAATATAAAATTATATAAAGTTAGCCAATATACTTTTATAAATAGGAAAAACTATATTGGGTTGGGTAATACATTTGGGATATAAGCTTTACTAAAATATACGATGATAGTGAAGATAATTTTGAGAAGTAAAAAAAAAAAAGAAGTGAAAGTGTAAAGGTTAGATTCACACCAAGTTAACTAGAATGTATTATGATGGTGAAGCCATATTGAATATAAAAAATGAAAATAAATGGAAATTTGAATACAATCCAACCAAGGGTGACATAATATTCACCTCGGGTTCACCCAATTTATGCACAAGTTATGATGACCTATAACAATCCTCGTTCTCTCAAAAAACTAGGATACAAACAAGTTTATAATAATAAATCATGTGCATATTTGGAAGGGTTGTAAGGATAGATAATAATCATAAACCTAGTAGAGGGTAATCTATACTCAAATTTCAAGAGGAAGGGGCTCTAAATCTTAAGCTTATGACATGGGATCTAGCTCTCACTAGGTCTCAATATAGATAGATGATTTTTAAAATGATTATAAATGGGTGTATCAAGGATATAATAAGGATAGAGAATACAAGGAAATAATAAATAAGGGTAACCTAGATCCAATATAGGTATAAGTAGTAAATTAATAATAAGATAAGTAGTGCAATAATAAACAATGGGTGGTATATGCAACCTAAGGTGATAAATGGCAAGACTAAGAAACACTATAGCTATACAAGCTTATTAAATATAAGGAGGATTATAAAAAATGATAAACAACATGTCTAAAATAACAATAATAAAATCAATGTCTATTCTACTAAGTATATAAAGGAGATTAGGGGTAGAGATACTTACCTTTGGGTGGACTTATTAGTGCCTCGATCTCCCCCTTGGCTTAAGTGGCACTTTATAAGATATGTAGGTTGAAGACCAAAAATTTAAATAATAATTCCTATATATCCTTAATTGGGGACTCTAAATATTGGGAAACCTCCTCAACACAACTCCTCCAATTGAGCTTCAAAGACCATAAGGAAGACAAGACCTCCAAGATATGACTCTAGACTTATAACTCTTACTTTTACTACTAAAGGCCATAAATTAAAGTGAAAGTAAATAAAATTAGAGTGTTATATATTTTAGGAATTAAATATGACCTGTATATATATATGGATCCAATACCCATGATTGACCTTGAACTCTAAGCCAATGATATTGGCTAGGCTGATATAGTTAAAATGATGTTAGCTAACATAGTGTTGTATGGGTTAGGTTGATACAATATAAATAAAAGGGAAACAACTCATAACTATATCAACCAAGATGATACATTATAAGGAGAGACATGTATGAAATAGACTGTATCAGCTTGGTTGATATAGTAGGCATATAAGGTGACCATCAAGACTGAACAAAAAGTAGATGATGAAGTAAGATTAAAAAAATGACTCAAAAGAGGGTAGACTGATAGTAATGAAGGTTTGATATAATAGTATGCATACATATCTCATAAAGTACCATGATTCAATCCCAATTCATTCTCTAATGCATACACTCAGGGAGATTGATGTGACAACAAACTCCTATAAAATAAACTATCAGTAAAGTGATAGAAGTGAAAAATATCAGGTGTATACATGTGGCATCTATGGTAAGCATAATCATATTTATCTCGATATGAACCATGTGGGATATGCACCATATGTTTTTGAGGTAGTGTGATTAATTTTCTTTGAAACATGTTCCAAAGTATTTCACTTGGAGAATTATTTATCTTAGGTAAATATCATGACTCTCATGGCTTATGTATGTTTTTTTTCTTAATGCACTTTTGAGATTAGGCTTTTGGATTATGGAATTTTTAAATTGGAGAGATAAAAAAATAGGGTTTCCTCTTAGATAATTAACATTTTGAAAACATGCAAACTCTTTTTCTAGTGATAATGTTTAATAAACAAGAAATTTTAAATTTATATAAGTATGATAAAGCAATTTATCTTTTAGAGGAAACATTAGACCCTTATAAAAAATATACTACTTTTTTAAGTTTGATGGCTGATATATAAGTTGGTGCATACAATATTTAAATCACAATATGTAATCGGTTATGGGTTAAAAATCACATTGGTGAAGATATGAAAGGATTTAAAATAGGACTCTTGTTCCTTTATTTTCATTGTATTATGATAAAAATATTTCTTTTAACTCTATATATGTGTGTAATGAGACACTAGGAAAGTGGTGAAACCAATATATGGCTTGATATTTGAGACTCGTAGGGAATGCTTCTAGTAAGACTCTATCATTGATATTTTACTTCTCAATAGAAGCCATAAAGTACTTAATATGTAAATATGGATCACCAATTCCATCATATAGTTTGGATTTAGTATTTTCAAGTCATGGGAAAAATATAAATTAATTATTTTATATGGTATATGATTCTCATATGTCACATTAGAATTCATCTAATAGTGATGTTGAGCAATTTATATAGATGGATTTTGTATTACATGTTGCAAGCCACCTAGTGAATGTTGGATTATTTTTAATGATCCAAATTTAGTATAGTTAATATTTAGTTAGTATTTGCTTTGTTTTAAATAATTGTTGGTTCACAGGAAAGTTTGGTTGTATCCCATAACTCGTAACCACCCATGAAAAGCCTATATATCTTTTCAAATGTTTTTAAAAAAAAATATTGAATGAATACATTATTATATTTTGATAAATTATTTACTTGCAATGTAATTTATTCATTATTACCTCATGTTCCTAGAGCTATCAGTGGTATCAGAGCCACAACAAGAAATTTTTGAAGGAGGATTACAAAAATTTGAAAACATTGGTTGCAACCCTAGAAAAGTAAAAAAAAATAGTAAAGAAATTTGTAGATCCTAAAGAATGCACTACTGGGCTTGTTCAAAAATAATGACATTAACAATGGAATAAGGTACTTGATACATGGTTGCCTCCCATGATTCACAATACACCTACTTTAATTCAATATGTAGACTGTACGATGATATGGTATGTATGGTAAATAACGATATGATGGTAGTGATTTGTTGAGCATGGTGATCTAAAAATAATCTTGTAAATACAACAAAAGTGTAGTTAAAGGTATGATAATTTAAAATAATTTTATTGTGTGCTAGTAACAAATCAGAAGGTGAAATTTTTTATCATTTTTACCCTATGTCCCCTATGCGTACAGTGGCAGTGGATTTTCATGTTGTTCTATTCGAATGTTGGTGCATCAGTACATTGTGGCTAGGATAAAATAAGTTTTTAATTTTTTAAAATTCCATATTGCCCTTTTCATGATAAATTGGCTCCCTCAAAAGGAGGACAGTGAAATGAATTGAATTTTTCTAAATAAATTAAATTAAATTCAAATTTGATTTAATATATTTTACATGAAAAATTAGAAAACAAAAGGTTATTGTTCATTTCTAAAACTTGTTTGTAAATAGATTGGCAAGTTTACATTTGAAAGAAAGAATTTATAATTCCTTTGGTAATATATTTTGATCAAAATATATTTTTGATCTTATTTTAATGTAAAAGAGTTATAAGGTTATAATAAAAATTCAAATATTGGAGAAATAAGGGTGTAACAAGAGATAAGGTGTAATCATTTTTTCAAGTTTTAGGCATCATTTGTAAAATGGAAGCTATTTCGAAGGTAAAGGCAAAACCTCGATAGCATTCCTTACTCTTCATTTTTTTCTACATCATGGCTAAAATTGTGAGCCTCATTTCTGACACTAGATGCCTAACTCCTAAAAATTATAAGAAATAGTCAATGAACATGAAAAACACATTAATTTTCAATGATTTATGGGAAGTATTTGACAAGCAACCAACATTTCCCACCAAAGCCATAAAACTTGTAGAATTTCATAAACATGACAAGCGTTCCCTTGATTTATTAATATCAACTTGCAGTGCTCAAATTATAATTCACATAGAAGCCATCAAATATGAAGCTTAGAAAGCATAGAAATCTCTAAAAGACTTGTACGATAAATAAATTGCTTATAAGAAAATTGACCTTCTTATTCAATTACTCAACACTAAACTCTCTGATGATGAATATGTTTCAGAATATGTGTCACGTATTAAGAATTTGAAACAAGAATATGGCACTGCTAATGGGAAAATTGAAGATAAAATTCTCATTTCTATTATTTTGAATGGTCTTAACCCTAGCTACAGGAATTTTTTGGAGATGTTACATCTTAGTGATAAGCTTAAAAAATCTAATTTTGATTTTATCTATGAGTTTTTCACTCAATATCAATAACAATTTGCAAAGAAGAAATCTATTGAGGGTGCACACTATTACAAAATAGGAAATCCATTGCATGAGTCCAACAAAAGACATAAAGAGAAATAGAGACACTCTCAGAGGCATACTTCCAAGAATACGCATCATTCTAGTTTTTCAAGACATAAGCACCATTCTAGACATAGGGATCATTCAGGCTCACCTAAGCATAAACATCATTCTGGTTCTTAGAAACATGAGCATCACCACAAACATTCACATGGACACAAACACAAACACAAGAATTCTTATTCATGTGGCTATTTTTCCTCTAGTTCTAGTGGATGTGAGATAATATTCTACAATTGTGGTGGCATAAGACATATCTCTACAGAGTGCCCCTCTAAAATGAGGTCCTCTCGACATCGATAAAAGGTAGAAGCAAACATTTTTTATCACTCCAATCACTTTGGTCCCTCTTCTAGATATTCTTCTGCATATTCTTTTGATGGATGGGATGACTATGAAGTTGCTTACTCCGTAGTTGATGACTATATATTCTAAGATGATAACACACCCATCTTGTGCAAGTTACTAGGCTCAAGATTGGGATTTGATGTAGTAGCATTTTTTGGCTTGTGTACTTTGCTTTCATAGATTTAGTGTGTGATATGATATTTGATGTGGAGAATTTTAGTGGTTAGTACTAGGTTTATTTATTGTACAGTTTCTCACCTCTTGCCTAATAGTGGGAGAATATATTGCATATTTGCTTTTGATCAATTATCAATGATTTATGGTATGAGTCAAAATTATTTTGCTAGTATTGTTAGTGCTAAGCAAAGGCCTATGGGAGATGTTGGTGATTGTTGGACATCAGTTTCAGATGTGCCATACACAATACAAGGGGTAGTCACTTATTGGATAGATTCTATGTGAGGATTGATGTAGTTGTAAAGTGCATGTTCATGTTCTACTATAGTGTGGGGATGATTAGGATGTGGATCAGTCTAGGATGCACAGTGTACCAGTTGCAGTTGTGATAGAGTCTACTTGGATGACTCACAGTTCTTTACTTTAGTCTTTCTATACCCATTTGGATCAAGGGGGAGTTTTTTGGATTATTTTTAATGGTCTAAAGTTAGTATAGTTAATATTTAGTTATTTTTTACTTTGTTTTAAATAATTGTTGGTTCATGGAAAAATTTGGTTATATCACGTAACCTATAACCACCCGTGAAAATCCTATAAATCTTTTCACATGTTTAAAAAAATCTTGAATGAATACATTATTATATTTTTTTAAATTATTTACTTTCAATGTAATTTTTTCATTATTACCTCTTGTTTCTGGAGCTATCAGTGAAAGCATTAATGTCAAAACTTCATGAAAATGTACATGTAAAGTTTTAAGTGGTTCATTCAAAGGTTAAACTTTGCCATTGATAGTTTCCATAGGCACACTATTTGTCTTGGGTTGGGAAGGTGAATTTTGATTAGAATTAACCCTAAGGAAATATATGTATGAATTGATTTCATCTTAAGAAAAATTTATACTAATAGTAATGATACTAGGATTTTCCTTAAAGATTATTGTAAGACTTTGAATTAAACATTGATACATTTTTCATTACCAAAAACATTCATATCTACCTCAAGTATATTATTTTCATTCATTTATATAATGTCAACCATGATTATAATATATTAAATAACATGTAAAAATAATGACACCCTAGTGTGATGCAAATCTAAAAATTTTAATTTGAATAAAGGTTTTAAACCCTAAAGGTATGAAAGTTTCTAACATCCTAGATCAAATGTATAAAAAAGTCAAATCCTAGGTTAAATGTAGGTCAAAACCCTAGGTAACCCTTGTATGATGTAATTAAAAATTAGGGTTTTAGTGTAGTATGCAAATAATTCCAATCTAAAATAAATCATGAAAGTATAAGTTAAAAAGGTTGTTGAAAACCTATGTTGCATGTTGAAAGAGTTAGATTTTACCATTAATGTCTACCCTAATTATATATTTTAAAACAAAATAGGTAAAAAAAAGATACAATTAAATAGATTTAAATATATGTAATTGAAATATAGAATTTAAATTTATATAAGAGGCTAAGTAATATAAACAAGCCAAAGTGTCACAACTGAAAGCCAAAATAAAGTAATGAATTGAAAAAGAGGTTAAGAAATGATCACACCTTGACCTTTTTATTAATTTGAATTTGTATTTTAATTATTTGAAATGTACTTGACCTAATCTTAAGTTTTTGGACCCACTTAAACTTTTTGGACAAACCCCTAGATGTACAATTTTGTTTTATACAAGTTAGACCACTTTAGTGTTATCCATGTGTGGCCATGTGCATCCCTATAGGTCATCTCACCCTAATTATTTTGGAGTCTATGCATTATATCTTCTTAATTAGAATTGTATCTTTATTTTTTAGATGTTCATGAAAAAATTCACATAATGTTTTACTCCTTACCTTTGACCTAGGTTCATATGGAGATGATACCTCCAAATAAGAGAAGGGAGAACTATTTTGATCGAGTAACCACCATAGTGAAATTACAATCTACATATCCTACATGATAAAAAATTAGACCCCTTTTAGTTCATGTAATTGTACATGAAGATTCAAGGTAGGGATTCTACCTCTTCTCCCTAAATGGAGATGCAACTAGATATCATTTGCTTAAACATTCTTTTGATGTAATATGTCTTGAAATATTAAGTAATATTGTTATGGTTGATTTGAGGAATGTTGTAGTATTTTATAAATTTACTCTTATTATGATTCATCTTCTAACACTTGTCTATAAATCCAATTAATGGCCCTTGTGTGTGTGTGTGTGTGTGTGTGTGTGTGTGTGTAATGATGCATAAACATCACAAATGGTATTAAATTGAAAAAATTAGCCCAAATGATTGTAAGAAAAAAGGACAAGGCCAAAGTGCCTAAATTTTTTTAAAAGGGATACACCTATAGAGGGATGGGTTTGTCTAAGACAGACTCATATAGACACAAGTTTATCCAAATATAATATTAGATGAAAATAAAAAGATAGAGCTTCTAATTTTTTCTTGATCACTAGGTTTGAAAATGTTAGCAACTAGGGTAGTGATATATTCTTCTCCAGCAACATCGATGCACAAGTTTGTGGTGCCAACAATAACAAGATCTGAGCTGTAAGGATGTGGTAATGGTATTCAGGAGTAGTTAGGGGCATCGTTAGTGGAGGAAACCTTTCCAAAGGCACAAAACTTTCCATAGGTTGAAATGGAGATGAATGTAATGGGTGAAGGGTAGGGCAATCTAAGGGATATGTATAATCCTAGCCCTATTTATTTTCCAATTCAATCCATTAGGGTTTTAGAAGAATTGATGGATCTAAAGAGAGTTTTGTCTAAAAAATCAATTGTTATCAATTTTAAAATAAGGCACTGGAGGATATTCTAGAAGGAGAAGCTTGGTTTGCAGAGAGAGGCATGGTCTACCATTTTGATCAATTTTGGCCATCTCTATCCTCTTTTAATGAATGGTTTCCAATTGTTTGGAAACCTTTATTGGAAGACACACTGGAAATGTATCCCTGTGCCAAAGGTTTCTTTGTGGTAACTTTTGAATCTTTAGCTGATCACATTAAGATTTTTTAATCTAAAAGATGGAGTTTTGACAATCACCTTCCTTTGATGAAATGTTTGATGCCTAATTCTAATCTTTTGATATAAAATATTTATTTGCATCTTATTTGGGTGTGAATACCATATCTCCCATTAAAATTTTGGTCTGAAATTAGTTTTTTTATCATTGGCTCTGCACTGGGTGAGCTGCTAAAAATTTATGCTTCTTCATAAAAAATTTCATGAACTATTTTTACCAGGATTCTGGTGTGTTTTGACATTTATTAGGAGCTTCTTAATAGACTTTAGCTTAAAGTTAAAGAAATATGTTGGAATCAAACTCTTGATTTTGAGGGTTTTCTATTTAGATGAAGAAATTGCTTTTAGATCAGTCATCTTGATACCTCATGCCTCAAATCTAAACAAAAGCTATAATCTTCTTGGGGTAAGGAGATAAATAAGAGGCATCAATCCATTTTTTTGAATGATAATTTAGGTAGTTTGAAAGGAGTAGTCTCAGAGAATGTTTTGAAAAAGTTTTTTGATAAAGAAGTAAGATTGGTTAATTCAATTCAGAATGCTAAGTGTGGTGATTTTAGTAATAAAAAGGAAAATATGAATAAAAAGTCAACAGGTAAACTTATAAAAGGAAGTAGTGTGTTATCTTCAGTTTTAGTAAAATTGGGTAATGATGTAGGTGGTGGCATGTTATCTTTAGAGTAAGATAAATTTGCTAATGATGAAGAGTGCAGGTGGTTAAGAGTAAAAAAAAAGATTGTTTTATTCAAAGCTCTCCATCTAGAATTATTAGTACTCAAAGCAGAAGTAAGAAACAAAAGTTTAGTAATTATGGACATTCTATTTGAATTTTTATGTAATTTTTTTTGGTCTTTTATCACATGATGGCAGATGTTCTATTTTAAACCTCTATTTCATTTTGAAATATTTGAAGTTCAAATTGCCTAGATTTGATTGATCAAACATGCCTTAATTTTTTCTAATATTAAGCCAGACCATTTTTTTATCTTATGCTTTATATGGTGTAAGGGATTGAGACCCTTTAATTCTTGAGCACTGATAAAAAAAATATTAGATGAAAATAACATAGATGATGGAAGAATGAGACCAAACAAGATAGGACAAGGGGGTCCCCAAAATCTAATGATAGAGAAACATAAGATAATAGAATAATGAACACAATATGGGGCCAAACATATTAGAAGGAGAAATCAAGGCTAATAAAGTGCCATCCATTTAATTAAGGAAAAAGGCATATATATATATATATATATATATATATATATATATATATAACACTAAAATTATTGCAATAAATTAATTTATACCAAATTTAAGTGTCTATATTCCTTTGTGTTTTTGTGGGTCTTTTCACCTTGGCTCAATTTATTGAATTATGACTTTAGTTTATCACAATCAAAGCCTTCCCTAAGATAGAGACTTCATTGATAAAATCTATTGCTACACTCAAGAGGGAACTTGCACATTAGGCCAACATCGGTCTTTCATCACTTTAATCCTTATGACATCATCATCATATACCCAAAGAGGGTTTATGAAAATATGCTTGTAGTTTTTATTTTAGTTCACTAGTGGGAAGGTGAATCTCTCACTTTAATTCCACTAACATAAACAAGATAACTACATTTACTTTGATTCCAAGTCTTTGGAACATGTAATTACAATTCCTCAAAGGGTAGCCCAAGTCAACGAACTTTGCACACAATTATTTAATTATTATTTATCAGGGTTATGTATAAGAGTTTAAAAAGTAAATATAATAAAAATATGCCCCTTAATTTTACATTATTATTGAACAAAAATTGATGACATCAGATAGTATACCTATAAAAATAACTTGAAAAGTAATGTTGTATAGATTCAATTTCTCAAAACAAATTCAACAAACTCCCAAATATGCCTAGTGTATATTCGATAGTTGTTGAAGTGCCAATTCTTTCCTTTGATATTTAGAGATTATAATTTCACACAAACCTACATCATTACTTATATATCACTATTCTAGATTCATAATCCCTATATTTTTCCTAGGTATATTAAACTCCTCTCTTTTAAGTCACTTCATTGTCTTTGGTTAGTTATAGTTATTTCTTATTCCAGTTTTTACTATTTTAGTAGCATACATGGTTTTTAATTTACTTTTTTATAATTTTATAGCATAGATTCCATTTTTTCAACCTATTTAATTAAGTGTGCATTAGGTTATTGGCCATAGTGCTCATTTCAATTTAAACATCTAATTGTTGTCACATATAGAAGGTTAGAGCATTTTATAGTCTAAAAATTAGGTGTAAATCTACACACTTTACCATGACATTGTTTATCTAAGACAATGAAATTTTATGGTTATATAATTATAATATTCTAAACTTGTCAAAAAAATGTTACTCTCCTTGCTTATTGATTTTGATTTTTGTTAAAGTATATTTTTTTTATTAGTAAAATAGAGATATGGAGTCCCTCACTCCTTTCATTCATATAATAGAAAATATTATAAATAATATATTAAAATATTCTAAAGAGATTAAAAAATAGCTTCTAAAAAATATCACCATTGGCCCAAAAATATACACTATGTCTTTTGAATAGATAGTTTGTATAACTTTTATAGTATAGTTATACAATTGAAATAAGAGTTAGCCTACACAATAACAAATTGTAGATTTTATAGCCACTTTCCAACCAAGTCCAAACCTAAGTATTCATGGCTAATTCCCTTCAAATTCATCCCCAAAAATCATAAAGCATTCCTCATGCCCAACCATAACCAATTAGGAAATAAGTTGGCATGGAGTAAAAAATGCATTGCAACTTAAAACTCTCCTTCTGTAGAAAAATATAGGTTTGAGGTTGAGAGGATCCGTCCTCAACAATTTAGTAGATAATTGTAAAAACATGAAATAAACTATGAAAATAAGCAATATATTAACTCAAATAAGCAATTACAATTACTAAATCACAAAATCATTGGCCTCTTTGAGGGGGAAACCTCCATTGAGCAAGCTCAAATCAATACAATTCGTGGAGGCATTCATTGGTCCTTAACACTTACTTAAATATCAATTCTATTTTAACTATTATTTCTTCCCATGCATGTGGGATAAAAAAAATGTGCTCCAAGGATGACTTACAAAGCATATGCATCCATAACAACTACTACACTAATAATGTAAAGAGAAAGGTAGGATGTGGGTTCCTAACATCCACTCCCTCTTGGAAAAATATTTATCCTCAAAGCTTCAATTATGGTTATCATTTTTAAATCTAGAATAATTGTTCCCATGTAGCATCTTTAGGTTGCATACCATGCCACTGGATTAATACTTATGTGATGGAGTGGGAGAAAAGTTGGTGGGTGCATCGAGCCAAGACTAATTTTAGTTTGAGAAGGAGAGAGCCTTCATTATCAAGTTCTAGTAAAACTGTTTGCACTCTAATGTTGGTTTCAATAATTTTATTCAAATAGGAGACATGAAATAACAAGTAAACACGGGAGGAAGGTAAATGCTTCAACTTGTAATCAACAATCCTAATCTACTAGAGAAATTTATATGACCCATAAAACTTAGGGGAAATATTGTGACACCATTTTTATTTTGGGGGTGAGTGTTTGTATGGATGAAGATGAAGAAAAACCATATTATTGAGTTGAAATGTGCACTCAGAGTGGTGTTGATTAGCTTGTTACTTCATTTAATTCTATGCTAGATGGAGATTGTCCCACAAGGTGTGAATAATTTGATCCAATGGTGGAGAGAAGTGTTGACTGCTTGAATCGATGAACTCCCAAGTGTATATGGGAGGAGTGATGGGGGTGCTTGACCATAAATGGCTTCATATTGAGTCATTTTAGTAGAGGTGTGGTAGGAGGTATTATACCACCATTCTACAAGAGGTAACCATTTGACCCACTAATGTTGTTGCTCTATGACAAGATAATAAAGATAGGTTTTAAGACATTTATTGATGATTTCTATCTGGCCATTAGTCTGTGGATGATATATTGAATGCATTTTCAAATTTATACCTAGAAATTTGAAGAGTTCTTGCCAGAAATGGCTTATGAAATTAGAAACATAATCTAAGACAATAGAGGTAGGAACACGATGGAGTCAAAATATGTGATCAATAAATGTCTAAGCAATGGTGGAAATAGTGTAGGGATGGGCCAAAGTGCAAAAATAAGCATATTTAGAAAGGAAATCCACTATGATAAGAATCACATATTTACTACCATATTTGGGGAGGCCTTCAAAAAAATCCATGGAAATGTTGGTCCAAATATGTGTGGGAATTGGAAGTGGTTTGAGTAGACCAGGTGGGGTAACTATTTTGATTTTAGTGTGTTGGAAAGTATAACATTCAACAATAAATGTTTTGATATCCTGCTTGAGGCCTGGCCAAAATAAATTTGGAGAACCCACTCATATGTTTTTAAAAACCCTAAATGACCAGTGGAATGGGAAGCATGCATCTCTAGTAAAACTAGATGTTTGAACTTGGATCCTACTAGTAACAAAAGGTGACCTTTATATCACAATATGTGGCCATCCCAAGTATAGTGAATTTTAGCAGATGGATCAATAGATAGTTAAAGAATGAGTTGTTGGGTTATGTTATCATTATGCCACTCTTTGTGAATATCATATATCTAGGTGAAAATGGAAAGAGAGACTACACAGAGTTATATTGGATCTTCAAATTGGCAAGAGAGCATCATCCACCAAATTTTCCTTACCTTTTTTGTTTGTAATCTCATAGTCATATCCCATGAGTTTATAAACCCATTTATTTTGATCGAGGGAAGATACCCATTTTTATAAAAAATATTTGAGTCTTTCATGGTTGGTTTTGATGCAAAAGTTTTGACCAATCAAATATAAATGCCATTTTTGAACTATATGGAGGATAACCATCATCTCTTTCTCATATGTGGAACATACCAAATTGCATCTAGTGAGGGCCTTGATAATGAAGGTGATGGGGTGGCCTTCCTACATAAGTATATCACCAAGACCCATTCCATATGCATCACACTCAAGCATAAACTACTTGGAGAAATTAGGCATGACCAAAACTAGCATGGTGCACATAGCATGTTTAAGGTGGGAAAATGCTAGGGTAGATGCAATTGACCATATAAATGCATCTTTCTTGAGCATATATTTCAATGAAGCTATAATTATGCCATAATATTTGATAAATTTTTAGTAGTACCCTGACAGACCAAGAAACCATGTAAGTTTTTTAGGGTCTTTGGTTGTGGCCAATTTGCCATAGATGTAATTTTGGTGGGGTTGACACGAATACCATCAAATATGATAATATGTCCTAGATACTCAACCTATGTTTTCCAAAAATAACACTTTGAAGGTTTGACACATATGTGGTTGGAAATAAGAACTCCCAAGGCAATGTTGAGGTGGTGGAGGTGATCCTCCCATGTAGGATTATAGATGATAATGTTGTCAAAGAAGACCAAGATAAACTTCTGAAAGAAGGGGAAGAATACTTGGCTCATAAAAATTTAGAAAGTGGAGGGGGAATTAGTAATCCCAGATGGCATGATAAGGAACTCATAGTGTCAGTCATGTGTGCAAAAGGTTATCTTAGAAATGTCAGTGTCATGAAGATGAATTTGGTGATGCCTAGAGCGCAGGTCTAATTTGGATAAAAACTATGCACCATGGAGTTCATCAAGGATCTCATCGATGATGGGAATGGGAAACTTATCCTTGATGGTTAGTTTATTCATATCCTAATAATTGATGCATAGGCACCAAGAGCCATCCTTCTAATGAATAAACAAGACTGGTGAATATGTGGACTAGTGTTGGGCTGAATGACCCCAACATGCAAGAGATCGAGGATGATTTTTTCAATTTTAGTCTTTTGATGAAATGGGTACTGGTAGGGTCAAATGTTTAGAGGTGCACTACCAAGAAGTAGTGGGATGTGATTGTCATGAGGCCAATGAGGTGACAATCCTATGGGTTTCTCAAAAAATATGGCTTGTTTGACCAAAAGGTTGTGCAAGTCATAAGGTGGGTGAGAGTCTGATAGTGAAGTACTATGAAGAGAAAAGAGTTGGGAAATTATGCCATGGGATCCCCATTTGAGAATTTTTTCCATGTGGTGAGAGCTAAAAATGTTGGTGGAGTTAGGAAGAAGGCCTTTTAGGGTGTATTTCTATCCATTATCTAAGAGCTACATCTAGAGCTCTAAAAAATCCCAAAGGATGGGTCTAAGGGTTCATTATTAGGAATAAACCAAAAATTAATGCAAAAAAATTCCTCAAAATCATAATAATAATAACTATAAATAGAGATACATAAATAATAGAAATTAAAATGCATAACAATAAGAATATAGGATTTAATGTGGTTCACCTAATGTGGGCTACATCCACCAAGAAACACTTGCTCAAATCTTATTACAAGCTAATAAGAGTACAATCACTCTCTGATCTATCTTCTCATAATTACAATGCACAAATATTATTTGGAGCTACACTCAATAAACTCTCCCAAATTCACATCTAAATTCACACACTCTATTCATCTTAGAAACTTTGTTCTAACCCAATGTATTACATATTGTATGTCCATCTATAATACATCACACTGACATAGTAGTTTTACAAAATAATGGGTACCAATACCATGGGTCCATTTAACCCATAATGGTTCCCCATTAAAGGGGTCTAGAAATGTACCACACCTTTGTGAGCGTATATAAAGAGTGTACATTACATTTTAATGTACCACATTTGAAATACATTATAATGTGGAAATATGCTCCAAAACATAACATTTGTAACCATTGGGCACTAAGAACATCACATCCACCTAAATATAAAGCAACCATTGATAACTCCTGAACCAAAATAGGTTGAACCTTGTCCCCGCTTAGTGCGAGTGCACAAGTATTTTATTAATTTCAAAAAAATAAGTACATAAGGGTGCCTTTACTCTGTTAACCCTTTTACAATGCAAACATGGATTTATATGGTTTTTACCAATGACCAGTAAAAACAACTAATCCTATAACCAACTAAATACGGGAAAACAACCCATAAGGTAAATCTAATTAATAAATATAAAACATTAAGACTACCTAATAATTAAAATAAGTAAGTTTATTTTATGGGGGTGTCTTTACTAAAAGATGCATGCCCCATTTACAATAATTATTTATTACCTACCAAAAATTTAACCTAACATTAAGACTTTGGAACAAGTCCTAACAAACCCCCCTATGATCCAAAGTTAGGTCTTTGGACACATACCAAGCATTTTTCTAAAATTTTCAAATTTGATTTTGTCAAGGGGTTTTGTGAAGATATCAGCTGTCTGATCGACAGTTGGGAAATATATTAGATCAAGAGTTTTCTTTTCCACCAACATTCATAGATAATGGTATTTGACATCCATATGTTTTGTTTTGGCATGAAACACTGGATTCTTGGACATCTTGATTGCACTCTAATTATCAATGTATAACTGTGTAGGAGCAAACTGAGAAACCTGAAGATCTTCAAGAATATGATGAAGGTAAACAATTTCTCTAGAAGCATCCCATGCTACAATATACTCTGATTCTACTGATGAATTTGCCATTGTATCATGATTCTTACAACACCAAGCAATGGCAGCTGAACCCATATACATAGTGTATCCTGTGGTTGACACTCTGTCATCCACACATCTGCCAAAATCTGTATCACAATATCCAACAAGTTTGAAGTTCTTGTTGTGGTGGTATTCAAGGCCATATGTTTTCATTCCCTGAAGGTAATGAAGTACTCATTTTGCTACATGCCAATGAATTTCTATAGGCTCATGCATAAACCTAGATAAAATTCCAATTGAAAATGAAATATCAAGCCTGGTAGTCATCAAGTATATCAAACCTCCCACCAATTGTCTATATGTGGTGCCATCAAAAAAGGCACTACTATCATCCTTAGACAATTTCAAGTTACTTTCCATGGGAGTGAGGGTGGGTTTGCAATCACTCATGCCAAACCTCTCTAATAACTCAGAAATATACTTAGTTTGTGAAATGAAAATACTATGCTCTTTCTGAGTTACCTCTA
This sequence comes from Torreya grandis, assembly GCA_037957365.1. Classification (NCBI taxonomy): domain Eukaryota; kingdom Viridiplantae; phylum Streptophyta; class Pinopsida; order Cupressales; family Taxaceae; genus Torreya; species Torreya grandis. The sequence continues at coordinate 976,753 of JARHVA010000441.1, forward strand.
TGCCTAGATAGTAGTGAAGAAGTCCAAGATCTGTCATCTCAAACCCATCTTTTAATTCCTTCTTCACAGACTTGTTATGGTTTTCATCATTACCTATGAAAAACAAGTCATCGACATAGAGAACAAGTATCACCATTTTCTTACCTTGCACTCAAAAATAGAGAGTATCATCAGATTCACTGTGATGAAAACCAATGGATTTCAAGTATGAATCCATTTTCTCATACCAAGCCATGCATGCCTATTTGAGTCCATACAAAGCTTTTATCAATTTACATACTTTGTGTTCAGCACCCACCTGTTCAAAACCCTGAGGTTGTTTCATATAGACTTCTTCCTGTAAATCACCATTTAAAAAAGCACTTTTAACATCCAATTGATGTACTTTCCAACTATTTTGTGCTGCTAAGGCAAGTACCATACGAATAGTGTGCCATTTGGCAGTTGGTGCAAATGTTTCCTCATAGTCAATACCTTCTTATTGTGCATATCCTTTTGCAACAAGTCATGCCTTATGTTTATCAATGGAGCCATCTGATTTATACTTAGTCTTATAAACCCATTTACATCCGATGGGTTTAACATGTGGAGGACGATCAACTAAAACCCATGTATTATTGTTAAGTATGGAATCATACTCACATTTCATTGCCTGTTACCAAACATGTTCAGTAGATGCCTCCTCAAAAATGGATGGCTTAGTGGAAGAAGTAGTAACAACCATATCATAGTTTACCTATTTTTGAGAATTCTTGGGCCCTGTTAAACCAACTTCATCTGTTGTCAAGTTAGAAAAAGTACTTTGAGCCCATTTTGGATACTTAGACAAATTATTCAAATTAGGGACTCCAAAATTCTCAACATGTGCATCATTCGAAGGGGGACTTAGAGAATTTTCAACAATTTCTAAGTCATCAACCTGTGAAATTGTAGATGAAGGAGAGGAAAGTGAAGGAATTTGAGTCTCATACCATAACTTTGAAGAGTTATCCCCATTATTCAAACCCTTATCTCTTTTTTTATTTTTCCTCTCTAATCTATCAAGTTGAGAATCAATCTCTACAGTGTTCATAGTCCCAAACTCATCAAATATTACATCTCAACTCACTATGAATTTGCCTAAATCCTATGCAAGTAAACAAAACCCCTTTTTATCTTCAGAATAACCAAGAAAGATGCATTTTCGACTTCGTGGTTCCAACTTAGTTTTATATTTAATAGGAACCAAAGCAAAACAAACACATCCAAACACTTTCAAGTGTTTAACTTTTGGTTTAAATCCATACCATGCCTCATATGGAGTTTGTCCCAAAAGTGCAATTGTGGGGGACTTGTTTCTCAAATACACTGTAGTACCAATAGCTTCAACCCAAAAATTATCATCAAGCTATTTATAGTGCAACATGGCACGTGTTGTGCCCTCTAAAGTTCTATTCATTCATTCAGATACTCCATTTTTGTTGTGGAGTATAAGCATTAATATATTGTCGATGAATACCATGTTCTTGACAATAATCTAAAACTTCATAAGAGGTATACTCACCTCCATTATCTGAATGAAGAGTGGCCAAATGTGAACCTATTTCTTTTTTGACTAAGTGTAACCAATCAACAAACTTAGTGAAAACTTCAGATTTGTTTTTCATAAAGAATACCCAAGTCATCCTAGAAAAGTCATCAATAAACAAGACAAAGTATCTACACCCACCAATGGATGACTTTTTCATGTCACATACATCACTATGAACTAACTGTAAACATCTGTTAGCTCTCCAAGATGACTATTTAGGAAATTTTTTCTGATTTTGTTTGCCCAAAACACATGACTCACAAAGAATACTATCTTTGCAAAAAGTGGGCAACCCATTCACCATACCATATCTCTGCAAATCCACTAAAGAGTGGATATTCAAATGTCCATAGTGGAGATGCCATAACCACTGTGTAGACATAGTACCTGTACCTGTGTTAATAACTATTGCAAGTTCTATATTGGGAGGAAGCACCTTATAATGCAATCTAACCAAGTTTCCATCTTCATATCCTGTATACATTGTTTTATAAGCATCCTTCACTGAATTGATGTAAATGAGCCCATTTTCAAGCATAATTTGATAACCTTTCTTTCTAATAGTTACCAAAGAAAGTAAGTGTTTCTTCAATGTGGGAACATACCAAACATCCTCCAAGTATTTTATAGACCCATTAGGAAGAATAATCTGAATAGATCCAAGTCCTAGTGGTCTATGCATAGACTTATCTGCTAAGGCAACTGGAGAGAGAGAAGCTTCTTTATAAGACCAAAAGAAATCTCTCCTAGATGTCATGTGTTTGGTTGCTCCTATGTCTAAAACCCATACATCTGTGAGCTCATCTCTAGCCTCATATTCAATATAATCAATGTGCCCCAAAGTAGTGAATGCAGATTCATGGGAAACATCACTAGATTCATCATAGTCATGATCGGCATACTGAGCAGAGTTAGTCTTAGTCACTTTTTGTGGCCTCTAAATTTTATCAAAAAGAATCCTACATTGTGAGGAAATGTGACCAAATTTTCCACATCTATGACACTAAATGTCTGATCTACCTTGACCTCTACCCCTATATGAGTTGTGACCATGTCCTCAATCACTTGTTTCATGTGAATGTGATTGATTAGATTGTTGATTATTTGAATGACCCCTACCTCTATTTTGATATCTGCCTCCTTTGTAACCTTGACCCCCTTTATAACTATTTCCTCTATTGTTTTGATGCCCAGATGAAGATGAACTAGGATTTGACTCCAAAACATGGGCTTCTTCAGTTTTCTTGGATTTCTTGGGTAGAGAGAGGTCATGTTGGATGAGCAATTTAGCCAACTTATCAAAGGTGATGCCTGTGATCTTGTTAGAGACATGTAACATTTTAACAAAATTCCTATAGGACCCTGGTAGTCCTTTCAAAGTAGCAGTAAATATGAGGTCATCATCTAGTTTTCCAAAACCAGCGTTAGTGTACTCAGTAGTGATATTTTTCAACTTAGACATATATTCTCCCATATCCCCATCTTCATCTAATGACAAAGTAAATAATTACATATGAATATCTATCTTCTTATGCTTAGGTTTCTTATCATACAAATTTGATAATGTTTTCCATGTAATGTAACTATGAGGAGAATTTTTAATATGAACATAAGTATCATGAGTACAACAAAATTTAATGAGAGCTAAGGCCTTAGAATCATGCAGATTGAATATATCTAATTTAGCCTGTTATGTTGGCAATGTGGGATTTTCATTCTTAACAATATCCCATAACTCATTAAACACTAGTGAAGCCTCCATCAATCATTTCCAATCTGAATAATTAGAAATTGTTAATCTATCACCATCTGAAAACAAATTCTAAATTTTTGGCATTTTGAAATGAAATCAAGTGCAGTAGAGAAAAGTGTAACAAAATACAAAAGAAATGAAACAAATATCACACTCACTATACAAGACACTGCTTCTATGGGGTTTTGCACTTAACCTCCGCGTAGAGCGTAAAATAAAAATAAGTATTTTTGATGGGTTTTGCACTTAACCTCACCAAAAAATCAATGATTACACTCTTATTTTGCCAAATTACAACCTTATCTCACCACAACAATGCAAAATAAATATGATTGAATTTCCCCTTTTTCGAAAACTTAAATAACACAATACAAAAAGTATGTGTTTTACAATATTTAGATTTTAAAAGGGAATATTCCTTTTTCAAAAAAACATATTCCAAAGCAAAAAAAAAACTTTCTCCAAAAAGAAGGGATTTGAACCCTTGACCTCCTCCTTTGCAAGCTTCTAACAAAATAAGCTTAACCAATTGCTCTAAGAGCATTTGCAAAACATTATACTCAGAAATTTCTACTTATTCTAGATTTTGTGTATGAGGGAAAATTAAAAAAAAATTACATGAGTAAATAAATTCAAATTTTTCCCTTTTTACAGCCTTCTCAAGCAAGCTTCCTCCCGTGGGACCCACTAAGACAAATTTTTGATATCAAAAAACATTAGAAACAACAAAAATAAATTTCTAAATTTTATTGTAGTGCCAAGTTTGCTTGGGATGCCATGGCAGCTCCTAGGAATTTTCTTTTCACCTGTTTTCTCTCTCATAGGCCGTACAAATCCATACAGGCTGGGTAAAAAGGATTTTCACTAAGTTTTTGCAAATTTTTTGAGGTGTATTTGTAGGGAATGAGATCAAAATAAAGCTTGGGCATTGGAAGGCCATACCATAGGCTGTATAAGTTCAAAAAAATTCTTAGATTTACAATTTGAATGCAAAAAATAGGGGTTTAATATCATTTGATCAAGATTGGCAGGTGTTTTAGCTATTAAGAGGCCTGAGAATGAGATGAATCAATAATGGCAGCCATGAATAAATATTACAGAGGTTTTTTTCAAATAAATAGGTCGTACAAATTTGGTTTTGGATAAAAAACAATGAATTTAATAACATTAAAATGCTAAAAATTCATTTTTATGCCAGATGAGGAGGTTTGAACACAAGACAATGGAGTATGAGTGATAAAAAAAGACTAGACTATGATATATGGAAAATATACAGGTTTAAATATAAATAATATTTGAAAAATTAAAATAATTTAATAATTTTTCAAAATATTTAAACCAATACTATATGGCATACTTTATTTCATGCCAAATGATATCACATGAATTGATTTTTCACCTTGCTCCTTTGAATTCATCAAGCTCCCAAAATAACCACGCTCTGATACCACTGATAACTCTTGAGCCAAAATAGGTTGAACCTTGTCCCCGCTTAGTGTGAGTGCACAAGTATTTTATTAATTTCAAAAAAACAAGTACATAAGGGTGCCTTTACTCCGTTAACCCTTTTATAATGCAAACATGGATTTATATTGTTTTTACCAATGACCGGTAAAAACAACTAATCCTATAACCAACTAAATATGGGAAAACAACCCGTAAGGTAATTCTAATTAATAAATATAAAACATTAAAACTACCTAATAATTAAACTAAGTAAGTTTATTTTATGGGGGTGAATTTACTAAAAGATGCATGCCCCATTTACAATAATTATTTATTACCTACCAAAAATCTAACCTAACATTAAGACTTTGGAACAAGTCATAACAACCATCTCTGTCTAAACGGTATAGTCACCCACTAAAATATGAACATTATGACACTTACCCTTGAAGGGTAATGTTCTTCCATTGGCAATCATGACCTCAAAACTGGAAAAAAGGTGAATAAAACAATCTTCTTGCTTAGCTACTCAAGGATCGATGAAATTGTGAGTACTACCATAGTCAATAATTATGGTGAAGAGTTGATTCTTAAAATAACCTTGGATACACATTGTTTGAGGGGAAGTGACTCCCACCAAAGCATGCATGAATATTTTAGGAGGGTAATCTAAATGCATAGAATCATTATATTCTTTTGTGATCTCCTCAATGGTATACTCATAGTCTTCAGTATCTAGTGGAGAATTGACATGTAGTAGGTACAATTTTTGCTCTATGTATTTATGCCTTAGAACCCATTTATCATCACAATTATAACAAAGCCCTTTTTCATGACATGCACACATTTCAACTCCTACGAGATGTTTTAAGGGGGTTATCCTAGTGTTGGCATGCTAGAAGGAGGGCTTGGATGGTGCCCAATTATAAGTGTGATGCTAGGAGGTGATTTTATCTTCAATAAGCTTTGCAAGACCTAAGGATGCCATCATGGTGTGATATTGGAACATTTTGAGCTTAGAGAAAATGGGATCTTTGAGGCCACTAATAAAAAAACTCTTAAATAAGTCATCTAATAACCCTTCGATGTAATTAGCCAATTTCTCAAATTTAATTTTATACTCATGAATGTTTCCTATCTAATAGAGTTTGGTGAGGGCTCCCATAAAATCCTCAAATGCTAAGGGACCAAACCTACCCAAAAGTAGAGATGCAAAATTTGTCCAATCAGGTTCATCATTTGATTTGAGATACCAATCATACCATTGGACTTCTTGTTCTAAGTGGAAAGAAGCAATTGGGACTTTGTTCATGGGATAAGTATTGTGAAGGTTGAAGTATTGCTCAAAATAATAAAGATAGCCTGTAGGATCTATACCATTGAACCTCAAAATGTCCAATTTGGGCCCATGTGATGTGTGGGTGGAAGAGAAAGTAATCTTGGAAGAAGTTTTCGTCTATAATTTGTTGATCAAGAGGCTATTCTATTGATTTAGTCCATGCATCATATCGGTTAAGTCAGTGACTTGGGCCTTCAAGGCTACAATTTATTCCTCCATGATCTTGAAACCTACACGGGTGACTACCATAACCTATTAAGATAAATATAATTTTTTTTGGTAATGGATAGGAAAACTAGAGTTAATATATGGTTAGTAAGGGGATTTTTTTATTTGGACAAAATTGGAAGTGGTAAAGGTACTTTTACTAGTTTTTTATAGTCTGACTATGATTTGATGAAGGTGAATTCAATTTCAAAAAAGTTTGAAGAAACTAGAAAATTTAGCAAAGAGGGACAAAGAAGCAAAGAAGAGAGATGAACATTGTAGAATTTTTTTGAGGCAAACAGATAAAAACTAGAGTTATGGCAAAACCCCCAAAAAGGCAAAATTGAGATTTGTGGGAATTAGAAGTGGAATTGGAATATGGGACCTCAAGGAAGAAAATGTGCATAATTGTATTTTAGGTGTCCTGATAAATGTTAGAAGTAATAAGGCTATAGATAGGGAGATATGGCAAATATATATATATATATATATATATATCTGTATATATATATATATATATATATATCTGTATATATATATATATATATATCTGTATATATATATATATATATATATCTGTATATATATATATATATATATATATATATATATATATATATATATATATATATATATATATATATATATATATATATATATATATATATTAGTTTCTATCAAATATCTGGCAACAAGTCCTTTGATAGTCTTTTGATACTCTACTGATAGGATGGATTTGGGCCCTAAATTAAACTACTACTTAAAGGTTTTTAGAAATCACTCTAGTCACTAGTGCTATCTGAATGAGTACCACTTTCTAGAAAAAAATTGGCCAAAGATTTAGCCCTAAATGATAGCTCTTGGTTTTCCTCATAGGTGAGAACTAGTCAATCAGGATGAGGCCATTGTAATTTTCAATGAAAGGTCCTCTTAGTGGGTTAACTACTTTAGGTTTCTTATGGTACTCCTCATAATGAGTTTTAGGGCTTTCACCCAAGCACTTTCCATAGTTATGTAGATAGGTTTTTACCCTGATCTGAAATAGATGATACAATCTAAAGTATAAAAAACCATATTGAGATTGAGTAAAAAACTATTAATACTCAGTGAAAATGACCTGTTATCAAAATGAAATTATAAATTTGGATTGTGGCACAAAAGGGTTGGAAAAAGATCTATTACCATTTTTTGATCAATAGGGTCTTGTTATATCAAGGTGAGAGCATACAGTGGGTAGGAAAAAAAATTGGCCTTAGAACATGATTTGATACTAGATGAGAGGATCTTTCCTGAACAAGTTAGCATATAATTGTAAAAATATGAAATAACTATGAAAATTAGCAATATATTAACTCAAATAAGTAGAACTGAATTATAATGGCTGAATCATAGAATCACTAGCCTCTTTAAGGGGGAAACCTCCTTTGAGAAAACTCAATTCAATACAATTTATGGATGCCTTAATTAGGCCTTAACACTTAAATACTAATTCTACTCTAACAACTATTTCTTCCCATGCATGTGGGATAAAAAAAATGTGCTCCAAGGATGACTTACAAAATATATGCATCCATAGCAACTACACTACTAATAACGTAGAGATAAAGGTAGGATGCATGTTCCTAAAAGGGGTGGGTTTATTTTCACATCAAAATTCAAAATATATTGAAAACTAACCCAGTCACTTGATTTACTAATAAACACTTGTGAGAAAGGATGTTGATCAACCCCTACATTTAATAATAGGTCTACAACATCATTACATTCTTGAGAGTAATGTTAAAAAGATATTAAATAAAACTCCCTAGCCAACTTCTTGTTACTACAAATAATATTATTCATCTTCCAATTTTAATTCATGCCTTTTATAATATCATTAATTATGACCATCAAATGCCTCTCAACAATGACATCCCAAAAATATTTATCTTGTAAAATCTTGATTCTTTCTAGCAGCAACATAGCCTCTACCTCATTATTATTATATTTAAGAATAAAAATCTAACCCCTCTCCCATAGAATTTTTCATTGAATATAACTAACCAAACATCCTACACTATCCATCCTAGGATTACCTTGCGAGGCACCATCAAATCTGATTTTAATAAAATAATGTTTGGTGGGATCTATCTGAAATTTGCTATAACATTTTTATCCATTGTGATACTAAATCATAGGCAAAATAATCTAGGGAAATATTTCTAAATTTATCCTCTCTTATACAAACATATTTTTATTTACCTTAGTCAAAAGAGAGAAATTAACATTAATACCTTGTTCAAAATTTTCCCATTCAATACCCTTGTCTTAAAAACAATTATTATTTCATTCCTTCCAAATATTCAAGATCACATTTTATTAAAATCTTACCAAGGTTGTAAATGGGTTTTATACCATTAGGCCATGATGAACATATTTCCTTTATAGTTCTAGGACAAACCCAAGGATGACCTAGCCAAGGGAAGAGGCAAGACTAAACCTTCTTAGCATAAGAATGGTGAATAACAAGATTCTCCATTGATTTTCCATATTATTTACACATTTTTCAAATATAGGGACCAACATAACCTATATATTGTAACCTATCTTAAGTAAGGATTATCCCTAGTTAGGAAAGGTATGTGAAGGAGTTGGCCCTTGGGGTGATTATTGCATTATACATCAAAAAACTTGTCTAATCATTTTCCACAACATCATTATCCATATCAACACCCATAAAATTAGTTGTTATAACACCTACAATGACAAATTTATATTTAACCCTTAAACCATATCTCTCTAATTTTTTCATTGTCCATCTCAAACTATCCTCAACATTTTTAAAACAAATTATCCTCATTCTTAAAAGATATGACAATATTTCCTTCTAATCAATTGAATAGTCTATATTCCCTAAGCTTATCCATTGTTTGATGTTACCCACCCATGAAATTGAAAAGATTCATGTACCAATGACATTACACATAAAATATAGAATGAATATAAATAGGCAAAATATTCACACATGTTAATTGAACACAACACAAAGATTTAAGTGGTAAAACATCTAATGGAGTTAAAAACCTGTAGTGATTATTCAATGTAGAAACAATTCCCCAATACATAAAATCTTCTCAATCTTACTCCTCAAATAGCTTATTCACAAAACCTATTCACAGACAAGTATTTATCACATGCAAATACAATATTCTTCATAAAATCTCATAAAAGATAATAATAATTGTGTTCAAGATGTGAATTACAATAGGGATAAACCCTATTTATAATATTCACAATAGGAGGTGACCGTTGTAACCAACGGTCCCATATGTTTTCCAATGAACATTAATTACATTGATAAATTCTAAAAAATATATAATTTAATTATTTATTTTCATGAGGTTTATACCTCATGTAAATAAATAATAAAATTTTATTTATTTAACTCTCAATGTAAGCTAAGGGTGAATAAATCACCACTTAGTCATTAAATGCTCTAACATTCCCCCTTAATGTTAAGTGAGGATAAATGTCATAGTCACTTTAAAAAGAAGTGGGGATAAATGTCATAGTCACTTTAAAAATGAATTCTACTATGTACAAAATTGAATTATTTAAAAATATTCATCATGCCAAACACCACCTTTTAAAACAAAAGGAATTATAATCCATAAACTACTCGAGAGTAAGTTTAGGTTATCATGATCATGAGATACATCTCATAATCACTAAGTATATTTAGAGCCTTTTATGACATAAGGACCTCTAATTAAAAAGTATGTTTTTAATATATTGGGGTACAGAAAATATAACTTTCACATGAATTTTACAATGATTTTAAAATAAGAATTATAGAGAAAGAGAAGAAACACATGGTTGTTAGTGGCATTGTCATGCACACTCCCCCTTAATGGTAACTCTGAGAGGGATAACATTGTATGAAACTAAAAAAAATTGGTATCATCAAGTGGTTTTGTGAATATATTTACCACTTGTTCATCTATAGGACATAATTGCATATCAATATCACCATTTAGGAATTTATCTCAAATAAAATACACATGAACTTCAATATGTTTAGTTTTTTGGTGTTACACTAGATTTCTTATTAGAGCTATAAAAATTTGGTTACCATAATGAAGGATGGTACTATGAAAAACATCCTAATGAATTTCTCCAAATAACCTTTGTATCTACATGACTTCTTTGGTAGTTTTCATACCACTTAAGTACTCTACATCAGTAGAAGAGATAGAGACAATATGTTACTTCTTGTTGCTCCAAGTGATAGCACCTGCATCAAACTTAAACATATATCTAGAAGTAGATTCTTTATTTATATTATCACTAATGTGGTTAGCATCACAATAACTATATAATTTAAAATTATCAATGGAAGAATAAAATAAACTAAAATTAATTATTCCTTTCATATAATGAAGAATTTATTTAGCTAATTTCCAATGATCCAAATATGGATCCTGCATAAATTTAGAAGAAACACCAACAACATATGAAATATTTGGCCTTGTAATGGTTAGATAAATTAAACAACCAATAAGTTGTCTATATAAAGTAGGGTTAGATTTTTCACATGTAGGTTTTGGATCAAGTTTAACACCAACTTCAATAGGTTTTGGTCATGTAGGTTTTGGAAGAAATTTTATAATCAATCATGTTAAACTTAACAAGAATATTATGAACATACTAAGATTGTGATTCACCAATAGAATATTTATCCTAAAAAATAGTCATTCCTAAAAAATGATGTATAATGCCTAAATCAATCATTTCAAACATTTGACTTAGTTTATCTTTATATTTATAAATTAAACTAGATAGATCACCAATAATCAACATATAATACAATTAGAATCAAATGATTATTTTTAGCTTTAACAAAGAGATCATTATCTTAATAACAGTTAAAAAAGTCAATTATTTGAAAAAATAAGTAATTTTAAAATACCAAGTTTGAGGAGTTAATTTTAAATCATATACATATTTCTTTTAACTTGCATACATAATGTTATCTATTAGAGTAAGATAAAAATTTATGTTAAGTCATGTAGATTTCTTCTTCTAAATCATCATTTAGAAAATCATTATTGACATCCATTTGGTGAATAACCCAACCATTTTGGGTTACAAGAGGAATAAGTAATCTCACAGTACTCATTTTTGCTACAGGAGCAAAGATTTCAATATAGCCAATGTCAAGTTTTTGAGTAAACATGCAAGCAACTAATCTAGCTTTAAACTCATAAATTTTATCAATTGAATTATATTTGATCTTATAAATCCACCTACATTTGATAATGTCTTTTAGGTGGAGAAAGGAAAAGATCCTAAATCTAATTTTTAATTAAGGTATTATATTTAGCTTGCATAGAAACATTTTATCAATCATATTTGTTAGGTTGTGGAGCTAAAAGCTTCACCAGGATGCAAACAGGAGAAGTTAGGGAGGATCTAGAGTTGCGGGGAGTTGCAGAATCGATTGCAGGGAAACCGACGTCGATCAGATCAACCGACGTCGGTCAGATAGCAAGAGGAAGCAACCGACGTCGGTCACCAATCGGCCGACATCGGTCATGAAGGTGCCGACGTTGGCAGCCTGTGGGAGAATAGGCAGTCTGCATGACGAATCCAGGAGAGTCTATTTTTAGACTGCTAGTTTGCATGTTGAAGACTAATCTTAGTCTTGAGTTGTGAGTCTAATTATTGTAATTAGGTTGTCTAATTATTGTAAGCATGAGATCTATATATGGACTCATGGGCTGTATTGTAAGTGTGTGCTAGAAAGCCATAGAGCTTTTAGAGAGAGCTAGTGTAGCTCCTCCTAGTTCCAAAGGGGTACTGAGAGTGTATGATCAGTGAGAGTTGCAGGTTGTGCAAGTTCTTGGAGTAGATCCACCGGGGTACTGGTTGAATAATCATAAGGACTTGGTGAGGCAAGGACAAGGGTTCTTTAGGTGTGTAGAAAGGCTTCTACATGGTGAGTATGATCTAGTTATTTGCAGGTATCAGCAGAGAGCAGGGGATCTACTTGGAGTGCGTGGAGCACTGGATTACTGGCAGTGAAGGATACTGACTGGTTGGTGAGGTGAACATCAATTCTGTATTGGAATTGATTGTTGTGACCAAGAGAGAGAAGGAAGAAGGTCTTGAGGTGTCGCAAACCTCTGAGGTGGAAGAAGAAGTGGCATCTTCTTTATTGTATATTCTTATGTATGTTATTAATACAAGATAGTGTATTGTCTCTCAATTCCTGTGTTGTTTCATATTTCTAGTTACTTATTGATTCTGGTTAATTTCCGTGTTTAGTTGCTAATATGAGTAGTAATCATATGTGCTCTAATTGGTAGAGCAAGATCCTGACTAAGTAGGGATTAGAGCATGTTTGTTGTTCTGGGCTTTCCCCTGACAAGTGGTATCAGAGCCTTAGTTGTAGGTTCAAAAGCTGATACCTGACAATTGGTATCAGAGCTTTTGGTTGGGTTGACTAACAAGTGGTATCAGAGCCTTGGTTGTAGGTTCAAGAGATGATATCAACAAGTGATATCAGTGCTTTTGGTTGGGTTGACTAACAGGTGGTTTCAGATCTGGTAGTATTTTTGATTACAGGTCACTCACAGGGGTTTCAGATTGAGTGGGAGTATAGCAATGGTAGAAGATAGTAAGCTACGAATGGAGAAACTGAATAGCACGAATGGTCTAATTGATGGAAAGAAAGAGCAGGTAAAAAGAGATCATTGGTCGATAGCAGATCAGTTGGTGGAAGCATATGTTGCAGGTAATATTGCACAGGATGTTCTGGATAAAGTGGAATCTTCGTTTACAGATTCTTTTGCCTCTTTCCATGCAGCCCCAAATAGAGCATCTTTTCACATGTATGTCTTTGGAGACTTTGGAGAGATTTATTTAAGGGTTGGAGAGCCTTGTCAGATTATTGACGAAGGGGAAGTGAAGCTGAAATTGCAGACAGATGACACACAGTGGTTGAAGGAAGTCATGCAGGTACCAGTCTTGGAGATGAGTCTAATTTCTTCAGGAAACTTGGGTGATGAGAGATGCACTGTAACTCTCACAGTGGATGCACTTGAATTAGATGGTGGTAAGAAAGTAGGTATCCTTTATCTATCTACTTATATTATTGATTCACCTTCTGTTGCAGAGATGTGGCTTCATGGGCTTAGTCACATATGTAGAAGGAGAATGCAGGTTTTAAAGCGGAAGTCAGATGTATTTGACAAGCTAAAGAACTGGAAAGCCTTGGTGTTCATGGAGGAGATGACAGACAAAGATCAGGTGAGAAGACTGAATTATCTTGAGCAGAGCAGGGTTGACTTAATTTAGGATTTTGATCCATGGAGAGCTCGCGGGTAAAAAGTTGTCACTCACAGACGAACACAGGTACCGACGTCGGTTAGACAGTAACCGACATCGGCAGTAGGAAGACCGACGTCGGTCATAAGGACTGACGTTGGTAGAAGGGACACCGGCGTCGGCCAGGGAAATGACGTCGGTAGTCAGGTTCAGTACAGGGAGCCGACATCGGTCGAAAATAGACTGGGAGATGGCCGAGATCGGTCACTGGAATGGATAGTGGGCGAACAGTTAGTCTCAAACGCTCATGTCAAGGTCAAGATTGGTAAGTGAACCTCATATTCATTGTTCACCTTCTTTATATTGCTTACTGATGGTCATGAACCAGGAAGATGGAAGAAGCAATACAGGTAGAGTCCAGATACAGTGGGAGCTTAGCATGGATGAGGAGTGAGTCCTTGGAGAAGAACCAAACATGTATTTGTTGGTAGAGTTGTCAGCTGGAAGTAAGCACTGAGAGACGGAATGGATTCCCATTTTAAAGAAGAGAGTGGATGGATACAAGAGATAGAAGGCTATGGCATATAGTCTTGAGGAAGCTACAGGACAGTGGTACAAGTTTGACAGGTGGATGACTAAGCATGGCTTCAGTCAATGTCAGTGTAACTATTGTGGTTTTGTCTTACCAGGTGGATGATGAGTCATGACATCATTTTGTTACTGTATGTGGGTTATTTGCTAGCAGGTTTGTACATACAGGGATTTGCTGAGCTAAAGGTAAGGTTAGTTCAGAGGCGTGTCATGGAGAATTTAGAGCAGCGAAATTCTTTGGCATAAGAGACATGGAGATTTGATCTCCAGTGGGAGCTGATGTGAAGACGGTGTTGGCGGGGTTCATGATGCAGGATGCAGAATCGGAAAGCACACCAAGGGCTGGACAGTTCAAGCTTAGCTTGAAACAGGGTTCGAAATCACATGAGGTCTAGTGTAGACTTACATTTTTCCCAATTAGTGGGGGTTGTCAGAAAGTATGGAGCCAATTCAGGGAGGGAGTACTGGAGGGCAGTTCAGTGGGACTAGCAGCAGGGTTTCTTGTTATGCAGGGTCAAGTTCTTCACTACATGGATATGTAGGTTCGGATATGGCAGGTTACTTGAATGACAGGTATAGCATCACAGGTTGTGTGGTGGTTGGTCTTCAGGGTTGATCTTGAAGAGGAATACAAGCTAGGGAAAAATTTAGATGGTGTAGGGGTACAGGTATAGGTGCAGCTATTTATCTCCAAGTGGGAGATTGTTAGGTTGTGGAGCTAAAAGCTTCACCAGGATGCAAACAAGAGAAGTTAGGGAGGATCCAGAGTTGCGGGGAGTTGCAGAATCGGTTGCAGGGAAACCGATGTCGGTCAGATCAACCAACGTCGGTCAGATAGCAAGAGGAAGCAACCGACGTCGGTCACCAGTCGGCCGACATCGGTCATGAAGGTGCCGACGTCGGCAGCCTGTGGGAGAACAGGCAGTCTGCATGACGAATCTGGGAGAGTCTATTTTTGGACTGCTAGTTTACATGTTGAAGGCTAATTTTAGTCTTGAGTTACGAGTCTAATTATTGTAATTAGGTTGTCTAATTATTGTAAGCATGATATCTATATATGGACTCATGGGCTGTATTGTAAGTGTGTGCTAGAAAGCCATAGAGCTTTTAGAGAGAGCTAGTGTAGCTCCTCCTAGTTCCAAAGGGGTACTGAGAGTGTATGATCAGTGAGAGTTGCAGGTTATGCAAGTTCTTGGAGCAGATCCACCGGGGTACTGGTTGAAGAATCATAAGGACTTGGTGAGGCAAGGACAAGGGTTCTTCAGGTGTGTAGAAAGGCTTCTACATGGTGAGTATGATCTAGTTATTTGCAGGTATCAGCAGAGAGCAGGGGATCTACTTGGAGTGCGTGGAGCACTGGATTACTGGCAGTGAAGGATACTGACTGGTTGGTGAGGTGAACATCAATTCTGTATTGGAATTGATTGTTGTGACCAAGAGAGAAAAGGAAGAAGGTCTTGAGGTGTGGCAAACCTCTGAGGTGGAAGAAGAAGTGGCATCTTCTTTATTGTATATTCTTCTGTATGTTATTAATACAAGATAGTGTATTGTCTCTCAATTCCTGTGTTGTTTCATATTTCTAGTTACTTATTGATTCTGGTTAATTTCCGTGTTTAGTTGCTAATACGAGTAGTAATCATATGTGCTCTAATTGGTAGAGCAAGATCCTGACTAAGTAGGGATCAGAGCATGTTTTTTGTTCTGGGCTTTCCCCTGACAATATTGAGTGGATTTTTCAAAAGATTAAGGTTCACATTCATACATAGTCATTAATTCATGATATGAATGTCAAATTCTAGTTAATTTATTAAAGTTATCAACATTAGATGATTGGATTAGGGATTTTGCCCATTTAGGTATTTTAGATTGAACATGAAACTTAGGGGGCTCCTTAGACTCTAAGTTATCTAGAACTGGATCAAATTTTTCAAGGGCATCTATTTCATCACAAGTAGAAACATGAGATTCAAATTTATCAATAGAATAATAATGAGGAGGTTCCATAGAGGCATCACAAAAAGATTTTTAGAGAATAATAACATTCTTATTCTCAATAATCTAATATTTAGAAGGATCGTGTACTCTTAAACCTTTTGTCTTAACTCCATAACCTATAAAAATGTAAGAATAGGAAGTGACATCAAGCTTCTTTCTTTTAAATTTAGGAATAAAGATAGAAGCAGGACTACCAAAGATCTTGGCTACATCTAAGCTTTTTTAGTCAATATTTCTAAAGGCATAAAAAGATGAAAAGCTTTGGTAGGGACTCTATTTAAAATATGCATAGTATTATTCATGGCTTTGGCCCATAAAAACATAGGAACATTTATAGATTGCAAAAAAATTCTAGACATTTCTATGATGATGTGGTTTTTCTTTTCAGCAATGCCATTTTTTTGAAGGGAATAAGGAGTTATTAGTTCCCTTTGAACATTGTAACTACTACGAAAAAATCAAACTCTTTATTAACATACTCACCACTATTATCAGTTATTAATCTCTTAATATAAAAAATATTTTTTCAACACTAACTTTAAATTCCTTGGGTTTAGATAATACATCATATTTTTTTAATGAAAAATGACCAGATCATTGTAGTGTAATCATCAATAAAAGTAATAGAATATAAAGAACCATTAAGAGATACAACTTTAAGAGGTCCTAAAACATCACTATGAATCAATTCTAAAAGATGTGAGGAATTCACATCATGATTCTTGTGAAAGGGGTTAGTATGTTACTTACCACATAAGCAACCCTCATAAGTTTCATGATGAGAGGGGATAGAAATAAGTCTAACAATAAGATTATTTGCATATGTATCATGTAAAATTATAAAATTAATATGTCCTGATCTTGCATGTCATAATTGAGATTCATTCTTACTATATGATGAAATAAAATATGCAGAAGAAGGAGAAGAGATATATAAACTATTCTTTTGAACACCTTCAATAATCAAGGAACTAGATTGATTTCTAATGGATCAAATATATTTAAGCAATGTTACAATGAAAATATCAATGTATGTTGAGAAAAAGATAGAAAATTATTTTTAAGCTTAGGTAAATAGAAAACATCATTAATAACAATATTTAAAAAAAAAAAATCCTTATTTAGTTCTAAAAATAAATTATCTCATAAGTAAATTATTTTAGAGATATCTCTAGAATCACACAAAATATTAGATAAGCATGTCATATGGTGTGATGCACTACTATCTAAAAACCATTTATTTTCATTTGAACTAAATAAAGTAACATATAAAGCAATAACATTTTGATCCTGATTGTTAGTTTGATTAGGGTTTTAATTCTTCTTTTTGTTTTGATTAGATTTCTTCTCTTTATTATTTTTAAAATATTGATTATTAATTATATCCTTATTTTTATTAAAAGTTTCTATTCTATGACCAAATTTACCACACAGATTATAATTTTCATTAAACTTTTATTTTTTATTCTTATTACCAGGTTTCTTGTTCTCATTTTTATCTTTAACAAAACTAGGACTAGATTTCTAGTTTTTATTATTATTATAAATATTATTTAATTTGATAAGTGCCTAAGTTACATTCTCTTTAGAATCAAAATTGGTCATAATTTTATCTTCTTGAATCAAGAGAGCAGACAAAGTAGTAAGTTCATGGATATCTTGCTCAATTTGATACTTAGAATTCAAAATAAAAATGAAATTTTTAAAAAATTTATGAATATTTAACTAAATGATAAAATAAATCAATTGATCTTGAATCAAATTATAATTACATCCATCTAACTTAGCTTTAATGTTTTTAATTTTTAGCAAGAAAAATTACAACTTTTTCATCATTTTTCATAGGTTTAGTTAGCAATTCAAGGATTAACTTAATAATTTTTAAGAAATAAGTGCCCTCTTACATGTATTCAATGAGTTTTCAAGCATCACTTGGAGACTCTTAATTATCGATTTGGAGAAGGAATTCATCCTTAACACTCTATAAGATAATGTACATAGCTTCCTATGATTTCTTTTAAAATACATTGGTAAGCTCAGGGGTCACATGTCATCCAAAAGGATATTTTCAGTCCCAATGACAATATTCCACAACTTTTGGGCTATAAATTCATCTTTAACATTAATTTTTTTATATATTATAGTTATTTTCATTAAGTATTTGACATTTATCTAAGAAAAATAAGGTGAAGCCATAGCTTCCCTTTAAACAGGATAGTAAATAAATGCTTAAAATGAAATATTTTAGTGTGAATTTAAACTTAATTTGATAGTAAAACAAATTTTAAAGTGCAAACACATAATAATTATTCAATTTAATGCTAAAAATTACAAAATATTACAAGAAAAAAAGGTGTCACAATACACTAATGTAAGAACAATTTAATAAATTAACCTTTTAACAGAGTTTTTTGCATTTTTTTAAAAAATAAAGTGAATCACACATACAACTATACTTAATTACACTATTTAAATTTTAAATAATGCAAATAAATGATATATAATTTCACTAAACTAGGTGTCGAAAGAGTCACACTCAGAAGAACCAACTAGACACTATTATTAAAAAGTTATAAAAACTATAAAAAGAGATTTCAAAATATAAAATGTACTATGTATATGTGTCCATAAAGTGTCAAAACCTAGGGATCAACTGGTTACATGACTATGTTTGACAAAATATTTATTGGTATGAATGTCAAAATAAATTTGACAGGTCAGCTAGGGTTTTTAATACATGAGAAGTTGGCACACAAACCAAAAAATAGAATTCAAATTCAATTAAATTTGATCAAATTCAAAAGTAAAAATATATTTTGGGGGTTTTGAACACTAGACCTCCCAAACTATAATCTTTTAATAAAACAATTACCACCAACCCTTTTAGAAGTTTTTTATTAAATTTTTGCATGCATTAGATAATATTTAAATCCCTATGTTTTAAATTAAATTTAAACACACACACACACACATCCAATGTGCAAGTAATTTTTTTTAAATTAAATAGTGATTTACCTCTTTAGTAAAAAAATTAATTAAACACCCATTAAAGGGTCAATAGTAAATAAGAGTAATAGAGCTACGATGATCTAGAAGCCCCTAAAATTGGGATGGTTTAAGTTAAATTTTTATGGAGCCTATCATGGCAATATGGGGGCTTTAGGATCAATTTGTCTGATAAAAGATTGCAGTGGCTCTTTAATATGAGTAACTTTTTTCAAACTCCTTGATAGGTTTAACAATGAAGTAGAAGCGTAAGTAGTGGTGGTGAGGATTGAGATATCTCTTAAGTGCATAGTGAAGTGTATAGAAATTGAGAGTGACTCTTAAGTAGTAATTTAGGCTCTCTTTATCCAAAAATATAAATCTTGGCCCCTTAGATAATATTTTGTCACATTCTTGGGTGAAGTTGGGTCAATTTCATAGCTGGTCTTATACCCATTGCTTTTGTGAAAGCAATAAGGTGGCAGATTTTCTAGAAAACATAGGTATTGATTAAAAGGAGGATGAATGGGTAGATAACTAAAAAGAGAGATGGTATGATTGTAATGAGATACAAGTGGTAGAGTTGTGGTTATTATTCTTTTTGGGGCTTGTGGAGAGGGTAATGAAATTCTCAATGATGGTGGCTTTAATGTTTTGACGTGGCAAATAATGCAAAATCTAGTTTTGGTGTGTGAAATCCTTGGGAGGATGGATCTATCTATATTTCATCCCATTTGTGAAGGTGTCATTTAATTAGGCATTGGGAATTTTTAGTTGTTTAAAATGGATTCAGAGCTTCTAGAAACCCTAGTGTGGCCATTTTATTTTAGATATGTTGTGTCTAGGGAAATGGGCTTCACAATAAAAGTGTTGAGGAGGTGACTGCAAAATGTTTTCTAGATTCTAACAATGGAAGTAGTAGAGGCCATTGAAAATATTTTGGGGGGTATAATTATTGGAAGAAAGTATAAGGGTGATTGTGAATTCAGACTTGGATTCTCTATTTGTTGGTCATCTGTTAATGGTAATTACAGATAAAGATCGAGTAAAATATTTGGTTGCTTTCTTTGTTTGGCTAGATAATAAGGTATATTTTATGTTAGAGTTAGATAAAATGTAGGTAGGACCATTTTCCAAGCTCCTCTTTCAAGGAAGTATGGTTTAGGATTTGTCCTCATGTTAGTATTTAGGGCCTTAAAGGAGAGGTTTGTTTATCTTTTAAATTTTGTATAAGAAGTGGATTCTTTGTGTTCTAGTTAAAGGAGAGGCTTGTTTATCTTTTAAATTTTATATAAGAAGTGGAATATTTATGTTCTAGTTAAGAGACAGAAGGGAAATCAAAGGGAGTGGTCCTTCCAAATTTGAAAGAATTGATATCCCCTCTTATTATGTTGATAAAATGGCGAGTAGAGTGTAGGATGAATGAGAGGCTACAAGCGGTATAAATTTTGATTTGTGATTTTGCTCATGAAATTTTATAAGCATCTCTTTGGTGGTAAGAATATGGGGTAAGGTGCAAGCACTAAGGAATCATAGGAAGTGTAATAAAAATGGAGGTCTTCACATATTTGGGTGTTAGGTGGAGCAATTATGTTGGTAGGGTTCAAGTCATAGGAACCTTTTTATCCACAACTAGTGGAAATTAAAGTTACATAGATTCTAGAGAAATAACTATCTCAATGCATCAATGAAGTTCACTGTGACAACTAGGGTGGTGACCAGGTCATTCTAATAGATTAAATGTTGGTTTTTTTAATATGTGTTCTGTTTGGTTTAAGGTGGCATATAGGTTATGCTTGTTTATATACTTATGTAAACATTGGACCCTTTGATGTAAAGTTCAAGTATTTTTAAATACTTAAAGGTATTATGTTTTGTTTGAACTATGGTGGTTAAATGCTTTGGTAGTTTTGTTGTTAAGCAAGACTATATAGTTTTTTTTAGATCTTTTGTTAATGACAAGGGGCCCAAAAACTCTAAAACCTATATAATAAATAATAATTAAACAATGGTGGGGCCCAAATTTGCATGTAAATTTGAGAATTAAAAAATAAAGTATTTTTAAAATAAATATCCAAACTATATCAAATAAATACATGTAGTTTTAAATGGAAGAATAACACTCATGTGGAGTTTTAAATCTCCACAAAATTTTGTACAAGCCCCCAAACAACATGAAAAATTCCATGTCCTCCTGAAATTGCCAGAGGATGCCAACCACAGCTTCAAATTTTGATTTTTGATACAAAACTTAGGTATTTCAAACACTCAGGCTAATGGTGCCCCATATAGAGAAAATAATTAAGGTGTTTGAGAAAGGCTTCTCAAGATCTAGAAGTGATTCTAGGAGGCTTATACATATAATATCTGACTTTTTAAATCAAAAAATAGCCTGAATAAAAAGAAATTTTTAATTTTTAATTTATTTTCTCCTTTCAAGATGTACTTTACCATATAATGGTGTCCTAGTGATTATGCCTTCTCAACACGACAATTTTGGTTGCTTAGAATACGATCTATATTGCTTGAATGTTGTTTGTATGAATATTCAAGACCCAAGGATGTTGAACTAAACTTCCAGAGATCATCCAAAAAAATACCTCTATTGTGTCAAAGTGGAGTAAAGTGTTGAAATAAATTAAATTTACTTGAAGAAATTTAATTACATCTTACTTTCCAATCATATTCATCCACCAGACTCTGAAACCATGAAAATATTCATGTACCGATGGCAATACACAGAGAATATATAATAAATAATAATAATAATCAAAGCATGCACACATATCAATTGAATACAACATTAAAATTTAGGTGTAAAAACCTCTAATGGAGCTAAAAACCCCACAGTGATTATTCAATGTAGAAACAATTCCCTAATACATAAAATCTTCTCAATCTCACTCCTTCTCAAATAGCTTCTTCACAAAACCTATTCTCAAACAAGTATTTTCCACACTCAAATACAATTTTATTCACAAAATCTCATGAGAGATAATAATCGCCATGTTCAAAATGTGAATTTATAATAGGGGTAAACCCTATTTATAATATTTGCGAGGGGAGGTGACCATTGTAACCAACGGTCCCATATTTTCCTTGATTAACATTTAATTACATTGATAATTATTAAACAAATATTATTTAATTATTTATTTTCATGAGGTTTGCACCTCATGTAAATAAATAATAAATTATTATTATTTATTTAACTCTCAAGGTAAGTTAAGGGTGAATAAAGCACCACTTAGTCATTAAATGCTCTAACAAGAATTGAATCATCCTTGTAATTACTTACTTTAACACCCTAATTTATTTTCAAGATTTCTTAAATTTCTCCAAGATCCCTTATTTACTAAAATGTCATTTCACACTACTATAGACACTAAAATATCCTATTAAATACTTGAAAATGACAAGATTGACATACATTCAATATGTATGAATTATACACACAAGGATTATCCTAACTTGCCTTCTCACCTATCCTAGTGATTTATATGGATCCAACCATTTTGTTATACTTTTACACACCTAAATGAACCTCAGTGTCTATTTCAAACCTACATATTATCCTACATAAACATGTATAGATGCTCAATTTAGTTCTTTTATACATGGGTCACTACCATTAGACTATGTGAATATCACTATTTGATACTAATATGAGTTTGATGGTATTGAACCTCTCCCTAAAATGGTCACTTTTCAAATATGTGACTTTTTTATGGGTCAACATGTATATTTTGGATAACGTAGAATGATAAATTACCCAATTGAATTCATGTATATAAAAATCAAGGCATCACTTGATAGGGAGCGTAGAACTTATGTAAACATATATACATTATTTTACATTAATAAAAACTACCTTATTCCTTCCAAATTCAAAAATTATTACTAGGATCAGTCACAATCCAAGTCTAAAACATACCAAATCTAATTCAAATCAAACATTATCAAGTATCAAATCCAAACCATTAATTTCATTCATATAGTGAAGGATCACAATCCCACAATCACATTATGTGCAAGAAATAAGTGTTGCTTGATTTCTCTCCTTAGAGTATCAGTTACATAGGCAACAATCAATCATCTATATAAGTGATTTGGGTCACCTCAATGCATTACATTTTTCTAGATTTTTATAGGTTTCTATCTCTTACAAGTATACCTAAGGTTTCAAGGTGAAGGATGTTGATTTTTTAGGTTGCACACATCATCAGAGTTTGACATTACATGTATAGAGATTTTAGATATAAGTGAAGGTTTTTATATGGTCACAAATAACTTTTCTTACATAGGTCACTACCGACCACAACACATTAGTATTGATAGTCGATACTGACTCATACCTAATGAAATTGACCCTATGTATATAGATATATGATTACCAAACTTGATGAATCATAGGCATGCTTAAATCTATTTACCACTATAATAATTCAATCATATTCAAACAATGAGTCATAAAAATAAGTATTTATCCATTTGTGTAATTACTATGTTTAGCATATGCCACTTTTTAAATTATTGTAAACAATTTCAATCTTTCAAAATAATATATATGCTTGAATGCCATATATTAGTATCTAAATTCTTATACTAGTTTTCATATTAATTAGATTAAGTAATTTATTTTAATCCAAATTAGGGTAAAATATATTTGCAAACCCATATATTACTCAAATAGTGTCAAAGCCTAGGTTTACCTCAGGGTTTCATCCTTATAGGGTTTTATATTTACAAATGGTATCTTTTCAAAACCTAATACAAGTTTTCTTGTTGATTCTATATTTCCATTATAATTCCTTCATTATTCTTTTTTATATCTTATTTTGTAATGTGTTGTAATGATCTATGTCATGTCATATGATTTTATGATAATCATAATATGATTTGCCTTCTTGATGTGAAAGATGTCCCACAACTCAAAGTCTATTAGATGGTAATGTGATGATATTATGATCAATTAATATTTGAAATATTGTTGTTGGTTTATCTTGAAGACTTGTTACTTGTAATGGTGTTGGAGTTTTAGGTATTTTACATTTCTACATTATTTACTAAAATTATTAAATGTGGAATCTGTTTTATCCCAAAGGTTAAAATAAAGTTAATGGGGTAATCTTAACATGTATTTATTTACTTTTACAAATGTGGGGAATTTTTTTAGTGTGATAATCACTTCCCACATTTGTGTCGTGATTTATGGAGAAATAAGTGTGATTTAAAGAGGTTGAGAGAATCGGGGGATTATATTTTATCTAGTTGGTTAAAACCTCCCTTATTTTGTGCCATTTTGGTGGGGATATAGCTTATCACCAAGGTATGAATTTTTTTAAAAAGAGTATAAATAGGGGTGAGGGGAAACACACTGTAATTATGTTTTGCATCTCAATTTGAGATCTATTTTCTCTCTGCAATCAGTGTGATCGGTTTTGAGGTATAGCTTTACATCTCAAAAATTCTGGTGTGAATTCAGGTTGGAGAAAATTATCTTTGTGAGAGATTTATTGTTTAGATTTGTTTTACTCTTATTTATAATAATATTGAGATCCTCTTATTGGATGGAGCCCACATTGGGTGAACCACATTATATCAGTGTTATGTGTGTATTTGTTTAGATCTAAATTTTTCTTGTATATGCCTTTATTGTGATTTTAAGGAATGATTTCCATGTTGCATATTATTGCATAATTAATTAATTTTAATCACTTATTCCTAACAACTGGTATCAGAGCTAGATTTAGTGGTTTTGCTAACGTGGTGAATTATAGGGAAAGATATTAGCTTGAGTGGGAGCTATGGTAGATAATGGGATATCTAGAGTAGAAAAATTCAATGGGCTAACTTTTGGATTTTGGAAGATGTAGATGGAATATTACTTGTTTCAAAAGGATCTTCATCTCCCTTTGAATGGGAAAATAGGCCAACCTTTAGGTATGAATCAGGTAGATTGAAAATTTCTTGATAGGAAAGAACTGGGAGCCATACGGTTATGCAATGCATCTTTGATTGCCTTCAATATTTCATAGGAGATTACCACATTTGGTCTAATGAAAAAATTAGGGGAGTTATATGAAAAAACCTCTACCTCTAATAAAATATTTTTGATGAAAAGGTTATTTAATATGAAAATGTCTAAAAATGGTTCTATAGCTAATCATTTAAATGATTTTAATATGATTTTGAATATGCTAACTTTTGTTGGTATTAAATTTGAAGATGAAATTAAGGATTTATTGATTTTATGATCCTTACCTGATAGTTGGGATAGCCTGGTTATGGTTGTGAGTAATGTTGTCCCTGCTAAGGGAAGTTTAAAGTTTGAGGATGTTATAGGTGTGATTCTTAGTGAGGAAATGTGAAGGAAGAGCACCAGGGAATCATCTTCATGGAATTATTTGATAGTGGAGACTAGAGGGAGACAAAAGGATAAAATCAAATAAAATTATGAAAATTTGAAGGGTTAATGAAGATCTAAATCTAAATCCAAGATGGTGTGTTGGCACTATGGAAAAAGTGGACACACAAAGAAGGAATGTTGGGAACTTCAGGACAAGAAGACCAAACATGCGGAGACCAAGGAGGTAAATATGACAACATATAATGTTAGTCAGGATGTTTTAATTATTTCCTTGGATAATGTTTTTGAATATTGGGTATTAGATTCAGGGGCTTGTTTTCATGCCACCCCACATAGGCATCATTTTATTGATTATGTTTAAGAAGATTTTGGACATGCTTATCTTGTTGATGATGAAACATGTATTATATTAGGGAAAGGTTATGTTTAGATAAATATGCAAAATGGGAACACATGGCTACTAAAGGATGTTAGACATATCCCACAACTAAGGTAGAATTCTATATCAACAAGGTAATTAGATAGTGAAGGTTATTCAATGATGTTTTCAGTAGACTCTTGGAAAGTTACCAAGGGTGCTCTTATGGTTGTAAAAGGTAAGAAAGTTGGTAATATACATTTGACTAGTAGTGATAATCATTGTAATTTAATTTATATAGATGGAGATGCAGCTTTATGGCACTAAAGGCTCAATCATATGAGCTAGAAGGGCATGTAAATCTTGAAAGACAATTTGCCCAGATTGAAATAAGTTGATTTGGAATTTTGTGATGATTGTGTGTACAAGAAGTAAATGTGAGTTAAGTTCCCGAGTGTTGGACCTAAAAATAAGGAGAATAAGTTGGAGTTGGTTCACTCAGATGTATGGGGGCTAGTTCAGGTATCTTATATTGGTGGTTTAAATTATTATGTGATATTTATTGATGATGTAACTAGGAAATTTTGGGTTTATTATATTAAGAAGAAATCTGATGTGTTTGAAACATTCAAGAGATGGAAGCTTTAATTGAGAATGAAATAGGTCTCAAGTTGAAATGTCTCAGATCAGATAATGGAGGTGAGTATTATAGCAAACCATTTGATGATTATTATTCATAGAATGGAATTCATATGCAAAACATAGTTCTAGGGAAACCACAAGAGAATGGAGTGTCAGAGAGGATGAACAAGACAATCATGGAGCATGCTAGTAGCATGAGGTTTCATGCAAGGCTACCCCTAATGTTTTGGGTAGAAGTAGTTAGCACAATGGTATATCTGATAATAGAGGACCTTCAATGCCTTTGGATGGAGGCATACCTGAGGAAGCTTGGTTTGGTAATAAAGTTAATTATTCTTTTCTTAGGGTCTTTGGATGTGAGACATTAGTTCATGTTCCCAAGAAGGATAAGACCAATTTAGAGGCTAAGTCTGAGAGATGCACCTTTATTGGTTATGGTGAGGATGACTTTGGTTTCCATGTTTGGAGTCTTAGAGACAATAAAATATTCTGGTCTAGGGATGTTGTCTTTAAAGAAAAAGTAATATATAAGGATTAGTTGCAGGAACAGGAACAAAAAGAGTACATAGTGTTGGATGATATTATGAATGGTAAAGTGTCCAAGGAGAAAATTTAGGAACTTCCTACATAGGAACCCCAAACTCCTATAGTAAGAAGGTCTATTAGAAGAAAATCTCCTAAACATTTTTCCCCATCTTTGAGTTATTTGTTACTTACTGATAGTGGAGAACCAGATGTGGAATTTGGTGAAGCTACCCAAAGGCAAGAGAGCATTCTATAAAAATTGGGTATACAAAATCAAAGAAGAGGATGGAGGAAGGAAAAGGTATAAGGCCTAGTTGGTGGTCAAGGGGTTTGAATAGAAGAAAGGTATTTATTTTGATGAGATTTTTTTCTTGTTGTTAAAATGACTTCTATTAGAATTATTCTTGGTATAGTTACAGTAGAGGATTTGCATTTAGAACAATTAGATGTGAAGAATGCATTCCTTCATGGTGATTTGGAGGAGGAATTATATATGTAACAACCATAGGGTTATGAGGTCAAAGGAAAGGAGAAATTGGTGTGAAAACTAAAGAATAGCTTGTATGGCCTGAAACAAGCTCCATGATAGTGGTATAAAAAGTTTGATAGTTTTATGTTAGAATAAGGTTACTTCAGGTGTCATTATAACCATTACATGTATGTCAAGAGATTTGAGGATGGTAATTATATTATCCTATGCTTGTACATGGGTGACATGTTGGTTGCAGGAAAAAACATGAAACAAATTCAAGTACTCAAGAAGTATCTTGGTGATTCCTTTTCTATGAAGGATTTGGGTGTAGTGAAGCAAATCTTTGGTACAAGGATAACTTAGGATAGGAAAGAGAGGAATTTGATCTTATCCCAGGAAGAGTATGTGAAGACATTTTTGGAGAGGTTTAGTATGTATGATGATAGTCTGATTAAAACTCCTTTAGCAATCCATTTCAAATTATCAAAAGAGAAGTGCTCGAAGACAAAAGAAGAAAAGCTAAAGATGTCTAAGGTACCTTACTCATCAGTGGTTAGTAGTTTGATGTATGTTATGGTTTGTACTAGGATAGATATTTCCCATGCAGTGGGAGTAGTAAGTAGGTACATGATTAATCTAGGTTATGACCATTGGTAAGTACTAAAATGGATTCTTTGATATTTGTGAGGAACCATGGGTATAGCATTATGTTTTGGTGGATTAGACACCACTTTGCATGGTTATGTGGAATTAAATATGATTAGGTATGTTGATAGCAGGAGGAGTACAATAGGTTATGTATTTACTATCAACAATATAATGGTTAGTTATATTTCCCAAATACAGAAGATTGTGGCTTTATCAACTACAGAGGTTGAGTATGTTATTGTTACAGAAGCTAACAAGGAGATGATTTAGTTACAATAGTTACTAAATGATTTGGGGTATAAGTAAGAAGTTAGGAGACTAAATAGTGATAGTCAGAGTGTTATACATTTAGCCAAAAACTCTACTTTCCACTTGAGGATGAAGCACATACAGTTGTAGTATCATTTCATTAGAACAACTTTAGAAAAAAACATGGTGAAGCTAGAGAAGATACATACAAGCCAAAATCTTGTGGATATATTGACCAAGGTAGTCACATTAGATAATTTGAGGTTATGTTCAACTTTTATTGGTTTATGTGAAGATCGTGGAGTTGTGTTAAATTTTATTCAAGGGGAAATGAACTCTAAGTGGGATATTTTTAAATGTGGAGTCCGTTTCACCCCTAAGGAAAATAAAGTTAGCAGGGTAGTTTTAAAATGTATTTATTTATTTTTATAAATGTGGAGAAAAAAATTAGTGTGATAATCACTTCCCACATTTGTGGCATGATTTATGGAGAAATAAGTGTGATTTAAAGAGGTTGAGAAAATCAGGGGATTAAATTTTATCTAGTTGGTTAAAACCTCCCTTATTTTGTGCCATTTTGGTGTGGATATGGCTTATCACCAAGGTATGGTGTTTTTTTTTAAGAGTATAAATAGGGGTGAGGGAAAAAAACATTGTAATTATGTTTTGCATCTCAGTTTGAGATCTATTTTCTCTTTGTGGTCAGTGTCATTAGTTTTGAGGTGTAGCTTTGCATCTCAAAAATTCTAGTGTGAATTTCCATTGGAGAAAATTATCTCTATGAGAGGTTTCTTGTTTAGAGTTGTTTTACTCTTTTTTATAACATAATTGAGATCCTCTTGGTGGACATAGCCCATATTTGGTGAATCACATTATAGTAGTGTTATGTGTGTATTTTCTTAGATCTAAATTTTTCTTTCATATGTCTCTACTACTATGATTCTAAGGAATGATTTATGTGTTGCATGTTATTGCATAATTAATTATTTTTAATAACTTATTCCTAACAAAAATATATGATTACTTCTTTATCCAAGTTGTACTTGATTTTATTATTTCTTATTCTTGATGTGAGATAATATTTCTATTATTGTTTACATTTTGAATGTAGTGATGATCTATCATTGTTGTAGACATCCAATTCCTAACACCATTTGTGTTAAAATTATCAATCTTACTGAATTGCACTCAAATGCACATTTTTAGGTCAAAATCCATAAAACGTCCTAAATGGTTCAAACTTGTCACTTACAAGTGTCAGTTTAGGTCAAAGTATCCCTAAATAGGACAATGCATTTTATGGGCTAGCTAACTTTGATCAGATCATTTTGAGTCAAAATGACAATTTTGCCATTTAGTGCTCTGAATCACTCTTTTCTTCTAATTCATTAGTACACATCACACACCTTTGTTATTTGGTTTTGGAAACATCCTAAATGGGAATACAACTCTAATGAATCTAACATCACCTTCTAGTTCCTCTCCAGTCAAATTACAACCCAATAATATGACTTTATAACCATTTTGATTAATTGAGGGTCAATTTTCAAATAATTGCACAAATGTTGATTAACCTTTTTTAAAGCTAATTAATCTAAATCAAGAGCTTAAGTGGATTTTCCATGAGATTTGTTGAATATTTATTTTTAAAAATTGATTCCTATTAACTACATCATCAGGTGAAATCATTTCTTGGGAAGACATCCCTAGGGCATAAATGCCACAAATATCAGGATTATAGATCACCCATGCCTAGTTAATGCCTCCCATGCCTCTTCAATGTCACTTCTTCCAAGGTCATGATGAAGATAATTATGGATTTAATTCCAAATATTAGGATTATCCATGGCCACACATCTCAATCTTGAGATGGATGGTCATGGTTGATCCTGACCAATCTCAAAAATCTATAAATAGAGAGGCCATGGACATGAATAAAAAAGCTTGAATATTTCAAAGTTATAATGTTAAATTGTTTCCATAGTCCTTTGCATTTCATCATTGATTTTGTTTTTAATCTTCATTGATATGCTCGTTTAGTGATTTGGAATCACAAGCCTAGGTTTTATGGAGTGTTCTTGAGACATTAGAGGAGTTTGTCACCATTGTTGACAAAGACAAGGATGCTTGATCAAGGGAGAACATGATTTTGAGCCACATGGGTATGGTGAATCCATTTAGGAAGGTAATATGATGTTTATTTCTTTAATTTGCTTCTTGTTATCCTTTTTAATTGTCATAGGAATAGATAGGCTTAGTTAGTTAGTTCTTTATGCATTTTTTATTATTTATAGGCTTTGTAATCCTCTCTACATCTTGGCACACCCAGCGGGACTAGACGCATCTCATACCTAAAGAAGATTATTTTGCAACTTTAAAATATTTATTTGGACCCTTAAAACTATTGAAAATTGATTTTCTAACTTTATTTTGCCATTTTTGTTTGCCACAGTTTTACACAATAATTGACATCAGCTAGTAAGACTGACATCAGTTGTATAGCTTAACTAACATTGGTTGATAAAACTGATATTGGTTGTATACCTATCATCAGTCACATTGGTATAATTGAAGTTGGTTAGATAACTGACATCGGTTACAAAATGTAACCATCGTCAGTTATATAAATTGATGTGGTCACTATGTTTTTATTAAAACATAGACCTAAGAGCTCTTTTTCTAAAGTTTATTATTTCAAACCAAAAAGAGCCTCTAAGTGAAAGGACATGATAACATTTTTCCTATAGGACCAAGCTTGACATTTGCTAAAAACATATTTTAAATCACCTTTTGCATGTTTAAAAATCAATTAAGAACTTTGTTTTGGTGTTTAATGAAAAATTTAGATGCTTAGATGAATGTTTTCAAAGTTCACGATCTTAATACTAAGGGGTCAAATGAACACCACAAAATCTTTCATTTGGGCTTAAAATTTGAACACACTTGTCAATTTTTGTTTACAATAGTTGTTTAATTAGATCTTATTTGGAAAAAGAGGAATGTTGCATGTATGCTCTTCTATTTTTCCCCTTTAAGGAACCCTTAGAATCAAAAGTGTCATTCCTATTTCAAATAGCCTAGTCCAAGGCTTAGAAAGAATGTCATCTAAAGCACTCCCCAAAAACTCATCAAAATTTGGGTGACCTTAAAAATGACCTTAAAGTCTTTATATTTCATGTTTTCCTTATTTTTATGTAAACTTGGCTTGTAAGGGGTATGTCATTACCTCCCATGAGTTCTTTAGGGAAGATTTAACCCAAGGTTTCATCTCCCAGCATTGACTTCATTTGGCTCCTAGTTGGAGTTGTACATGGGACATATTTGCATTTGGACATCATACTATATTGAGTTAATAATAGGATGTAGTGGTTGTAAAAAGGACTGGACATTTTTACAACTAGCCAATGCCACGGTCACCCAATTTTTGTGATTGTCTTTTGCATCATTTGACTTGAAAGTCATTGTGAAATGATTCCCCTAGAATGATCAAAACCTTGCTAGTTTAGTAGACCCAACTTTGCCATACCTTGTTAGTTTATACTTAAGATGTTTATTTTTTGTCATTAGCTTACTTAGTCTTGATTTGTGTCTAAAACTACTTGTTAACCCAATGAACTTAACCAAAACACATTATCCTCAATTTTTTTGAGCAAGGGAGGCATTGCATTGTCTAATTGGAAATTTTACCTTTTTTTGTTCAAATTATTATCAAAAACTTTGTGTCATGTCATCCACTTTGGCGCAGTCATGCTGCCCAATTGAGTCTAGATCTTTTACCCAATTTGTTTAAATATTTCATTTATAATCCACATTCAAAATTAAACCTTTCTAAGTTCTAAGGGTTGGTGCATCAAAGTGGGTTCACCATTTGTGCACTAAGTTTGTTTTAACTTGGGTTTAATTTTCCATTTGGATTGAAGGTCATTTATTAAGACTCAAAATCAAATTATCATCTTGGTGGACTCAAGTCATCTTGTGTATCACTCATTCTTTGAGTCCTAGAACATATTTTACCCTACTATAATCATGTGGTGACGTTGTACTACCTATTTGGTCTTAGATTTATACTTAGTGATTTATGTATGTTTTTTACATCTTGATTTGCTTAGTCCATTTTGTCTTCTTCATAATCCAGAGAGCTTTCCTCTAAACTTCTAGGGTCAACTTGTCAAAGTTGAAACTAGATTTTATAATATAGGTGTATCACAAAGATCTAGGCTTTAGTGTACTATTTTTCACCTTGGGTCTTTGAGTTACCTTACCCTCTTCTAATATATATGATTTCAACCTTACCAAAGGTTCAGTAAACTCATGAACTAAATCTTCTAAATTATGCATGGTTTCAAACCACCCTCCCTTATAGTCTGACCGGTACCTTGGTTATTTGTTTAAAAGAGATTTGAAGCATAATTTGGTTGCCAAATATTGGTCTGAAGATAGTCAAACACATAGAACAACTCTTTTAGACATTACTCAAAGGTTCACTCATAGTGGGGCCTCTTGTGGCCTTAGTTATGAATATAAGCAATTTTATTATGGTCAATATAACCCCATTATTTTTTATGATATCCCCATAATAGTAGGATCTAAAGATTATTACAATGAATATCAACTCCAAGACGGTCAAGATGAAGCCCTTCTTAGATTTATAGAATCAGGTGCTAGACTACTTTCTAACTTTCCTATAGAATAATTGCATACCTTAGTTAGAGAAGGAGAACAATGATGGAAAGAGAAAGCCTTTGAAAAAATAGACCTACCTTCTTCCTCTAACAAAGGAAAGGAAATAAAAATAGAGTCAAAACCCATGAATCCAGATCTTATAGCTAAGATCAAGATAATAAGTCAACGATATGCAGATCAACTTGTCATAGACTTAACTGACTCCCTAGTTGCCACTTCAATTCACAATAATGCTTTGAAAGAACAAGGAAGTGTGATTAAACTTATGCAACAAATATTGGATGAGGACATTACCATAGTGGATCAAGGTAATTTAAATGAACAATTAAAGGCACAAGAGACCTTACAAGTGTTCCATTTGACATGTAACATAAATTCTTCAATCATCAAGAACCTCTTGTTAATTTACAAACTTAAAAATCCAAACATTTAGTTTGAATTGAGGAAATCCCTTGAGACAATTTGGATAGTTCTTTTTAACCAACCAAAAAATTGGTAAATAAACATAGAAATTTCCAAAATCAACAAAGTACAAAATAACCAAATTCAGGGAATGTTTTATAATCCAAGAATCAACGGCCTATGTTCTCAACTCAAGGAGCAAATCAGAACCAAGTTATGGATCAAAAGGCATACACTCCCTATAGATCCAAACAAAATTAGGGGCATATTCCACCCCAATAGAAACAAAACTAGGGGCACATTCCACCCCAACAGCAACAAAACTAGGGACACATTCCACCCCAACAACAATGAAACTAGGGGCACATTCTACCCCAACAAAAATGAAACCAAGGGCACATTGCACCCTAAAAACATCTTATTCAATCCACAAATGCACCAAAAATGCAAGAATGGAATTCTATGAATAAAATTGTTTAAAGATTGGAGATAAAGAATAGAGTCAATAAGTACAAATTTGATGATATATGCCTATCCATTTGATTTATCTATTATCCAAAACCCCTTTCCACCTCATTTTGAGGCACCTAAATTTTACAAGTATAAAGGAAAAGGAGATACACAAGAGCACATATATGTATTCTTCATTTTATGTCAAGAGGTTACTTATAGTAGTGAGTACTTACTATGATTATTTTTTCAAAGTTTAGCGGGACAAGATCTTGATTGGCTACTTAAACTAACCAAGGGATCAGTTGTAGATTAGAAAAACCTATCAAAAAAATTTTTTAATCATTTATCAGAAAATATAGAACATGAATTAACCATTATTGACTTATACAAATCCAAGCAACATGATGGTGAAAGTTTTGATGCATATTTGAAAAGGTGGAGAGCATTGGTAGGCCACTTTCAAAATAATTTTCCAGATAAATAGTTGGTTGATATCTTTACATATAATTTGCATCCTAAAGTTGTGCATAATCTATGATTAGCTTGTGCTAACTCATTTGAAGAAATTATTGACAAAGGAGTGCAGATTGAGAAGGATCTTATTGCTAAGGGCCTTGTTAAGATTTTTATGTAAGGTCTATCATCTAATCAGACTAAATCATCAGTTTAAATAGTTATGCAGGATAAGCCTAAGGGATTTAACAAAAATAATAACATGGTTGGAAATGGGGTGACTGAAACAAGACATGTATAAATGGTACAGGCTATGCCTCCTCCAAATGGACAATTAACTCCCCCAAATCCACTACCTACTTTGCAAAGACAACCTCCATGAAGGACATTTCATAATAATTTTAGAGTCTTTAGAAAGTTAGGAGAATTAGTTGAAATAGTGTTACAAAATCTCATTGCAGCTAATTTAATTATATAGCCAGTATCAAGGCCATTTCCTCAAGACCAACTAAAACCAGATTGGTACAAAGAGAATGAATGGTGTAACTTTCATCATGTTGCTGGTCACAGTGCATATCATTGCATTTAATTGTGACATATTATTGAGGACATTATTGAAAGTGGTGAACTAGAAATTAATTTGGCCCCTAATCAAGACACAAATTAGGATATGGGAATCTACAAAGACCCCTTTCCTCGACATGATCCACCACCACCAAAAACCAATCAAAATGGTCACAATCAAGGATAGAGGTAGAATAAGAACCAACAACAAGGCCAAAATCATAATGAGCATAATCATGATCATAATGCCCACACTAATAATGTGGCTTATAACAACACATCTTATGACTATAATAATATTATTGGATGCATTTCTAGCACCCACATTACCACTGTTACTGTAAAGTTGCATGACCAATCTCATATTCCTTACAACATGGGACCTATCATTATAGGGTCAACACCCTCTCCCCCTAGTAATACTATGTTGGGTTTACATCATCATGTTGTTACTCTCTTTGCACATGTTACTAATTTTTAACAATAGCACATTTCTTCTAATTATAAAGGCTCCTAACTGACCCAAAATTGTAGTGATATAGTTAGATGCCTGCGATTCACCATCCAAGGCCCTTTTCCTTCCTCTTTTAATTATAATAAATCCTTTCCACCTCTAAGTTGTGCAATTGCAACTAGATGCCCATGAGTTACCATCCAGGTCCCTTCACCCACTTCTTCCATAATGAGAACATTATATCAATGTTTCCAAAGCTGAATACTATCCCAATAAAGGCTAAACTAGTTCAATCCACAATTCAAAGGCTTTATAGTCTAATGAATCAATTAATTAAAACCCATATATAAATTTCCATATTCAAGCTCTTATAGACATTTGACATCCATATAACCATCTTCAACAAAATTTTACAAGGGTCTAGGCAGCCTAATAATATAAACCTTGACCAGTTATAGAACCTAGTTGGACACTTGTCTTCATTTAAACAAATCACATTTGATCAAAAAGACATGTCCACCCTCGGCCCAAACCACAATAACCCACTATACATTGAGATAATCATTATAGATCACAAGATTAAGTAGGTTATTATAGCTAATGGTTCAGGGTTGAACATCATATCTCTTAAATTGGTACAATGATTGGGCTACATGGATAAAGACATTTAGCCATAAACTATTACAATCAAGGCTTAAAATAATGTCGAGAGGGAGTCATTTGGTATAATTTGGTTGCCAATCATGGTTGGGTCTATATATCATCACACATTATTATATATTGTGGATATTGAGTTTCCTTATAACATACTTCTTGGTCATCCTTAGATCCATGAAGTACAAGTAGTTCCATCTACTCTTCACCATTACCTTAAATTTCCCCATGATGGGATTGAGGTTACTATTCCCACTAATCAACAACTATATCAATACTGCAAACATCTTGAAGTAGAGTTTTATAATTATAACTATTGCCCAAGTTATAAATTCATTACAAATAAGAATAAACCCATCACTTCTCATCCATCTCTATCTAATTATATAGACCCTGGTGATCTAGCCTCCACTTCAACTAATCAATTTCTTATATCTTTGGCTAAGAAGGTTATTAGTAAAGATGTAGGCATTTCCACATACCATCTAAAGGATGTCTTCCATATTGCAAAATTACCAAAATCCCCTAAGATATTTGGTAAGCCTAAAAATTCCTAGACTCTTAACAAACCCAATCAAATTTGGCAACCAAAGAAAAAACAACCAAAACCTCATGTGGTTTTTGTACCTAAAATTGCACCAAAGAAAGATTGAGAGGCTTTTATCGAGGAAGATTGGTTATGTTCTGAAGGCCTTGCTGATTATTTTAAAAATCTAAAGTGTCTTATCCCTAACAAGATAATAGAACATCTTGACTATACAGGAAAAGGCCTTATCCCATAGGCACAAGGAATTTTAGATCCTTTATCAACTAGAGTTGTCAATTAGAATCATGGTCTCAAATTTAAACCACTAAATGATGACCTCATGACATTTGATAGTGACGCTTCCAAATTGAGTAGTAAGGAGACTCCTAGCAGTGACACAACGTCCTATTATATCCTTTTTGATGAGCTTGTTGACTTAGATTTGTTTGATTCAAATGCCATATTAACCATAATGCTTATTGGAGCTTCCCATCCTGAAGCAAAAACCCATCCTAATGGTGCTTCCCTTCCTAAAGTAGGACATTATATCTTTACCATTAGTGCTTCCCATCCTGAAGCAAACCCTCATTATAGCCTATGCCTTTGCCATCCTAAACTCATAGATTGGGATCAACAAAATTTAGTCATATGCCTTGATGAGTTTCAAAATGAAGAATCAATTGTAGAATACATGGGCCTAAAAGATGCATTTTCCATTGGTGATCATAAGAAGGGTTTTGATGTTTCATTGAATTATTCTATCTACTTTGGAGATCAGGAAAATGTTCTTAGTCATAATAAAAAATAAACATCAAGATCTTTAGGTGAAAACCTCTTTGAGGCACTTATCGATCAGGGAAAAAGTAAATAAAAAGACAAACCTTTGAGAGAAAACCTATTTCAGGTGCTCCTCGGTGGGAAAGTTTCTCATCCCTTTAAGATGTAGAAATCCCATCCAACCCAAGTTTCATAGATAGTATAAGCATCTCTTCAAAACAACATCAAATATTTGAGCATCTTGATCTTAAGTTTCCAGAGGTTTTTGTCAATTGGCCTTTACCTGAGAAGGTAGATTTTGATTCTTCATACTATCTAGATCTTTGGGATGAACAACAAGAAGATATAGAAAAGTAAAATGATCATGACCATACATTACCTACAATTCTAGAAGATGGATCTACACTCCTTATGGAGAGCACAACAAAAGTGAATTTGGGAACCCATGAGGATCCCAAAATGGTTTATCTTGGAGCTTCCCTTACTAAAGCAGAATGTGAATATATTATATCCATTCTTAAGGATTATATAGACATCTTTTCATGGGCATACTCTGACATGCCAGGATTGGACCCAGATTTAGTTGTGCATCATCTTGTTGTTCACCTAGTGCTAAACTAATCAAGCAAAAGTTGAGAAAGATACATCCTTGCATCACCTTTTTGGTTAAGGTCAAGTTGGAAAAGTTGTTAGGAACCAATTTTATCAAACCATTAGACTACTTTGAATGGGTTTATAACATAATAATGGTGAGTAAAAAGACCCCAAGCATATATATTTGTATTGATTTTTGTGATATCAACAAATCATGCCCAAAAGATGATTTTCCTTTGCCCAACATCGACATGATCATCAACTCAACTTCTAGGTACGAGATGTTATCCTTAATGGATGTATGTTTTGGTTACAATCAGATCAAGATAGCCCTTGAAGATCAGCATAAGACCACATTCACCACTCTATGGGGGATATTATGTTACCAAGTCATGCCATTTGGTTTGAAGAATGCTGGAGTCACATATTATCATGCAATGACTGTCATTTTCCATGACATTATGCATGACATTTTCAAGGACTATGTTAATGATATACTAGCAAAATGAAGAATAAGAGCTAGAGGCCCTGATATTCTATGAAGAATATTTGAGATGATTCATGTATATAAAGTCTGCTTGAATCTTAATAAATGTGTCTTTGGATTCACATAATCAAAATTTTTAGGGTTCATTGTATTATAACAAAGGATCAAATTTGACCTTGTAAATGTCAACGCTATTATGGAATTGCCTCCACCAAACAATCTTAAATAGTTGTGAGGTCTACAAGGAAATATATAGTATATACGTTGGTTCATTTCTCAATTGATAGATAAGTTCCACCCATTTACCCATCTATTAAATAAAGGGGTAAAATTTTAGTGGGATGAATATTATCAGATAACATTTGCAAAGCTTAAAAAATACTTGGCCAATCCACCAATCTTACAACCTCCAACATAAGGAAAGCCACTGCTTCTTTATATATCAACCATAAAACATGCACTGGGGTCACTTTTAGCTCAGCATGATGATCATGGTAAAGAACACATTGTTTATTATTTAAGTCGCACATTAGTATCCTATGAACATAATTATATGCCTATTGAGAAGGCATGTTTAACTATGGTATTCACCACTCAGAAATTGTGACATTATATGCTAAATAACAAAACTATTTTTATCAGCAAGGTAGATCCTCTCAAGTTCCTCTTATCTAAATCAAATATTCAAGGATGCATGGCTAAATGGATTATTCTCCTCAGTGAGTTTGATATTAAGTACTAGAATTAAAACGCAATCAAAGGACAAGTTAATACTAACCAACTTACAGAAGCTCCTATTACGGAAACTCAACCTCTCAACTTTGACCTTCCAAATGATTCTATCATGATGATAGAACAAGAGTCACAAGAACTTGAATAGTGTATGCTCTATTTTAATGGATCTTTCACATATTGAGGATCTAGAGCTGGCATATTGATCAGGATATAGGGGGATTTGACCCCCAAACCCTTCCATTTATAATTTTAGTATATAAACAATATGGCTGAATATGAGGCATTGGTTATAGGGCTCCATCTTACTATACAGTGGGATATTCAAATCCTAAAAGTCTATGGAGATTCATAACTAATCATAAATTAGATAACAGACCAGTATCAAACAAGGGATAATAAGCTTGCTCCTTATAAGCAAATTGTCAATAACCTCAAAACATATTTTAAATATCTACAGTTTGAGCAAGTTTCAAAAGTCAACAATAGATCTACTGACACCATGGCAACAATCAATTCCATGATTCAAATGCATGAAAGTGCTAAAGAGTATCAGTTCTTGATTAAAAATCTTCTTCAGCCAACACATATTCTATTAGATTCAAAGAGGATATGCACTATTACTGATCCTAATCCCTCACTTATGCTACCATGGTACTAAGATTTTTATAACTATTTCCATAGTCATGTATTTCCTGCTAACCTTTCCAAAAAAAATTATTCCTTCATCACTTAACATGTTATATCCTCTTTGGAAACATGCTTTATCATAAAGGTTATGATGGAATGCTTCTTTGTTTTTTTATCTTTGGGAGAATCCAAGCTAACACTAAAGGGGGTTCATCAAGGAATGTGTGGGGCCCATACCAATGGTGTAGTCCTAGCAAAGAAACTCCTTAGAATAGGCTATTATTGGCCCAAAATAGAGATAGATGCTTGTAATTATGT
Organism: Torreya grandis; assembly: GCA_037957365.1. Taxonomy (NCBI): domain Eukaryota; kingdom Viridiplantae; phylum Streptophyta; class Pinopsida; order Cupressales; family Taxaceae; genus Torreya; species Torreya grandis. The sequence continues at coordinate 1,016,938 of JARHVA010000441.1, forward strand.
AAAGAAGTGTGTTCCTTATCATCAACATGGAAACTTGATACATGTACCTTCCTTACCATTGTAGCCGATTACAAAACCATGGGCATTCTCAACATGGGGTCTTGATCTCATTAGAGAATTAACCCAACATCTTCAGATGGCCATAAGAACTTTTTGATTTCGATTGAATACTTTACCAAGTGGATTGAGGCCATTCCTCTCACTTATGTTATCAAGAAATAAATAGCCAAATTCATTCATTAACATATCATCTATCGATATGGCATCCCATCCCATATTATATTTGATAATGGCAGATCCTTTGTGAACCAAGATGTGAAATCTCTTTGTGCAAAATTGAAGATCAAGCACAATAAATCCACTCCATATAAAATACAAGGCAATGAACAAGCTGAGGCCTCAAATAAAACCATTCTATCCATCTTAAAGAATATTGTCAATGATGTTGGCCATAATTGGCACTTGTAACTCTTTCCTACCCTTTGGGCTTATAGAACCAATCATCACACCCCAACTAGAGCTACTCCATACTCCCTTATTTTTGGCACTGAAGCTATCATCCTGGTCGAGATTGAGATTCCATCATTAAGAATATCACTGGAGCACATTGAAGATAATAAAGACTATAGAGCCTTATAACTACATGAACTAGAGCTTCTTGATGCTAAGTGTTTGACCACCCTAGAAAATTTATAGGCTTATCAGAATAGATTACGGAGAAGCTGCAACAAATGCATTCTCCATTGAGAATTTAAGATTAATGACTTAGTTTTGAAAGAGAACCATAATAATATGAATGTTGAACCCAAAAATAAAGGCAAGTTTCAACCTAATTGGTTAGGACCATATATTGTCACAACAAACTATGGATCAAGAGCATATTGATTGGCTAAACCTAATGGTGAAGAAATTTTATATCCCATGAACATTATACACCTTAAGAGGTTCTATGCATGAACAACTTTGAACCATTGTCTATAAGACCCCTGAATTGGAGGAAACTTATGCTGCCTTAATTTTATCCCACCCTTCTATCTTACCTTAAACACATTTTACACTACCCTAGTCCACTTTTCATGATTCTTGACAATAAAGGCTTTGAATCCTTGGCATTCTAAACATATTATTCATCCCATTCTAGATTTATCTCTTTTAGAGGCATATTCTTTGTTATGTCTAAGGCATTTTATAAGCTTGAACACTTTTTATCCCTTGAACAATTATGATCTTGATTATGTCTCATGAACATTATGAATATCCTTAGCAGTAGTTCTACAAAGTAGTTTGCCAAGATAGTATTGTGTAGCTTCAGACAAGTAAACAAAAACATTTTCTCAGTTCCAAACCATTTCTACATTGTTATAGATCAAGAACATCACTCTCACTAATTTACAAGCATGGGTTATTGTAGTTGGATTATCTATCTTATTGGAACCTCTAATCTTAGGATGTGCATCTCCTCAATTAGATTATCCCACCTTGTGCATATTTTATCCTAAAAACACCAAAAACATTAGAAATACTTTGAAAATACCAAAAACATCATAACATGATCCACAAAAGAATAAAAACATTTTCTCATGCTTCTATACATTTTTACATTCATGTTTCACCATGTTATGCTCTTGCCATTTTACAAGCATAGAAACACTATTTCATTTCATCTTTTCCCATGCACTTGCCATTTTGTAAGGTCATTCTTTTTTATCTCATCAGATTCTTATTTTCCAGACCATTCTCATTTATTTTTCATATCTTCCATTTCTTATATAACATTAATCATGTTGGTTTGATCATCATTTTTCTTCTATCCCATTTCCTGAGAGAACTACATTTGGCTTGAAGTTCATGTTGAACCATGCATCCATATAACTATGTAGGCAACATCCACTTGTCTTATACATCTGGAGTTATCTCAGCCAACCCCCTTCCTTTTCTTCTCTTCTCCCATTTATTATATCATTGTTCCTCTTTAATTAGGGAATAATTGTCATTGTTCTTTGTTATGATGTGGTGGAAAGTAATGCCTCTAACACACATACATGAACATTTATCTTTAAACTGCACTAACTTGGTTTTTATTTATGTGTGTTTATTTGAGTTTTCTTGGTGTTTTGTTGTTTTTTCTTGGTGTTTTGTTTTGATTTCACACTTCTCCTTTTATTTCTTCTCCTTTTTCTTAATTCTTGTCTCATCTTGGTCTTGTGTTTCCTTGATTATTTTTTCCTGTTTGATTTTGCTTTTCTCTTTTGTGTTTCAGAACATCTTGATGATTCACATGGATCTCAATTGTTTATATCTTGATCCTATGTTATTATTTTGTTCTTGGACCATTTTTTTTATTTCATTTTTTTTGGTGTCTTGTTTTTCTGTTTGATTTTGTTTTTTTCTTTTTTATGTTCAAGAATGCCTTGATGGTCCACATGGATCTTGATTATTCATATCTTGGTCTCATGTCATTAAGACATTCTTGACTTTTATTTTTAAACATTTTATTCCTACTTAAGATCATATCTTGATTCCAAGCTAGGTTCATTTACATTTATCTTTTTCTTTGTCTTTGCTTTTTTGTTTAAATGTAAATTGTTGTAACTCTGATTTTGGTCATTATTTTGCCATTATCCTTAGTTATAGGTATTCACATTTGAATTGGATTAGTGAAATTGAATCTTATGTCATTATAATTTATTCATACTTATGATGCCTCATTCCTTTTTCTATAGCAAGAAATTTGTGCTCAAGTCTCAAAGTCTTAATGTCAACATCAAATCTGATGAATGATTCTCAAGAACACTTTGCAAAACCTAAGCTCTTGATATGGAATTAGGCTTCTAGGTAACATGAATTTTTGTACTCAAGTCTATGCTTATATGTGCATCTATTTACATACATTGTAACTCTAATCAATTCTTGGTCATTTTTTTCATCATTCCTCATTCCATTCTCTCCCAAACTTGGGTGAACTACATTAGCTTGAATTTCATATTGGAACATGAGTCCATGAAAGTATGTAGGTAGTGCTAAATTTATATTGAGGTTAGCTTAGATATCTCCATTCTTATTTTCATCTCTCATATGCTTGGTTTTACATGGCTTTCTAAGCCATTACACCATCGCATATCTATTTACACCCGCTCACTTTAACATATCTCTTCGATTATATCCTTGAGCTATTTTGCTTGTGAATTACCCATGCTGGGGCACATCTGAACCACATCTAAATCAAATCAGCTCTACAAGGGCAAAATCATTATTTATTCTCTATCAATGATCAAGATTCATTCTATTGGCGTACAACTATTTTATCATGATCAAATCTACTCTACTAGAGTATTTATTATATTCTCTCTAGAGACCCCATTCTAGTGGTGCTTCCCTTCCTGAAGTAGAACACTCTCTCTTTTCCTCTAATTCCAAGATCTCCATACTAATGCCCATGATGGCAATATTTTAGTGTGTAACTTGTCTCGATATTGATCAATTCCATAAGCATGCAGCTTGTATTCTCAAATTGGGTACATTTATAGTGTCCCTTACATTTATAGATTATATCTTTCCCATTCCCCCCATCTCTAGGGCATATTATACCTATAATTATATTTTGATCATTGATGGTAATCACATGTGTAAGCATTAGCTCATTTGGATGGGATCTATGTTTTAGGAATTTGACTCAAGAGAGGATGGTTAGTATTGTGTTAGTTCCAAACTGAAAACAAGATGAAACAAACACACTTATAGCATAACATATCTATACCTAGACACTAGGGAGATCTTAGTTGAAAATAATGAATGAAACACACAAATAAAATTCAAAATAAAACTCTTTTACCTTCCTTGGATGCTCCAAAATGCTTGTTGTGGTGGCTTGCTTGGCTTATGCTCATGAAGTCCTTGGCAATGGAAGATTGACAACCTCCATCTCTCCTTAACACCTTTGGCTTGTGGTTTGGAGTCAATTTTTCATTACAACATTAGTTTAAATGGCTTTTAGAACCAATATTGCATTATAACTTTGCACTAATTAAGCTTAAAAATGATGTTGTGAGACCTCCTATTTATAGATTTTTGGATTTGATCAAAATCAACCTCAACCATCCATCTCAAGATTGAGATGTGTGGTTGAGGATTAATTAAATTTTTGGAATTAAGTTTTTAATTATCCTCATCATGGCATTGGAAGAAGGGTCAATTAAGAGGCATGGAGGGCATCATCGAAGGCATTGATGAGGCATGGAGGGTATGAATCCTGATATTTATGTCATTTACGGCCTAGGGATGTCTTCCTAAGAAATAAGGTCACTTGATGATGAAAATATTAAATATTCATTTCCAAAAACAATTATTCAAAAATTTTCCATGGAATTTTTGATTAGGCCTTGATTTGGGTTAATTATCTCTTAGGAATGATTAAGCACATTGTGTACAAACTACCCAAATTAATCAGAATGCCTTGTTATTGGTTCTAAATTTGATTGGATTTGAATTATAATTTCACATCAAATGCATTGGATGTGTATTCCAATTTAGGATTTTTCTAACAACAAATAACAAAGGCATAAGTCTTGTGTAAAATATTTGATAGGAAAGAGCAGTCCATAGCACACAGGTGCAAATTTGGCATTTTGACTCGAAATGAACTAATCAAAGTTAGTTGGACCATAAATTGCATTACCCCAGTTAGGGATACCTTATCTAAAATCAGCATTTAAATATGTCAGTTTCACATCATTTATCATGTTTTAGTTTTTTAGGCCAAATTGTGCATTTTGGGTAGAAATTGGTCAAACGCCTAGTTGGAGGTTATTGGTGGCCAGTTTTAGGTGTCTATAGTTTGCCCCTATTTGGGAAATAATTTCAAGCTATAATCATAGTAATGTCTTCTCAAATAATGAAAAGGTCCTACATGCCTATAACTACAATGATGATATACAAACTATATGATGCCCCCTCGAGGGAATGGTTGGCACAAGTGGGTTGATGAACAGTCCCTCAAAAATAAAGAAGTGAAATGAGGGGACCATAGAAAGGAAATATGATGGGGTGAAAACATAATGATATTGAAAAAGTAGTAAAAATCATTGAGAATGTAAGTGGGATGGTGCACAATGGTTTGCCCAAAGGTGGTTATAAGCATTGTACTCTGATAGTGGCAATGTGGTATGATAACACAATGATTTTCCAAAGGTGGTTATAATCATTGAGAAAATGGAGTTGCCCCAGTTAGGATAGATAAATAAGATAATAACATGCCCCTATATAGGTAGGAAAAGTAAAGTGGTGACAACACAATAATTTTCCTAAAGGTGATTATAATCATTGAGAAATGCAGGTGGGATGGTGTGTAATGATTTTCCAATAGGTGGTTATAATCATTGGACCCTGATTATGGAAAACATGATAAACTTGGTCGAGTATGATGATAACTTAACACAAAGGGTAATTATGAATTATAAAAACCTACGAGTAAGGAGATGCTCATCTAAACTAATAAAGGTTGAAATTTTTTTATGGTCAATTACTCTCTTTGGGATATGATTAGGAGTGGAATCAGGATGTCAGTGCCAAAGAGATGCTACCGTTATTGAATAGACTTATTAAATTTGAGGTTTTTTGTAGCATGTGATGGTAGGCTTCATGATAGAACACCATAAATACTTGGCCAAAATATGTATAAGGACTGACTCCCATAATCCAATACTCAATAGAAAATAATGCACCAATGATAAATACCATGATGACAATGTAAATATATGAATAGGGATGGATTCAAGTGTAAGTGTGGGAAAAAAATCACCCAATGAACACACACAAACTAAATCAAGGCAACAGTGCTAAAATCAAACAAATAGGTAGACAAAAAAATAAAAATAAGTAGAAACAAAAAAATAAATAATGCAATAAAAATCCTACAAACATTGCCCCTAGAAAATAGGTGACAACTTAACAAATGAACTAAATTGGGGAATAAAAGAAAAGGAAGGGGTTGGTCGAGTTATTTCCATATGAACTAGGCAAGTGGACATTGTCTACATAGTTCCATGGATGTAATATCCAATAAAAAAACTTCAGGCCAAATGTAGTTCTCCCAAGGAATGGGAAGAATGTGATAACTGATGAAAACAAATAGAAAGGATGTGATAGAATAATAGGAATGGTCTTGCAAAATGGCAAGTGCATGAGAGAAAAAGGTCAAAAGGGATGGGGAAACTAAATGACAAGTGATTTTCTTATAACTTAGTAAGGGTTCCTAGAATCCTTAAGGTAAAGAAGTGGTCAATGTTTTTGTTCTTTTCTAATGATTTTCAAATGTTTTTGGAAGTGTTTTGGAGTGTCACAATTCAATCAAGAATGATGAGACACTAAATGGTTCAAGCTCATAAAATGGTGAGAGAATTCATACTTAGGTTACTCATAAAATGGTGAGAATATGCCTTAGGTTACTTTGAAAATGGCAAGAGCATGGCTTAGGTTTCTCACAAAATATAGAGAGCATTCAAGCTTAGATTTCTCATAAAATGATGAGAGTGTGGCTTAGGTTATTAAAAAAATAGTGAGAGCATTCAAACTTAGGTTGCTTACAAAATGGTGAGAGCATGGTGGAGAAAGGGTGACTGAGCTAACATTAACAAGTATTGATCACTGCCTATATAGTCCCAGAGTAGGAGCTCAAGTCACTGACCACCATTTTAGTGAAAGAATTTGACTAGTATGATAGCCAATTTAAATAAAATAGGCACAATTGGTAAAAAGACATAGTAAGGCATAGGAAGTGGCAAGTTGGTATGTTAAGGCTTAGTATTTCCCCTAGTTTTCCCATAGGTGGTTATAACTAGGACATAATGGCATAGATCAATGGTACTAATTTTCCCAAAGGTGGTTATAATTAGTAGCAAGACTTGTGGTAAGAAATGACTAACAAATGAAGGATGCAACTACTAAAACTTCTATCACACTATCCCAAGATACACTCCTTATTTGGAATAATTGAACCAAATGATGAATTGATCAAATACCTTTATGTTAAAAATTCATAATGAATAATAAAAACCAAGGTCAAACAAGCTAGGCTTTAGAGCATATTGGGTCGATATGTCAGAAATGGAAAGTAAATATGAGAAAGAGGATGAATAAGAGTGACATGTGTATAAAGAAAAATAGTGATAAAATGGTATAACTAAAATGGTCCTTATAGATAATACACCTTAGCATTAAAGCATCATACTACTTGAGATTAATAATATTCATTGGCACTAGAATTTCATCAACATTTGGTGTGGCAAGCCTGTATGCTTCTGATCCATAACTACAGTGATGATGAAAGGCCCTATCCAGTTTGGTTTGAATTTCCCTTTATGTTTCTTCTTAACTATGGTATTCTTTTAGTTTTCTTTAATAAAAATATCACCAAGTTCAAATGTTCTATACTTCACATGCTGATTATAGTGGCCTTTGAGTTGATTCTGATATGTTTGAAGATTGTTGAGCATGGCTGTGTATTTTTCATCAAGTAGATCTAGCTCTTATAGGCGAGTTACTCAATAGTCATGATCATCCAAGATATGCTTGAAAGAGATGCATAGTGAAATAAACTCAACCTTAATGGGAAGGATGGCTTCAGTAACATAAACAAGTATGGAGTGGCTCTTGTGGGGGTATGATGATTGGTACGGTATACCTAAAGGGTAGGGAATATCTAGAGGTGTCAATCATGATCGACATCATTAATAATCTTTTTGAGAATATTGATAATGGTTTTGTTTGATGCCTCAGCCTAACCATTACCTTAAGGGTAATATGATTTAAAAAAGTGTTGTGTGATATTGTATTCAATACATAACTAGTCTACATCTTTGTTCTTGAATGATCCTCTATTATCAGATATAATGTCAGAGGGAATACCATAGTGGCAGATGAGGTGGTTGAAGATGAATTTGGAAATTTGATTTCTAGTCATGTAAGTGAGGGGTATAGCTTCAACCCACTTAGTGAAATATTCAGTGGTGGTAAGGATATGTTTGTGGCCATCATATGAAATGGGGTTAATATTCCCAATGAGGTTAAGTCCCCATGTGAAAAATGGCCATGGTGTCAACATCAGTTTCAAAGTTTTTATTGATTCATGAATCAAATTAGCACGTTGTTGACATTTGTCACATTTTTTTACATATACAGTGGCATTTGCATCCATTATGGGCCAATAATAACTAGTACGTAAGAGATTTTTGGATAGGAGTATCCTGCTAGAATGGGCTCCACATACTCCTTCATGAACTTCTATTAACGTTAATGTAGACTCTATCCAAGTTAAAAAATGAAGTAGAGTTCCATTAAAACTATGAGGGTAAAGAGTGGATCCAAGTATAATGAGTAGAATGATGAATGAAGTCTTTGTTTTGTTTTTGAGATATGTTAGGTGGTAGAACTTGGTCATGAAGGTAGTTGTAAATGTCTAAGTACCAGATAGAATTAGGACCAATAATATCACAAATCATGGCAATGATTAAAGGTTTATGAGTTGGTGATAACAAATTCTTGACAAGGAACTGATACTCTTTAGCTTTATCTATTTGTCAAATCAGAGAGCCAATAGTAACCATGACATTTATAATTTGGTTACTAGCCCTCGGTATATGCTCAAACGGAATGTTGGCAATTTGATTTTTAAGAGTGTCAACCATGGCTTTATATGGAACTAACTTGTCATCTTTGTTCTAAAAATGATCTATGACCTAATTGATGATTAACTAAGAATCACCATAAACTTGTAGATGAGATATATTCTAATGCACTGCTTGTCATAGTCCTGCAATAAGTGATTCATACTCGGCCATGTTGTTTGTACAAGGAAAGTTGATTCTGAATGATTAAGGGATTAGATCCCCCTATGGTGTAATAAATAATAGGCCTACCCCTGATCCATGTGTAGTGAATGAACCATCAAAATATAACTTCCAAGGATACTCCTCAAGGGGTGTATCAATAACGGTCATGATGGATTCATCAAGAAATGGGAATTTGAGTGGTTGTGTGTCTATGAGGGGTGCTTTAGCAAGTTGATCTACAAGAACTTGTCTTTTGATTGATTTTTGATTGGCATAATCTATGTCAAACTCACTAAAAAGTATGATCCATTTAGCCATTCTACCTTGTAAAGCTATTTTAGATAGTAGATACTTGAGTGGATCTACTTTTGAAATGACCATGGTTTTATTATTCAACATATAATGATGTAGTTTTTGAGATACAAAAACCATCGCTAGATAAGATTTTTCAACAAGTGCATAATTATGTTCATATGTAACCAAGGTACAACTTAGGTAGTAAATAGCATGCTTCTTTCCATTGTCATCATGTTGAGCTAAGAGTTCCCCTAGAGCATTATCAGTAGCTGATAAGTTTAACAAGAATGGCTTTCCTGGCATAGGAGGTAGTAAAATAGATGGATTGATAAGATAATCTTTGAGTTATTGAAAAGTTGTTTGGTAATGATCATCCCAATGAAATACAGCTCCTTTCTTCAAAAGGTGCATAAATGGATGGCACTTGTCTGCTAATGGAGAGATGAAGCATCAGATGGACTAGATCTTACCTTACAAACTACAAAGTTACTTCAAATTGGTTGGTGGTGACATCTCAATTATAACATGGATTTTAGCTGGATCGACTTCAATACCTATACGAGACATGATGAATCCTAGTAATTTGCCTAAACTTACACTAAACACACATTTTTTTGATTTAGTCTAACTTTGTACTCTCGTAGTCTTTCAAATATCTTATGTAGCACTATTGGATGGTTGGCTCTGGTCTTGGATTTTCTTAATATGTCATTGACATAGTCTTCAATAATATCATGCATCATATCATGGAATATGACAATCATGGATCTTTTATATGTAGCTACTGCATTCTTAAGGCCAAATATCATCACCTGATAACAAAATGTTCCCCATGGAGTGGTGAATGCTATTTTATGTTGATCTTTTGGGGCTATTCTAATCTGATTATATCTTGAAAATCCATCTATTAGTGAAAGCATTTCATAACTTGTCATAGAGTTGACAATCATGTTGATATTAGGTAAGGGAAAATAATCTTTAAAATAAGCTTTGTTGATGTCCTAAAAATTAGTATAAATTATAATTCCTTTAGGCTTTTTGCTAACAGTTACAACATTAGAGATCCATTCAGAGTGGTCAATAGATCAGATACATCCTACTTCTAAGATTTTTTCCAATTCTTTCTTTACTAATACAGCAATGGAAAGATGCGACTTATGTAGCTTTTATTTTACTAGTATGGCATCTAAATTAACCACAAGGTGGTGCAGAACTAAGGCAGGGTCTAAACTTGGCATGTAAGAATAGACCCATGCAAATATATCCATAAACTCTCTCAATAGAGCTATAAAAAGGTTGCATTCCTCCTTAATGACGGATGCACCTATTTTTATCTATTTTAGGTTCAATAAAATCCTAATGTTTACCTCTATTGTATCTTTCACTAGAAGGGTTGAACCATCTTCTAGGATAGTAGGCAGTGACTTGAACTATTGGACTATGTCAAGGTCCTCTATTAGGACTTGCTCTTCAACTTCTCCTAGGCATGATGAATCTGAGTCTCTTAAAAAGGAGATTTGGCCATGTAATAAAAATAGTTGTAAATTCTTGGAGAATTTGATAAAATACTTATTATTGCTCAAAACTAAACTTAGATTCGTAGGCAAGTTCATCATTGGTGGTCTCCTAGTCTAAATTTAAATAAGAATGAACACCCCCATCTAATGGCACCTAAAATAGGTTTTCACCACTAGACTGGCCTTTATCTTTACTTTTTCCTTAGTCAAAAAGTGCCTCAAAGAGGTTTTTACTTTGGGACCTCAATGTTTTACTTATTTGTTTTTGGCTAAGGGTGTTCACTCGCTCTCCAAAATAGGCTACAGGATTCAATGTGATTGAGAATCCTGATTTGTGATCTTCCAGTGGAACATGGTCTCTAAGGCCTAATAAATGACAAAATGCCTCATCATTTTGGAACTCATCAATCGACAGACTAGATTCTTGTTGGTCCCAATCTATCAGTTGGGGATAATATAATGGCAATGGATTGTAATGAATGACTTGTGTAAGGGTACAAATGAAATTGTTATCAAATAGGTTGTTTTTAGCTAGGTTATCAAAGGTAAGGCTATGATTGGACTCTACTTCATTATAAACATCATCATCACTAGTCATAGGTGATGGAGTTTGAATAAAATATGTGGGGTCACCCCCAGGTGGTTTAAATCCAAGTCCATAAGGTTTTTCATACTTAGTCATGGAAATTGGCTTGATGGTTCCTTGTTAATTTAGTTTGAGGCCTATTCCTTCATAATTGTGATGCCCCATGATCCTATTGGGAATAGGATACTTTGCATTTTTATAACAATCAGCTTGGTCGTCATTGTATAACCATAATTCATTCCCTTCAAGAGGGTTAGGTCCTAGGCTAGATGCTGGTACAAATGTGATAGGTCTCTTATCTTTGTTATTTCATTACCAATGAATATGTGGGATGACCTTAGGTCTCCCAAAGGTTTTCAGATTCTGAGGAAGATTGGCAATGTGAAATATGTCATGGGTCACATATTCTTCTGGTCCATTATCTAAAATGGTGAAATGATTAGAAGCTTTGGGAGGTGGCATGTGGGAAAGGGAATCTAAGGTATTAAGATCTATATAATTATCTAGTGAAGGATCAATAAATATAGATTTTCCTTTATCCTACTTGGAATTAGGATTCATATCATACTAATAATTATAACTTTAAAATTTGGCCTCAAGATTCTTGTAGTGTTTATATGGGTGTAAATCTCCTAGAATATTCACTTTTATCCTTGAGTGGGAAAACTTAATACATTGGTGCAGTGTCGATAGGACTGCATGAATCTCATATAATCAAGGCCTGCCTAGAAGTATGTTGTATGATAACTCAAAATCCAGCACATGATAGAGTGTATCATGGGTTAAAGGCCCAATAATAACTAGTAAACTAATGGTGCCTTATGACTCTCTTTCTTGATTATCATAGGCTTTAATAGTTATTGTTTCTGGGTAGAGATCTATCATTGTGTACCCAAGAAGCTTGATGAGCTTGAGAGACACTATGTTGAGGCCAGATCCATTGTCAATAAGGACATGTTTCACTTTATGCCATTTGATATAAACTTATATGTATAATGGGTTATTATGGAGTGGGCCAAGGGAAGATATATCACTTTGGTTGAATGTGACTTATTGGGATGGAGCTAGGTGTCCAACCAAAGCTTGAAATTTATCAAGGGATATGTCACTAGCAACAGTGGATTGGGTCACAAACTCATTTAAGATGTTTTTTGTGGATTATTGACATTCACAGCAAATCCAAAATAGAAATTTGTGCTGGTGTCTTTTGCAATTGGTCCACAATATCAAACTTCTTATCTTGGTTAGTAGTGAATGGTTTATTTTGAGGTTGAATGGTTGGTCAGATGATAGGTAAAGTGGTAGATGGTTATGGACCTAGGCTAGTATTCTTTAACCTCTAAGTGGTGATTACATAATCAAGATTAGATATTGGACCATTATTGCTAACTGATGTTGGGAATGGTATGGGACCAGATAAGATAAGTCTTGGTTGTTGATGCACTTGTATATGGTTACATGGCAAGGATGATTTGTCACTTTAAGATTCAAAAAAGGAAGTCCTAGTTTGTTGGTTTGCCTGTAAGCACTCTCAGGTCAAAGGAGTATCTATGTGATTTAGCTGAATATTGTTGTTTAGCAATGGTCTAGGCTGATTAGTACTTGGTCTAGGATTAATGGAGATGGTATTAATGCTACCCCTTATAATATGACCTAAAACCCTGTTGTAGTCATGTGCAACTATATGGTAGGTTTGTTGGTTGTTACCATTCTAACCTTGGTTTTGTCCATTATTTTATCATTATGGATTATGTTACTAATTTTATTGATTCTACTGGTTTGGCCTTTGATTCTGATATTGTTGATTTTACTACTACACTAGTCATTGTTGTTATTGTTGATTGTTCTGTTGTTGTTAATTGTTATGTCAAGGAAAGGGGTTTTGATATATCCCAAGAGTTTGATTGGAAGTGGAAGTACCATTATCCAATTTTATCTCCCCATTAACAAACATATTTTCAATTAAATGCTTGATTTAGACACATCTTCATAGATTATGCCCATTGAGCCGATGATAGTCACAAAATTCATTTTCATGATACCAATCAAGGTAAGGAATGCCTTATGGATAATGTTTTGGTATGGTCCAACTAATCAAATTAGTAGTAGTAAGCTTGAAAAATATAGACTTAATAGGTTCTCCTAGGTCACTAAAGACACGACATGTAGGGATGGTTCTTCTAGGAAGAGGGGTTTACAATGGTAAAGACTACTATATTTGTTGTGCAGGTCTTAGTTGTTTCACTTTCAACATTGGTTGGAGAGGTTTCTAGGTATGAGTAAGCTAAAAATGTGGTGTAAATGATGTCTGCATAGTTTAGACATGATGATATTTAGTTACTCCATTTCCTACAACATTCTTATTTCAGTTGAATTACTTTAGTGTTTCTTGATTATTGCCTTGTGTTGGTTTTAATTCTTGCACTTGATTAAGATGTTGTTGTTGGATATTTCCCTAATTTGTAGAATTAAGTTTGATGACTCCTTTATTGATGAGTGCTCTCTTGATCAACAAACCTTTATCAATGATCTCTTTGAACGTATGTGTACATTATAGTTCTAGATGATAGGCTATTTCACTATGCAAATTTTTAGTAAACATAGTATCTAATTGTTTATCTAGTAAAGTATGGATGAAACAACTTGCAAGGGCTCTCCATCACTGTAAATAACTTACAAAACTCTCCCCAAATTTTTTCTTTGCTTGTGTCTAGTCCACTAATGAAATCTCATGCTCAAGATTATAGGAAAAGTGATGCATAAATTTATCAAAAAGATCATCAAAGTCTATTACTAAATTCTTAGTTAACTTTAAAAACCACTCCAAGGCTTGTCCAGCTAGGCTCCTTAGAAACAATAGCAAAAGGTATATGTCACTATATGCCACTGGTTGACATGTGACAAAGAATTCGGTCAAATGGGCCTTAGGGTCACCTTTCCCTTTATACTTATCAAATTTGGGTGGTTCATATCCTAGAGGAAATCGTATCTACAAATACTCCATGTTGAATGGATAAGAACACATGTCATCTAATTTGAACTTCTTAGTCTGCTTCCCCACTTGAATGGTAGCAATCGCATCCTTCATCTATTGTAATTCTTTGGATAGGAAACTAGAAGGGATATTTGTTTGAGGGAGAATATTGGTTTGGCTAAATGGTTAAGAGGTCATAGTGGGACACTTTGACCAGAGTATGATGGAGACACCTGTTGGGGTACATTGGCTTGGTTGGGGAATGGACTAAAAATATGCATACATGGATTGGGATGTACTTGAAATTACACATTTGGATACGTGATATTCTAGTTTGGGTTGATGATAAAGGTTTGAATTAGAGTATTTTATGGTTGGGATGAAGGGATATAACTATATTGTGCCTATTGTGGTTGAAAATGGACATCTTGCTAACTAATAGAACCTTGTTTTTGAGTAAAAACTTATGGACCAAGACCCTATCTCTAAATTTGTGGCACATTTTGAACCAACAATTTTCTAGTAGGTACTTGAGAAACATGGGGACCTCTTTATTACATGAATCCCTATGAAGAAGTAAAATCATGTTGCATATTTGGCATCTATCATTAACCAATATTTGCATGATATTGATTAGTCATTACATGGTTTTGAATTGGCATATTAGTCTATGACTGAAGAGGTATGTTCATTATTACCTGGTGAGGTGGTACATTAGTTGCCCCTAATTGAGGTGGCAATGTATTCATCCTCTATTGCATTGATACACTATATTATGTTTACTATTGTGGAATACCACTCGCTACTTGTTGAAGGGGAGTAGGATTCATCACATTCTATAATTGAAGCCTAACATTAGCCATTATTTGATTATCTTATCATATAGGTTGTACACTTAAGGAAGTCATTGGTTGAGGCTGGGGTACAGAAACTCCTATTCCTTGGTATGATGATTTTCTCATGGGATTAACTATAGGCACATATTATTGGCTAGTTACTTGTGCATTAGTACCACTTTGATCAAGATTGGATGTTGTTTGCACATTATCTACTACATTTGGCTCACTATTTAGTGTAGAATTTGAA
The DNA here is from genome assembly GCA_037957365.1 of Torreya grandis. Taxonomy (NCBI): domain Eukaryota; kingdom Viridiplantae; phylum Streptophyta; class Pinopsida; order Cupressales; family Taxaceae; genus Torreya; species Torreya grandis. Next base: position 1,032,223 of record JARHVA010000441.1, read on the forward strand.
AACACCTCTTCAATAATTGGCATATGTATCAAGTTATCTATCAAAGCATTTTGTACAAATGGGTTAGAACTTGGATTCTCTTGTCCAGTTAATTCCATCAACACTCCTATTGAAGGTACTAGGTCAATAAGGGGCTTACTTGCCATGTTCATCTAATTGAAATCATGTGCTAAATTTAGGTAGGTTTGATATGTTATTTACATTTGGTTAAAGTGATCTTCCATGATATTTTTGCCTTGATTGGATATATTAGGGTCTTGGTACGTTGCTTGGAATAGAGCCATGGGATTTCTAGAAGAAGCCTGTTAATCGTAAATGATATTATGGGGCACTCTTACTAGACTTAGTAAATTTTCATGGGGGAAGTCTACTGGAAACTTAGCCCTTACCTCTATGTCCCTAACCAAAATCTCATCTTTGTTCTCTAACAAATGTCACTTAAATAAAAATGGATCATATGTGGAAACTAAATTAGTAGAATATGGCTGTTGAAGAACTGGCTCATCCACTGTTGGTATTGTAGCTAAGTATTGTGTGGTTTTTTCTTGGTCATGTTTTATGTAAGGTGGTGTGTTAACCAAATATTTAGCTAATGGATCTTGGATTTGTGTCCCTGATTGAGTATTATAAGAGGGATAAGAATCCATCTCATAAGCAATGTTATCTGCATAGGGGTATTACACCATTTCTTCCTATGAAACTACATTATGAATCCCTAGATTGTACTTGAGTCCACTATGAGTGTAGGAATACATGTTGGGATCCATAGTCAATGATTTGTGATAAAAGGTCAAAGAATTCAATAAACTCTAAAAAGGATAGAATCTAAAACAAATGATGCCTTCAACTTGGTATAGATTTCTCAAAAGTATCAAAAGGTTTATTCAAGGATTTTTGAGGAAACAAGCTGGAGTGAAGTATCTAATGCTTCATTATTCACACAAAGATAAGCAAGTAAAAGGACCAAAAATCAAAATGCCAAACTCTAAGGTCAAAGTGTTTCAAATCAGTCTAATCTAAGAAATTAAAAGTTTCTAGGTCTTTTGGCCAAACGCGATGTCAAAATATAGGTTCAAACAAGGCATGTGCTATGACTCTTGGCCAAATGGCATCAAAATATAGACTTTAAAAATAGATGAAAGTTTTAATCTAACAGATTTGAAACACTTCTAAAAAATACTAGGCAATCAATTCTTGGACATGAACTTGGTCAACTAGGTGTAAGGTATGAAATAAAAGGTATTTTAGCAATAGTTTATTTTCTCATAAATAATGGTATAAAACTTGGTTATTTTTGACTAACAAGATAGACAAAGGTAAATAGTATAACTATGATTTAGATAAAGGATCAAAAGTACACTTAAATTAGTCTAAACATGTAGAAATAGATTTAAAATTATATACAAAAGGGCCTATGAAACAAATTTTGAAATTATTTGGGTAGCGTAACAATGATATACTACCCAAAAATTATGGCAAAAAAGTTTGTTTCAAAAACTCTCTAAGGCAAAGACATTTTTCCATAATTTTGGCAACATAACACTACCCTTCTTACTCAAAATGTTGTGGTGCATAGACTTAAAGTGCAAGTGTTTAGCACAAAATATCTTAAGTCTATCAAGTGATGATAGTGATTATGAGTCTAAAATGACCTTCAACATAAATTGTAAATTAAACCTAAGTTCACTCAAGTTAAGTACAAATGGAAAACCCACTTAACACATTAACCCTATGAACTTGTAAAGGTGTAATTTCAAATTTAAATTATAAGTGAAGGACTTAAACAACTTTGGTAAAGGTATAGACTCAATTGGGCAACATAACTATGCCGAATTGGATGATATGACTCTCAAGCTTTTGATGAAATTTGAACAAGGCAAACAAATGATCTCACATGGGTAGCATAATGCCTCTTTGTTCAAAGGAAAATTTGGACTATGTGTTGGGTTTGGATTATTTGTTTACACCAAGTTTGGACTCCAAACAAGACTTTAATCTAGGAAAAAACCAACTAACTAATCTCCCTTAGATCCTAAACTAAAAAAGTTACTTGGTATTATTGGAATCCATCAATATACATCATTTGAGAGGATTTTAAGTGTTCATCCAAAAGTAAATGTGCATTATATAGTAGGGTTTTTACACCCCCCCCCCCTCTTCTCTCAAATGATAGTACTATGACATAGACCTTAAGGTACACCTTGCACCAACAATACTTCCATGGCAAGTGGGTATTTGTATAAAATCTAATAAGTTTCTAAATGATCTAGGGGAATCAATTTCATAATGACTTTCATGCCAAACAATGTAAAAGAAAAGTATAGATTTTGGGTCCATATTACTCGGCTTGTTGCAAAAAAGTCTAGTCCTTTTTGCAACCACTACATCCTACTATTTGCTCATTGTAGTGTGATGTCCAAAGTGCCACTATGTCCCATGTACAACTCCAAAGGATCTAAATGAAGTCAATTCCAGGAGATGAAACCTCAGGTCAAAGCTTCCCTATAGAACTCATGGGAGGTGATGAAGTCCCCCTCACAAGCCAAGATGCATAAAAACAAAGAAAGCATGAAAATAAAAAGAATTTAGGGTCATTTTCAAGATCACCCAAACTTTGATGAGTTCTTAGGGAGTGCTTTAGATGACTTTCTTTCTAAGCCTTGGACTAGGCTACTTGTAATAGGAATGGTGTTTTTGATTCTAAGGGTTCCCTATAGGGGACAAATGAAAGAGCATACACGTAACATTTATTTTTTTACCAAACAAAAGCTAATTAAATAACTATTTCAAGCCAAAATTGACAAGTGTGTTCAGTTTTAAACCCAAATGAAATCTTTGGTGGTGTTCATTTGACCCCTTGGTCTTAGTTGTAAACTTTGAAAAACATTCACCAAAAACATCTAAAAATTCTTTGTTAAACACCAAAACAAAGTTTTTAATCAAATTTTAAGCATGAAAAAGTGATTTAAACATGTTTTAAGCAAATATCCCACTTGGTCCTACAACAAAATTGTTAGCACGTCCTTTAGCTTTGAAGCCTTTTGAATTTGAAATAAGAAACTTTAGAAAAGTAGCTCTCAGGTTTGTGTTTTTTAGAAAAACACAGTAACCAACATTAGTCAATATCACCGACATTGGTTATGGCCAACCAATATTTGACCGATGTCATTTCTACTGACTGACATTAGTTAATCCAAGTAACTGATATCAGTATTTCTGTTGATGTCGATTATTGTGTAAAAACTGTGGAAACCAAAAATAATAAAATAAAGTTAGAAAACCAATTTTCAAGAGTTTTAAAATCTTAAATAAGTTTTTTAAGGTTTCAAAAGGATATCCTTTAGGTGTGAGATGAATCTTATCCCACTGGACATGCCATTATGTGATGTAAGAATTTGACTCAAGAGAGGATGATTAGTATTGTGTTAGTTTCAAAATGAAAACAAGATAAAACAAACACACTAATATCATAACATCTCTAGGCCTATACACTAGGGAGAGCTTAGTTAACAATCATGAATGAAAGATACAACAAAAATGAAAAAAAAAACTCTTTTACCTTCCTTGGATGCTCCAAAATGCTTGTTATGGTGGCTTGCTTGGCTTGTGATCATGAAGTCTTTGGCAATGGAAGCTCAACAACCTCCATCTCTCCTTGGCACCTTTGGCTTGTGGCTTGGAATCAATTTGGCATGGTAACATTAGTTGTAATAGATTTTGGAACCAATCCTACATTATAACTTTGCACTAATTAATCTTATAAATGATGTTGTGAGGCCTCTTATTTATAGATTTTTAGATTTGATCAAAACCAACCTCAACCATCCATCTCAATATTGAGATGTGTGGTTGAGGATTAATTCAATTTTTAGAATTAAGTTTGTAATTATCCTCATCATGGCATTGGAAGAAGGGGTAATTAAGAGGCATGGAGTGCATCATGAAATCATTGATGAGGCATGGAGGGTATGAATCCTAATATTTATGGCATTTATGTCCTAATAATGTCTACCCAAAAAATTAGGTCACTTGATGATGCAGATATTCAATATTCATTTCCAAAAAAATTATTCAACAAGTTTCCATGGAATTTTTTATTTGGGTTAATTAGCTCTTATGCATGATTAAGCACATTGTGCACAAATTACCCAAATTGATCATAATGCCTTATTATTGGTCCTAAATTTCACTAGATTTGAATTGGAAGTCCACATCAAATGTATGGTATGTGTATTCCCATTTAGGATGTTTTCAACAACAAATAACAAAGGCATGAGTCTTGTGTAAAATATTTGATAAGAAAGATCAGTCTAGAGCATGCAAGTGCAAATTTGGCATTTTGACTCGAAATGAACTGATCAAAGTTAGCTGGACCCATAAATTTTATTACCCCATTTAGGGATACCCTTGCTGAAATTAGCATTTAAATATGTCAGTTCTACATCATTTATCATCTTTTAGTGTTTTTAGGCCAAATTATGCATTTTGGGTAGAAATTAGTCAAAATCCTAGTTGGAGGTTATCGATGGTCAATTTTAGGTGTCTACAAGATCTATTCCATTCGTTAAGATCTCACTTTTCTCTCTCTTTTTGAGAGTCCATCCTTTTCTTCCATCCTAGTATGTCTTCTGTAGGGGGCATCATGGGTCTATTCCAATTTTTTCTTGACAACTTTTTTCTTTGAAAAGATGTTACTTCACCTAAATGTCTCACTATGCCTTCTCAAATAGAGGCAAAATGTAGACATTTGATTCCTAACACAATTTGTGTTGAAATTGTCAATCTTACTCAAATTGCACTCAAATGCACATTTATAGGTCAAAATCCATAAAATGCCCTAAATGGTTCAAACTTGTCATTTACAAGTGCTAGTTGAGGTCAAAGTATCCCTAAATAGGGAAATGCATTTTATGGGCCAACTAACTTTGATCAGATCATTTTGAGTCAAAATGACAATTTCATCATTTAGTGCTCTATATCACTCTTTTCTTCTAATTCATTGGTAAACGTCATATACTTTTTTTATTTAGTGTTGGCAACATCCTAAATGGTAATATAGCTCCAAAACATCTAACATCACCTTCTCATTCCTCTCCAGTCAAATTATGACCCAATAATATGACTTTCTGACCATTTTGATTAATTGAGGGTCAATTTTCAAATAGTTGCACAAATGTTGATTAACCTTGTTTAAGGATAATTAATTCAAATCAACAGCTTGAGTGGATTTTCCATGAGAGTTTTTGAATATTTATTTTTGAAAATTGATTCATTAAATTGCATCATCAAGTGACATCATTTCTTGGGAAGACATCCATATGCCATAAATGCCACAAATATTAGGATTATGGGTCACCCATGCCTAGTTAATGCCTCCCATGCCTCTTCAATGCCCCTTCTTCCAAGGTCATGATGAAGATAATTATGGATTTAATTCCAAATATTAAGATTATCCATGGCCACACATCTCAATCTTGAGATGGATGGTCATGGTTCATCCTGACCAATGTCAAAAATCTATAAATAGAGAGGCCATGGACATGAAAAAAATGATTGAATATTGTAAAGTTATAATGTTAAATTGTTTCCACAATCCTTTGCATTTGATCATTTATTTTGTTTTCAAGCTTCATTAATAGGCTATTTTAGTGATTTAGAATCATGAAACTAGGTTTTATGGAGTGTTCTTGATACATTAGAGGAGTTTGCCACCATTGTTGACAAAGACAAGGATGCTTGATCAAGGGAGAACATGCTTTTGAGACACATGGGTATGGTGAATCCATTTGGGAAGGTAATACGATGTTGCCTTCTTTCATTTGCTTATTTTTATCCTTTTTAATTCCAATAGGAATAGATAGGCTTAGTTAGTTAGTTTTTAATGCATTTTTCATTATTTATGGACTAATGTTTGACTAACTGGCTTTGTAATCCTCTCTACAATTGTTACCTTTCCTTTGCCCTCATAAAATTTTGCATGAATAGGAATTTATTATTTATTCCTCTTTTTATTTATGAATTATCTAATATTATTCAACTCCAATATGTGTGAATAGAATATCATATAAATATACATCAAAAGGATTGAATTTTATCGTGCATAGTTGATTGAGAATAGGTATCATCACTATCATTGTCATAATAATCTATGACCATGCCATTTTTATTTTTTAAATTCAACACTAAAGAAAGATCAAGAATAGGTTTCAATAAATTTTTATTAGCTTGTGTTTCATGGTGTATAGTTGCTTTGTATGTTATTATTTGTTCCTTTGTCCTTTTTAGTAATTGATTCTCCCACATCATATGTATGAATCTAGACTATTGGAATGGGTTTTGATGGAAGAATGATAAAATAATCTTCCAATTGTGATTGTGATTAGTTCTCATTAGTAGATCAGGTCATTTTACTATATATGAAAGGGTAATAATCTATTGGTTGTGTATAAGAATAACCTTCATGCATAAATTTGATGCATTTGTGTAATTTTGATGGTACTTCTTCCATAGTACGTATCCAAGCTTTCATAAAAATCAATTTATAATGTAGTTGGTTAGGCATATTGTTGAAGGTAGTATGTACCATCTTGGGACCTAATTTTACATCCAATGATATGGTCCCAAGTATTTGATTCAGAGTGTTATCACATCCTTTTATGGTTTGATTTGATTTTTGAATAGTATCCAAGTTGATCCATAATTATTATAAGAAGTCAATATTACAAATATTCAATCCAAAACCATTATCTACCAACACACATTTGACCAAAATAATTTGTGGGAAAATAATGGGATTATCATGGTAGCTATTAAAACCTTAAGGTATAATGGGAGGAAGAACAAAAGGATCCATGCATGTCATTTGACATCTAGTGGTAAAAAAATGCAGCTCAATATTAGATGTTGTAATAATATCATTTGATGAAGGCCTGGGATTGTCATGCCTCCTACTTATTGGGTGTCATTTATATTGAGATAATAATGGTTACAATAGATTCAGGCTATAATGGATCAAAAAAATTAAGTACCTCACATTTTCATATGCAAGAAGAGTAATCACGATTCAACATGACAATGATGCTTACCATAAAAAAGTAAAATCTTGTGAGATAGAAGAAAGTACATAATCTGAATAATCAAAATCCAAAGAAGAAGAGGCAATAAAATTACATAATCTCAAGGACAATACATGAGATATCACATTTGATCTTGATGAGGATGACCTACTCATCAATTTATGAGCATTAATTTCAAATATTTCAAAAACAGAAAAAAAAAAATTTCAAGAAATACAAAAACATTCAATATTAAAAAAAATCATAACCTAAGCATGACATGAATGCTACATTATATCATTTACATGTGTTTTTATAACATGTTTTGTAGATAACATGTCATTTTTTTACACACATTCATTTCAAGTTATATGAGTGTGATATAGGACATACAAGTAATGTAGGGAAATCCAAGAACAAACACACCTATTCTGATTCCTCTTGTTAGGATCTTGCTCCTCAGAAAGAGCACAATATGATTACCAAACCAAGCAACTTGATATGCGGAAATAACCAGAATCACAAGTAACTAGAATTCAGAATAACACAGAATATGAGAGACAATACACAACTTGTATTAATAACTCTTACAGAAAAGAATACAATAAAGAAGATGCCACCTCTTCTCCACCACCTCTTCAGAGGTTTCCCACACCTCAAGTGAATAGTAATTCTCTCCTCAAAGCTCTCTCTCTCAGGTCCCAACACACAACTCAAACACAGAGTTGGTGTTCACCTCCAGTGCTCCATGCACACCACAAGTGCTCCACGCACTCCACAAGTACTCAAGATACTTCAAGTAGATCTCCCATGAACCTGCAACAACCTGTTGTTCAACAGACCATACTTATGGAAGGAACTACCTTGCCTTCCTCTTAGCTCTCCATGTACTCCACGTACATCACAGTGAGTATACATCGTACTCTAAGTAGATCATGCCTGATCCTACTCCCTGTTGTGTTGATGTCCTATATGATCTCCAACCTACAGATCAATAAGTGGTTATGCACACCTATGAACCTTGACCTTGCACACACACACCCCTGCAGATCAACGATCTTACTTACCATGTAGATCTCCTATATGGGCCATGCTCACCTGATGACCAAGATCATACATACCTGAAGAATCCAGTTGACTCTCCAATCCAGCACCAACACACCTGGTACTGTGGCACTAAGAGGAATGCACCATTGCTCTACCTCTCTCTGAAGGAGCTATTTGCTTTCGTACTCCCTAGCACAATTTTCCAATACAACCATGAGTCTATTATATAGATCTCATCCAAACAATAATTAGACATCTAATTACAATAATTAGATCCGTAGCTCTCAGTCTATAATTAGCCCTGATCATGCAAACACTTGGTTCATCAACCCACTACCCGTAATATACTCACAGTCGAACCACACAGGTGACCGATGTCGGTCCCTGTCTGCCTGGGGGTCACCGACGTCGGCCGACTACTGACCGACGTCGGTTGCCTTCTTACCTTAACCTGCCGACATCAGTTGGTCTAACTGATGCCAGTGACAGTAACACTCCGCAACTCTCCTGCAACCTCCTCCGTGTCTACATCAGTGAAGCTTTTAGCTCCACAACCTAACAATCTCCCACTTGGAGATAAACAGCTGCACTATACCTGTACCTGTACTCCATCTAATCTATTTCCTGGTTTGTATCCCTCTTCAAGATCAATCTTGAAGACAACCCACCACACATCCCGTGGTGTACCTCCTGTCATCCGAGTACCCTACCACATCCGAACCTACAAACCCATGTAGTGAAGTCCTGACCGTGCATAGCAAAACATGCTATTGGTCCCTCTCAAATACCTGAGAACCCACTTCCCTGAATTGGCTCCTAACTCTCTGACAGCTCCCACTGCATGGGAAAACTCAGGTCTATACCAGACCTCATGTGATTTTGGACATTGTACCTATCCAACCCTTAGTGTGCTCCAACTCTACATCCTGAACCTCGCCAACACCTGATTCACATCAGCTCCCACTGGAGACAAAATCTACCGTTGATCTCCATGTCTCCCATGTCAAAGAATTTTGCTGCTCCAAACTCCTCATGACATGCCACTGAACTAATCTTACCCTTAGCTCAGCAAAACCATGTATGTACAAACCTGCTAGCTAGCATACCATCCACATATAGCAACAAAATGATGTCACGACTCATCATCCCCTTGGTAAGTCAAGCCACAGTAGTTACCCTGACATTGACTAAAGCCATGCTTCATCCTCCACCTGTTAAAACCCAGTACCACTGTCCTGTAGCTCCCTCAAGACCATATGCCTGGTCTTCCGTCTCACATATCCATTCTCTCTATTCTTCAACTAAGGAATCCATTCATCTCTGTGCTTTTGCACTGGCTGGCAACCCTACCAAAACTCCCATTTGGTTCTGCATCATATCCCTGCCATGCTCCCACATGTTTCTTGAATCCTTCCTGCTCTACAATCAAAAATGAGTATAAAGAAGAGGAACAACAAATTTGAGGCTTACTTACATCTTCAGTCCTCCATATGGGTGTTTGAGACTCCTTGACAGCATGCTATCCACCCAAAATCTGTTACAGTGACCGACCTCAATCACTCCACAGTCTGCATCCGACCGACGTCAGTTCCCATGCGTCTATCCCTGACTACCGACCCTACCGACATCGGTGTCCCTGCTACCGATGTCGGTCCTCCTGACCGACGTCGGTCTTACCTACTACCGACGCCGGTCCTCCTGATCGACGTCGGTCTTACCCTGCCTGACACTGCCAGCTTTGGTCTGCACATGACCGACATCGACACCTGTCTGTTCGATGTCGGTTCCTCCTGACCGACGCCGGTATCTGTGTTCGCCTGTGAGTGATGACCTTTTACCCACGAGCTCCTTTGAATCAATCTCCATATCCAAACTGCCCTGCTCAAAAGTACCCAGCACCATCCACTAGTTTTTGTCCACCATCTCCTCCATAAACACCAAGGCTTTCCAGTTCTTAAGCTTGTCAAATACATCTATCTTCCGCTTAAGAACATGCATCTCCTTCCTACTCATGTGACCAAGCCTACGAAGCCACGTCTCCACAATAGAAGAAAAATTAGTAATATAAACAAGTAGATAAAGAGTACCTGTATTCTTACCACCAGCTAATTCAAGTGCAACCACTATGAGAGTTCTTGTGCATCTCTCAACACCCAATCTTCCTAAAGAAATTAGCCATATCTCCAAGCCTGGGACCTGCATGACCTTCATCAACACCTGTGTGTTGGCCGCCTGCAATTTCAGCATCACTTCACCTTTGCCAATTCTTTGGCAAGGCTCACCAGCTCCTATACCTAGGGCTGCATGGAAAGAGGCAACCGAATCTATTATCCAAGATTCAACTTTATCCAAGAAACCTCCCAGAGCATCCTATGCCACATCACTTGCAACATCTGCTTCTTCAGTTTCTTCATGTTGATCTACTACCAACCAACAATGTTCTTTTACCTGCTCTTTCTTTCCATGGGACCGTAAGTGACCATCTGTGCTTTTCAACTCCTCCATTCTTAGCTTACTTTCATCTGCCATTGCTCTACTCTCACTCAATCAGAAACCCCTGAGAGTGACCTGTAATCAAAACACACTACCCAGATCTAAACCAATCTGTTAGTATCCCAACCAAAAGCTCTGATACCAGTTGTAGGGAAATCCAAGAACAAACACACCTGTCCTGATTCCTCTTGTTAGGATCTTGCTCCTCAGAAAGAGCACAATATGATTACCAAACCAAGCAACTTGATATGCAGAAATAACCAGAATCACAAGTAACTAGAATTCAGAATAACACAGAATATGAGAGACAATACACAACTTGTATTAATAACTCTTACAGAAAATAATACAATAAATAAGATGCCACCTCTTCTCCACCACCTCTTCAGAGTTTTCCCACACCTCAATTGAATAGTAATTCTCTCCTCAAAGCTCTCTCTCTCTCTCAGGTCCCAACACACAACTCAAACACAGAGTTGGTGTTCACCTCCAGTGCTCCATGCACACCACAAGTGCTCCACGCACTCCACAAGTACTCAAGGTACTTCAAGTAGATCTCCCATGAACCTGCAACAACCTGTTGTTCAACAGACCATACTTATGGAAGGAACTACCTTGCCTTCCTCTTAGCTCTCCATGTACTCCACGTACATCACAGTGAGTACACACCGTACTCCAAGTAGATCATGCCTGATCTTGCTCCCTGTTGTGTTGCTGTCCTATCTGATCTCCAACCTACAGATTAATAAGTGGTTCTGCACACCTGTGAACCTTGACCTTGCACACACACACCCCTGCAGATCAATGATCTTACTTACCATGTAGATCTCCTATATGGGCCATGCTCACCTGATGACCAAGATCATACATACCTGAAGAATCCAACTGACTCTCCAATCTAGCACCAACACGCCTGGTACTGTGGCACTAGGAGGAATGCACCATTGCTCTACCTCTCTCTGAAGGAGCTATTTTCTCTCTTACTCCCTAGCACAAGTTTCCAATACAACCATGAGTCTATTATATAGATCTCATCCAAACAATAATTAGACATCTAATTACAATAATTAGATCCGTAGCTCTCAGTCTATAATTAGCCCTGATCATGCAAACACTTGGTTCGTCAACCCACTGCCCGTAATATACTCACAGTCGAACCACACAGGCGATCGACGTCGGTCCCTGTCTGCCTGGGGGTCACCGACGTCGGCCGACTATTGACCGATGTCGGTTGCCTTCCTGCCTTAACCTGCCGACGTCGGTTGGCCTAACTGACGCTGGTGATAGTAACACTCCACAACTCTCCTACAACCTCCTCCGTGTCTGCATTAGTGAAGCTTTTAGCTCCACAACCTAACAAGTAATACTTGGACATATAGATGTTGGACTTTCCTCAACTAGTGGCCATGTCGATACTAGGTGCATATTATTCCACAGGTTTTGCTACTATATGTTATATCTTTCTATAATATTCTACCATGTTGAGGTATCTATATTTATTACACATGTATTACTATTTACTTATATATTATACAATTCTACATGGTTATGTTACTTTACTAGGATATGACATGGATACATATGGAGGGTGTAGACTAGTTTTTACTTATTTTATGCCTTATTGAGTTTATTATTGTTTGGATAAATAATTAATTCATATATTATTATGTATGTGGTGTCATTTTGTCTAAATACAACATACAAGTAGAATATAATTTTTAAATGTTATTATAGTCATAATAATATTTTTATATCCTAGATTATAGGGTGTAATGTGAGTTGACATTAGTGTATAAATAATGGATTTTCCTATTATATTTTGAGTTGAATAAAATATATACATTTTTTTCTTTGATTAAATTTGGTATTAGAGCATGTGTATGACCTAGGAAAGATTCAAGAGAGTTGAGAAAATAAATAATATAGTGAGAAGCCTCAGTGCACTTCATTCATTTTCATGTACAAGCTTCAAGTGGCATATTTTTTCACATTATTTTCCCTCTTTTGTAATCAAAATAATTTTTAGAGTCCACAAGAAAGATTAGGTAAAGTTGGCATAACACAAATAGAAAGGAGTCTATCCATAGAAAGAGGTTCCATTGCTAAGTGAAATAAGAATTCTCAATTTATTTTGCTTCAACACAAATAAAAATGCCAAGGTGGAGTGAGGCACCACCATCTAATAGGACATGCCTAGATATAAATAAAGGCATTATCTTAAATGTAAGGTGTACTTATTATTTGCATCTATTGTTTTAAGAACCATCTATAAAATAAAACTTCACAATCCAGCCATGTCATTGATTTGCTAAATAAAAATAGCCAACAAAGATCAAAAGGTATCCATAAATTATTTGCATTAGATAAGAAGGCATTACCCAATGAAAGAACCATATCTACCTAAGGAATGCCTCAAAAAAATTGAACACACAATCATTTGTTATTGATTAATAAATATTATTTTTAGGGCAAATTTTAATTGTTTCATGAATTCTTAGGGTTGTAGTTTTTAAATTTCAAAATAGATTTGTTAATTAAACTTTTTTAAAAATTGAATTATTTGCCTTAAAGAGAGATTGAAAAGATAAATAATTATTTAGCTCCCAAGCCGTAAACTAAAAGGCTAAAAAAATTCATAAAGGTCTAGAAAAACATTATAAAACAACACTTTTAAGGATTTTTATATAGCTCTTAAAATGTGAAAAAAATAAACTTTACAAAAAAATCAATTTTTACCTTAAAGAGATCCTAAAAGTTGAATTAATTGTGCATCTAGAAAACCAAAGAGAGTGAGAAGGTAAAAAAATCCCACATTAGTTGAATTCAACAAAAAAAACTAGTAGAATTTAATAATTTTTATCTAAAATCCTATCAAATTTTCTATTTAAGTTTTTCCATCTTTTTCATACAGCTCCCAGAAACAATAATTAATTGTATAATTTACAAACTAGGAGTTAGGCCATACATTTTTTCCAAATTGTGTGAAATTATATAACAAATTTTTTCTTGAAACCATTTTATTTAATACCTCATAAATTTCAACATTTAATTTTTTTGTGATTTTTAAAGGCATAAAACAAACCCATAGCAGATCAAGAAACTTTAAAATCTCAAAAATATGCATCTTAAAAATTTTAGTATTTGGTATATGTAGTGCCTCTGGTTCATGCTTACGAGTAAAGGCATTGTGCTTGAACTACTACATCTAATACCTACATAATTGTAACAACAATATTTTTGGATTTGACTCTATAAATTGCCCAAACTAAATAAGGACAAATCTTTTGTTTTTTTCATTTTCATTCATTACCCATTCATCATTATCATTAGATATGAATTCTGAAATATTAAAATTCTGAATATATAGGGAAGTTACATTACGTAAAAGGATTTCCACCTAAGAAAGTGTCATTGATAGAATGAATATTTTTCACATACTATCCATATGCCATGTACCACTCTGCTCTCACATGTTTTAATGTCTCTTTCATGTACCACTAGGTATATATAAATGAAGATATTATTCCATGTATTACAAGGTTTATAAGAAGGTTAATCATATCAAGAGGTTTGGTATATCGGTCTGATAGTATATAGAAACTATTAGAATAATAAGTAACCACCATCTCCCATAAACAATTTTTTTCCAATGGTTGGAAATGGCCTAATATTTGTTATACCTAATACACAACTACTCCATGGTGATAACTATGCTACATGAAAAATCAAATTGAAGACTCACTGAGAATTTGAAGATCTCTAGTCAGTTGTTGACTACACATTCACCTGACACACCTCAGATGTTGACTAACAATAGAAGTTTTATAAAACAAACTAAAAGGTAAATTTTATCATTGTGTTTGAAGTATCAGATGAGGTTAATCCTCATATCTAAGATGCTACTATAACTAAAATTCCATAGGATAAACTAAGTACTATTTATAAGGCTAAAAAAAATACCATCCTTCATCTACAAATCCAGTTTCAATGTCTCAAGTTGAAGACAATGAAAAAGTTGAAGGATTTTTTGTCATGTTACAACATTACGGGCCTTGCTCCTAGCATTGGGTAAGAAAGTTTCAGATGACTCCTTGATGTTTTACCAAAATTTTAATTAGCAATTAAATTAGCCTTAATTCATATAAATTGAATAGAATATAACATAATACTATAAATTGACTTGCGATAAGCATAAATGAAAGTAAACATTTAATTTGGCAAAGTGAAATTAGTTAAAATAAGACTAATTATGAAATGAAATTAAAAACTTAGTTTTTTTATCTCAAATCTGACTATGTTGATTGATAGATGACTAAATTAATAAAATAGGAGTAGACTTTACAAGTGCCTATAAGTTGTGATTGAAAGTGAAGAAGGCCAAGACCATCCAACTAGGTCAAGATCAATTGCCACTATTCACTTGAACTGGTCAATATTGACACTCACTAAAAAATATAAAACTCATGTCAAGATTGTTTGTGATAACTTGAAATGGGTCTATATGTAGATATTTGACCTTCAAATTTTGATAGAAGGCCTTTAGATAACCTCTCTAAGGTTGAAACTCTAATAGAGATATATTTGATTGATTCAAGTGATTTAATCAAAATTGAGAAGAATATGGAAGATTTGATCGATGTAAAATAGTGTAAGTATGCCTTTGTATTAAAATTGCTAAGTGGTATAATAAGTGACTTAAGTATGCCTTTATAACAATCCAAAAGGGTAAAACCTCATGCTACCTATCCTAAAAATATAGACCAAATTGTAAGAGAGGGTTCAAATTTAACAAGTGACCATTAGAATGGCAAAGGTTAGGATCAACCCATAGGGATCAAGATCAATTGCTACTATTGACCCAACTGGTCAATCATGTCATGCAATGAAAATATGGGAATTTTAGGATTCAGAATGTTTGTATAAATGCTTAAAGGTATTTTTAGTATTTATAACATTTTTTTAGGTTTTAGATAACATTCTAAAAAATAAATAGGTCCATGTAAGTGCTTAAGATAGGGTGAGGTGGAGAAATATAACCTGATTAAGTGCACAAGTTAGTTAAAGTGAAATAAGGCCAAAATTGACATAATAAAGTATTTTTAACTATATATATATATATATATATGTCTACATTTTCCACCCCTTTAGTCTAGAATCAAAATTATTAGATTAAAGTATAAATTGTATATTAGTGTGTACAACACACTTTTCCTTTGGGAGAAGCTCCAAATCATTCAATTCATTCCATAGAAACTCTTGTAATGATATAAAAGTAGTTAATTCTCATTTGTGAAACTAAAAATTGAAATGTAACTTTAATTTGAAAAGATTGAAAAGAACAAAGAAGGATTACACCTATATATGTGAAATTTATGTTGCTCTGGTGACTTTGCTTGGATATTATTTTTCCTTGAAGCATTGGAAATATTAGTTCCTAGTTAAACCAATGGAGAATTTGAGGGTGATTAAGCCCCAAATTAAATTAATTTTTTATAGAAAATAAAACCCATCGAGGGATGCAAAAATCTAAATTTAATATGCTAGTATTTATAACCCCATAAGTGAAATAGATTGAAATCCACAATGAATTCATTAACACAATTCTAGAGGGTACTGAACCTCTAAGTTATGCATTATGCACTTTAATATAATCAACCATTGTATATGGCTTGTACATTTAATTGAAAATTTATTCCTGAATGCATCAACAAAAGAGAATGGATTACATCCATGCAGTATCATGTTCATAAATAACAAATGATATTGTAATCATGGTATGTATCTATATCATTCCCCCTAAATTTTGAAAAATAACATTTTTATAAATGAATTTATATCATTCTCCCATTGAAAAATGTATAATTTATAACTATATGTAAATGCAAATTATAAATTTTGCTTGAAACTTGTGTATGAACTTGTATCATGTACTCAAAATTATGTGAATTTATAATTTGTTACTATAATGTGAGTGAATATGTATGGCATATGCCCCTATAATTTGTGTTAATGACTAAATTTTGAATCATTTTAAAACTTTTAAAATAGTATTATGTGAAAATTTTGATTTTTACTTTTGAAAAATATTACTTTCTTACTAAAAATCCCATTGAAATTCCCCCTTTTGAGGTGATGGAATTGATCCTAAGAGTCACTCATCTAAAAAAAAAGTTAACTACAACATGTTTAGTAAGTTCTAATCATTGAATAATGTAGCATATGTGAAAAACATGTTAGAATAGTAAGATAAATGTTGTTTGAATTATGTATGTAACATATGAGGTAAGACCTATATAATGTATCGATGAATCTCATATTAATAGAAAGTAGAGTTAGTATCCTATGCATTAGTTAGTGCATGATATGGATCATGAAACTCATCAAACTTACCAATTTAAAAAATCACACAACATAACATACACAATGTCATATAATAAGGCCAAGGGTCATATATAAATAACATGTTGAAGTGTCATATAAATAAATATTGCACACACAAGACAAAGGGCCACACACAAAGGACATGAATAATTTTGTAAAAAAATGGTATGTTAAATGTCATACACAACATAGGACCAAGGGCCAATAACAAATGGGCATGTTAAAAAGTCACATTTACCAAACAATATCTCATGGACATGTTCAATAAATTTTTCACACAAGGTCCAAGGGCCACACAAGATATGCATGAAAGATATAATCTATTCTGTACAAGTAATATCATCAATGGAACATAGAACTAGAAATGTAGTTTAAACCATGTATATGTAATGTGATCATATCCTATAAAATAACATATTCATGTATACAATGTAAGATATAGATGTTATCAAGACATTGTAAGAAAAACTAGAAGACTGTGTTAAGAGTATTTTCTATTTAACATAGTCTCCTAGTTTTTATTAAAATTTTACTAAATATAACCATGAATAATTTATTAAGACATTTGTAAATATTATAAATCTCAACAATATATGATTCATGGAATGATAACACCTATAAATTTTGTATCCTATGGATAATACTGCCCTAGTTTAGCAAAGCTATTAGATATAGATAAGTCCAACATCTTAGTTATTGTAAAAATATGTATGTCATGCATGACACTCATGAATATTAGTGAAATTCTTGTGTGATATAAAAATAGTATGTTATCTACTAATCGTGATATAAATGACATATGACAATGTTGTAAATTACATGTCAATCATGCTTAGGTCCTGATTTTAGAATTTTTAGAATGTTTACAATGTTTTTGTATTTTTGTGTATTGTAAATACTTAAATATGGATTTATGTGATAAACTGGTCTTTCACACTTGGAAAATATAAATCATGGATTAACCCTTTAGTTTCTAACCTTATTAATTTCTAAACGCTCATGTTCACCATCTCACTATGCCTAAATGTTTATATTATGATTTGATCCTCATATTATGATTACATAGATAACCTATATCCCACAATATGCTTAAAACATGATATACATATTACACTTTTTTAATCCTAAATTTAGATATGTGGGATTATCTAGGGTTAATGGGTATTATATTAGTTTTTACATAATGATGGTGAATGAACATAATGAGCAAGCTAATTAATAAAACACTCAAACAAATAGTATTTTGAATTTATACAATTAAGAGTACTAAAAATAGTAATTACAATTATTAATAGATATTGTACTGAATTAGAAACAAATGATACTTGGTTTTTTTATTATGCTCATGTAAGTATGATATGGAATAAGTTGGAATAGGACTAGAATATTATCTTGGAATAATCATAAGATTCTAGGAATATTCTTTTTGTGGCCTCGATTACTTGTGTAAAATATGGACAATTATGTCAATGTATGTATCTAACCCTATCAAAGGTATCCTGTACAAAATACTGATTAGATTAGGATGTGACCAACTAGAACCTTTTGGATTTTTTGCCTTTATTTTGATGTATACAAATCATGCACAAAAATTTTCACTCTTTTTTAAATGGTCAAACCCTAGATTCTTCATCCTTGGAGTGTTTATAGGAAAAATGGGTTAGTGGGTTTATGGTGTTGAGGTGCCCCAAGCATCCTTATGTTAATGGATGTTGCCTACATAGCCAATACTCTAAAGAGGGCCTCAAAATTATGTAGTTCTATTATATATGTTAGATTTTGTGTACACAAGGATGTCATATGTTATAAGTAAAGACATGTAGTGACCTAGCTTGTAACTTAGAAAATATGTCTCATGAACTACTCTTCAAATACTTTAGACATGTGGGAATACTACTCTTATGACTAATATATAAATAGGGATGAATATGGAAGGTTTTCTCACTTGAATGCTTGATTGAGTGTTTCTTGGTATGTACCATTATGAGTTCCAAGTGTTTGTTAGGTGAAGAATGAATGAGGGTTGATCTTGTATATAAACCATTCCCTTTTAGAAATATCATGCACTAAATCACTTAGGTTGACCTTTAGGATATATTTCATTTGAAAATTGGATGACTTTTTGGCACTAGACATTTTGTAGTAAAAATGGACACTTGCATCAACACATGTGTCTGTCTGAGACACAAGTGTCTAAGAATATAGAAAATAAGTACATGTATAAAAATGGTAGTGAAGGATAATAATCATATTTAGAGCTTTTTACATAGTATAGAATGCCTGGTCATCAGAATAATAATTATTGAACTAAGAGATAAGCAATCTAGGCACAAAGATATAATGAATGTGAGCCTTTCATCAATGTGCAGGACTATAACTAAAAGGTTTAACCATGATAGATATTTTACAAAGTGTAAAAGACTAAGATATTACATAAATCAAATTTTTGTATCTATTTCCCCCCCCCCCCCACTTAATATAATAATGAAATTGTTTATTTAAAGGAAAGAAATGCATACATGGGTGTGTATACACACCTTGTCTTTGTGTGATCCCAAATAGAGTGATTTTTGGTGACTAGCCTACAAATAAAAGCATGTTAAAGTATATAATCATTGTATAAAATCTTAAATTGAAATAATTTAAAATTATTGGAAGTAGAAAGAGTAAGGCTGGGAGTGCACATGTGTGTTAATGCAACCATCTTGCCTTTGATAATTTGATTTGAAAGGATGTCTCATTATGAAGTATTGAATTTGAGATTAGGATAAATTTAAGACTAAAAGTGCATATATAGAGAGAGATTGAAGGACACATGCCTCCAACCTTGGTGTAAAGGTGAGTTTCCCCATGACCTTTGAGCTCGTTTCATTTTAATTATGCAACTTAAATATGTCCATAATATGGTGAGTGTAAGCGATTTAATAAACTTAGAATATATATCAGATGAGGGTGGATGATTTAATCAAATACAACCTATAATTCTGGTAAATTTAGATGATTTAATCAAATCTAACTTATAAGCTTGGTAATATTAAGTGATTTAATCAACTCAACCTTCCAAATGTGAACCAACTATTGCAGTAGATTATTTCAATATCAGTCCATGACAGTATACCCTGGTATAATAATAGTCTAGAATAGTATTTAAAATATAAAAAATGATTTGATTTTGCAATTTAGGTACCCTTTGCATAGCATATCCATCTCATTTATGTCTCAAGATAAAATTTGGGTATAATAATAGCATCAATATATATAATGTTTCCACAAATATGTATTGGAATCATATAACTATGAGATCTGGTGAATCTAAAATTGGTACAAGTGTGGATCACATGCTTTTATGACATTCCCCCACTAAATCTAGAGGATCTAAGAACTGATGTAAAATGTAAAGAACATGTTTCTCATAACATGTTGCCACTATAATTTGGAGATGTTGAGTACCAAATAAGTGTGGAATTCATGCCTTTTTGATATGACCCCACTAAAATATGAAACTATGAAAGTGTGAAATCCATGCCTTTATGACATGGTCTCCACTAATATGCCCCCCATTTTGAGATGAGGGAAATTATAATATGGTATTTACCTTAGCTCAAAAGGATAAGATCATTGTATAAGTTATGTATGGATTATGTAACATATAAGGATAGCATGTCTAGGTAGATATAGTATTGCAGCATGCATTATGTGAACATATCAATTCATAATATGCATGATATAGATCATGACAACATCTAGAGATAAATAGTACAAGATCAATAAGTGATCAATCACACACACAATATCACTAAAAATCAAATAAATAGGAAATTTTCCAAGGATACCTCATATAAAGGGTAATGTTCAAATTCCATATAATCGAAGGGACATGACTTAGTCAAATGTCCACATATAATAAATAATGACATATTCAAACAAATAGGCAAGCATATTCACAGTGGACAAAATCAATAGAGCATATTCAAATGATCAAATAATAAATATAATGCAAGAAAATACAAATCAAGTAACACACTTAAGAAAGTGAAAAAATGGAAAATTCAAACAAATAAAAGTGATCATCATGAACCTAACATAGTAGTTCCTAAACATATGTTTTTAAAAGCAATGTTAAGTACATGGCATATCAAATACATTATGAAAGGGATAAATGGATATAGACATATGTAATTATATATAAGCTCAAATATGATAATGAAAAGTGATCATAGAATAGTGTAGCCTAGGTGTATTTTGATCAAAGAAGTAGATGCCCCAACATACCTAGGACATGAGTGGAGGGAAATCCCATCATCTATAAGTGAATATATCATGTATATGGGTATGCATGTATCACACTCAAATTAAGTGTGAAACATATGTATATATAGTAAAATAATTATATGCTATCTACAAATGTGAATCAAATAACATATGCATAATAAATAGTACAACTAGGAACATGTTGAATTATTTTTATATTTTTGAATTATTTGATTTTTTGGTTTTTTTTATATTTGTTTTTTATTTTTATTTTTTTGGTTAATAAAAAGTTTATCCAATTATCCCATATAATTTATGCTCATCTGGAAGTTATTTGAACATAACAAATTGGTGCTATTACTGAGGAGCATGTATAAGTGTAATATCTAGCATTATAGGCCCTGTAATACTATGTGTATGCATCATAGGACTCTATGGTATCAAAGAGGTAATAAAAGGAGTATGTGTTTTTGGAACCCATATTTTTGTGCTATGTGGTGTATTTGAAGTATAAATAATAGGAACATGTTTAGTTTCTATGGATAACTGAGTATGTTGCATAGTAGGAGATGAAGATTTTGTAAAATCCACTATATGTCTTTGATGCAATGGTATCTCAAGTATGGGCTACTTACGAAAGGGGATTGTCTATTGATTACCCTTTAGGATTAATTTTAGTATGTTTTTAGTCATATAAAATTTGAAAATTAGTAACTTGAATGTGGCTAATGACACCCAATCCATAGGTCCCTCTTGCTTGCTTTCATGACCCTCATAGGAACCTTTTTATTAATTCATAGTCATCTATAGCCTTCTAGACCTAATGCCAACTCAATCAAACTACTCTCTCCATGATAAATCCATTTCCCCAAGCCTTGTTAGCTAAGGCCAATAGCACCCAACTTGGAATATAGTGTTGGTGCCACTAGTGTCCACTTTCAGCACTCCTATTCAAGTGTATTTTTAGCCCCAATGATTTTTTTTTTGATTTCCCATCATTCTCCTTGTTGGCCTAATATGATCACATCAAACCCATTACCAATATATCCTTAATGAATCTCATTCAAATTTCATTTAGAAATGGGGTTGTAAATTATCATTAAGTAAGCAAGAATACAAGCAAAACTACTCAAGTAATCTTTCCTATTCTCTACATACAACCAGTCAATACACCTACAAAATTATCCAAATCCTTACACCAATCCCTAGCCACATCAAACACACTTGATTTTATAATTTTCATCTTCATACACACTATTTCATAAATCACATCAAGTGGGAGAACTACATATGGCTTGATCCCTCTTCAGAGTATTGGTATGTAGGTATCATGCCCACATAAAGGGTGTGAGTACATGATCAGTATATGTTACACACACTAACTCCCTTCTTTCCCAAAGCTTATAAAATAATAATGGAGTCTAGGTTTTGAAGATAAATCAGCTCTATAGAGAGTTCTATGGACATCTAGCAGTCAAAACTTCATAGACAGGGTCACACAGACATAGCAAGCAAAACATAGAAAGCTCAAGTCTCCTAGACAACAATGGAAGAAGTGGACTATAGTGTCGATGCCACTAGTTTCATGTTTCAGTGCTCCTATCCAATCATAAAATGAATGCTAGATCTTGATTTGTGATAGTGTCTCAATCTTACACAGTGAATTTTAGACTTTGCCTCAGCCATCTCAGTCAGTTTCTAGCTAAGTCTTATTTTATATCCCTTATTACTATTTTTAGAAAGGTTAAAATCACAATAAAATTTATACAAATTAGTATATTAATTATTGCATATTTATTTATTAATTTTACTACTCAGACCCTTTAACTAAATAAGGAATAATACACCAATATTCCCAAATTGTTAAATCATTTGGTGAACCTGACTTACTTCATTTGAACACAAAAACCCTAGAAACTCTAAGGTAAATTTCCTACTAATTTTTCCTATATTTTTTTGATATTTTACCAATATAATAAAATAAAAAATTAGCATTAAATTTTAAAATTTCAAAGTAAATTTTAAAAATAATTTTCTTTTAAGCCCTGGTTGTCCATACTAGGTCTAGGTTTTTTCCTAGTAATTTCCCAATAATCTTCTAATTTTTTACTAGCATATTAAAATTAGAAATTCACCTCAAATTTCAAAATTCAATATTAATTTTCAAAAATATTTATTTTTCAAAACCCTAGTGGCACATCCTAGGTCCCATTAAATCACAAATTTTTGAATAAATTTTTGATTTTTTACTTGCATACCTAACTTAAAAATTCACTTTAAATTTTATAGTAATTTTCAAAATAATCATATTTCAAACCCTAGCTATATATACTAGGTCCCATTGCTTCTTGAGGTATCATCTTACATGTTTATGAGCTTTGTATCCTTTTTATGCCACCTAAGTTCCTTGCATCTCTTCTTTCAAGATGAAGTGAAAGACTTAGTGGCAACCCTCTTGAATTCACCCAGATTCCTTCAACTCGACCATATACCATAGATAAACAACTAGCTAAGACTCCTACTATATATCCTACACATCCAAATTACACCAATTTCAATGAGGATAATTTTGACAATGAGTAGTATGAGAATAATAATGATGATACAAATGTTGATGTTCATGATCCACCACATCAGACTCTTGATCAACTTCCAATAATTATTAATAATAAATTTGTCCTTAACAAATATTTGATCCTATAATTTTTTTGAGAAAGACTTAGAGACCATCCCTAAGATCTTACTCTTATTTTACAAGCTATCATAGAAATCAAAAATGTTAAACAAGTTGAGTCTTCCATTCCTTTAGAGCAAACAATTGTAAATGACACTACAGGGACAAATATGTATCAACAACCCATATAACAACCTAACCTACCTCTATTCCATCATCTATAGCTAGTACATCTTTGTCTCTTGATGTGGCATCCCTTATGAAAGAGATAAGATCTCTTCAATCCAAGGTGTTACATATTGAGTAAGGTGCCTCTATACCTATATAGGCTTTGGATTCTTTTGCTCTATTGCATACACCATTGGCACATCACATTGCTTCTACACCTTTGCCACAAGGTTTTGTTTAACTCAAGTTTACTCTATATGATGGCAAGGGTGATCTAGAGACACATTTGAGAGCTTTTCACGCAACATGCTTAGACTATGTACCAAATGATTGACTACTTACTAATCTATTTTCATTGAGCCTAAAGGATTATGTTTTACAATGGTTCTATAGTCTATTGAATCAATCAGCAAATACGTTTAATCCTTTAGCCGATATATTCATATCTCATTTCAGCATTAACATTGGTGATAAGGTTTCATATACCCAAGTTTTACAATAGAAATAAAGGTCAAATGAGCATCTCATAGATTATGTTCTTTGATATAAGACTATTTTGGCTAAGATGATTATCCCCATAACTGATCAAGAGTTACAAGATCTCTTCAAATGGAGTCTTCTACTAGTTTTTCATGAATCAATGATGTTCAAAATATTCTCTTCCTTTATTGAATTAGGTCACACACTAAAGGAAAGAGAAGTCAAACTAATTTCAATGGGAAAACTCAAGTACACAAGTATATCAAAAACAACAAACAAGAGTAATAAAAAAGTCCCATACAAGGTCAATGATAGCAAGAGTCATAATCAACTGATAGTTAATGCAACTTCTAAGCCCCCTTAGCATGTGGTTTTATTAGCACCTCCTCGGCAAAC
Organism: Torreya grandis; assembly: GCA_037957365.1. Lineage (NCBI taxonomy): Eukaryota > Viridiplantae > Streptophyta > Pinopsida > Cupressales > Taxaceae > Torreya > Torreya grandis. Next base: position 1,057,168 of record JARHVA010000441.1, read on the forward strand.
CTTTACCAATCTACTAGTTTCTCTATCCAAAGTTTTACAATAGCTATCAGAATGTAACATCATATCTCTCCCTCTTATTTGTGAAGTTGACCCAACAAAGCCTCTTCCACGAGGATATGATCAACATACATTTTGTAAGTTTCACAGGGCACCAAGCCATACAAAAACTAGATGCATTAGTTTGAGAGACAAGATACATGATTTGATAGATGGCAGTCATATTGATCTTGGCACTTTAGTTAAGCCTCCTCAAGAAAATCAAACATAGGATAACACTTTGAAAATCTTCTCAGATCCCTTTTTGTATCATTCTAAATAAGAGATAGGGAACACATCAGGGGTTCACCATGCATATCATGCACATCCTTTACCAAATACATATAGGACACCTTAAAATTAAGACACATCCTTTAAGTAACATGATTAGTGTATGCAATTCTAGAGTTATAGCTAGACCTTCCATCTCCTTCTCAGAGAAGGAGATCATTGAGGATGATTAGGATTACCATGCACTCTTTATCAAAGCTTACATTCATAATCATCCTATTCATAGTTTTCTCATAGATAATGGATCTAGTGTGAATATGTGCACTATAAAATTATTGTAGAATTTAGGATATTTAGAGTAGGATATGACCCTAATGGACATAGTTATTAGTGGATTCAGTGGGCACATATAGATTTCATTGGGTGAGATTATACTTCCCCTATAGGTCAATTCAACACATGTGGTCACACCATTTACTATTGTTCCCAGTGTAGGAGTTTTTGATATGTTACTTAGTCAATCATGGATTTATAAATTGTGAGTAGTACCTTCTATAGTTCATAAATTCATGAAATTCATTCATGTTGATCAATTTTTTATAGTTGGTGGAGTTTTAAATGAGTTACCACTCCCCACTTTAGAGCCATCTACTATTTTGTAGTTACCAGTTAGTTTTACCACCAGTTTCAATTTTTCCACTAGTTATAGTTTCTCCTCTAATTCTAATTTAGACATAGTTAAGGCATACATCACTAGCATAGAGAGTTCATACACCTCTACAGCTTCAGGATTCTAAATAGCTTCCAGCTATAGTGTTCACACTCAAGGAAATATCATTGAGATATCATGCATATAATCATAAAGCACATGTTTAAAGAGCTTCTCCTACTACCAGATGAGTCTCTAAGAGCCCTATAATTATATCCACTTCTCAAAGTTACAAGGGGATTCCACACTCAATTTTTACTTTAGATATTTTAGAGCATTTACAACATATACAACTTTTAGATCCATAGTCTCAGCCCTTCCATCATGTTTCATGATCACACACGATCCCTTTCCTTGATACAGGACACTATGATAGGGAGTCTCCCATGAGACTCATTGGCTAGTATCATCCCTTCCTAGCTTACTTATACATAGTTCCTTCTCAATATCTTGTACATAATATTCATGTGATTGATTGTACATAGCTAATATCAAAAATACCATAAATATTCAAATGTTTCAAAATACAAAAGCATGAAAATAATTTAAAAAAACCAAAATTATTTTGATTGTATGCATCATCCATGCTTTACATTTCTACTATCATGATAGACTTACATTTTCTGTTATATTTGTTATTTGTCAATTTATCTACATTAGCATGCTTCACTTGATCTTCTTTGGGTGTGTGCAATGACATCTAGATCCTTGATTTCTTCACTCCACCCATTGAGAGGGAATCCTAATTCTACATTGAAACATACATCAATATACATACCCACTAGGGGCATCTTCTACATGACTACACCATTTAGGTTATGTCATTCCTACACTACACACTCTAGTTATCATGTTGATATACATTACTTACTAGTTTACACATAGTACTCTATCGACACTCACTAGTATATAGCACTCGTATATTTTCGTATCATATACATAATCTTGTACTAACATGTCTTGCATACTTTCACTTCTTTCTTTGATTAGTTATATGCAATTGTATTTCCAGTATATTACATGCTTTCTTTTCTTGCTTTACTTAGCTAGATGTGATTGCATTTCTTAGTTTTTTATTGTCTTTTGTATGTGCCTTAGGACATTTGTTAATGTTCTTTACTTTTATTCTTGTGTGTGCCTAAGGACATTTTCCAATGTCCTTTACTTGTACTCTTCTATGTATTTTGTGGCTTTCATACCAACCTTGCTTCTTTTAATTGTATATGTATGTGGCATTTGAACATGTCTTGTATACTTGCTTTCTAGTTTGAGTGACATGAGCTAATGTCCCTTATTTTCTTGGCCCTTTGGCCACTCTTGTATGTTTCTTTATTCTTACCTTTTATACTTATTGCTTGATTGGTTTCTTAATTATTTACAATGACATGATCCACATCATGCATTATCTTGATCTCTTAGATGCCATGATGGACATCATGCTCCATCCCTCCTTGATAACTAACAACTAACTAGACTTTCAGTTCTAGTTTAGTACATTGCACATGTTATTAAATTCTTATATCTATCTAGGCATGCCCCTGTTGATCTAATAATCTCCCATTATAAACCATGTTATATCTTGAGATATCTTGTCGATTATCATTGCTTTATCATGTATCTTTACAACATAACACACTTGTAGGGCTCTTTTTTATAAGGGTAGTCATTGTAGGATCTTCATTCCTACCCTTAGAAGAGGGGGTAACAAGTAAGGGTTTTGTCACAAATATTAGAGCTCTTAACAATTAAAAAAATAGTTTTTAGAACACCCAAAACAACAACCAGACATCAAACCAGGTAGATAATGAAAATGTTAGAACAGTTACTAGATTTATCCCAAAACAATAGCACCAAGATTGGACTATAGGTTTGGGCCCTCTAGTTTCCATTTTTGGTGATCCTATCCAAACAATAGAAAAACTAGACTCTCTAAAATTAGGTAGAAAAGTAGGTTCAACTACAATTTTTCATAGTCAGACCAGTTCAAAATCAGTAATTTTTAGTACACTTTTGCTCAAAAAATTTAGATATAGGGGCATCATGCATAGCATGATGAATCTCACTTCTAGTTTTAGGTATGGTAGTTTATATAACTTATAAATAAAAATCCATGTTTCAGACACTAGTGATTGGGGAAATATGCACAACATATTTATTTTCTTTTATTTTTGAGTTTAGTATTACCTAGGCATTCTCAATAGTTATGTGCCTTATTTTATCTCCAGGTGGTTGGCATCATTTTAGAGTGGATTTCATATAATCCTAACCTCCACATTTTGGAATGGCTTTCATACAATCCTAGTACCTAGTTTTGGAATGGCTTTCATACAAGCCTAATCTCCATCTTTCAGAGTAGCCAAGAGTGGCCTAGTTTCTTGCACATATTTAGTTATCCATGCCAACATTGATATATTGTAGCACATTCATGGGCTTTATGATCCATCTCACATGACATACATAAATACCAGTATCAATTCCTAGTTTCACTTCATGGGGCAATGATGGAGCCAAAGGACTAGCTAACCTTTGTATTCTTGAGACACCTATTTAGAGGGATTGGACACATAGTCCAAACATTGATCAACACATGTATGACCACTTATCTTCACTTAGTGGGTGATGATGGTTCCAAAGGTATAGCCTTTGTATTCTTGAGCCACTTCTTAGAAATTGAGCACTTAGCTCCATTCATGATATTACTCTTGGTTTAACACACATCCAACATCACTCAGCATCACAATAGGTTTTATATTAGTCTATGTACCTGGTGAGGTGTATTAATTCCTTTCTCTTTCTCTCTCTCTTACCTAGCTTTGTACATTCTTATTTAAGATATAGTGTATCTAGTAAGAACTAATCTACTCTATTTTCTCTTCCAAATTCATACTTTATAGTGTACTCTCTCTATGCACACCTAGCATCACATAGCTTCATGAGCTTCACCCTTGCAAGTAATTTTATGTACACTTTCTATTTTTCCTTTATCCTAGTATTTCACTTTGCTACATCACTAGAATAAAAGAGGGGCAAATGTAGTCATATAAAATATGAAAATTGGTAATTTGAGTGTCGTTAATGACACCCAACCCATAGGTCCCTCTTACTTACTTTCATAACCCTCATAGGCATATTTTCACTAATCCACAGTCATCTGTAGCCTTTCAGACCTAATCTTAACTCATCTAGACTAATTTCTCCATGATAAATCCATCCCCTTAGGCCCCATCAGCTAAAGACAACAGTACCCAACTTGGACTATAGTACCGGTACCACTAGTGTCTACTTTTGGCACTCCTATCCAAGTACATTTTTAGCCCTAATGATAAGTTACTTCCAGTTCCTCATCCTTCTCCTTGTCATTCTAATGCGAGCACATCTAACCCATGACCAACAAATCCCTATAAAATCCCATTCAAAATTTATTTATAAAGGGGGTTCACAAATTATCATTAAGTAATCAAGAATATAAGTAAAACTACTCAAAAAATATTCCTTATTCTCTACATACAGCTAACTAATACACTTACAAGCTTATCCAAATCCTTACACCAGTCCCTAGCCACCTCAAGCACACCTAGTTTTAGTATTTGCATCTTCATACACACTATTGCATAAATCACATCAAGTGGAATAACTATATATGGCTTGATCCCTCTTTAAAATATTGGTATGTAGACAATGTGCCCACACAAGGGGTGTGGATATACATTTAGTGCATTTTACACACACTAACCCACCTTCTTTCCTAAATTTTGTCAAAGTATGATGGAGTCTAGGGTTTGAAAACTAAATCAACTCTACAAGGAGTTCCATAGACATCTAGTAGTCAAAACTACAAAAACATGGTCACATAAACATAGTGAACAAAACCTACAAACCTCATGTCTCCTAAACAATAGTGATATAAGTGGACTATAGCATACGTGCCACTAGAGTATTATTTCATTACTCTTATCTACTCATAAAATGAAGGCTAGATCTTGATTTGTGATAGTGTCCCAATCCTGCACAGTGAATTTAGACTTTGTCTCAACCATCTCAATCAGTTTTTAGCTAAGTCTTATTTTTTATCCCTTATTACTATTTTTAGAAAGGTTAAAAGCATAATCAATTTTATACAAATTAGTAGCTTAATTATTGCATATTTATTTACTAATTTTACTACTCAGACACTTTAACTAAATTAGGAATAATACCCAAATATTTTCAAAATTATTAAATCAAGGTTTTATAATTATTTGCCTTAGAATAATTTTTTTTTAAAGTGTATATTCATATGGAATTCCAAGAACTGTGATTACTCTGATGGTATGAATGTATTTTATACACCCATGCATTATGTAAGGTAATGCTTAGAGTTTATATAATTAAGGTCATCCCAATAACATATCAAAGACTCATGTATATGGTATAATTGATAAGGTAATGACCACATGTGTTGATCTAACATGTAAAGGTAAGTTAACCTCACAAATAACTTGTTGTGAGGTTCTATTGAATGTTCTGACTACTTTGGTCAAAGGGTGCAAATCATCATGTGTGTATCCCAAATGTGTAATTAATGTCATGGTGCAAACATTTTCTCTATCACCATTATCAATCATAACATTTTTAATAGGTTGGTTATCAAGGTATGGTAGAATAAATTATGAATGAAGATCTAAGTCATCATCCACAATCTCACTATCATTGAAAGTAAGAAAGGGTCTTTAAACCAAATGTTTAACCCTAAATTTAGATATGTGGGGCTATCTAGGGTTAATGGGGTATTAGATTAGTTTTTACACAAGGATGGTAAACTAATTTAATTAGTAAACTGATTAATAGAAAACTTAGACAAATAGTATTCTAAATTTATACAACTAAGATTATTAAAAATAGTAAAGTATAATTATTGATAGATTTTAAAATGAATTTAAAATAAATGATAGTTAGTTTACTCTGATAATTTAGGTTTGATCTATAATAGGTTGGAAGGGGACTGGAAGATAATCCTAAAAAAATCATTATATTCTAGGAATATTCTTTTTATAGCCTTAGATGCTTGCATCAGATCTAGACAGTTTTATTGACACAAGTTTCTAACCTTACCATAGGTGTTCTATAAAAAATATTGATTGAACATGGATGCGACTAACTAAAACCTTATAGGTTTTCTATTCCATTTATTTTTATGTATACATATCATGTTTATAGGCTGTCACTCTTTGTCAAATGATCAAACCCTAGCTTCTTCACCCATGGAGTGATTATGGTAAAAATAGGTTAGTGGTCTCACAACATCGAGCTACCCTAAGGACCCCTCTATTAATGGGCACTTCCTACATAGCCAATACTCCTAAGAGGTCCTCATAATCTTGTAATTCTCCCTTACATGTTGGATTGTGTGTACACAAGGATGTAATGTATGCTAATCAAAGACATGCTTGGAAAATATGGCTCATGAACTAATCTTCGAATGATTTAGACCTATGTAAATATTGCTCCTATGACTAATATATAAATAGGGATGAATAGGTCAATTTTTCTCACTTGAATGCTTCATTGAGTGCTTTTTGGTATGTAGCTTTGTGAGTTCTAGGTGTTTGATAGGTGAAGAATGAATGAGGGTTGATATTGTATATATACTAATCCATTTTAGAAATATATAACACTAAAATACTTAGGCTGACATTTAAGATGTGTTTCATTTTAAAATTAGATTAATTTTTGGCACTAGACACTATTTATGAAAATTGGACACTTGCATCAATGCAGGTATCTATTTGGGATGCAAGTGTCCATAAAGCTAGAAAATAGGTACAAGTATAAAACTAGTAGTGAAAGATAATAATCAGATTTAGAGATTTTTGCATAATATAAAAGGTATGGTCATTAGAATAATAATGGTTAGATTAAGATATAATCAATTTAGGCACAAAGAGGTAATAAACATGAGCCTTTCGATAGTGGGTAGGTATATAACTAAAAGGTACAACCATGATAGATTTTTTTTAGTGTACAAGGCTGAGGTATTACATAAATCAATTATAGATCTTTAATAATTATATATTATCCTAGACACTACTATCTAGATTAGGATAGTAGCATCGATGTTAGTGTTTCAAATCTAGTATTAGCATCTTCACCCAATAAACACTCAAATTTATAAATCTTTCAATATGTATGGGTCAACCTATTTGTATTAATTAACCCTCCTATAAGATTTATTTTAAAAGGTGTGGTATAAATACAAAACAAATCCAACTCATTATTGATCTATAAATTACCAAGCAAGCACCTATCAAGATCACTAAATCATTTTTAAAATTGAATTTAATGCCTTATTCTTACCTATATTATAAAGCAATCATATAATTAATCTTTTCATAGTAATGAATCATTTAAAATGCATCTTATGAATAGTATTTGTTAATTTACAAGTTATATCACTATGTGCACTTACATATAGCATATTACACCATTGTTCACACACAAGCCCATATAGAGGTGATAACTACATCGATCTATGCCATATTTTCAATGTATGGCTATGTAGGAAGTGATAATTGATAGAGGGGTATTTTAGATCAGATCAACTTCACTTGAGCCCACTGATCCCCCATTTTTCAAGATGACATGCCCTATTTAGAAGACCTAAGGTTTTAAGCTACAAATTGATATCCATAACCTATTCACATAATCCTAATTGAAAATCTACAAGGTGATGGTGAACCCTAATCGGTGAATTTAGAATTTATATAAAAGGGTTAGTATCATGTATATGATAGAAGCATTGATGCTAGTGTCCCTATTTCAATGATAGTGTCAAAATGAATAGAGAGTTGATATCTAGGATCTAATGAATCATAGTTGAGCATCATTATAACTATTTCTGTTACTATATTTCCCATATCTACCTAGACATATTTGAATAAGCTAAGTGTTATACCTTCATATTTAATCAATCAAATTATTATTTGGTGTTATACTTTTAATATTTAACATATTTCCATAATTCAGCATTATATTAAAATATATTATGAATTTGAATTATTAAATTGGCCTATTTTTAGAATAGCTTAATGCAAATTTAATTAGGCTATTTTAACCCCATAACTCTTTTCCAAAAAGGGTTAAACATTTGGTGAACCTAACATTTGAGTCTTCTTATGTAAACCCTAGCTTACCCTAGGTTTTCTCTTATTTTTTAAAATTATAAAATATTAAAATTATATTTACATTCATTATAAAGGAATCAATCATGTTTAATATGGATACATCTAATAACTATGTTTTTCTACAATACATGATGGAAGTATTTACTTGTCATCTCGCATGCATTGTTAAATCAATAAAAAATATGATCACATGGAGTCAACAACTTTGTAAAAATAAAGAGAGTGGTTTCAAAATAGATAACAATTTAATATCTCTTTATAATTCATATTGAAACACTATTGAACTATTATCCAGCTTTAATAAGCACCAATGTGCATGTTCCCAACCTTTTATCCAACCTAGATCCTATTCAAATGATAGTTACTATCTCATTGTCATTATTCATGCACAACTTATTTTAGATTCCATGGTCCATGTTATCACTACACAAAAAGGAAAGTGTTCCCAACCAGTCTAGACATTTGTCCATGTACAACAAGTCCCTCTTAAGCCTAAACTATTAATAAAATACAAGTGATATGATATTGTCAAATTTTTAAGCAATACACATGCTAAGATATCAATCCTTGAGCTTTTAAAATAATCAACTATCTATAAATATATTTTATATGAGGCCTTGCATAAAACTCAAGTACCAAGTGACACATAACTGACATATTTGATGGATATTATGTAAGACCTCAATAATAATACAAATCTCATCACTTTTGATTACATAGATTTACCCTCAAAGGATATCATTGATCAATATTTTCCTTTATTTATACAAATCAATATTCACAATACAGGAATCAAAAGTATGATAATTGATAATGGATCAGGTTTAAACATTTACAACATAGAATTCTTACAAAAAATGGGAATTAGTAATTATGTTCTCCAAAAATTAGACATACATATCAAAGTATTTGATCATTCATGTAGCCCACCAATTGTCCAAATCATATTAGGAGTGACATTAGACCCAAAACAATACAGACTACATTTCAAGTAATGTCTTAATCATTACATTATAATTTACTCTTGGGTAGGCCCTATGTAAGATTTGATTGAAAAGCCACCCAAGAATAAAAATGAGTGAAAGGAAAGCATAGCAAGGAAACCAAAATTGATAGAATAAATTGTATTCTATTTAACAAGAATGCTAATACAAACCCTTCATATTATTATCTATGTAAAATGAGAGCAAGAGGTGTGTATGTATAGGATATACCACCTAAGAGACTAAAAACACATGAAATATGGGATAAGAAAAAAAACCAAAGTAAGCTTCAGTAAGTGTGAAAAGGTGTAAGTGATGGAACTGGTTAGGGGAATAACCCTTTTCACACTAGGAAGTGATAAAAAGACCCTAAAAAGGTACCAAACATGAAGATAAACCTTTTACAATAACACTCCCCTTTAAGTGTAACTTGGGGGAAAAGCCTAAAAAAATAAACAAGAATGGGTCCCAACAACTAGGCTTGATAAGGTACCCATATACAATGCAAAAACCCTTCCAAAAAGAAGAGAAGGAAAAAACCTAGTGGGAAAAAACTCCCCCCATGAGAGGATGAAGGAGAAGGTCAGGTGACCCCTTAGTAGAAGTGATGACTCATACCCCTAAGTGCTCTTGAAGATGGAGATATTTTCTCTTGATAAATGGTTTGGTGAAGATATCTACAATCTACTCTATTGTCAAACAATAATGAAATTCAATAACCTTCTCCTATATCAGCTCTTGAATAAAGTGTATGTGGATCTCAATATGCTTGGTATGTTGATGATGAATCAAGTTCTTTGAGATCTGGATTGTCCTTTAGTTATCATAATAGATAATAGATGGCCAAGGAATAGTGAATCCAAACTTAATCAAGATATTTTGAAGCTAGATAGCCTCAGTAGTTATATTTACAACCCCTCAATATTTAGTCTCAATCGAGGAGAGATAAATAACATGTTGCTTTTTGTTTTGCCAAAAAATGGGGTCAGAACCAAGATGGAAGTTGTATCCATAGGTGGACATATGATCATCAAGATTTTCAGGGCAATCAAAATCTATGTAGCCAACCAAGTTCAGTCAAGTCCATGTTACATAGTGAATCCCATGTCGATGAGTGCCCTAGATGTAATGAAGTATGTGTTTGGTTGCCTTCTAATGAAGCTCATGAGGCTCCTGCATGAAGTGTGAAAGTATGCCAACTTCAAAATAAATATCAAGGTGAGTATGAATCAGGTATATGAGGCTATTGATGATCTTTTTATGCCTATTTTTTGTACACCCCTCCAAAACTTTGCAAGAAATTATATTTTTCTCTCATAGAGATGACTCGATCATAAATCATAAACCTATGTCAAGAACATAGTCAGTTAGTAATATTTTAGATTCAAATTTATGATAATAAATTGATAATGAATGGTTTATTAAATTGTGTTTATGTCTTAAAGTGGTTTTGAAAATCATGAAGGGATTTAATGAATAAAATATTGCATATATATGCCATTGAGATCAGTATCATTTTCAATTGTGCTTCAAAATGTTACAGCATTTTAGTTTGGAAAGAGTTTGCTATTTTGATCTAGTTTCATGCAGTTGTGATAAACATTTCTATTTTGAATGGAAATTCAAATCAAATGATGATGTTATAAGGATTTGATAAATGTGATTGTTCAATTATAAATGGATGAATAAGTTTAATTTACGATGAAAATAATGTTAATATTTTTATAATATTACATTATTGATTTGGATTAAGTTATTTATTTATTTTATTAAATAAATACTAATTCAAATTTGAATGTTATATCCTAAAGTATTCAAAGGTTTCCTAAAGCAATATTTGTCATAAGGCCATGGTCCTAAAAATCTAAGCCTATGTTTGATTTTGAAGGTTAGAAGATTTGATTGGAATCATATTAGAAACCTAAGTCTAATTTTTTAATTATATGAGGTGATATATTTGAATGGTTGGGTGATATTTTTTGGCTTATGATATTAGGTTGACGGATTGAATTGATATGCATTTAATATCATTTTGATGTTTTTTAGGGCATAATGGCATTTAAGGTGGCAAAATATTGCTAAGCTGGCATAAGAATGAATATTGGATGAAGATGGAAATTATTCTAAATGACATGGCATTCAAATTGATGTTTGATCGAATAAAATGAAAACACATTGGATTACATGGCAGTGAATTCATAATTGATATTGACTATTGATGTGGTATTTAATGAAATGTTTAAGTTGATAGGTGAGTTGGTTATTTTCGTAGCTTTATTTGAGAATTTATTTATGAGGAAATGTCTTGATAATATTACGAGGTGATTTTGCTGATTTTGGTAGTATTTTTGAAGTTATTGCATGGTACAGGCATTGATGTATGATATCTGGTGAAGAATGTGATAATGAATTTAGTCATGGTTTAATTTAGTTTTTGGATAAGGAAGTTCACAAGCTTCTAAATATTAATTAAATATGTTACAGGCCAATGGTAAGCAAACACAAAGGCAAGGTGGTTACGAAAGAGGTGGTTGTTTATAAATGGTTTTATTTCTTTTTTTTCCAACATTCTTAGAAAGCTCCACATCAAAAGTGAAGCCATGCCAAAGTGATTCCAAAAGTTACAGAGGATTGCTTAGAGAGATAAGAGAATAGGTCAATAAGGAATACAGGTATGTCATGTTATTTTGGAAAGAATTATCTATTTTTAAAATCATGGTTGCATCGAAGCAATTCTAGTTTGCATGAAAGAAGCACAGATTTTTGGTTATGAAGTTAATAATGAAGTTTAGTTCATTTTGTTTCTTGATATTAAAATGCATGCATTTTGGTGATTCAGTTGATATAAGAAGTTTCAAAAGAAAGACGTAATTGATGTTTAGGATATTTTTTGGGTTTCTTTGAATGGAAAATTTTGTGAGAAATAAAGTTATAGTTAATTTCTTTTCTTTATGAAAAATCAATTCTTGATTTTGTTGATGGGTGCATGAAGATTTTGATGGGTTTGAAAGAAAATGGATTTTTGGCTATGAAATATTGATTCTTATACAGTTGTTTCTAAAAATAATAATGTATACAGTCGTGTTGAGGATATTTTCATTTGTGAAAAGGCTTGAGTTTCAAATTTTAACTTGCTAAAATAAATTATGTGGAAAAATTATGTGAATTATATGGAAAATGTTTTGGAAATTCATGAGGATGGTTATTTGATAGTAAGAGTACAATAGGATATATATTTACTATTGGATATACAGTGGTTAGTTAGATTTTTAGGATATAGAAGGTTGTGTCTTTATCAACTGTAGAGGTAGAGTATGTTGCCACCACAGAGGCTAGCAAGGAGATGATTTAGTTACATAAGTTGTTTTGAGAGTTGGGGCATGAGCAGCAAGTTGGGAGACTACACAGTGATAGTAAGAGTACTATTCATTTTGTAAAGAACTCTACTTTCCACTCAAGGATGAAACATATTCAATTACATTATCACTTTATCAGGATAGCTTTGAAGGAGAACTTGGTGAAGCTGGAGAAGATTCATACTAGCCAAAATTTTATGGATATGATGACTAAGGTGGTCACATTGGACAAGTTGAGACTATGTTCAGATTTGGTTAGCCTTAGTGGTCATGGAGTAGTGATAGATTATATTCAGGAAAAAAGGTCTCCAAGTGGAAGATTGTTGAGTGTGGATCCCTTTGGGGCTATTGCATGACCTTGTTGGTACACTTTGGGGGCCTAGAGAGCTCCAAGGATGTGGGGAGCACATTTTTCCATTGATCCTCTGTGGGTGAAAGTTATTAAATGTTTATTCATGTATTCTTTCACACTTATTATAAGTGGGATTGATTTCCTTTTTCTAGGGAATTAATTATTTATTTAATATTTATGTGATGCATTAGGAGAAATTTATTAAATGATGTATTTAATAATTTATATGATGCATTAGGAGAAATTATTTAATTATGTATTTACTTATTTCTATGATGCATTAGGAGGATAAAAATTATTAAATGCAATATTTAATAATTTCTTGATGTATTATGAAAGTGGATTGGACTTCCACATTGGAAGTTGTGCCCTTTGGAGATTAATGACATGTTCCTACTCTAGAGACTTTTTGGATATGCATTGAAAAGTGGAATGTGGTGTGTCACTTCATGGATAGAGCTTATATTGTTAGAGGATGGCAAGTTTTCTCTTTGGAGGATGTTTTCTACACTATTTTTTATTTATAGGGGGTGTGAAGTGACCTTTTAGAGGTTGTTGATATTTTTATTTGTAGGTGTGGCTTTTGGGAGACAAAGTCAAAAGTGCAGGTGTTTTGTAAAGTATAAGTGTTCATTTACAGTGTGTGATTTAGCATCTTGTGAGATACAAAAATGTGCAGGTGCAGGTGAAAGTGCAACTTTTCATGCAACATTTTCTACAGGAGATTTTTCTATCTTTGTGAAAGTTCATTGTAATCTTGTTTTAGATTACTGATTTATTTGAGGACTTTTTTGGTGGATGTAGCCCACATTGAGTGAACCATGGTATATTAGTGTTATATGTTTTTTGCTGGTTTTGTTCTCTCCATTTATGCTTTCATATCATACTATGGTTTGAAGGAATTGTTTCTACATAATTAAATTTGATTTTCACACATTTAAAATTTGATTTTATGATTTTATGGTGGTTTAAAAATCTGGTTTACATTCACTTAATTCTTAAAATAATAATGTATATAGTCATGTTGAGGATATTTTCATTTATGAAAAGGCTTGAGTTTCAAAATTTAACTTGTTCAAAAAAAAATTATGTGGAAAAATATTGTCAATTATATGGAAATTTTTTTGGAAATTCATGAGGATGGTTATCCATTCTAGGTTCTTTGCATTGTTGGGTTTTTGAATAATTTTTTGTTGGCTAGAAAAAAAAATTATAATTGGAAAATTATAATACAGTGGTTCAAGATGATATTTCAAAAGTTATTTATATAAATTTATTATTCTTGGTAATATACAAAAATTATTTAAATACATTTGAGATATATATTTAAAAACCAAAAGCGATTCAGACTGATTAAAAGAAAATAATAACCTAGAGTGATGTGAAAATATGAGTATTTCTTATGGAAATTCAAAATAGAATTTTTAGGAGTAATTGGTATTTCAATTGGATAAATTTGTAGTTGAATTTTGATAATGAATGGAGGACAAATAATGGGTTTTGATTTGATTTTGAAAATTAAATGAATTTATTCTGTTGTTCAAAATCTATTTTCTTTTTGCACCTACAAAAAATTTTGTGAAGTTTAAATTGGCAACCAAATGACCGTCATCACTAACCAGAAATTATGCAATTTGACAACCATTTGAATGTCAAATTTAAGCGAGATGAAAAACATATTAAAATTATGATTTTTAGAAAATTGGAAGTTGTTTTACGGAGATATTTTCTTCATCTTTCATGTCATGTAGTCCAAATATTTTTACTATTAAGGTATTTCACAAAATAAATTATTTTTGAAAGCACAATATTGTACATGGAATAAAAGCAGAAAATTAGTTTTAAAAATATAAAATGGTAAATTATATATATATATATATATATATATATAAGAAATCGGTAAAATGCATCATGGTTAATATAAATTTGACTTTCATAATACTATGATATATTATTTATTTATTGATATTTGTTTTCTATTTATTACTAGTTGACTAAAGTTCCCACCCGTTAAGAAAAGCCTTTGTCTATCATTTAGTACTTGATCTTAAGATTTATTTAAGCCTTAAATAAACTTAAAGTTAACAAATAACTACTATAATTAGTTGACTTTTAAAATTCAATTAATTAAGTTAAATAAATAACTAACTTGAAGTTAGTTGAAACTCATTTTCAACCAACTTTTGAAGTATAAGAGGAGATCAAGCATTCATTTCAAAAGATAAAAAGATAAATAGGTATAGAGACTCATACAATTTCATGAAATCAATCATTTATCTTCTTCTTTTTATACAATTTCTTTGAGATCACATGACATTTGCAGATAGACCCAATGGTACTTTCTCTAATGGTTGAGTAATTACTTTGACAACATAGGTATATCTAGCTTTATATAATTATTTATAACTAATTATCTGAATTTGTCATGTTTAACATCTTTTGATGATTTCTATTACAATCCTGTGAGCAGAATTTGAGTATTCAACCTTCATAATAATGAACACTTTGCTATTTGTGACATTTCTTTGATCTTAATTTTAAAAGTTGTCTCTTAAGATTATTGTAAAAAAAGATGGCATTTTTCTCAATAAAATTTACTTTGTTTGCTAAGACGACTCTCCTTTTTGAGACTCGCATGATTTGTTTATATTGTATTTTATACTGACTTGTTTTAGTCTTCTAGATTAGTTTATTTATTTTTTAGATTAGTTTTTTATAGAATTAGTCTAGACTTAGATTATTTTAGTTTAGATTAGATTTCTTTTAGTGTTACTTTTTAATTTGGTTTCTTAGTTAGTTGTTAGTTTAGTTTATTAGTTAGTCATTGTTGTTTGTCATTGTCTCTTTTTTATGCTTTATTCTTTACTATCTTTGATGATATTTTATGAGCACAAACATAAGAGACATATTTTTCTAACAATATAATTTTTTGTCCTTCAAGAGATCATCTAATTCATAGATTTTACTCTATTAGATTGGTTAGATAATAGTTTATAAAAAAAATTAATATTAAAGGAATGATTAGTTTCTTAGATCAAAGCATTGATTATAATTAATCTTTTGTATATAATTGATTTTCATGTTGTGTTTAATTGACTTAGAGAATATGTGTACACTTGGTTTAGATTTATTATTAAACATATTAAATCCCTAGAATTTTAAAATACCCTTTTACGTAGCTTACAGTAATTTTTCAATCATAAGACTCCCACAATTAAACTAGTATGATTCTATCTTGACCTTCATGATAGGCAAATGGGTTGATTTGTTGGTGTGACATTTTTCACCATCAATAGATCTAATGATACAAAGTACCATCAACAATAGGAGTGGAACACTTTACCTCAAGCTTAACTTTAGACAAAAAAGGAATCATTGCAGGGTTACAATCATCCATGTGAAATTGAGTACGTAGATAAAGAGCATACTTGGGCTAAGTGTTATCCTAGAAGAGGACTGAGTGATCTCAATCCCAAAAAAATAGTGAAAAGGGCCCATGTCAATCATGTCAAACCATTGGTGCAAACCAAATTTGACATAGCCAATGATGGATGAGGTGCTCCTGGTAAGATTTAGGTCATCAACATAGAGGACAAGAATTAGGTGAGAGTCATCCTACCAAAACATGTATACATTTAGATCTGAGTGACATCATGAAAATTTGATGGAGAGAAGAAAGGAGTCCATCTTGGCATACCAAGCCTGAGGGGTTTGTTTGAGTCCATAAATAGACTTGTATAATTTGCAAACCAAAGAAGAGTCCTGAATGAATTTTGGTGGTTACGCCATGTAAATTTTCTCCTGTATATCCCCATGAAGAAAGGCACTTTACACATCCATTTGATGTACAACCCAATTATGATCTATAACAATGGCAAGTGTCAAGTGAATGGAGTTCATCTTAGCAATGGGGGTAAAAGTCTCGATGTAGTTGATACCAAGAACCTAAGAGAAACCTTTAACCACAAGTCATGCTTTGAATTTGTCAACTAAACCATCCACTACAAATTTAATTTGATAGATCCACTTACATCAAACTAGTTTTCTTCCCTTAGGAAGTGGAACAAGCTCCTAAGTGTTGTTCCATATCAATGAGTTATACTCTTTATAGCTAAATCTCATTCAAAAATAATAGAAGCTTCCTAATAATATTTTGGATTAGAAGCTATGGTAATATAAGAATGTGGGAGTTCTCAGTGTTATGACCATGTCCTTCGAGTATCAAAAGGATCCCTAACAAGAGTGTCAATAGACTGGAGAGTTTTATGAGCCCATTGAGGCATAGAAGTAGAAGGGGATAGAGGAGGAGAATCTTTAGCCTCTGAAGGGGCACCTAATGAAGGTGAAGGTGGAACCTCATGATCATCTATGTGGATAGAATAAGCTGATGGAAATTCCTCTATATCACTGTCATCTGAGTTGATAGTAGAGGAAGGAAGAGTAAGAGAGGATGACCTCAGATAGCTTTCCTCAAAAAGAACACTTCATTCAATGAAGAGGTCATGACTGTCAAGATCCAAGAGCCTTTATCCTTTTACCCCATTAGGATATTTGATGAAGAGACAACACCAACTTTGAGGTTTCAAATCTCTATGTTTCTTGAAAGGTATGTGAGACCAAGCAGAACAACCAAAGACTTTCTAAAGACATAAAACTTCTTAAACATCTAAGTGATTTAGTGTTTTCAATCATCCATAAAAGATTTTTCTTAGCATCAAGATGTTTAAAAATTATTGCCTCAACATAGGGTGTATACCCTAGTGTCATAAATGCATTTCATGCATTTTGTTTCCAAGTTAAATAATTGTATGGAGTTAATAAGGGAAACTTAGGATTACCCATTTATGTAGGGAAAAAAAGCATGAGTTTAAATGTAGAGAGAAAATGCATAGTCACAAGAGACACCCCCCTTTATTCACTCAATCAAGAATCCCCCCCAAAAAAATAATGATTTTAGCACTTCATAATTCAGTGCATTTACAATGTTGGAGTTTGTTTTTCTAAAGTTTTACAAAGTCCAAGATGGACCCCAAAACTAAAAGTATAGACAAATTATAGAATTATAACTTCAAAGTGATACCTATATATATATATATATATATATATATATATATATATATATATATATATATATATATATATATATATATATATAACAAAAATATTCACTTTTAAAAAAATAATCACCTCAATTTGAGGTCGTATGTGAAAGTTACAATCATTTGAAGGTTAAAAAACTGTGATTGTCTATCAGATCTGATGAGAAAACTGATTTTTTGGAAAACTAGGACAAGATGAGAAAACTTTTATTACTACTACAAAGAGCATGAAATTCTACCCCAAATTAAAAAACATTGTGTTAAAAAAGGATTTTGTACACTCAAGATATGAGCCTCTAAAGTTGAACTGCAAATTCAAAAGCCTACAATGGTGAAGGGGTCAAAATCTAAAGATTTATGTTGATGTCAACATGACATCATCTACCAAATTTTATGAAACTACCACCAATTCTAGGGTTGCTTCCATATTTAGTTGCTACTAACTAAATTTAATTATGACTAAATTTAGTAATAACTAAACTTACTACCAGAATTAGTGAACCCCCAAATTTGGTGGAACTACCAAAAGAACCACCAAATTTATTGGGGATAGCACTACCATAATTTATTTTCTAAATAGCAGTTAGTAAAATAGTGATAGCTTCTTCGTTACTTAATTATATTCAAAAATTCAAAAAGCTATGGAAAGTTGAGAGTGAGATGCACAAAAACCAGAAATGGTTTTGAGTGATTAATTATAGTTAGATATTTGTATGAAGAAGAAAAAACATGTTTTTTTATAAAAAACTTAAATCTAGCTTTAAATGTCTAGCTGAGATAAAATAAGAGCTATATCTAAATTCTCATACACCATAAATGCAATTAAAAACTTGCATTTGCTCTTAAAGGTTAAAAATTTGTATTTTGATAAAAAAAAAACTTCAAATTTGTTTTAAACCTCTCCAAATTTATATAAAATTATTGTAAAACCACTTGTAGATGGATCCTCCAATGTTCAAATGGAACAAAACTAGAAGTACTACTATCTTTCTTGGATGATCAGATTGTTGTTGTGAGCTCCAAATTTGCTCCAAGATGCATTAAAAATCACTTGCAACTGGCAAGTAGATAAAGAAACCCCCCAAAATCTAGTATTTCTTTCACAACTTTCTGATTCTCTAGATCATTCAAAGATGCAAGAGAAGAGCATACTTATTTGCTCTAGAAAATAATAGATTTGTAATCCCAAATATCCTATAAATCTATCCTAAAACTCATAACTACTCTGGTACCATGTAATATTTGGCTGAAAAGCCACCCAAGAATCAAAATGAGTGAAAGGAAAGCATAGCAAGGAAACCAAAATTGATAGAATAAACCATATTATATTCAATAGGAATGTTAATACAAATCCTTCACATGATTTTCTATGTAAAATGAGAGAAAGAGGTGAGTATATATATGATATACCACCTAAGAGACTAGAAACACATGAAATGTAGGATAAAAGAAAAAAAATCCCAAAGTAAGCTTAAGTGTGAAAAGGTCTAAGTGATGGAACTGGTTAAGGGAATAACCCTTTTCACACTGGAAAGTGAGAAAAAATACTCCAGAAAGGTACCATACATGAAGATAAGCCTTTTACACTAACACCTTGGATATATATTATGTAATTTGTGTCATCTACATTACATCGGCATGTTAAATCCATATGTGATGGGACATTATGGACCATGTCTGTTGATGATGATCCTTTCAAATTCTATAAAATGTTACCCTCCAACATGGAAGGGTTTTCCCAAATTATACCACATAAAAAAATCATTCCAATTGACAATATATCAACTTATGAGATGGGTGAGTCAAGTAAAATAAACCATTTATCTCAAAATGTTCATAAGGCACTAACATCCAAAATAACACAAATACAAATAAGGAGCATAAAAATAAATAAAAGTACAAATAAATAGAGCAAAATCTATCACAAAAGGATCTAATGATAACTACACAACAATAAAATCAAATAGTTGAGCTTCCTTTATTGGTAAATTCCAAATAATAAGATGACAAGGTTTCAGATTGTTATGATAGTAATGATGATCTTGCTCATGATTTGACATATGAGAAATTATAAAACCTTAGCTTTGATTTACTTGAGCATCTCTCACATAATTTATTCACATCTATAGACCCTAGTACATATAAGATAATTCCATATAAAGAGGATACCAAATCAAACACAGATAAAGGTAAGGCAAAAATAACATATGAACATGTGAATGTTTGTTATACAATCCATCCCTCTTGGCTAAAATATTTAAGCCAACCTTACAAGGGACAAATGCAGATGCATCATGTTAATAATGTGGAATCCTCACAAAGGTCACCATAATAGACTTTACATATCATCATACAACAAGATGTTATGCACACAATACTTCCTATGTTACTTGACCACAAGATGATATATTTACCTCCTAGTAGGCATAAATTATAAATCAAGTTGGCACATACAGAGGGATCAACATATTTTGATTATCATTGAATCACATGTCATGATATAGCCCATTGTGAGGAACTATATAAACAAAATTAGAAGTATAAAACTAAAAGTGTATATAGATTATGTAAGAACAACAAAAAATACCTTCAATTTACAAAATTAAAAGTACAATTGGGCACACTTGAGAGTTCCCCTGATAATAAGATCTATCCATTATTGAAATTATCAATGGGGATAATTATGAACATCTCAAGGTTAATATAAACAATTAGAACATAGTTTACAGTGTTGTAGGTTTATGGTAGTTGGGACATGATATAGATGAGTTTAAACATTTTCCATAATTTATAGAATCTCATGTATACATTATACTACCTATTTCATGTGGATCAAGAGTGGTCAATAGTATTATATTGATAATAAACTAGGAACTACATTTGACATTTAGTTTTGGGCAGTAATGGTTGGCCGATACGAATGTTACACTGGATAATAAAAATATGTGCTTCACTTTCCCTTTTCAAGGCAAAGAAGATCACATTCAGCATGATGTAAATGGTGATATAACCATAGCCATAGATTTTTATAGCACATTACCAGAAAACATTGAGGAAGTGTCAATGTTTTAGCTAAAATGATTTTGGTAAGCAAAATCACTAGGAAATCCTTGGCCTCTCAAGTGTGAGGACTTCTTAGACTAGTAATTTCATTCAAAAATAAATATAAAATATAAAAATAAAATATAAAAACATTCAAATAAAGAAAAAATACAAAACTATTTAGCATTCACATGTTTACTGCATTTTGTATATGTTGTTTACTTTATGGTAATATATAGAATATCATTTCCTTTTTATACACACATGTTTCATAAGTACTTGAGTTTGATATAGGCATATACTAGACACATGATGCATGACCATATAGATGTTGAATATTTTATCTACTTGCATAACACACTATTTGGGGGCATTTGCTTCTTTTATCATGATTGATACAAGTTATATTATTTATGATCACTTTATATTATCATATTAAGCTTATATATTAACATTTTCACATGTCCATGTTCATGCTTACATTTTTCATAATGTACCAGATAAGCTATGATACAAGACATTTTGATAACACGTATATGCAAGGATTACTATGATAAGCTTATGATAGTTTCTTATATTTCACTTATTTTATCTTTTCACATGGCTTACTTGAGTGTGCTTCTTGTCTGTTACATTTTCTTGATTTCATAACATTTGAGCATGTTCCTTATTCATTGTCCATAGTGCCATGATTGCTATTTCTTTGGTGTGTGGAAATTCGAACATGTTCTCTCATTGAGTGTGTGGCATTTGAACATGCCCATTTTTTGTGGTCTCCTTAGACCCCTTTTGTGTGACATTGAGTGCTCATGTGTGTGTGTCTGATTGGTTATTGAACTTGTACTTGTTAATTTTATATGTTTCCATGATTTGGATCATACATCTTAGGGCTTATTATGTTTATTTACTATGAACTTCATTCATACATCAACCTAGACGTTATACCATTATATTATTTATTCCTACATGATTGATACATTTATAGCATGGTTATATTATTCTTTTGAGGTAAGGTGACTATCAATTTACATTCCCCTCACCTAAAAATGGGCATATCAGTGGGGGCATGCCATAGAGACATGACTCCTCACACATATAATTGGCAGAATTGGAAAAATTTGATGGATAAAATCTTATACATTTGGCATCTATTTTCACATATTTGGGAAAGGGTTTTTGAGATTTATGATAGATATTACATATATTTTATAGAACAGAGGTTACACTTTGAAGGATACTTTAGATTGAAACACATTTGAGGTGCATATGTCATGCAAATGCATAAATCATAGATACATATTCATATTATACACACATTTATACATTAACCTTACCAAGATACATTGATTGAGCCTTTATCTATCTATAATAGTTGGCTCCTTTGAGTAGTATAATTGATATTTATTACCCTCAAGGGCCTTGGCACTACTCCCTTTTTACAAGTTGATATGGTTATACCATTTGACCTAGGCGAGATTGGCTAAACTAGTTATATTATGTATTCACTTGGGTAGTGTGATTGAGATTCAATATTATCGATAGCCTTGACACAACCTACCATCACACTATATTGGGGGCATGATTACCCTCCAATTCCCTCTTTACATATATAAGTTTTAGTTGTGAACCTTTATCTTCAGTACTTTGACTAGGAAGCATCATCATAAAAGTAAAGTACCAAGTGGAAACATGGTTGCATCGATACATGGGTGTACTCATTCCTTGATCTCTTTTATTTCAATCATTTCAATTATTTATTTTTAGATTATATGCACTACTTACACTTGTAACATGATCTTAATTGAAATTAATTCAAAATAACAAATTCAAACAAGGCTCAAATAAAGACAAGGTGTGTTGTACACACCATAGTATGCAATATTTTTCCTTTAACCTAGTAATTTCATCCTTATGCATTGATAGATAAAAGGTGGGTAAATGTAGATGCTTAAATTTAGATTTACATGACAAACTAGTCTTATACACTCAACAAATATCAATCATGTCTCAACCCTTCCGTTCCTAACCTTTTCATTATCAAAAGGTTCATGTTCACTATCTCATTATGCCTAAATGCTTATCTTATGGTCTGGTCCTAATATTATGCTTATCTATATCACCTATATCCCATAATATGCTTAAAACTTGATATTCATCTTACACTGCCAGTTATAGATCTTCAATAATTTTCTATTCTCCTAGACACTACCATCCAGATCAGGATACTACCATCAACGTTAATGTCCCAAATTTTATTCTAGTGCATGCACCCTAGAAACACTCAAATTTATAAATCTCTTAATATTTATGAGTCAACCTATTTGTCTTAATTAACCCTCCCATGATATTTATTCCATAATGTGTGGTATAAACACAAAACAAATCCCATTCATTATTGATTTATCAATTACCAAGTAAACACCTATCAAGCTCACTAAATCATTTGCACAATTGAGTTCTACTACCTTATTCTTTCCTATTTTAAAAATAAATCATAGGATCAATCTTCTTATAATTATTAAATATTCAAAGGACATCCCATGATCAATATTTCTTATGTTACAAGCTAGATCACTACATGCACTTGCATATAACATATTACACCATTATTCACACACAAGCCCGCATAAAGGGGAGAACTACATTGGTCTAAGGCCCTCTTAAAAGTATATAGTTATATAGGTAATATTCATTTATAGAGGAATTTTTGATATCAACTCAACTTCACTTGATCCCACTAACCTCTATTTTTTAAGGTGGCATGCCCTACCTTGAGGACCTAGGGTTTTGAGCTACAAATTAATATCCAAAACATGTTCATGTGATCCATGTTGAAAAACTTAAAGGTAATAATAGACACTAATATGAATAATTAAAATTAATATAAAAGGGTCAACATTATGTACATGATAGAAGCGTTAGTTTTAAGATAGAAGCATTGACACTTTTGTATCTATTTTGACAGTAGTGTCCAAGCTAACAGAGAGTTGATTTCTAGGATCTAATGAATCATATATGAACATCATTATAAATATTTCTACACCTGTATTTCTTATACCTACCTACATGTCATTTAATAAGCTAAATATTATTCATTCTTCATGTTTAGGCAATCAAATGACTATTTGGTTAAGAATGGTCTATATTTAGCATATTTCCATAATTTAACACTGTATCAAAATATATTATGAATTTGAATTATTAAATTGGCCTAATTTTATAATATCTTAATTAAAATTATTAGGCAATTATACCCCCCATAACTCTTTTACAAAAATGGTTAAACATATATTTGCTTTTTTAATACTTTTTTCATTTTGAAACTAAAAATAATAGAAACTAGTGATAATCAAGAGTTCAAAAGTAGAAGAAAAGAGAGATATATAAACAATGTGTGACATGTGTCAATGTAAATTATGCACTATAAATGATGTCATGGACATGTATGAGAAAGTTTCCCCCACTGTATATGTCAGTGTAGCTGAAAACTTATAGGAACATAATAGGTATGTGAAGGATTGATTTGTACATTCTTGTTTTATCAAATGTACACTTTTTGAAGTATGTGGCATGGTTTAAACAATATAGCACATGAAAATAAAGATTTATCATTAATAATTACTAGTTTATATATTAAAACTAAGTGACTTATCTAAAAATTAGAAATATTAAGGCTCTATGTAGTTAGTTTTTTATTTCTATGTGAAAACTTGCATGTGACAAGAATGTCCAAAATGGGACAATAACAAAATACATTTATTTCTTATATTGGAAATTATTGTCCTTGTCATAAAAATGCAAATTTTTCTATGCAAACTATGAAAACAAAGAGATAAATTATAGAAAAATGGCAAAAATAATCATTGTTTTGAATTATTCAAATCTAGAAAATGAAAAATAAGAGCCAAGAGGACAAAAAGTAAACAAAATCCAAGGGATTAGAAGGATTAAATAAATAAATCACATGTGAAATAAATAACGTAACATGATGCAATAGTCAAGAAGCTATGTACAATAATATTTTTTATTTTTTGAATTATTTAAATATTTTTAAAAGTTTAACCAAAAATCATCTAGTAATTCATCCTCATTACTATTGAAATTTTTAGAATTGTGCAAGTCAATATCATATTCATCTTCTCCTTCAATATCATAATCATTTTTACCATCATGTGATATGTGAATTATTCATCCTTCATGTGTAAAGTAATGGCATTGGTGATTAATATCATTTTTAGCTTGCATTTGTTGTAACCATGAATGCCCTAACATAAATGGTAGTCGATGTGTATGTGGCATAACCCATACCTTTATCTTAATAAATTTTGGTCCATGGGAGATTGGGTATATGACATATCTAAAGGATTCTTCCAAATATGTACTATGATGTAAGTCACTAATATTGTATCTTATTTGTGATAATCCTCTAACACTCCAAATATTTGCCTTTTTATAAGTATGAATATGATTATTATTATAATAATCTTATTTCACATATACAGTGATCATTAAGTATTTTTGTCAATGACACTTTATGAGTTTTGTATGTATACATGATGCCTTTTGAACCCCTTTAGGAATATATGTTTGTTGATGTTATAGTAATGTGATAAT
Source organism: Torreya grandis (assembly GCA_037957365.1). NCBI lineage: Eukaryota > Viridiplantae > Streptophyta > Pinopsida > Cupressales > Taxaceae > Torreya > Torreya grandis. The sequence continues at coordinate 1,082,750 of JARHVA010000441.1, forward strand.
TCCTTCAAATGCATGTATTTTTTAATTTTCTCATGTAATTTATTCTAATGCTTTGTATCATGTCCTGTAATTCTATGAGAAAAGCAAAATTATTTGCCTTCTATGTGCAAAAGATGTGTTTTTTATCGATGTCTGGTAGCAAGTAATGTGATAAGCTTGTTATCCAATAACATTTGTAAACTTATTGTGTGTTTATCTTGATGTGTAATGACTAAAACTTTTGTACCTGACATTTCCATAGTATTCATTGAATTGATCATAAATGCCATATGTAAAGTATTATTTGTTATAAATTTTGATATTTTTAAAAATAATGTTTAAAACATAAATAAGTAATACATAAATGAATAATGTTACTTCAAAATAAATTTGTCATTAAAGTGTGAGATACAAGTTGTTAAGTTGGGAAACCAAATCAATGGATGAAAATTCCATGTGTATTAGAAAGGTTTGAAAAACATTATTCTCTAATTTCAATATTAGTAGAAGAAAAGATAATAAATAATAATGAAATTCACATCATAAAATAGAGTCTAAGATGAAATTTTGTATAATGAAATAGGAGAGAGCCCATTAAATATAGTTATAATGATAGAGGAGTTATTTGCACAACCTTCTTAGTGTGTGCCAAGTGTCCCTAATCCATATGAGGTGAGGGTAAGTGTGTAACAAGTGTGGATGGAGTTACATGTGACATGTAACTATAAGATTTCCTAAAAAATTACAAAGATCTGTGACACCTCATAAAATTTAAGTAATGTTAATTAAAAATTAACATAATACAAAAACCTACATGCACCCAAAATTGGCATAAGATAAAGTGAACCCAAATAAATATTAATCTCCAATGCTCCCCCTTAAGCTTAATTTTGGATTAAAAAAGTGAATAAAACCTTTAAAATAAAGAACATAGTTGACATAACATAATGTTCCCCCTTGATGGCAACTTCCTTCGAGAGGAATTACACTATTACATTGATTTGAGAGAAGAAGAAAGAAGAAGAGAAGGTGTCACCAAGAAGTCTTCAAACTGAAATGGTATGATCATCAACAATCTCCAACAATCCTCTTTAGACAAAAAGATTAATCCACTTTGAAACAAATACCAATAAAAGATGATTACATGAAATGATTCATTATACATGCAAAAAAGAAGCTTACACTAATCTTTATGTTAAGTAAATAAGCATGCCATGAAAAATATGATCTAAATAAAATTAATGTAATAAAAGTAGATATAAGACAAGGAAAAATGAGAAAAATACAAATTTCATAACAAAGTGTTGAATCCTATATGTAAAATTAAGTTATTCAAAAAAAAAACTCCAAACAAAGCATATTTCCTTGAGAACTTACAAGAATAAGAAAGTGCAAAACCAAGCAATGCATAAAAAATAAATTTTTAAACTTATCATAAAGGAGACAAAGAAGTTGTTGCACTTTTCCCAAAATACATTCTACTTGAATCAATTGATAAATTATCAAAATAAAATACATCAAAGTGTAGAGAAGATACCATTACTTTAGGGAACTAAATTGGTTTAACCTTTGAATGAGGAATTTTAGTGGTTTTCTAAAAATTTAAAAGGATGTGATTTTTTTTAACATAAGATTTGTAAGGATGCAATTTCAAATATTTACTGATAGTATGCCCATGTTTATCATAATGCTCACAATTTTTACCATTTTTAACCAAGGTATGAGCACAACAACCTTTAGAATCATAAGAAGTCTTATGAGATTGAAAAACACTATGATGTAATGTCCTTTGATGAGGGAGCAATATGACTTCAAATTAACATTAGAATCATTAAAACTAACCCTTTCAAAATTTGTGTTAGAGATAAACAAAAAGGGCTCAACAATGTCATTTTCATGCTTACCAAGACCACTATCAGAATAACCTGTTGATTGCATAATTTTTAAACCATAATTTGAAACATTATGTTTCAAAGGAATAGGCTCTTTAGGAGATGAAAAATCACATTTTAAATCAATATTATCATTTTCAAATGTAGTTTTAGTGGTAAGATAATCAGTGAGTTTTTGCATTTCATGTATTTTCTTGTCAAACAAGTTTTACAATAAAAAAATTGTCTTATGTTAACATTCGAGTTGACATTTTAAATCAATAATTTCATCATATTTTGAAAAAATTGTTTCTTGAGACTATTAATTAAAGTATCATTAGGCTTGTGAATCCACATCATTTCAAAAAAAACTTTTATAAAACTAAAAAGAGTGATGAGAGCAAATTATAATTGTTATTTTAACACTACCATAAAAAGATTTTAAAAATGAATTAAAAACTTAAAAAATAAATTTAAAAAAAACAAATAAATTTTCATTATACATAAAATGTAATGAAGTATTTATACAAGTAGATTTTTACGAATTTTTCATTTGTGTTCATTTGCTTTTTAAAATGTTTTCAAATGCACAAGCTACCTAATGATCTCGTCTATGAATCATAGCAATTAGGGATGAGTGGTACATGCCTTACCTTTTTTGGAAGAAATGTTATAGTTGTGCCAACATCAGAATCAAAGTATGTATCATATTCAATGACATATCTATATAGATGCTTATTCATATGATCTTTCATGGTAGGATTAACTCTAAGAGACAAATGTGCAATCCCATGAGGGTTTGTGGAGATTGTTCCACTTGTTTGGCATTTTGACACTTGTGTTGTTTTGAATGATTAACCCATTTAAAATATTTTTTAACCTTTTGAATTTATTGATGAGTAGGTTCATTTTTCCTATAAACTTGATTTTGCACTTTTAGAAACTCCCTTTGCATGGGTTGATTTGAAACTTTTTACTTAAATGTCAACATTGAATATATTCCTTGATTTTTCATAGATTTTACCTTGTACTAAGGTGGTGGATGGGAGGAAGAGGTACCGTTGATTTAATAGGGTACTCATACTTAATTTTTAAAATTGTAACAATTTTATTGTAATAGATATACTTGATACATGTATGTACCGTAAAAGATACAACACAAAGATTTTACAACCATGGGAATCCTAGTATCATGTCAAAGACCCCATTTTGTGGTAAAACAATGAGAGTAGATAGTATTATATGACCTACTTGAATAGGTAATACAATATGTCCCAAAGTAACTTGTTTATCATTAAAATATTTGACACTTTTATTAGTTGCTTGTATATCATGTCATGTGTATCCCAATGAATTAAGAAATGTAATTATGAATGCATTCTCACTTAACCCAATGTTAATTAACACACAATAAATATATTTTTTATCGATGTAAGCTCTAATACATAATTCATAACAATTTGAATCATCATATATAATTTTAGTATCATTTAAAGTAATCATGAGATGTGGTTGAACATTATGAATTATACCAATAATCCCATCTACAAGATGATCATATGATGTAGGAGGTGGATGATCATGATATGTGTGATGTACTACTAAATTATCCTTAATATCATCATGATTAATAAATGTCTCACTAAAAATATTCAACTTATAATTATCCTTTTTTTAGGCTTATGTTCCTCTATAGGAGTATCTAATTGAATGACATTATCATCGAATAACTCCTAAATTAGATGTTTAAGCTTAAAACATCAATTTTTAGAATGACCATTACATCTATGATAATCACAAAAGGCATTGTTGTCAAAGAATTTACTCTATGGATTAATAAATATCAAACTCACATGGATGAGTCAAATTAATAACATTTCATTCAAGTAGTGTTTTCAACAATTTGTGAGGTGGTTGTGGTAACTAGTAAATTACCTTTTTGGTTGCTCTAATAAAATAATTTTTTTAGCAAGTTGAGAAATATCATTAATTATTACCTTAGCATCTACTTTAGTATCTTGTGGTTTGACCTTATAATATGGTTTTCTCTGAAAAAATAGCTATTGATGTAGTTATCGATGCATATTTAAACTTATTCAAAGCAAGAAGCTTGAATTCTCTATCTCTTATAGTATAAAAAAGTTATTCAAATTCCTTAAATTTATTAAATATGATAGAATAATGTGATGGTGTAAGTAAAATTTATTTTAAATTATCATATATCTCATTTTCCATCAATGCATTAGTCATTTTGGCAAGTATGGTCTTATAATGAAGCACATAGTCACTGATAGGATCATCAGATCCTTGTCTAAGCTTTGCAATATGTGCATAAGAAAGTTTCTCATCAATGTTGATAGAAAAGTGTTTAAGAAATAAATCAACTAATGGATTGAATGATTTCATAGTTTGAGTCATTATGTCATAAAATCAATGAAAAGCATAGTCTTTTAGACTCATTAGATATAGTTTGGTTAACAATTTGTCTTTGGAGACATAATCCAAACATGTTGCATGAAAATATTTAATATGTTGATTTAGATCTCCTTTTCCCTCATACAAAGGAATCTTTGGAGTTACAAATCTAGTAAGTAGAGGATGTGAGGTAATTTCATGTGCTAAAATATTATTAAGTAAAATATTAGGATCTAATGAGTGACCAGATTTTAAATTACCTTATTCTAATCATATCACCTAAGCTTGAAAAATGATATTGCTTGCTCAAGGTAATTATAATAAATAAGGTGTGTGATGTAGCATGCGTGGTGATCAAAGGATCTGAATGAGTTAATTGGTTAGGTACAGGTAAATAAATCTATGGTATACTTTTTATTGTTCCCAAGCCTAAATAAATAGGTGGAATAGTAATATCAATGGTAGCAGTAACAACACCAGTTGTATTATTTTGAAGAGGTTATTCAACTAAATTAATTGAATCTTAGGATGTAGTATCATGTTCATGCTTTTTTTTCTCTTGTAGCCACACATTTTAAGGATTGGATATCATCAATATGAGTGATAATATATTTCCCAAACTCTTATGCATCAACAAGATCAAAATGGATAGCTTGAGATTCATTAGCTTATAAAAGTAGATGTCAGTATCTTCAGATCAAGTGAGTGTACATGTATGTGATAATCACAATATATTATATTAATCAATACAATATTTGTAAGAAAATTGAAATGAAAAACATGAGAATATTACACACACAAAAAAAGAACAAAATCCCAATATTCCATTAATGAAAGCTCACAAACGTAATATGTACATATAGGTGGTGCATGTGTAACTCCTCCCTATCCATGAAAAGTGGTTAAAGAGGAAGAATAGAATAGCAACTCCCATATCTAGAATAACCAGACAAGGGAGTTACTTCATATTCCTCTGGTCAAACTGTAACTCTAAGTACACCTAAGCAAGCTTGTCCATGAAAATAAGAAAACTCCAAGTCATGGAAAAAATATCATAATAAATAAATATGGGAAAATAATACACCCTACTCTAACACCACCCCCAATAAGCATAGTTTAGGTGGGTAAGGGAAATGGGTCCTAAAAATAAGGCTTGATGAGTTACCCATGTACAAAAAAATCTCTCATAAAGTAGAGAAAAAGAGAAAACCATAGGTACCCCCCCCGAGAGAGAGAGAGAGAGAGAGAGAGAGAGAGAGAGAGAGAGAGAGAGAGAGAGAGAGAGAGAGAGAGAGAGAAGAGGCTAGAAGGGGGGCTAGAAGATTATGTTGTAGTATCTCAAATATTAAGAGCCAAAAAGTGAAGATACTTGATCTCTATGAAAGGTTTAGTGAATATGTCTATTATATGCTCTATCATCTATAAATATCCTAGATCAATGATTTACCCATAAATGAGCTCCCAAATAAAGTGCATGTGAATCTCTATGTGTTTGGTTCACTGATACTGAACCAGATTCCTATAAATATATATAGTACTCTAGTTGATATAGTAAATGATTACATGTCATCTAAACTAGATACTAAAATTTGTGAGGATCCTTTAAAGCTAGATATCCTAATTGGTAAAATTTAAACCCCATTTCTATTCTACCTTAGTAGATGATAAAGCAATAGCATTTTAATTCTTACTTAACCAACTAATAGGATGTGAACCAATGGATAAAATATAACCTAAAATGGATTTGAGATTATGAATATCATCAACCCAATCTGATTTAGTATATCAATCAATTCAATGTCAATGTCAACTCTATAATGAATCCCAAATCTATGTGTGCCCTAAATATAGTGAAAATACCTCTTAGCTACTTTCAAGTGCATCTCATGAGGTTCTTACATGTATTTGAAGACTAGGCCCACTATATATGATATGTCAGGTCTGGTATGTGTGAAGTAGATAAGGCTACCAACAAGTTATTGATACAAGGTAGCATCAACCAATGGTGAAGTAAATTTTGCCTCAAGCTTGACTCTAGATAGAAATGGAGTCTGAGTTAGCTTACAATCACCCATGTGAAACTGAGCAAGTAAGTCAAGAGCATACTTGGGTTGTGCAAGATTAATCCTCAAGTTAGATTGATAGGTCTAGATCCTAAGGATGTAATATAACAAGCCCAAATTTGTCATAGAAAATATGTCATATAAAATATACCATGAAGATCATCTTTCATCATTATAATGGATGAGGAAGAGCTCCTAGTGATCAAAATATCATCAACATATATAACCAGAATCAAAAGTGAATCATCATTATATAAGAGATATACATTCAAATTTGAATGGAACCAGGTGAAACTTATAGAAATAAGGAAGGAATCTATCTTGGTGTAGACACCAAAAAAGTGTCTAACCCTTGGTCCTTTCTCCCTCCTAGTCCTCCTTGGTCCCTAACCCACCTAAGTCTTATTAATTGAAAATAATCATCTATTTTTAATTAAATAAGACCCCTTTGCCCTCTCCTTGCCACCTCGCCTAGGACACCTCGCCTGGACACCTCGCCTTAGACTAATTCTCATCCTATGACTCACCTAAGACCTATTCTTACTCCTTCCCAACCACCTAACCATCTCTCATACGTATTTAGCTTACCTTCGACCATATCTTCAACCAACTATGCACTTGGCAGATGCAGAACGGGCTTGTTGGCCCTTTTACATGTTCTGAACCCACCGACGTCAGTCAACTGTCAGCCGACGCTGGCGGGATCACCGACGTCGGTTTTACTTAACCGACTTGTCTTCCTCTTCCTCGGCTAATCACAAGGCTAATCACATTTTCTAATCCCCCGAATCAGTGAATCACGAATCTAATCACAAAATCTAACTACGAATCAAACTGCTGATCAACTTTTCAATCTCGGGAGCTAATCAGGGATCTGGAACCAACCACCAGGCCAATCAATCTGTCTCTCTCTCGCATCACCCGACTCTGCAAGCTTCTACAAGCACAACGGGACTTCACATCCGACATCACCAGCAACAGGACACCAGTCTGCAACACCTTCTTCAGCAGGGCACAGGTAAGTACTCTATTTATTTTCTTTATGCTTTCTAGTCATCTGCTTTTAAACTAGATTTAGCACTTCCTATCCCCAGACCAGGCAGACCCAGATTCCTATCTCCCTGATTGGCCTCCTTTATCTCTCTATCCCCCTCTGTCCATTTGACTCCCCTGCATCTCTGCACAGACCCTCTGACTGCCTCAAACCAGACTCAGACTCGTCCATAGACCCCTCAAACAAACCACAGAACTAAGCCCTGACCAGAACCTGACCAGACCCGTCTGGAGGCCATTGCCCTGACCGACGCCGGTCATTACCCCCACCGACGTCGGTAGTTTAACCGACGTCGGCAGACCCCGACAATCGACGCCGGTAGGATTACCGACGCCGGCGACTGTACCAAGCTGACAGCATCTTCTAGGTAAGCCTTTGCTTCCTTTCTTCTTTTCAGTTTGTTATCATATCAGTATTTTAGCATTCTGTCATTTTATCAGACATATTTTATCGACTAGTGGGTTGACCTCCCTTAAGGAAGTTTTCATACTTCTGGGAACAAGCTTTCGCTTGGCAACCCACCATCTATCCATCTAACACTCTTTTTGTCCAAGTCTTCTTCTTTGCCGGTGTCATTCCTCCACAGCCAAAGAGGAGTACTCACAGCGTTTGGATTACGGTGCGCAGACTTTATCCAGGTACTTCACAAGCCTTGACCATTTCCTTAAGTTTCTTATCTCTCCTTTGAATCTGAAAGCTGAATTTTGAATAGAAACATTCTGGCACGCCCGGTGGGACCTTAGGTTCTTCTTGGGTTCCTTTTCTTCTTCATTCATTTAGGTGCATTAGGTTCTTACCTTTTCTCCTCCTTCTTCTCTTCTTAACTACATTATAAGCAGGAATTAAAAAGAACCTTTCTTTTCTTTCTTGCACTTCTAGACTAGTCCAAACATCATACTCTTAAACCCTTTCTCAAACTTGTCTTCATAACAAACTTCATATTTTCGACTTGGGCTTAAAATGTATTGCACTTCCATTTCTGCTTGTGCTTGCATTAGTCCACATCTAGTAACTTAAATCTGCATATTGAATTAATCTAGTCCACTCCATGTTACACAACTAGACCACACGCACTAAAACAAACATCTAACTCACTTGAGACAAGGCCCGACTGGGGTTTCATCTCCCAGCGGATACCTTACCCCTACCTAGCAATCTACTTGGATTTCATCACCAAGGGGAAAGCCCACTCCGTTCTCTGGTGGAGTATAATCTCTAGGCGAGGTATATCTTGGCTAAGCGAGACCAGCTAACCACTGGAATCGTGAAGTGAGGGGAGCTTGCTCCTTAGCACCAGGCCACGTACCGAACCTAACACAGACTTTGCGCACCTAAACACACCTGAAACCATCTTTAGACCACCTTATTCTAGGACCCATTCTATAGCCAACCTCCCCAAACATTCATCTAAGGCATAAGCCACAGGTTTCTAAAATTGATTCTTAGAATTTAATGCTTAGGCCTGTCTGTCTCCATCATCTTATTTTCTATTTTTATCTATCTTTTTTGAGTTGGTAAGGACGTCTTCTTCATTTCCAAAAACTTTTTTTTCTGAGTTTCTGGAAAACACAGTAACCGGCATCGGCTTCACCACCGACGTCGGCAACCTTCCTCACCGGCATCGGTCATCTGACCGACGTTGGCCACCTTATTTCACCGACATCAATTTTTAAACCGACGTCGGTCACTGTCCAGACTTTTTTTTCAAAATAGCAGCTTAATCCCGACCCCTTTTTCTACCCAATTCACATTCTGAGTTTTCTGAGACTGCAAGAACACAGTTTCTGGAACCTGACCCTCTTCTTGACCACGCTCTCTCATCCCTAATCAGTCCTATCATGGAGTTCCACTCAGAAACTGAAAGAACTCCTACAGGACCGACCTTGACCCCGACTCCCATCATTCCTGAAGGGGACCAAGACTTCGCTCAATTCTTGGACCTCAACATCACAGCCCTCCATAATTATCTCACGAGAAACCCAACGCGAGACCTCTCAGGTGACGTGGTGATGACATCGACACCATTCACCACCCAACCTTTTATGACTCAGCCTTTCACCTCAACCATTGACACGACCATGGCCAATATGCAAAGTTTGGCCTCCCCGTCCATTTTTAGACCAACCTCCATTGGGGTTTCGTTACCCCCTCAACCACACACAGTTCAACCAAGTTCTACATCATACCAGAACTTGATTGTCTCGACCCCTTACACTCTTATGCCTGCACATGCAGGAGTGTCTACCTCCCCTTTTGTCAATGCCACCATGTAACCACCTTTGGCGGTACCTAGTCATCTTATGCCTTCCACTTTTATAACCCAACCACCCTTAGCATCCACTTCTGCCCCTGCGACTAGTCATCCGTACATTATACAACCGACTACGTCGCATGCCTCTTCTAGCCTCTTTTAAGCGCCTTATAACCTAGGGGGCACTCAACCCACCAATCTGTCAGTAGATCTCATCAAAATCCTGATGGATAAAATGTCCAGTCTCGAAGCCTCCATTTCCAGCTCAAGCAATACCTTGTCATACGACCAGATTTGCAACGAGCCCATTCATCCTTTCGTCCCTATCCGACCATACCCCAACCAATGGGAGCTTCCTAAATTCACTCACTTTCACAGCAAGGAAGACCCACAACAATATTTACGGGCATTCAGACATGCCTGTTACCTTATCGCTCACGATGATGCGTTGCTTTTACGCACGTTTCCTATGTCCCTTTCTGGCCCTGCCCTTGACTGGTATAGCTCTCTTGCCAGACATTCTATCTTTTCATTCATCCAACTCGCCCAATTATTTCTCGACCATTTTTCTATCAACATCACTAAACAAGTCTCAATCACAGACCTTTACTCCATCAGGCAATTCAACGACGAATCCATAGTCAATTTTGTCATTCGTTGGAGGGGCCTGATCAACCAGCTCTCCTTCTCCTTGCCTCAACCCGAGCTCATTGAGCTCTTTTCTCGAGCATGTGCCCAGCACATCTCGTCCACCTTGCGGGTTCAAACCTTCCACACTTTTGACGAGGCCTTCACCATGGCCCGAAAGCTTGAACTCCGTGCCCTTGAAGAAGATAAGGTCAAATTACGTCATACCAACGCAAGAACCAATGGCCATTCTTCTTCCAGACCTTCTTCTACCAATTTCAAACCTAAAGGAGTGGCCAACACTGTGGTCATTAGATCACCATCATCGACAACAACTAATCATTCTCAACCTTCGACATCTTCCAGCATCACCAAACAATTCCAACAACGGTATATCCAGCATTCATACACTCCACTTGGAGAATCATACGCTTCCATTTTGGAAAAACTTGTCAAGCAGGGGGTCCTCAATCTCCCTCCAATCCGACCACCTCAATTCAACCCTTCAAAATCTCTCCCTACATGGTATAGGGACGCCGACTTCTGCCACTTTCATCGCGTCCAAGGCCACGACATCGACAATTGCCGAACCTTCAAAAACATAGTCCAAGACATGATCGACAAGGGGGATCTAGTTTTAGATAACTCGAATGCCCTACCAAATCAACACATCGACATCTTCAAACACCCTTTTCCAAATCATCCATCTACTCAAAACAATGTCCAAACCATGACCAATGACTCTCAAGACCATAACATTCATACAATCAACACTATCTTGCCTCTTGTCCCTGACCAACCTCCTCCATCACAGGATGAAGAACTTTCTTCTCCTATTAGTCCTCCATTGACTTCTCCTACATTGGAGGATGCCTTGACCATACCTATGTCCTTAGCCTCACATTCATCTTTCCTCCCACCAATGGAGGACCCTACCTTGCCCACTCCTCAAGCACAAGTAGAAGGCACGATCATCCCTGCCATCTGCTCTCTTGAGGAGCCGCCCTCTTTTATTTCTTCTCCACCAAGAGAAGACCCAGTCTCTTCACCCATTTCGACCGAGGAAGACCCAATCACGGCTTCCTCTTGCCTTTTGCCTGAGATTGCCACATCTCACTCACCTCCGTCCACATCTAAACCCAAACCCACATCTAATCTCGCCTCACACAATGGTGGCCCTCGACTCAAACCTACGAAAGCCGCTAGACCACACCGGAGAACTCCTCCCCCACCTTCATTATTGCCCTCTATTTTGGGCCCACATCCATCCACTTTATTAGGAGTTCTTCCTACTCCCATACTTCACAGAGGCAATTCGCCTCCATTACTCTCTCAACCCGTCAGACATATATCTCCTCAAAACCATTGACCAACGCCTCTCATGCCTCTCAAACCAAAGTCATCAACCCTCACTACAATAAAACATCTAGACCCGTTAGCAGGTTCTTATACCTTACTTTTACGGCAATTCTTGTAGTCCTCTCGCATCCACCTCCCGCCTCTTAGACCATATCAATCTCTCGGACCAAAACCACCCTGGTTCGATGACACACGCATTTGTGCATACCATCGCACACTTGGACACGACACCGAGCACTGTCATGCCCTCAAGGTCATCGTTCACCATTGTTTGTAAAATGACACCCTTCTTCTCGACCACGTTATCAACAAGCCTTCAACACCGCCCCACTCATCAACCCTCGGATCAAGGCCATCTTGGTTCGACAACTCTAAATTTTGCCACTATCATCACACTCCGGGACATGACACTGAGCATTGTTATGCTCTCAAAGCTGTCACTCATCAACACCGAACAAAGGATACCCTTCTCACCAAGGATCCTCTTGACCACCTCTTTGCCAAACCATCAACACCGACCCATGCTTCTCTAACCTTGTCACCTAAATCTGGATCTCCACACCAGACTATGGTCCCTTTGTCGCCTTTAACCCCCTTATTCGAAATCAACACAGTCAATCTGACCACCAAGCCTCAACCAACCTCGACCAATTTGGCAACCATTCTTCCTAGCCGCTGGGGGAATTCAACCCTCATCCAAGCTTCGACAAACATTTCAACACAGTCTCGACCACATATCAATCACTCTTTCAACCAGACCTCGACCAGACTAGCAACCAAACATTCAACCCGACCTCAACCAAAAATTCAACCCAATCAAAGACCACATATCGACCAATCAACTATCAACCAACTATTGACCAAATATCCATTGACCAAATCTCAACCAAACATTAACCACTCTTCGACCACATACTCAACCAGTCTCGACCAATCAACGACCATATCAATCGACTTCACATCTAGCATCAGCCATCATCGTGACCAATCTCGAAGAGGCAAATGGGGCAAGTTTGCTCCTAATTGACTCGGACCACCTCATAACACGCAAGCATGGCCCAGGGACTTGTCAGACCCTGAGCCCTTTTATGCCTTTCATCTGCGACCATTCTTCTGTTAGTCGAGTACTCGTCCACTTGACACTTACCTTGAGCTCATCCCTTGAGCAACCCTTGTCCTCTTAGTCCTCATTTCTTTCAACCCTACTCCCCTTAACAAATCCTCTTTAACCCTTTTATACAGTAGGGATGCTTTGTCCTAATAAAAGGGAGCCCTTGACCTTCTTTAGTCTTGTCCATGACTCAACATTTTTTGTCAAAACATAATCAAGATGTCAACATATCCATGGTCACTCAACTCATATCAAAATCAAAAAGGCAGACTGCTCCCTCAAAGGACAGCTGTATTATCACTACTGTAGCTAATAGACTGATCCCTTGAAGGACAGCTATTCAAAGCCCTCTTATTAAGCAAAATATAGACCACTCCCTCGAAGGATGGCTATGAAAAATTCTTGCTACAAATAGAATTATTTTTAGAGGCTTCCCGCATCGATCAGCTTCACAAACGACCACCAAGCAAATGACATCTCTCTCTGCAGGCTTCTTGCATTGATCAGTCTGCGCCATATCGCCATAAAAAAAATAAAAAATAAAAAATAAAAAAATAAAAAAATGAATGAGTCATGGACTTGGCTTATAGTTGTCTTAGGGTCTCCTATAAAAAGGGGCAAAGTTATCTCTGCTCTTAAAATGGGTTACCCTATCCTCCTATCCTATCACCTGCTCAAGGGACTTCGAGCTCACTTTAATTGTCAAAAGTGATTTGATTACCTCTCTAACACAACCTTTGGTCAACAACGTCATGCATAAATGGGACTCTTGGTTCTCATACCCCCTATCTATGCTGTCTTTTGGTCCTTGTCAATGAAAGAGCAATTTGCCTTTCACTTTTTCTCTACGCTTTGGTCACATCCAAACATTTTCAGACCACAACTCTCTCATAGTCCATTTTCACATAGTTTCCCTGAACACCAATACACATGGAAACTATCGACCCGCCTCAATTTATGTTAAGCATAAACCAATACTTGTTGAAGCATAAGCAGACCTTAATTCATTTTTAGCATACATCCATCATGAATATGGAAAATTGCTAGGGATGAAAGACCTCGACCAATGTTGCAGAATACACCATTTGGAAAAGGCTGTAACATCTTTTTCTCTTCATAATTTTGACCTTGACCTTGACCCAGACCAGTCTATTGACCATTTTTTTAGACATTTTTGCTCGAACTACATTGGTCTGATGCCCTATGATCGGGGCTATGTAGGTAGCACTCAGATGACACGACCGTCTTCTGGGGTTAGCTTGGCCATCCCATTTGTTCGTCTCCCAGATGGACAAACCCCCTCTTTTTTTCATCACTCAACTTTGACCTTAACCAAGACTAGTCTATCGCCCACTTTGACCACCTGTCTACCACTCAGACCTTTTTTTCTGAACTACATTGGTCTGAGGCCCCCTTCAATCTGGGCTATGTAGGCAGCACTCAGTAGACACGTCATCTTCTGGGGTTAGTTCGACCACCCTCATTTGTTCATCTCTCTGATGGACAAACCTTCTTTCCTCCTTTTGACCATGACCTTACTCTCAACCACTGACCATTGGAGATCATGCCTATCTCCTCCGACCCTGACCACTTCCAAGACAATGTTGCCTTGGTCATTTTTTTGCCTGTATGCTATTCCACGACTGGTTAGCACAATTTGTCCATAGACCTTTTATTTTTGGACCCTCAAAAGTATAAGATCGCATGCCGGTTGATCTGCACTACTTGTGACTTTTTCGTGTTTCTGGGAGCACTTCCTGAGCCTGGGATACCTGGAACACGATGACCATTTGGAGCTACAGCTACGATTGAATAACCCAATCAGCAGACGACTAAATGTTGGGGCCTAATTCTTTCAATTTTGGCACTCCTCGACCCTTGACCTACGACACTTTGACCTGACCATCTCGTGAAGTGGTATGCGCGCAATCATGACTTTTGTAGCATTTTCACTCACTCTTCTCTCCTTTCTCATCCACCTTTTGTCAAATCAGCACCCGACATCAGGTTCCCTTCCCTCAACTCCTAATTTGAGGGGGAATACCTCATCCATACTTCGGGGCAATCCACATCATCCCTTACTTGGGGCAACCAACTCCTATTTTTGTCTTGCAGTTTGTCCAGAACAACCAACAAGACAAAAAGGGGAAAATGTAGACACCGAAAAAGTGTCTAACCCTTGGTCCTTTCTCCCTCCTAGTCCTCCTTGGTCCCTAACCCACCTAAGTCTTATTAATTAAAAAATAATCATCTATTTTTAATTAAATAAGACCCCTTTGCCCTCTCCTTGCCACCTCGCCTAGGACACCTCGCCTGGACACCTCGCCTTAGACTAATTCTCATCCTATGACTCACCTAAGACCTATTCTTACTCCTTCCCAACCGCCTAACCATCTCTCGTGCGTATTTAGCTTACCTTCAACCATATCTTCAACCAACTATGCACTTAGCGGATGCAGAACGGGCTTGTTGGCCCTTTTACGCGTTCTGAACCCGCCAACGTCGGTCAACTGTCAGCCGACGCCGGCGGGATCGTCGACGTTAGTTTTACTTAACCGACTTGTCTTCCTCTTCCTCGGCTAATCACGAGGCTAATCACATTTTCTAATCCCCTGAATCAGTGAATCACGAATCTAATCACAAAATCTAACTGTGAATCAAACTGCTGATCAACTTTTCAATCTCGGGAGCTAATCAGGGATCTGGAACCAACCACCAGGCCAATCAATCTATCTCTCTCTCGTATCACCTGACTCTGCAAGCTTCTGCAAGCACAACGGGACTTCACATCTGACATCACCAGCAACAGGACACCAGTCTGCAACACCTTCTTTAGCAGGGCACAGGTAAGTACTCTGTTTATTTTCTTTATGCTTTCTAGTCATCTGCTTTTAAACTAGATTTAGCACTTCCTATCCCCAGACCAGGTAGACCCAGATTCCTATCTCCCTGATTGGCCTCCTTTATCTCTCTGTCCCCCTCTATCCATTTGACTCCCCTGCATCTCTGCACAGACCCTCTGACTGCCTCAAACCAGACTCAGACTCATCCATAGACCCCTCAAATAGACCACAGACCTAAGCCCTGACCAGAACCTGACCAGACCCATCCGGAGGCCATTGCCCTGACCGACGCCGGTCATTACCCCCACCGATGTCGGTAGTTTAACCGATGTCGGTAGACCCTGACAACCGATGCCGGTAGGATTATCAACGCCGGTGACTGTACCAAGCCGACAACATCTTCCAGGTAAGCCTTTGCTTCCTTTCTTCTTTTCAGTTTGTTATCATATCAGTATTTTAGCATTCTGTCATTTTATCAGACATATTTTATCGACTAGTGGGTTGACCTCCCTTAAGGAAGTTTTCATACTTCTGGGAACAAGCTTTCGCTTGGCAACCCACCATCTATCCATCTAACACTCTTTTTGTCCAAGTCTTCTTCTTTGCAGGTGTCATTCTTCCACAGCCAAAGAGGAGTACTCACGGCGTCTGGATTACGGTGAGCAGACTTTATCCAGGTACTTCACAAGCCTTGACCATTTCCTTAAGTTTCTTATCTCTCCTTTGAATCTGAAAGCTGAATTTTGAATAGAAACACTTGGCATGTTAAGCTTGAGGGGCCCATGTGAGGCCATAAATGGATTTATAAAGTATACACATAAAGGAAGATTCCTCGATTCTAGTGGTTGCTCCATCTAAATCTTTTCCTCAAGGTCACCAAGAAGAAAGGCACTCTTCACATCCATATAATGAAAATACCAATGATTAGATAAGGTAATAGCAAGTGTGATTCTAATAGAGTTCATTTTGATGACTGGTGTAATGTAGTCGATGTTAGGCACATGTGAGAAACCTTTTATGACCAATAGTGCCTTAAACTTTCCAACAAACCCATATTATTCATACTTGGTCTAATATATCCATCTAAATTATAATATATTTATTCACTTAGGAATAAATGTCAAGTCCCAAGTGTGATTATTGATTAAGTAGTTATATTCCTCATGCATGGAAAAATCACACTCAAGAATCCCTGATACCTCCTAAAAAATCTACAGATCTTAGGCAAAGACATAGAAAACATATGTCCCTCTTTGTAACTCTAAATGTGTCCACCTATCATCTAAATAATCCCCAACCCATGTACCTACACTCTATAATATCTATCTAGACTAAAGAGGACCAAAAGTAGGTGAGTTAGATAGAGAATCATCATCCTCTAAAGTGTAGATAGATGTGGATGGAGATGAGCCCCCATCACTACTATCATTGTCAAAACTAGAAAAAGTGTGTTCAATCTCTACAATGTGCTCAGGATGATCTGAATCATTAGAAATATCATCGAATCCAAGTGAGTCCAATTAAGTGGGAGAAGTATCAAATGTCATGTATATAGGAATCTTCTAAAATTGAACACTTCTCTTAATAAATAGCTCATGTGTGATCAGATGAAGAAGTTGAAATCCTTAACACCATATGGGTTTCCTATAAATATTTAAGGATTACTTTGAGGTTACATAACCTTGTGTTTCTTCTTAGGTATGTGTGCCATAGTTAGAGATCCAAAGACCCCAAAATGCTTGACTATGGGTTTCCAATTATGCTAAGCTTTGAAATGAGTTATTCCTTTCAAGGCTTTATGGGGAATCTAATTTTATATATATAAGCATAACCAATTACTTCTACCTAGTATTGTAGTGTTAGTGATTTGGAGTGAATCATGTAGTTTGACATCTCTTTCAAGGACCAATTATTTCATTCTGTAACACCATTATGTTGAGGACTATATAGAACTATGCATTATAGATCAATCCCCTATATTGTATAAAATTGTTCAAACTTATTTTTGAGATACCCCCATTATCTATTTAAGAACCTTGATCAGTTTACTTGACTATTTTTCTACAAGATCCTTGAAGTCTTAAAAATCATTAAAATTTTCAAAAATCATCAATTAAATTGGGATTAGGGAAAGGCCCCAATACATCACTATATATCAACTCCAATACTTGTGCATCCCTCCATGATTTTATCTTATCAATTTTCTCTTCAAAATGTTTACCAAGGGTGTAACCCTCATAAAATTCCTTATAAAAATGAACTCTAGTCAAACTTGTAACCATGTCTTGTTGACTGGGTTGTTCTAGGTACCAATAGTTAAGGTGTCCAAACTACTCATGAAATAATTTGCTAACTCCATTTGAGTGAGTAATCAATGAAGTAGGATAAATGTTAGGTGTAAAGTGTGAGAAGGTGTATAACTAAGTTTGGTAATTTGGCCTTCCCATTACCACATTAAAATCACTGTGTAACTCTCAGATGATTATATATTTGGAGAAAATTCAACTCTCATACCCTAATTGATGTGAGTGATATGGTACACTAATAGGATATTATTTGAAAGTGATATAACCTTAGAATATTATTTAATATTCCTCCATTCACTTACATACCCTCTCCCTATAATTGTTGTTGGAGTGTCATCACCCCATGTAATAAAAGGCATGTTATAAGGCTCTAAGGAAGAGAACTCAACATGTGAATAAACCATGTGGTGATAAATACCTGAGTCAATAACCCATGAAGAAGTTAGAGATGAAACTATTACTAAAGCCTTTCCCTTTTGTTTCTCTTTACCTTTTTCTTTTGCCTTATAATAATCATTGGTTGATGAATTTTTGTTGATAGATTCAAGAACACCTATGTTATTATTTTCCATAATATGAGTTATGTGTTCAATTTGTTTCTTCATACACTTGTGTTCATCATGCCCATTTTTCTTTCAATATACAAATTTAACCTTCTCTTTCTTAGGTTTACCATTTGCATAGGAGGTTACAATGTTTGGTTTTTGTTCCTTCTTTTTTTGATCCTTCTTATGATGATCCTTTTTATTAAGTTTCTTCTCCTTGTTGTTTGAAGCCTTTTGTTTTCCATTCCTAACAATTAGGGATTGTGGTTTTAAGGACTTCAATGTTCCCATTTGTATTAATTTATCTTGATCCCAATTCAATTCAGAAATAAATTCTTATAAATAAGGCATCTTCCATGTGGCTCCAAGATCATTTTTGGTGAAATGGAAGGTAAAGACAAAGACATAATAATATGGACCTAGTTTTTAGAGTATATAAATAATAAGTTGTTCATATTTATTCTCTATCCCACATTTTTTCACATGCAATCTCACAGACTTAAACTTAGTGAAGAAATCATGAAGGGTGTCAAAACTGCTAGGACTCAAACTAATTATTATGTTCTCTAGTTCATACTCTCTCATTACATATAGATTCCCAAATAGATCTTCCAAGGTGTTACAAACTTCATTAGGAGTTTTATAAGATTATACATAAAAGAGAAGATCTAGATAAACTGACAAACATAAAAACCCATAGGATTCATCTCTACAGTTATACCACTTAACTTTTTATGCATCTACAGTTGGTTCAATTTCTAACCCCATTATGATATGATGTAAACCTTTGATCCTTAATACAATTTATATTTTGTTTTTCTATTCATAATAATTAAATTACATTATTATATTATTTTAAAGTATATTCATTATGTATAAATAAATTTATTGTAATATTAGTAATTATCGTTGATGCAAAAATAGGAAAATGCAATAAATGTGGAAGAAAAGATGAACCACGACACAACACACCCCTGTAATTAGTTTTGACCAAACCCTACATTTTGGCACTTTATAATTTTAGTGCATTTTTAAAAATAGATGAGATCAATGGATGAGGCATGAAAAAATTGCACTTTTGAACAAAAAGTTACTCAATTCTGAGTTATCGATCAAAATCTACAATTGATATCCTATTCTCATCTTTAATGACCTATTTTAATTAAAATAACACAAAATTTAAATACAATAAAGGCCTAAAAATCAAATATATCCTTACATACATGTGATGTAATTGAATAGAGACCTTTTTTAAATCCCCATACAAGACTTAACCAATCATCCTATGCATTTACATGTGTATTACAAAGAAGGAAAAACCTATTTGACCTTATTTTTAAATCAAGCTATTTTAAAAACAATAAATAAATATGTAATATTTAAAAAACTTTTTATTGACTTAGCTTTGTCAAGGAGAGACTAAGTTGTTGCCATGGGAGAAAACAAGCTTGTGATTAGGTTTTGGGAAATATTAGACTAGAATGGACACCAAACTCTTTTAAAAAGTTATGGGAGTTGTTGGAAGACTATTTGAAGATGTTGCAAGTTATGTAAGGTCTTTTTTAAGGATTTATAATGATCAAAACACCATAAAATATCCATGAAAGGATAAAATGCCCTTGTAGGGATCACAAACACATTGTAGGTTGTGGAATACTGAGTAAGCCATGAGAGTAGCTAAAAATGTCCTTTGTAGGAATCACAAAAACATTACACATTATGGAATACTAAACATGCCATGGAGTTAACCCAAAACACTATTTACAAGTTGTGACCAATTTTTGGTATGATGTGGTGGAGATCAAAATGGTGTAGGGGTCATGGAATGGTGTAACAGGCCATATGGAGGCTGACCAATGGTGTGAGAGGATTATATTTTCCCTTTGAATGTTGTGGGATCCCA
The DNA here is from genome assembly GCA_037957365.1 of Torreya grandis. Classification (NCBI taxonomy): domain Eukaryota; kingdom Viridiplantae; phylum Streptophyta; class Pinopsida; order Cupressales; family Taxaceae; genus Torreya; species Torreya grandis. The sequence goes on from JARHVA010000441.1 coordinate 1,103,077, forward strand.
AAACACCATCAATGGAGCTTCCTTGACATCAAAAACACCTTCAAGCAATGTGAAACCCTCCTTTTAGCAACATGAGCAGGGAATATTTTAGTGGTGAATATTTGTACTTTGGTGAATTTTACATTTTGTCAGTGTGTTTTTTGGTGATTTCTATGCCATTCCATGGTTTCCTGGTCACCAAGATTTCTTGGGTTTCGTGATTGCCTAGCTTTGTAATCACCAAGGCAAATGTTTCATTTGAGTTTCTGCCTGGCAGTATTCGCCTTGCACGCAGCCGACCAGGTAGCGCTTAATGTGGAATGTTTTTCGGGTTTCACGTTATGGGAAGTGGAGGAGTCGACTTGTTTCACCAACACACTTTGATTTGTAATATGTATAAATCCGAATTCAAGAAAATAGCAATGAGACATTCAATAACCCCTTTTTTTCCGAAGCGAACAGTATAGAAATAAAATAAACATTTAAGTATAAGAAACTAGATCTAGTTTCTTATACTTTAAGTTATATTTTATTTATATACTTTTAGGGTGTTTGAGAGGGGTTTCGGACCGCTAGGAGCTATAATGCAAATTCTAGGTTTTGGTGGATCCTATCATATTTCAGAGTTAGTCAGATTCCAGGGTTTCAGGGTTTCAAACTTAGCCATATTTTAGGGTTTCAAGATTTCAAGGAGACATCATAGGAGGTATGAAGGCTGCATGAAGGGATGTATGTATGATAAAATAGTATGAAAATATCTCTTGTAAAGTGCCACAATCCGATCTCACCCCATTCCCAGTGCCCAAAAAATTAAAATTTTACTATGATTATTATTTTTTGTTCACCAATGTATAATTTTTTTGTGGTTTTAAAATAACACAATTCGCCCAGATTTTACACATTGTTTGAGAGACTATGAATGATTCACCAATGGAGATTATTATTTTTTCTTTGTAAACTATTTTTTTCGCCACAAAAAATAATTTTTTTTGTCAGGTGTTTTACACATTTCGCCAATTTTTTACACCTTTTCTAAAGGAGGGGTTTCTTAAAGTATACCCTGAACATGAGAGTGTTTGAACATGTCTACACAAAAAATATCCAACCTTCCTCAAAAATTCTAAAACCCTAACACAATAAATCTCAAAAAAATATCCAATATTCCCATAGATTCTAAAAAATTTAATACAACAAAACTTGATATTTCAAATAAACTAACAGTATTTAAAAACTAGACAAGTGTATACAAGCTTGGCATTATGATACCATATTAGAGTGGATGCTAGGATCTTTAGATAAAATGAGTGCATGGTTTTGTGATATCACAAGATAGGCTAGTACTTAACACAATAACTACAAGCAAAGTGAAATCACATACATGAGAATATTACACAAAATAAAATAAGATCCAAATCCTAGTATTCCATTACTAAAATCTCATAAATGTAATATGTACATATAGGGTAGTGCATGTGTAATTCCTCCCTAGAAAGCTCCATGAAAAGTGGTCAAAAAGGCAAGAATAGAAGATTAACTCCCATATATAGAATAGTCAGTCAAGGGAGTTACTTTTTATTCCTTTTTTCAAATTGTAACTCCAAGTACACCTAAGCAATCTTGTCCATAAAAGTAAAAAAACTCCAAGTAATGGAAAAAACTCATAATAAATAAATATGGAAAATTAATAAACCCCTACTCTAACATAATTTTATCATGTTCCATGGTATTCATGATGAAGATAACACAAATAAAATTGGAAAAAAATGAAATAACCTAAGTAAAATATGAAACGCTATAAGTTTGAAACCTTAAGGAAGACATAGGGTTTGATAAGGTTTGGTTGATATGTGGGTTCACAAAATGTTTTTTTAAAGAATAAAATTAATTGTGGTGGATTAATCCTAACTATGATAAATATATATAACATAGAAAATTGAAATCAGAATAGAAGTAATGTGAATAAGACTAGACTATGCCAAAAAGAGATGCACTGAACCTTTTTTATGTGTTTAGTTGATTGTGTTGACAAAAACACTTCAAAAATAGTGACTAAGATGCAAACCCAAAATATTCCCAAAAGTTGATCCTAATGATATTCAGGGATAGGTATGCCCAGGAAGGATGTGAGTGTCAAACATTGGTATGCTTGGCTATTGTTGGTGTATTTTTATAGACTACTAAAAATTAGGGTAGAACCCTAAATGACTGTGTGAATTATCCTTGTTTCTGATGAATTTTTCTTTCTTTATATCTGAGATGCCAACATATAGTTATTTGAAGATCAAAACCCTATCTTGTGTACCACACAAAAAATAAGTGATATGAAAGAGAAAAAATAGGTTAGTGAGTGGATTTGTGTTAGACCTTAATACCCCACTATATTGATCATTTCCTACATATCAATACTCTGAAGAGGGATCAACCTCCATGTGGTTTTCCCACTTAGGTGATTTATGAAATTATGCTTTATATATTATGAATGCATCTATAATTGGCTTGAATACTTGATCATGTTGAGTTAGGGTTGTATAAAACTAAATTGAGACTTGGTTAAGGCCTGCTTGAGGGTATTGAAACTTGATTTTAATAAAATAAGAACTTTTGTTCGATGTGCACTTATGTATAAGCCTCTAAATGTAATTTTGCCAAGTTCTGTAATAAGTGAATTAATTATGTCTTTATAGTAATTCCAAGGGGAAGACCACATGCTAAGAAACATAAGGGTATGAAGGCTTACCTAAGTAAGGGTTCTATTTGAAAATTAATTGTTTTTGACACGTGGACACCAGTGTGGAAGAAGGACATGAAATCTCAACCTATTTAAATATACCGAGCATTGGTATCCCAAAAGGATAAGTGTTAAACTTTGGTCTAGGATGAGGCATATAAATGCATAAAGGTGTTTTAAATAGTTTTAACATTTTTATATGCAATGCGTGACAGTTATTATGAAACATAGATCTTCATTTATGCTTATAATAGGGTGTGGTAACAAGATAGGCACTGCTTAAGTGCAAAAATGGATTAAGAATGAAAAGGGATAAATTAGACACGATCAAGTAGTCATGACCAAATTTTAGTTACTACATTGACACCACTTATCAATACATCCATGTAAAGGATTAAAATGTAGCAAAAAAAATGCCTTTGAAAAGGTATTACAATGTTGAAAGAAGGATTTGCATAAGAAATGTTATAAATGGATTAAGAGTCCTAGAATAATTTTGAGTATTTTAGTAAGACAAAACACATTTGCACAAGTCAAAAGGCAAAAAACTCCAAGTGGAATTAATAATTAATATGTAAAATTGATAAAAAAAATCCAAATCTTAGCAATAAGGATAATGCCAAGAAACCTATGAACTAATTCCAAACTTAGCAAAGCTAGACCATATAAAATCCACTTATCAAAGATATGAAAGAAAAAATGATAGCAATAAGACATCAAGCCTAGGAAAATGCCTAGCTACAAATAAAAATAGCTCCTAAGAGTGCCACTTGGGTAAGGCATTATACAAGTTTTGGCATAAATGGATGGAATAAGATGCCAAAGAGAAAAACCAATTATCAAGTAAAACTCAAAATTTTAGTTTTATCTCAAAAAAAAAAAACTTATGACATCATTATACCATAATGAAAGCACCTAGATCAAGAGAAAAATCCAAATCAAAATTTTTGGAATATTAAAATGCATTATCATAATTTATCACACATATAATAGATAACATACAACCACCAATAAAAGGAAAATGTTGAATATTTTAAGAAATAATCATGTAACACATACAAAAAGGAATATAGGGAAAACACATTACCACCCAAATTTATATAAAGAAAATAAAATATGTAGAATTAATACCATGCTTTTTTAAGAAAAAAAAATAAGAAACACAACAAAAATACTAAGTAGTCTAAAAAATATAATCAATTTTGGATGAATCATTCCAATAATAAAATGCAAATATGTTAGCAAAATACAACCTCTAATGCATTATAATCAGGGGTTAATCATAAATTATCAACATAAAACACCAAGTTAAGCATTAAAATGGTGATAAAACCAATAGTTTGTGGTATAAAAAGTACAAAAAACTCTTAAATTTCCACCCATGTCAATACACATGCTTGGATTCAAATGTTAATAATAACTGGTTTCAGTACCATGTTATAAATTATGCCAAGATCATTAAAAATAACATTGAAAACATATAGAATTAATTCACAAAGAAATAATGTTACCTCAAAATCAAGCCACCATGAAAGTGTGGAACATAAGTTGTATGGTGGGGAAAACAAATCAATGGAATAAAACCCCATGTGTATTAAGAAGGATTTCAAAACACCATTCTTTAATTATAATCTTAGTATAAGAAAAGATAATAGATAATAATGAACTTTAAGTCATAAACAAGAGTATTAAGATGAAATTGTGTAGAATGAGAGAGGAGAGAGTTCATTAAATAGAGCTAGAAGGAAAGAGGAGTTACTTGAATAACCTTATTAATGTGTGCCAAGTGTCCCTAATCCCCATGAGGTGAAGAGTAAGTGTGTGACAAGTTTGGATGGAGTTATATGTGATATGTAACTCCAAATTTTTATAAAAATAAAAATAGGTGTGACACCTCATAGAAACTAGATTGTGTGAATTAAAATTTTACATAATAAATAAATCTACACAAATATAAAATTGAAGTAGGATAAAGTGCATCTAAACAAAGATTAATATCTAACATTATTACAAAAATTATTCACATTATAATATTTAGTCATACCTAGAATGTGATTTCCATTTGAATTTGACTGAGTTCTATCAATTGATTTTGAATTATCATGATAAACTCCTGGGCCAATAGGGGTAAATAAATCATCAGATAAATACTCACTTGAAGGATTGAAATTTAGCTTGTATATTTTATTATATGTCATTATAACATGTTATCCTTGTCATAAACACTATCATAATAATCTAAAACATTATCATTTTGCATCTCTAAATTAACTAGTTAAGGTAAATTAGGAATAGACTTTTGTTGATCAAATTATGTTAATGTGTTTTTTGTATATTTTCTTGTTAAAGTTGTAATTGTTGTTGTTCCTTTTAAAACTTGTATTTTTCAAGTTGTTCCATTTGTAACTTTTGACTTATAGTTATTTATATTTCAAATGTTCTTTATACAATTCTACTTGATCCTCTTGTTAATTTTTAAGTTGTAATTGAGACTTTTCTTGTATTATTTTCAATTACTCAAGTTGTTGTTTTACTTGATGCAAGTCTTATTGATCCCTTCATAACTTTTCTTGTTTTTCTTGTTTTATATTAGCCCTTGACTTATTGATATCACAAGTATACTTTTGATCCCAAGGGATGACTAGAGAAGGATGAATGATGGTTGGATCATCTAATTGTGATGGAGATGTTTAGATTTTACAATATCAAAAAGGGTTATCATCTATAAAAAGATAATATCAATATCCATCATGTACAAATTTATGACATATATACAATTTGTATGTCATTTTTGCCATCATATTTGTCCATAGTTGCCCCAATAGTAAATTAGAATGCAAATAATTAGGCATAACATGAAATAGAGTAGACATTATTTTCGGTCCCAATGTTACATCTAAAAATATCATTCTAGGTACTTACCTTGAACAATTATTGAATTCTTTGATAGTTTGATATATTTTTAGAGACTATAAATGTTAATTTAGACATTAAAATTTAATCAATAAGTGCTTGATAATGTTTAATCTTGACATCCTTGCCTCACTTAGTCCTATTTGCCATTTTGTTAATTCACAATCTCTATGAGAGCTTTATTATATTGAAAACACTAATAAATATCATACAAAAATACTTATTTTATCATTATTGATTCCTATTATGCTTATATACTCCTATCAACTTGATCCTAATAATATTTTTCCTTCTAGGACATGACCACACTAGGTTAGATAGTATCATAGTATAGCCTTAGTCCGTACTATGGCCCTATCTCCTACACCCCAATAGTCACTTTTAAAATTTGAGATGATTTAAAATGGCTCTCCCACACTTATAATAAGTCTGGTTAGTTTAAATATTCCAAATATAACTCTCTAAAAGCACATACAACAATCACTTGACAATCATCTAACACTCTCTATTGGCATTATTCTTTACAATTTCAATTTTATTGCATTATAACAGTCATAGTCCAAGTATGAATACCTTTTGTTGTAGGTTAAGGGTAATTTTTGTCAATCAATTATTTAAATATATATATTTGGATTTATATAGTGAAGGAGTGATATTCACAAATTCACTCTAGGAGGGAGAACTACATTGGCTTGAGGCCCATTTGGGTTATTTAGGCAATATTCAAATTATGCATGTTTTTTAGGATAACTCATCCATTCTCCTTTTTTATTTGATATCTATAGAGTTCATGTGTATAAAATATAATTTTCATTTTGTAGGTCTTTTGCATGATAAATCAGGACACAATCAATTAGAAAAACCTCACAAACAGGCACAAGTATTCAAATCAAAAAAATCAATCACACTATCAACTAGGATGTAGTTGTAGTCATCAGAAAAAGTTGTCATATGTCTTTATCATTTTAATGTGGCCTTTTCATAGTACATTTTGAAACTTTTTTTTTGGTGACAAGATATTTCCCATGTCTTTTCAACTAATGTTTATCAATAGTCAACTTGCACAGTCAGCATAAGACAAGTTTGAGCTAAGTTTAAATATCTATTGCATACTTATTATTTATAACTTACTTTCCATTTATGTAAATTACTATAGGATACATTAAAATTATATGTTTATTGTATTTTGAATCATATTATAATGTTTTATTATATTGTATTTTTAAATCAAAATTAAAACACACATTAAACATTTTGGTGAACCCATATTTAATTTCAAACACTGATAGATGTATGTTTGATTTTTAATGTGGTCTAGGGTTTCAACTTAATTTTTTGATTTCATAAAAGTCATAAAAATTTTATTCCATACACAAAAATATTTTTATTTATTTTATATTTATTTTTTACTTGTTTTCAGAACTATGTTCTGGCTATTGTAAAACTACTTAGTGACTATCATTACAAGCTATACGATGATTTGCTTTACAAAGATCATGGTGTGAGGGGTTCTACCCCAATATTCATAGATATTGTACAACACTTTGCATGGATTTTGGTTTTCACATACCTCACAATATATCATAAACACCTAGGGTCACTTGTTTACATCATAGGAAATCATTTTTAGCCATTTGATTTGTGGTGTACCTAAAAGGAACATATCGCCCAAGGGAGCTACTCTCATTGTACCCTCAGAGATAGAATAGTGAGATATAGACACACATTTTACTCTATAGTTAGTGCTCTAAAATATTATGTTGACACTATTATATAAATGAATAAGTATATTTGAGAGCGCACATAATCATTTAAAGCTACATTACCTAAATCAACCTTATACCTTGATTTTTGCTTGTATTGTATTCATAATGGGATCAATGATTCAATGTTTATTTAATATGTTATATAGGCTCATGAAATTTGTTGTTACATCTTTCATTAGTTTTTAGCATGTCATTCATTATGTTTTTAAATGGATTCAATTTCAAACTAATCAATAAGTTATGATAGATAATTATTGCACTATTATATCATGTTATTATCCTCCTAAAAGGACTTTTCTATAATTTTTCAAATCTGAAATGGCTTGGGAACAAGAGGAATCATATATTGTACATTTTTTTAAATCTTCAATTTAAAAATATCTTATATTTCCTAGTGCATGCCCTCTTAAAGAGTTCATTATGGCCCTCCTTATATAATCTAATACTCAAAAAACATTTGATTATACTAGTGAATCATAATTCATAAAACATCTTCACCAACATCTATAAAAGATTGATTCAATTTTATTTTTGTTAAATATGAACAAAATAAAATCACCTGAATTAGTCTTTCCAATGTGGCTACATCTACTATACATCCATTCCTATTTCCACACTTCTTTTACTTCTATATCATCCTCTCTTGATTTAGGAACATCAATTGGTTTCCCACAATTATCCAAGCCTATGCATACTCACAATCTTTATTCTCCTACACTAACCTCTATGAATACTTATCTTAAGCATATAGTTCTTTCCTTACAAGCTAAGATATCTTAACTTGAGTAAGCTCTTTCTCATACTATCCCTTCTTTAATTTCATGTTCCTTGTTAAAAAACCCTTTAGCACATAAAATTTCATCTTATCCACCACTAGTTAGCTTTGTGGCTCCCAAGCTTCCTCTCTATCAAGGAAAAGGTGACCCTAAACAAAATTTATGTGTATTTTATGCAAATTTTCTAGACTATGTAGATAATGATAAACCACTGACAATTTTCTAAGAAGTCTCAAAGAATATGCTCTTAGATGGTTTTATGCTCTTCTTCAATTAGTAAAGGATTTCAACACACTTCTCTATCAAAATTGGTGAAAATTTAACCTATGCTCAATTTGTAAATCTCAAACAAGGGTCCAATGAAATAATCAATGAATATGTTCTAAGATACAAGACTAAGCTAGAAAAAATGACAAATCAAATGGTTGATAATGATTTCCAAGATATATCTACTCAAAATTTTCTATCTCCACTTGAAGAATCAAATATATTTGACAAGTTTAAATATTTTGATGAACTATCTCATACAATAAAGAAACTTAAGGTCAAATTGATTACTTAGAACAAGCTCAAATACACTTCCAATGTTCCTTGTACTTCAAGTATCAAGTTCCAAAATAAGACAAATTATAAGAGTTAATCCAATGACATCAAGATTGAATCTAAAAGTATAGTTATTGTTATCTCAAAATCAACACAACTTCAATTAAAATCTCCACCAAAGAGGTAATTCTCAAGGTTACCATGACCTCCTCATGTTTTGTTAAAAAAGATACTTAAATTTAATATCATCAGTCTTCCTTCACCATTGAAAGTGGATTATATAAACCACAATCTATAAACTTTGATAATAATCCATTCATTGGGCATTCTAGAAACATATTTTTCAAGCTTAAACATAAGATCAAAGATCTTATTGATTATAACATTATGGATATTGAATAATCTACTAAAAAGGCTAAGCCAAAATAAAATGAGAATTAAAAACTAAAATGTAAAAGGATATTTTTCCAAATCATGAAGCAAAAGATGATAAGGCAAATTATTAAGTACATTATGCATACAATGTGCATCCCCCTCCTCCTTTATATAGTCATCCATTTGATAGCATCATTGGTATAGTTACTAACAACCAAGAATCACATCCAATGATCACATTTGATGATAGTGAAGTTGTAGATTATGATTTACATAGATATGCACTATTCATTTGAGCATATGTTAATAAGCAATCCATACATGATGTCATGATAGACAATGGATCAAGTGAAAATGCATGCACCATGACACTACTATACTCTTTTGGTTATACATAATATAATTTACAAAAGACTTTTAGAATTATCAAAGTGTTTTATGGTCATACACAAGATAATCTAGGGTATATAGTACTACCTTTACAAGTGGGACCACTCATATAACCCACTCAATTCTTAGTTATACCAAGCATGTGGATCTTTGATTATGTTATTGGGAAGTCATTAGATACAAAAGATAAGAGCAATACTTTATATAGTACATAAATGTCTCAAATATATTCATGATAATCAAGTGGTCAAAATTTTAAGAATCGAATATGAATATCCTTTAGAACCAATAATGTTTACTTCTCCTACAAAATAGATTCCTAACACATAAATATAAAGGCATGGTAATGAAATAGTCTATCAGACCATTCAAGAGTATATTCCAAAATCAATATCTCAACCTACTTATGTACATGATCATATTTTATAATCAGCCCTACCTTCTATCTATGAGCATGAGCAAGTTACAAAATCAATTTCTCCATATACTTATGAGAATGATACAGTTGCACATGAGCATAATCAATTAGTTCTACAAAACATGGTACATTATCCTAAACATAAAGTGACACATAAGAGGAGGTCTTCATCTCCTAAGTCACCAAAATTTATTATAATAACTTCACCATAAATACATATTCTCCTACTAGACTTGAGGATACAGGTTCACATGGGCATATGAGCAATAATTCAAAAGGTTATATTATAAAATATGATTCTTATTCAAATTTAGAGGCATTTACAGTTGGCACTTCTTCTTCGTAAGAAGCTACTCATTCATAAAAAGTAGCTGAGTACACATATGTACATTCTCTTGATGATATCTTTGGTTTGACAATATCTCATACTTTCTCCAAACAATCTAATTGGACTAATGATCTTGATTAGTTATCTATATATTTCACTACGGTACATAGATTCTTTGATTTTACGTTATTGTTGATTATTCTATCCTAAATTATAATATTTTATTCTAGCCCTTAGCTTTATCTTACACTTTAGACACTTTTTGATTTTTTTCAAAATAATTCACACAATCTAAAACAACTATTTTACAATACTTTTCATGCACATTACATATAACATTTCACTTTCTCAATATTTCATATATATAATGTTATGGCTTTCATTATGCTCACATGATCACATCTTCATACTACATAAGCATGTTTTTCCCCTATCACATTTTAGGCATGACCATTATATTAGAGAATGTATTTCTCATGTTTGTTGGTATATTAACTAGTTATTTCATCCTTTTATGATTTTATCCTATGTGAAGATTTATCTCACATTTGTTAGTTAGGCTAGTTTTTTATTTTGCCAAGCCTATTTATACAAGGGCTTTCCTTTGTACTAGCTGTAGACACCGCAAACGTGCCTGCACCTTGGTTCTCCCCCTTGTCCGTCTCGAACCCGTGTCCTAACCCGTGGCCTTGGTCCCTTCCACCCACTTGATTAAAATAACTTAATATTTTAATTGGCCTCCTTTTCCACCTCACCCTTGGCCCCTTTTCCACCTCACCCTTGCCACCTTGGATCCTCCCTTGGATCCCTCCACCTACCCCTTAGCATTTATTGTCCAAAATCCCCCCATTATATTCCTCCCGCGTCCATTTTAGCATGCTCATAACCGTTCTTCCCACAATCCCCCACCCGGCGGCGTGCAAGAATGGGCAGAGGCTATTTTTAGCCTCTGTCTCCATTCTGACTCTGCCGACGTCGGCGACCCTTCGGCCGACGTCGGCGAGACTGCCGGCGTCGGCAGCCTTCAAGACCCCGTCCTGTATCCGTTGCAACCCCTGGACTCCTGAGCTCGCAAACAGAACTCTCCTGGCATTTGGCATTCGTCTTGTCTTCGTTTTGAACCTCGTGCAACAACAGCAGCAGGTGCAAAGGCCCTTCATCAGAATTCTCTCCTTGCAGAATCCTCCCTGGCTTCAACAACAGCTTCTTCAACTCTTCATTCAGCAGGCAGAGAGGTAAGCAAGTCTGTTATTTGATTCTGTTATTTGAGCTTTCAGTTATCTATTGTTTCTTGCTTTCCTTCTACCTTTCCCCCCTGAGAGGCTGCAAGGCCTTCTCAGGACCTGTCCTCTGTCCATCCTCCTCTCCCATTGTCCCACTCTTCATCCCAGTTCCAGACAACTCCCCCATCCCCCTTTTGTCCACAAAAGACCCTGTACAGGGCAAGATCATCCCACAGTCCATTCTGACCCGTCCCCAGACTCTGTCTCGACATCCTCAGCATCCCGAACCTGTCCACAGTCCAGAACACATCCCAGACCCGACCACAGGCCATTACCCCGACCGACGCCGGTCACTTCCCCTACCGACGTCGGCAGGATAACCGACGTCGGCAGACCTCCGAACCGACACCGGCAGAACTTCCGACATCGGCGACTGTCTTCAGCCCGGCTGCTTCCTTCAGGTGTCATTCCTCCACAGCCAAAGAGGAGTGCTCACAAGCGTCTGGATCACGGTGCGCAGTCGACATCCAGGTATTCCTAACCTCGTCCACTTTCTCTAGTTTCTTTATTCAACTTTTCGAATGTAGAAAGCGAATTAGCTCCAAGAAACATTCTGGCACGCCCGGTGGGACCCTAGGTTCCTCCTGGGTTCCTTTTCTTCTTCATTCATTTAGGGGCATTAGGTTCTTACCTTTTCTCCTCTTTCTTTTCTTCTCAATGGCACAATAAGCAAGAATTAAAACGAATCCTTCTTTTGCTTTCTTGTGCATTTTAGACTAGTCTAAACGTCATGCTCTTGACCCTTTCTCAAAACATTGTCTTCATAACAATATCACATTTCGACTTTGGGCATTAAAACACTTTGCATTCATCTTTGCTTGTGCTTGCATCTTCGTAGTCCACATCTAGTAACTTAAACGCATATTGAATGAATCTAGACACTTGATGTTACACTACCGACTCACATGCACAAAACAAACATATAACTTACCTGAGACAAGGCCCGACTGGGATTTCATCCCCCAGCGGATACCTTACCCGTCCCGGTGACCCTACTTGGATTTCATCACCAAGGGGGAAGCCCACTCCGTTCTCTGGCGGAGGATAAACTCTAGGCGAGGTATATCTTGGCTAAGCGAGACCAGCTAACCACTGGAATCGTGAAGTGAGGGGAGCTTGCTCCTTAGCACCAGGCCGCGTACCAGACCCTAATACAGATTTTTTTGAGCACCAAAAACAAAACCCGGAACCAGCTCTAGACTTCTTCTTCTAGGACCTTCTTGACAGCCAATCTTTCCAAACATTCATCTAAGGCATAAGCCACAGCTTCTAAGGTTAATTCCTAGGATTTATCGCTTAGGCTTGTCTGTCTCTCTCTGTTTTCTCTTCTCATCTGTCTGTTTGAGTAAGTGAGGACGCTTTCTTCGTTGTTTTCCAAGAATCTTTTGGTTCTCTGGAAGACACAGTCACCGACATCGGTTCTGCCACCGACGTCGTCTTCCCTCTGTTACCGGCATCGGTTATCTGACCGACGTCGGCCATCTTTCCTACCGACATCGGTTTTTAAACCGACGTCGGTCTCTGTCACTGTCTTTTTTTTCAAAAAAATAGCAGCTTAAACCTGTCCATCTTCTGTCAAAGACACCATCCCGGTTTTCTGAAACTAAACAGCACAGTTTCTGAAACCTGCACCTTCCTTGCCTTGCATGGTTTTGACTCGTAGCCAAGCCAAAGCTCTTGTCAACCACGCTAGCCGTCAACCACTTCCATCAACCCCGTCCGTGACTAAGCCTACAATGGAGTTCAACTCGGAGACCGAAAGAACTCCTACCCGTCCAACCCCGCCTTTGACTCCTATTGTCCAGGAAGGGGACCAAGATTTCGAGCGATTCTTGGACCTCAATGTCAAGGCTTTGCAACATTATCTCGCGCATAGTCGAACGCGAGACTCCTTGGGCAATCCAATCTATGGAATGCCAACCTCTCTTGCCGCGACTACGGTTGTATCGACAACACCCGTAGTTCAACCTTCAGACACTCGACCCGTCATTTCGACCACCGACCAGACTCAGACTTTGACCAATCCTACAGGTGTGGCCTCCCCTTCCATCATTGGGCCCACTTCCATCGGGGTTCCGGCCCCTTGTCAACCTCAACCCCCTCAATCGTTATCCTCTCCTTTTCAAAACCTTGTCGTTTCTATTCCGCCTACCCTGGCCCCTATCAACACCAGGGTGGCTTCCTACCCCTTGGCCCCTATTACCACTATCCCACCTCTCGTGGCAACATCGGGCTTACCTATGCCTTCCACTCAACCACCTCTAGCCTCTTCCTCTACGACTAGTTATCTCTATGTTGCCCCTTCACAAGGACAACCGACTACGTCGTATGCATCCCCTAACCTCTTCCAAGCGCCCTACAACTTAGGGGGCGCGCCACCCGTCAATCCGTCGGCAGACATCATTAAAATGCTGATGGACAAGATGACCCATCTTGAGACTTCTGTTTCCGGCTCGCACAACGCTCTCTCCTATGAGCAAATCTGCAATGAGCCCATCCATCCTTCTATCCCAATCAGACCATACCCTAGCCAATGGGAGCTTCCGAAGTTTTCTCGCTTCCAAAGCAAGGAAGATCCCCAGCAACACTTGCGGGCATTCAAACATGCCTGCTACCTCATTGGCCATGACGATGCGTTACTCTTACGCACGTTCCCTATGTCTCTCTCAGGCGCTGCACTTGACTGGTACAGCTCCCTTCCTAGCCATTCCGTCTTCTCATTCACACAATTGGCCCAGCTTTTCCTCGATCATTTTTCCATTAACATCACTAAGAAGGTCTCCATCACGGACCTCTATTCTATCAGACAATTCGAGGACGAGTCCATAGCCGACTTTGTAGCTCGATGGAGAGGCCTTATCAACCAGCTCTCCTTCTCTTTACCCCAGGCCGAGCTTATCGAACTCTTCTCCCAAGCTTGCGCCAGGCATATCTCATCCACCCTGAGGGTTCAAACCTTCCGCACTTTTGACGAAGCCTTCACGATGGCTCGCAAACTTGAGTTGCGTGCCATCGAGGAGAATAAAGTCAAGTTGCAGAGCAAGAATCCCAGCTCTAAAACCAATGACTCCTCTTCAGCCAAGCCATCGTCATCCAATTCTAAGCCCAAGGCTTCGGCTAACGCTGTAGTCGTTAGGCCTTCATCTTCCTCGCCCTCATCTAATCAGCCTGAGCCATCAACATCTCAGAGCGCCACCCGCCAGTTCCAGCAAAGATACGTGCAACGACGATATACTCCTATCGGAGAATCATACGCATCGGTGCTGGAAAAGCTTGTTAAGCAGGGGGCCCTCAATCTCCCTCAGGCTCGTCCTCCTCCACAATTCGATCCCTCTCACGCCATCCCCGCGTGGTATAGGGAGCATGACTTCTGCAGCTTCCACTGTGTTAAGGGACATGACACGGAGAACTGTAAAACATTTAAAAACATAATCCAAGATATGCTTGAAAAGGGGGACCTCATCTTAGACAATCTAAATGCGCCCCCTAATCAGGCTATTGACATCTTCAAGCAACCTTTTCCCAATCATCCGCCGACCCAAAACAACGTCCAGACCTTAATTGACGACAACCATGAACACAACATTCGAACTGTCAATGCGGTCTCTCCTTTCGTCCCCAATCCATCTCAAGAGGCTAGTCCATCAATCAGCCCATCACATGTGGACGAACCTCTTTCTCTGGCTAGTCCTCCACCGACCTCTCTCATCTTGGAGGACGCCTCGACTTTACCAGTCCCACCAGTCTCGCCATCCTCCTTTCTACTACCTGTGGAGGACCAGACCCTTCCTACTCCTCAGCCACAAGTAGAGGGCACCATCATCCCCGCCCTTTACCTGCTAGAGGAGCCTCGCTTTCCGGATTCTTCTCCACCCAGAGAAGATCCTGTCTCCCCTCCGTCTTCGTCTAAATCAATCATGACTTCGCCATTCAATACTACCCCCATCTCGTCTTCGACCCCGCAACCCTCAACATCATCTTCTCAGCCATTTTCCCGGTTAGTGGAGAAGGTCCAGCTTCTCCCTTCGAGGAAAGTGACGCCTCAGGTGTTGTGGGAACGTCTCAAAGCCCTTCAACATATCCGCGCCCTCTCATCACATGCTGCCAATTCTCCCCAGGCAGAATCTCTTCAAACCCTCGATAAAGACCAGACACGCAGACCTCAACCAAACCAATCAAAACATGCATCTATCTCATCCAAACCCATCAAATCACTTGGCGTTCGTCCTATCCCCACCCTCACTCATCCGCAAGTGAAGGTGGATCTAAACCAGACCTCGACCAGCAGCAGTCTTCCAACCAAGACAAACAAGACTGCCAGACCTCCTAAGCGAATGCCTCCTTCCCCGTCACCATTGCCATCTATTCTGGGCCCCCATCCTTCAACCTTGGCCAGCATTCTTCCCACTCCGGCCTCCAATCGGAACTCGTTACCTCCTTTGCTTCCTCCGCCTACCTCCAGCCGTCCCTCTCCCAAGAAGCCTTTCTCAATCTGCAGACCAGAGTCACCTCCACCTGTCCCCGCACCATCAACCCATAAGGTGGTACGGAAACCTCTTCCAGCCTCACCCAAGCAAAAGTCACCGACCTCACGCATATCAACTAACACAGACCCTTTAGTGGGCTCATATTCGGTGATATTGCGCCGACTTCTGCAAACCTCCAGCATAACCCTTCCGCCCATTCGACCTTTTCAACCTCTCGGGTCTAAGCCCTCCTGGTTCGACGATACAAAAATTTGCTTATATCATCGTGCACCAGGACATGATACCGAGACCTACTGTGCCCTCAAGGCCGTCATCCGCCGCCATATGGAGAAGGACACTCTTCTCCTTGAGGACACTCTCGACCAGACCTCGACTCCATCCCATCCAACACCTTCAGCCACAACATCTCATCAGCAAAACACGACCCCTTCTTCACCACCCGTTTTCGAAATCAATGCTGTCCGAATAACCACTAGGTCGCAGAAGGACAAGGCAAAAGAAAAAGCTGCCATTCCTTGGACCTATCCCTTCGTCAAACCACCTCTTGCGCCCAGGCCCAAAATTTCTATCCTTGGCGCATCCCAGCCTTCTTCCTCTTCATCTTCTGGGCCGATTCAAGACTCCATGCTGAAGCAGCTTCACCAGACACCGGTGAAGATGTCCCTCTATGACCTCATCCAAACCTCGCCCCAACACCGTCAAGCCCTCATCCAAGCCTTGCAAGCAGCAGAGGTCCAACCCGAAGACCCCCAGCCGCTTGCTGCCCTCGTCCATTCTTTATCTCCTATCAATTCCATCACATTCAGCGATTCTGAGATTCCCACACCCAACACGGAAGATCAGGACGCTGCCCTCTTCATCACTGCCTATGTCGATCGGACACGCATCAAACGCGTTATGATCGACGGCGGCGCTAGCATCAACATCATTTCTACCCATGCCTTCGACCAGCTATCTCTTCCCAAGAATTGCGTCTCCAAAACTGACGCTATCTTACGTTCTTTCAATGACACCACCGCCACGACCATTGGCACAGTCGTCCTCCACATTCGCGTCGGTCCACGCATAGTCCCGGAGCTCTTCTACATCATCGAAGGAGAGTTTCAATACAACATCCTGCTGGGCCGACCATGGATCCGTGCCATGGCCTGTATTCCTTCCACCCTGCATCGTTGTGTGAAGTTTGAACATGACGGACAAGTCCATACCATTCCCGCTGACCCTTCACCTTTCAAAACTTGCAACACGACTTACCGTCCCAACGATGTCCTCATTCCCATCAAACCGTCAACTCCGGCATCGCCTCCATCTGCGGAAGCTTCAACCAGTTCGCAATCGGCGGTCGCCCTCACCTCTCCTCTTCAAGCGCCAACCAAAGACCCCATGGAAGACGTCTTCCAACGATTATCACTTGGGGAATATCGCTTGTTGACCCTTGACATGCTCCAAACTCCGCAAGAGTATGGACGCCTTCACCTCAGTCCCAATTATGACCATCGGATCGGGATGGTCGTACCTTATGGTCCTCCTCACTTCCGAACCAACTTTGTCTATGGGGGGCTCAATCAAGCTCCTACCAACGGCAATTCCCTTTCTTCACCCCGACCCTTCACCTCAGACTTCTCATTTCTTGGCAACCCTGCCTTTGCACACACTTACCTTTACAGGTGTGCATAGAAGGGTTTTGGTTTCGGACGTTATGAGCAGGGCTCCCATCAGCCTATCGAGCCGCTCAATGATGACGATGCCAAGAAACGATATGGCCTGGGATATCATGACCCCACTCAGGCTCCTTTCGACCTTTGTCCCGAGCCAACCATGAACCAATCTCCTCCAAACTCGCCCATTTCTCCTTCGTCACCTACGGAGTCGGTGGTCTCCATCCCTCCTAGTTTTTTTTTTTCATAAACACCATCTGCCTGGAACCCCTGACCTATCAGCTCAATGGGGTGCCCAGGTCTCTCCTTCTCATTTCTCCTAACATGGTAGAAGATGAGTCGGCAACCATTCACACTATCCACTGCGTTGACGATGACGCCATCCTTTCCTATATGGGTGCCGATGACTCTTTCATCCAGTGTTCCCTCCCTTCTGAGACCCAGGTTATGTTAAATGAATCCACCATTGACATCAACCTCCCTTCTTCTTCTGATGTTCCTCATGTCTTAAAGATTGGCTAATCTCTAGACGCTCAGGAGCAGCTTGACTATGCCCAATTCCTTTCCGACCATAGCAAGGCCTTCGCCTGGACTTACAGTGACATGCCTGGCATCGACCCCACCATCGCTACCCACAACATTGTCATCAAACCAGAGGCTAAGCCTGTTAGGCAAAAGCTTCGAAAGATGCATCCTCGCGTTGCGCTCCTCGTCAAAGAAGAGCTTCAGCGCCTTCTCTCTGCCTCCTTCATCCGACCCATCGATTATTCGCAGTGGGTCTCTAACATCGTCCCAGTTACTAAAGCAACTGGGGGGATTCGGATCTGCACGGACTATCGTGACCTTAACCTAGCCTGTCCCAAAGACGACTTTCCTCTTCCTAACATTGACCAACTTGTTGATCTCACGGCCGGCCATGAGATGCTCTCTCCCATGGACGGATTTTCAGGATACAATCAAATCCTGATCGCACCGGAAGATCAGCACAAGACTACCTTTATCACCCCATGGGGGACTTTCTGCTATCGGGTCATGCCTTTCGGCTTGAAAAATGCTGGTGCCACATATCAGCGCGCCATGACCTACATTTTCCACGATCTCCTCCACAAAATCATGGAGGACTATGTGGATGACCTTCTCGGCAAGTCCAAGCTTCGCCGCGACCACTTGACCATTCTCGCAATCATCTTCTCTCGTCTTCTTCAATACAACGTCCGCCTTAACCCCAAGAAGTGTGTCTTTGGGGTCCTCTCAGGCAAGCTTCTCGGCTTCATCGTTTCCTTTCGTGGTATCGAGATAGATCCCGCTAAAATTCGCGCTATCCTCAAAATGCCACCCCCGACCAATCTCAAGCAGCTTCGCAGTCTCCAAGGGAAGCTCCAGTCCATTCGCTGTTTCATCTCGCAGCTTTCAGACCGCTGCCAACCTTTTCATCATCTCCTTAAGAAGGACGTCTCCTTTAAGTGGGATGAGGACTGTCAAGAGGCCTTTGAAGCCCTCAAAAGCTATCTGGTCTCTCCACCAGTCCTCATTCCACCTAAAGACGACCAACCCTTCTACCTTTATATCTCTGCCACCAACCATTCGTTAGGTGCCATGATCGCGCACCGAGATGAGCATCATCGTGAGCAGGCGGTTTACTACATCAGCCGAACACTGGTCGACTATGAAACTCGGTATACTCATACTGAGAAACTATGTTTGGCATTAGTCTTTTCCGCCACCAAGCTCCGTCACTATCTTCTCAACCACAAAACATTTGTCATCACTCACACCGACCCGCTCAAATACATGCACTCCAAGCCATATCAAAATCAACGTATGGCTCGGTGGCTTATGCTGCTCGCTGAGTTTGACCTCGAATTCATCCAACAGAAATCTATCAAGGGGCAAACCATCGCTGATCAACTGGCGGATGCCCCTCTTCCCGACAATCAACCTTCACAATTTGAGTTCCCTGACGAGTCTATCACCACACTTTCCACCGATGACACCGTCTACCAAATGACCATGTTCTTTGACGGCTCCAAATGTCAACTCGGCGGGGGTGCGGGGGTCATCCTCATCCCACTCGAAGGGGAACCCATGCCTCTATCTTTTAAGCTTGACTTTGATTGTACCAATAATATGGCCGAATACGAGGCCTTAATTTTGGGACTTCAAACTACCCTTTCCCTCCACATCAAGTCTATCAACATCTTCGGTGACTCGCAGCTCGTCGTTAATCAAGTCAACGGTTCATACCTCTGTAAAAATGAAATTTTACAAAGGTATAAAAATTGTGCTGACACTCTTTTGGCATCTTTCGACCATTACCTCTTGCAGACTGTTCCACGCTCTACGAACAAGTTTGCCGACACCATGGCTTCTCTTGCTTTGCATATCCCGTCCTCATCATCGTCATCTCGACTCTTCGTCACAGTGCATCGCGTACCTTTGCCTTCATACATCTCCCCTCACATCGACTATATCAACACTATCAATTCTAGCCCACAAGATGACTGGTATAAGCAACTTGTGGACTACTTATCTCTTTCTGTCACTCCTCCCAACCTCTCTAGCAATGCGCGGCGAGCTTTCATCAAGCGCACAGCTCGCTATACCATGCTAGGGGGTCTTCTCTATAAGCGAGGCTTCGACGGCCTCCTCCTTCGCTGTCTAACCTCTGCTGAAGCCTCTCATGCCATAAAACAAGTCCACGACGGGATTTGTGGCGGACACTTCAGTGGAAACTCGGTTGCCAAGCGCATCCTTTGCCTGGGTTATTATTGGCCCACCCTTCATCAAGACTGTAGCGACTATGTCCGGCGTTGCATCAAGTGTCAGCAGCACTCTAACCTGCTTCATCTCCCTAGCCACGCTTTGCAAGTCGCTCAGGATTTTTGGCCTTTCTCTCAGTGGGGCTTGGATCTCATCGGTGAGATCAACCCTCACTCGTCTCTTCGTCATCAGTCCATCATCACTGCCACTGAGTATTTCACCAAGTGGGTGGAAGCCATTCCTCTTGTCTCCACAAAAGCCGACAAAATTGTCGACTTCATCAGCAGTCATATCATCTGTCGTTTCGATGTCCCTCACAAAATCATCACCGACAATGGCAAATCCTTCAAAAACAAGACTGTCCAAAAACTATGCGACTCATTTGGCATCAAACTCAGCTTTTCTTCGCCTTACTACCCACAAGCAAATGGGCAGGCCGAGGCTTCCAACAAAATTCTGACCAAAATTCTCATGAAGGTGGTCGACGATACAGGAAGGGATTGGCACATTCATATTCCCTTCGCTTTGTGGGCCTACCGCACTAGCATCCGAACCTCTACGGGTGCTACTCCTTTTTCTCTCGTGTACGGAACAGAGGCTGTCTTACCTCTCGAAGTACAGATCCCGTCTCTCCGCATTTCTCTGCGTGACATTCTCTCAAACGATGACTTTCGTCAAGATCGCTTAGCTCAACTTGAGTTACTTGACGAGCGCCGCCTTGCTGCCCTCAATCATCTCCATGTCTACCAAAGTCGCATAAAGCGGGCCTACGACAAAAATCTGTGAGAATGAGATTTCAATATTGGAGACCTCGTCCTCAAAGAGAATCAACACGTGACCAATATGGAGCGAAGTAAACGAGGCAAATTCGCCCCCAATTGGCTTGGACCTTTTATCATCACGCACAAGTATGGATCAGGGACTTATCGTCTGTCCTCCCTCGACGGACGGCCAGAACCTGAGCCTCTTAATGCGTTGCATCTTCGACCATTCTTCTGTTAATCGAGTACTTGTCCACTTGACACATAACTTGAGCTCGTCCCTTGAGCAATCCTCGTCCTCTGGATCCTTATTCCTTTCAACCCTATTCCCCTTTAACAAGTCCTCTGCAACCCTTTTATGACGCATGGATACCTTGTCCTAATAAAAGGGAGTCCTTGCACTTCTACAGTCTTGTCCATGACTCAAAAAAAAAAAAAAAAAAAAGATGATGTCCAAACATATCCAAGGTCACAAAATCAAATCCAAAAAGATAGACTGATCCCTCGAAGGACAGCTGTACTATCATTGCTGTAGTTAATAGACTGATCCCTCGAAGGACAGCTATTCAAACATTATATAAAGCAAAGATATAGACCACTCCCTCGAAGGATGGCTATAATTAAATCTTGCTACAAATAGCAACCTATTTTAGAAGCTTCCCGCATCGATCAGCTTCGCAACATGACCACTAAATCAAAAGACATCTCTATGTAGGCTTCCCGCATCGATCAGCCTGCGCAAAAAAAAAAAAAAAAAAAAAAAAAAAGATGATGTCCAAACATATCCAAGGTCACAAAATCAAATCCAAAAAGACAGACTGATCCCTCGAAGGACAGCTGTACTATCATTGCTGTAGTTAATAGACTGATCCCTCGAAGGACAGCTATTCAAACATTATATAAAGCAAAGATATAGACCACTCCCTCGAAGGATGGCTATAATTAAATCTTGCTACAAACAGCAACCTATTTTAGAAGCTTCCCGCATCGATCAGCTTCGTAACATGACCACTAAATCAAAAGACATCTCTATGTAGGCTTCCCGCATCGATCAGCCTGCGCAAAAAAAAAAAAAAAAAAAACGGGTCATGGACTTGACTTGTAGTTGTCTCAGGGTCTCCTATTAAAAGGGGCAAGGTTATTCCTGCTCTTAAACTGGGTTACCCTATCCTCCTCCTATCACCTGCTCAAGGGACTTCGAGCTCACTTTAATGTCAAAGTGATTCGATTACCGTTCTGACACAACATTGGTCCACGACATAATGCATGAACGGGGCTTTTTGTTCTAATACCCCCTATCTATACTTCCTGTTGGTCCTTGTCAATGAAAGAGCAATTTGCCTTCCATCTTTTCTCTACACTTTGGTCACATCAAACCGCATCAATTGGCGACTCAACTCAAACCAAGCCATTTTTCATCATTTTCAGACATCATCCTCGTCTATTCCACATAGTTTCCATGGACACCAATACACATGGAAACTACCGACCAGACCCAATTTATGTTAAGCATAAACCAATACTTGCTGAAACATAAATAGACTTCCATTCATTTTTAGCATGCATCCATCACGACTATGGAAACTTGCTAGGGATGACAGACTCTCGACTCTTGTGACATTTGCAGCATCATCTTGACACTTGACCACATCCAATCATCGATCACTCTGTCTCCTAGTCCGAACTACATTGGTTTGAGGCCCTATGACCAGGGCTATGTAGGCAGCACTCAGATAACACACCCTCTGAGGATAGCTCGACCACCCCCGTTTGTTCATCTCTTTGATGAACAAACCTTCCCTTCGACACCTTTGACCAAAACCAATCACTCTCTTTGACTCTTCCTCCCTTTTAGGGAGAACTACATAGGCCTGAGGCCCCCGACGACAGGGGCTATGTAGGCAGCACTCAGTTGACATGGGGTCTTCTGGGGTTAGCTCGGCCACTCTCTTCGCCACTTTCTCCGTCTCCTTCTCTCGTCACCTGCATCACAAACAATCATCTATTCACATCATCATTAATTAGTCCTCATTAATTTTCATTAGTCATACATCACATATTTTATCTCATTTAAAACATTTACATCATTCACAAGTTAAACATTTCATCTATCATCATCATACATCTATCATTCTCATCTAATCATTATTCTCATCATTAGCATCATCATCATCATTAGCATTATCATATCAAAAACATGCATCATAAAATACATTCAAACATTCATCACATTTTCATAAACACATCACTGGCAAAAACCCATCATATATATATATCAAAATCAAGTTTTATACAATGAGACACAATCCGTGTCTATCTCTCGCTCTCAAAAATAAATACATCTCTCGTCTTCGGCTCGCAGGCCGGTATATACATCAAAACCAAATAGGGTGCATCAAGGCAGTGGCTGTGGCTGTGGTGGCGGTGGTCGCGAAGAGGCTGTATCCCCTCCTCCCTCTGATCTCTGCCGTCTGCGTGACCCTGAGGCCGTCGCTCGAGACATCGATCTCTCCCGGCTCTGCTCTGCCCGCATCTCTGAGTATCGTCGTATATGAGGGATCCCCCTGATGGCCCTCTCATAATACGCGATCTCGTCCAACGCATCGTTGTATCTCATCATAGATACAGTCTGCGGTGGACCCATCTGCCCTGCCCCTGTACCCTGTCTAGACCCCTGCGGCTCTGGCTGACCCAGATGCACCGACACTGATGGTCCTGCCCCCTGTGAAAATGCCGGCTGCTGCAGTGGGCCCTGTCCCCCAAAACTCTGTGCTGCGCCTGCCTGTCCCTATGCTGCAGCCAGCTGTCCCTGCAAAATGGTAACCTGCGCTGTCAGCGCTGCCACCTGCCCTGTCATCTCTGCAAGCTGTCCAGTCACCCCGGCCAACTGGCCCTACAAAACTGTGATCTGAGCCTGCGCAGTATCTCTCTTCGCGCGGGCTGTATCCCGCTCCCTGGTGACGGCCTGTAAATCTGGCTGCTGCCTGACCTGTATACCCCTGTACTGGCCTGCCCACCATGCCGTGTAAGTATCTGTACAACCTGGGTCGACTACCCCAGGACCTGCCAGCAACTCCTCAAAATCCGGGTCCTTTGTCTCCTCTGGCAGTGGGAGCGGCGCCTCTATGTCGTCCCGTCTGTACCGTGGGAAGGCGGGAGGCACATCCTGTAGCAGCCCGTACTGGCACCGTACCCTCTCGGCGGGTATCCTCTCGAGCTCATCGGCTCGCCTGCCCCTGACCCACCGTCTGCTCTGTACCCCAACCAGCTGCTGTGCCTGGTCTCTGAAAGCTGGATACGCTAGATACGGTCTCCAGATGATATCAGCAGGGATCAAACCCTCCAGCACTCCCCGATAGTGGTCAACATCTCTGACCACCCCGTCCACCCGCGTCTGCGCCATCATCTCGCGCCATCTCCTGAATCCGACCCTGAAGCCGGCCTGAATAACCACTGGGAGGCCGAGAGGTCGGGTGACTACTATGTGCTCGTAGGCCTAGCAGTGAAGAAGGTGGCCCACACACAGACTGTACCGCCGCCGTCTGTTGATCCCCCACAGCTCTCTGTATACCTGGGCCAAAAAGACGGGCGCTCAGGCAAACACTGTCCTCTGCTCCAGCATCTCCACCAGAACCCCGGTCAAAACTATTGGAAATCTCCCCCCCTCCGCATCCGGCAATGCATATACTGTGATGCCGATCATCATCAGGATGGCCAATCGATGGGCGTCCTCATCTGCTGCGTACAAGGGCTCGTAGGCAAAGCTCGCTGAGTGGTAGCTGGCCTCCGCGGCGTGCTCTCCAAACAACGTCACCATATGGATATCATGCGCCTCTCTCAAGCACGCATACAGGTCTGCTCCCTGAATCGGCAGTCGTAGAATCCGGTAGACGTCCTCTACCGTGACTGTCATCTCCCCTGTCAGCAAGTGGAAGGTGTTGGTGGCATGGTCCCACCGCTCGATCAACGCCACCATAAGGCTGACGTCCCTCGCCACTCTGCAGTAGCGCCTCAGCCCGCCTAGTCCGACGGCGCTCATCTGCGCCCACTCCTCAATAGCCACTCCCCCGCGCATCCGTGTCAGCAACGGCGGGAGGCGATCCCGCAGCATCAGCGTCTGCCTCGCCTGCATCCATCCAAAGACATGACCAGGTTATCATCATTCCTACTTTTTCCTTTTTGCCTACCTAAGCCTACCCCGGCACCCAGGAAGCCTTCAACGGGACTTCTGCCTATTTTTTCTCACTTTTTCTGCCCAAGCAGCCACTGACATCGGTTCTCGTGCCAGCACCGGCCCTTTCCTAACCGATGTCGGTCGCTTCATGACCGACGTCGGTAGGTTTGTGACTGACGCCGGTCACTGGTCGGCCGACACCGGCGGCCTCACCGACGTCGGTGACTGGTTCGGCCCTAGGGCCGAACGGGGCGAGCCCTAATTTTTAGGGCTTCCCCATTTTGTCCTCATTTTCCCCCCAAATTCCCTCTAAATGACTCCTAAACCTTCCCAGCCTACCATCCCACCCTCCTAGCTACCCTCTCCCCTCAATTTCTGCCTAATTTTCAACAATTTCAAAAAAACTAAAATCAAAACAAAACTGACTCAAATGTGGTCCATAAACACTCCTACCTCATCCCGTCGGCGCCGGCGTGGTGGCACGATCGGTGCCACTGGTGGTGGACCTCCCGCTCATCCTCCACTCCCCTCTGCCATCGCTTTCATCTTTGTAGCTCTGCACCCTCAACTCAGTCCACACGCGTCCCCGCAGCGTCCAATCAGCTCCTTTTCTCCTCCAATCCTCTTCTGCCACCTCGCACTCCTCTTTGGTCAGCTCTAGGTCGCTTTCACTTCACAAGTTTCCAGAGCCCCTTTTTCTCTTTTGATCAATTTGAAAATGACTTTTGGTGGGCCGCCAATTCGGTTTTGTCGGATTTGGCAGGCCGCCGACGTCGGCATCGGCGTGCCCTAGGATGCCGACGTTGGCCGATCATCGCCGACGTCGGTCTCTTTTAGGCACTGACGTCAGTTATATAACCGGCGTCGGTTGCCTTCCAACCTTTCTCTTTCTTCCAACATGACCCCAATCATGTCCCTAACCCAATCCAGTCCTTCAGACCATGTCCTTTTTGCCCCTTGGGGCATATTTGGATTGCTTTTTGCATCCATCCATCGACCACCAGACATTGGGGATCCTGTCTATCCCCTTCGATTTTCGACCACTTCTAAGACAATGTTGCCTTGGTTGTTTTTTTCGTGTATGCTACCTCACGGCTAGTTAGCAAAATTGTCCGCAGACCCTTATTTTTGACCCATTCGCAAGTATAGGATCGCGAGCTAGTTGATCCCTACTACTTGTGGCTTTTTCGTGTTTCTGGGAGCACTTCCTGAGCCTGGGATACCTGGAACACGACGACCATTTGGAGCTTCAGCTTTGATTGAGTGACCCGATCAGCAGACGACTAAATGCTGGGGCCCGGTTACTTCAATTTTGGCACTCCTCGACCCTTGACATGCGACAATTTGACCCGACCATCCCGTGACGTGGTATACGCGCAATCACGACCTTTGCAGCGTTTTCACTCACTCTCTTCTATCCATTTCTCTGTCAAATCGACACTCGATCTTCGGTTCCCTTCTCTCGACCCTCGCTTTGAGGGGGGAACACCTCATCCTTTTCCTGGGGCAACCAACTCCTGTTTTTGTCTTGCAGTTCGTCAAGAACGACCAACAAGACAAAAAGGGGCAAATGTAGACACCGCAAACGTGCCTGCACCTTGGTTCTCCCCCTTGTCCGTCTCGAACCCGTGTCCTAACCCGTGGCCTTGGTCCCTTCCACCCACTTGATTAAAATAACTTAATATTTTAATTGGCCTCCTTTTCCACCTCACCCTTGGCCCCTTTTCCACCTCACCCTTGCCACCTTGGATCCTCCCTTGGATCCCTCCACCTACCCCTTAGCATTTATTGTCCAAAATCCCCCCATTATATTCCTCCCGCGTCCATTTTAGCATGCTCATAACTGTTCTTCCCACAATCCCCCACTCGGCGGCGTGCAAGAATGGGCAGAGGCTATTTTTAGCCTCTGTCTCCATTCTGACTCTGCCGACGTCGGCGACCCTTCGGCCGACGTCGGCGAGACTGCCGGCGTCGGCAGCCTTCAAGACCCCGTCCTGTATCCGTTGCAACCCCTGGACTCCTGAGCTCGCAAACAGAACTCTCCTGGCGTTTGGCATTCGTCTTGTCTTCGTTTTGAACCTCGTGCAACAACAGCAGCAGGTGCAAAGGCCCTTCATCAGAATTCTCTCCTTACAGAATCCTCCCTGGCTTCAACAACAGCTTCTTCAACTCTTCATTCAGCAGGCAGAGAGGTAAGCAAGTCTGTTATTTGATTCTGTTATTTGAGCTTTCAGTTATCTATTGTTTCTTGCTTTCCTTCTACCTTTCCCCCCTGAGAGGCTGCAAGGCCTTCTCAGGACCTGTCCTCTGTCCATCCTCCTCTCCCATTGTCCCACTCTTCATCCCAGTTCCAGACAACTCCCCCATCCCCCTTTTGTCCACAAAAGACCCTGTACAGGGCAAGATCATCCCACAGTCCATTCTGACCCGTCCCCAGACTCTGTCTCGACATCCTCAGCATCCCGAACCTGTCCACAGTCCAGAACACATCCCAGACCCGACCACAGGCCATTACCCCGACCGACGCCGGTCACTTCCCCTACCGACGTCGGCAGGATAACCGACGTCGGCAGACCTCCGAACCGACACCGGCAGAACTTCCGACATCGGCGACTGTCTTCAGCCCGGCTGCTTCCTTCAGGTGTCATTCCTCCACAGCCAAAGAGGAGTGCTCACAAGCGTCTGGATCACGGTGCGCAGTCGACATCCAGGTATTCCTAACCTCGTCCACTTTCTCTAGTTTCTTTATTCAACTTTTCGAATGTAGAAAGCGAATTAGCTCCAAGAAACACTAGCATCCCATTTTGAATAACACTTGATTTTATTTGTTTTACAATCATTTGTCTACAACTTCCTTGCATGATATTTTTTGTTGTTAACACTTCTGAATCTTGGGTTAGAATGTTTATTCACTAGTCCTAACATGGTCCTAGAGCCTTGAGTGTTATAGCCATCTACATTTTTTTAAAATTTTTAGATAATTTTCCTCTTGCCATTTATTATTCTCAACCTTTTATTCTTTATTCAGGGCAATTAATGATCTAGGGCATTCACTTGGTACAAGTGTTGCCTCTTTGTGAAGATTGGCATTATTTTCTAAAGAGGTGGTTTCATGTTTTATTGAAGTTTTGAAGCAAGTGTGGCATGGATTCTTTCTAAATCAACATGGAAAGGCATAGGGGTTTGGTAGAGAGTCACTTTAAGAGGATATTTGAAGGTTTCAAAGGAGAGAAGGCATTGGTGTTTTTACCATTAGTAAGAGAGGCATCTTTATTGGAAGGAGGTGTTGGGGAGACAACATCTTTTTCTCAAAAATTTGTTTTTTTCTCCTACATAGGATCAGCATTCCATTTATTTCATTAGCTTGGCATTGATCTATAGAGGATAATCTATAGAAGAGCTTGAGGTAGCTCTATGTTAGAAAACATCAGCTTGAGGCATCTCATTTTATATGATCTAAGTTATTTTATAGGGTAGGGAGAAGCGTTGAGGAGAACTTGGCATCATTTTCTAGGAATTTTTAAAGTTTTTGCATTAAAACTATCTATCATTAGAGAGGCATCACTATTCTAGACATTTTGGTCTCTTTGTAGCATTGAAACTCTAATTTGGCCTGTGTTTCACCATCTACACCTAAACTCCTCCACTAGCATCATTTTTTTTGAAATATTACCAAGGTGTTATTCTCTATAGCATTGTTTTATGTGTCTTGGACTATGTTTTTCCCTAAAGGAGCACTAGAAGTGGTGACTTTTTTCTTTCTTCAACTTTTTGCACTGGAAATTATTCTTTTTTGTCTTCTACATTGGATTTTTGTTACTTGTAGAAGGAGGCATTGAAGTAGTAGTGGAAGATAATTATTTATGCATCTACTACTGAAGTGTTGGAAGTGGAGGAGATGAGAGCATGGAGGTGGCATCCCTTCTTCTTTGGTAAAGTGTTGAAGGTCAAACTATATAGGTTTGCATTCAAGGAAATTGTTGGGATTTTTTTTTCTTGTTCAGCCACTTGTTAGGTGACCAACAATAGAAAATACACCTTTCTTTTCTTAAACACAACTGATAATTCATTATTATTTTTATTAGGTTGTAATTTCTTGCTTAAAGTGGAAGTCTCTATCATTTATGAAAGCATAGAGGTCATTCGACATATCTTTTTTCACTTTAGTTGACTTTTATAATATCGTGGTTCAATTTTGATTCTAAAAAGTGGTTGGAAGCCTACATTATTTTTTAATTTGATCACATAAATCTATTTTTAGTGTTTTTTTAATGTTTTGACCTATTTTTATGGGAATTCGTAAAACATCTAACTTTTGAACTGTAAACTCAGATTTGAAATATGTATTTTTTTAAAATGCATGGTTTTTTATTATCTATCTATTTATGTCATTAATTTATATAAAATCACTATTTTCATAAATTTCCAAACTGGGGGGTCCTGAATACAATCTTTTAGGGGGTTGTCTCAGTATCGATTTTGTGCACCCTTCTGCATTCTTTCTAGTCTTTGGTGATTCATTAGCATAGATTCTACTTATGGTCTTGACCATTGTGAGCCTTTGACTACACATAATTACCATATATGGAAACCTCAAATGGAAACAATCATAAAACATAAATGATTATAGTCCCTAGTGAATAAAACTCAACCATAGTTTAAATGTGAATTTAACAAATTTCATCACTAATATAAGTTTGAAGAGTGTATGGGTTTTATTTTGGGTTATGTGAGTGATAGTATTTTATTTAATTTGTATGGATATGATTCTCCATTCAAAATATGGGCTAAGCTAAAGGGTTTATTTTGGAAATTAGATCACTTGAGATCCATGCATCTTAAAGTGGAGCTTACTTCACTCAATCTAAATGACTTTGCCTCTATTTTAGATTACATCACTAAATTTAAGTATTTATTAACATAGTTTTAAGGGGAGTGAATGAGATAATAAATATGAAGAGTGTGTGTACTTGATTTTTCTAAGTTAAGTGGCCCATTCCAAATCTTTGCTCCTACTGTTTTCTCTAGTATGGATGCCTTAGGTGTCGTATTCCAAATGCTAGATCTAGAGTTGTTTTGTGAGAGAATTACTAGAGAAGAATCTAAATTGTCTCATCTTGAGTCTTTCACCTCTCAAAAATTATTAGTCACATCACATCCTAAGAACAAGGGAAAAACCAAGAGTAAGAATAAAAACACTCTTCCTCCATCTCAAAATGCACCTAAGCCTAACACCAACACATCTAAACCCAAATAATCTTCAAAATCCAAGAATTAGTCTAACATATATTGAAGCTATTGTGGGGAGACTTATCATGAAGAGTCTAGGTGTTTAAAGATAATGAAATCCCTCTAAGATGTCGTTAGTAAATACAAGATTTTTATTTCCACTCCTCCATCTTATGAGCATGGGAAATCACTTAATATTGTCGAGAGATCATAGTCACCTATTTTAGATAGTTGGGTTCTAGATTTTAGTGTTTCACACCATATGACTTCTTCCAATGAGTCATTTATATCTCTTGTTTTGAGTTCTACATCTAACATTGAGGTTGGATATTCTTCCTTTATTTTTGTTAAGGGTAAGGGTGACATATAGCTAGATGGTGGCCACATCAATGATGTATTATATGTATTAGACATCACCACCAATATACTTTTAGTTTATCAAAATTTTCATTTTGATCAGTGTAAAACAGTTACTTTCACACCACATGGTGCTAAAGTTTGAGCTTTGTTAGAGCC
The DNA here is from genome assembly GCA_037957365.1 of Torreya grandis. Classification (NCBI taxonomy): domain Eukaryota; kingdom Viridiplantae; phylum Streptophyta; class Pinopsida; order Cupressales; family Taxaceae; genus Torreya; species Torreya grandis. The sequence goes on from JARHVA010000441.1 coordinate 1,134,161, forward strand.
ACACACACTTATTACATAGGATGTTATTGATCAAATTTATCAACTCTATTATTTTGAGGGTTTTGATGATACTCCTATAGGGACATGTTTAGTTTTTCATGCAGATTCTGAGAGTCAGCTTTGGCATGAGATTTTTAGACACCTAAACTATATATATTTAAAGGAGTTAAGCACTCATAATATGGTAGAGGGTATTCCTATAGTTTTATGTCTTGATGGATTTTGCCCTAGTTTTACATTAGGGAAACAACACCAAGATCCATTTTCTAAGGGTATGTCCATGAGAGCTTCTTCACCACTTGAGTTTGTGCACAATGATTAGATGGTCTTTCCTACTCCTTCTTTCAATGAATATAAGTATGCAGTTACCTCTATTGATAATTTATTGAGGCGTACTTGGGTTTATTTCCTCAAGTACAAGAGTAATTTTTTTGCTCACTTCAAAGTCTTTAAGGCTTTGGTCAAAAAAAAGTCTTCTAGTTGCATCAAGAAGCTTTGTACAGATAATGGGGGGAGTACTTCAATAAAGAGTTCTCTAATTTTTTGGTAGTTTATGGTATTATTCACCGACATTTTATTTCACATAATTTACAACAAAATGGTTTATCAAAATGGAAGAACCAAACTTTGAAGGAGATGGCTAACTGCATGATGCATTCATTGGATTTACCTCATATCTATTGGGTAGAGATAGTTAATTATGTGAATTACATTTAGAACTACACACCATATAGAGCACTTGAGTATATGACTCCAAAGGAGGTTTGGTCTAGGAACCAAGCCTAATGTCTCATTTTTATGAGTCTTTTGGATCCTTTCTTAGTCATTTGTACCAAATAATAAAAAGAAAGCATTGGATAAGAAGAGCAAACCTTTAATTTTTGTAGGGTATTATGAGGACATGAGAGATTATCATCTTTTAGATCTTGATATTCATGATGTTCATTTTTTAACACATGTACAGTTTGATGATCATTTCACATCTCATGATTTATCATATTCTTTCATGTCTTCTTCTTTTGATGATTCATCAACTCCTCTAAAGGATTCATTCATTAAAGAGTTAGTTCAGGTGATTTTTGAGGAGGTTATAGAGGATGAGGATCTTATTCACACTAATGTTACCACTATACTTAGTTGGGATCATACTATAGTTTTGTAGGTAGCACCTTTCATATAGGATCTTTCACCTACTTGACATCATCATAAACATTAGACAAGTATTTGACTTTTGTGTTAGGCATTCTCCAGGGATCTTTTAAAATAGTGCTTTTATGTTAGGCATTCTCTATTGTCATGGAGGCACATGTGTAGTATAGAATTTTTTTTGGTTGATTTCACTCATGTTTACTAGCTCATTATGATATTTACTTATGTTATGCATGGTATTATCATTTTTTATCTATAATTTATAGTTTGAGACCATGGATTTTGTAAATTCTATAATGAGTGGAGAATTTGTTGGAAGCACTAAAAAAAAAAACCCATAAAAATTAGGCCCTTTATAACAATTCTCCCCCTTTAAATAAATTATCACCTCTCAAATAAATTCCCCCCTTATTTATAATAAAATCTTCCCCTCTCCATACAAAAGTCACACATTTACAAAAAATATTGCTTGCCACTTTCAAAAGGTGCCCTTGGCCCCCCCAAGCTTATAATATTTTCAGCACTATTAAAAATAACCCTTTAAAATAAAATGGTTTTTGTTTTTAAAAACTTTACAAAGTTTTAAAACAAATTTGTATAAAAACCAAGGAAGAAAGGGGGGTCAACCCCATGACCTTCTTACTCTCCAACATTTTTGGAGAAAGATACCACTAATTGGGCTAGTGATCCTTTTAGATTTATAAATGCAAAAATTGATATTAATTTATGTTATCACTTAATTTTTGCACCTATTATTTGTTCTTAGAGCACCATGAGAAGCTTGAGATATAGTATGCAAGAAAATCTAATGACATAATGGGATCACCTCCAAGCTATGGAATCTTGATGAATTGAGATGAACCTAGAGAGAAGGTTGGCTTCCTTTTACTAGGCTAAGTGTAACTGATATATGACCATTTCATGTCAAACTACTGCCTCTTAGTGATTTTTCTTCTAAGGTTTGGGCTTGTAAGGAAAAGAATTTTAGAGTGTGTTTTAAAACTGGAAAAATAGTGATTACACCAAGAGTATAGTTGAAATTAATGCTTGCTTCATTTTAACATAGTTGAATGTTTAATATGATGGGTTTATTAAATCACAATCTTGTATAAGTATGAGATCAAAGGTAATATGGAATTTTTATCAAATAAGGAACATAATTCTTTATTTTTATCAACAAGCTTTCAAAAGGAAAAAAACAATACCACAGATGAATCTATATGACTGAAACAAGAATCAGATCATTCACAAACATGACAAATAGTCATACAAACACAAAGAAGACATGACACAAGGAAGGCAAAACTTTAGTTTATTAACTTTCTCTAGGTTACAACATGTAGATCAATTCTTCAATATACAAAAAAGCTTCTCCAATAGAAAAAACATTCCTGGGTTACTAGGGGAGTGAGATAAATGAATACTTAGATGGGTGAAGTGGGTATGGAGGTTGGGAGTGACATAGGTGGAAAGTTAAGCACATGTGGTTAGAACATAGAAAATTATAGAAGGGTGGAATCCAGAGTAATAAATGAATCAAATAGCACAGTAGGAACACTCAGAGTAGATAACGTGGGGAATGTGATGGAAGATGGAAATGAAGTTGTATATGTCTCAATGATTGGGGTGTCTAGTGGGATAGTAGTCAAGATGATTGAGTATGTAGCCATGTACTACTAGGTGATATTAGTGATTAATGGAGTGGTAGTGGATATTGGGGATGAGGTGGAAGTAAATTTGGAAAAGGGAGGTGAAGGTGGATTTTGGGTGTCCAACTGTATTGATTGGATTATTATTAAGGGAGTAACTTGCACAGGTGGGGGAACTAAAAGTGCAATTACTTGAACTGGTAGGTTGGTGGGAATAAGAGGGATAACTATTTAGGTTAACTAAGTAGTGGAGATAGGAGGAGGGAGTATTGTGGATGGTTGAATAGTGGAGATAGGAAGGGGACCTATTTGTGCTAGTTGAATAGTAGTTGTGACTTTTGTAGAAATTAACATTGGGTGATCTATTTGTTATGTTGTTATCTCTTGGCTACTGGAAGGACCCATTCTTACCTTTTGTCTTGGGTTCCAATGTTGGGACCCTCTACTACTATTAACACACCCTTCTCCTTTGATTTTCATAACTTGTCATTGATACTCAGGGTCTTTTTGGTTATCTTGACCCCTTTGCTCCTCAACCAATTTGTTGTTCTATTTATAACCTAAGTGGTCATATCCATTAATGAGAAGGATTTAGGTATAGACCACCTAATTAGTAGAAGATGTTGGAGATAGATTTTATTATCATATTACACCTTGTCAACTGGTGACTCATCATCTTTCAAATCCTCAAGGACTGGTGCCAAATTATAAGTTCTAACCTATTCCTAAGTCATTTTGAAATAATATTTCAACCTTACTTCCTCTTCATCCTACATGCCTTCCCAATAATATTCATAAAAAATAATGTGGGAATATGTGGTGTCACACACTATGTTGGTAAAATGGCCAATCACATCATATAATGGCCTTGCATCAAGAGCTCTTGAATTCATTTGAGTCATCAAAACATCTGCATATTTGGATTTTGATAGGGAAGGGTAGGTGTATATTCCTAAACTAAAAGGGAAGTGGATCTGTTCCTTGTGCCTTCTAGATAATAACTTGTGATTTCCCATAATTTGTCTCATGAGTTCCATCAGGGCTCATTTGTCACTTACATAACTAGGGAGGGTGTATGGACACCCACTAAAACCACCAACTCTAATATATGAATATGTTGGGAATTAAATGAAATATGACCCCTAATTTTTAATTTTGGTTGTTGCAGCATCATAAAATCTTCTCCTTTCTAGCTCCTTTTCAAACATAATTATGATATAATATATGAAAGCATCATTTAACCTTTTGAAATGTTACTTACCTCAAAGGTGAGGTTAGGGTAGTATTTAAATACCTTGTTAACTTGATCAAGCATTGTGTTTAACCTAAGAATTCCCTAACTTTTAGTAATATGTAGACCAGGTATGAGGTCATACAAAACTTTCTTATAGTTTGGACCTCCATCAACTATTTGTGAATGGAGTTAGAAATCAGTTGGGTTTAGTGAATGTATTGTTTGTTTAGATGGATCACTCAAATATACTGGTACATCCAATCCTAATAATTATCAACATCTAGGTTCCCTTTAATTCTATGTAAGAGTATAGCAATGTCTCCTACTTCATCTTTGAATTCTATCCTAGCCAAGGTTTTAGGCAACCTTGTGGACGGAGACTAGTGATATTAAAGGCTTCAAATTTCTCATATTAAAGGCTTCAAATAACTCAATAAGTGACTAAATTTTTTGAGTGTATCTATGGAGATGAGTATAATTTGTCTTATAAAGTTTTCTAACTTGTCTAATAATTAATTCAAAATCTGAAAAACTTCTAAATATTTAATATTAAGTTTTATTATTTTTCAAGACCTAAATATAAGGCTTCAAATTTTACTATATTATTAGTATTATCAAAAGATAATTTATAAGCATTGAAAAATATCTTTCTTATAAGAAAAATCAAGTAGATCCTAACACCACTACCATGTTTCAAACATGCTCCATCAAAAAATAAAGACCATATTGTGTCTTTAAAAAAGGTTCTTACTTGTTCAGGTTCATATAAATATAATAGTGCATACGTACCAATTCTAGTTTCTACATAAAAAATATTTATTGGTATGAAATTTATGGGGTTACTAAACCATTCCTCTCTTTGTATAAAATTAATTTTATTGTTAACAAAAACTCAAGTTAAATCTTTGCTTATGTAAGTACCAGTTACCTTAGACTAGTCTCTCTCTAAGAGCATAAATAATTAATAAGAATATTTAAGACTTGAATTAGTTATATACTTGATTATTTCATCTTGAAACATCTTGATAACAATATCATGAAAATTACCATAGATTTTTATTTGATATGAATCAAAAGTTGTGAGTCTTATGTTATGAGTTTCGTAATATATGCCTAATTGATCAGTAATAAATTTAAGCATTATGTTATTTGAAGCTCTCAAGTATCAAGGATACAATTATGAATAATTTTTTTAACAATTTTAACTAAAATATAAAAGTGAGGTATTTAATTAGTAGTAGGATCATGAAAATTAGAAAAAATATAAGATTGTTCATTATCATTAGATAATTCTTGAAATCCTACTACATTTTTGGGATTTGAGTTTTTAATGGCTTCATTAGTTTTATCAAGTTGTCCAAGTAAACCAATAATGTGTAATAAATAAAAATTGACTTTAATTGTATCCAAATCATCAATAATATTATAATCACTAACATCAAGATGATGAATGTGAGTATAGTTTTTAGGCTTATATGGAGGATACTGAGTATTATTGAATCCAGTAGATAAAGGATTATTTTGTTTAGAATTCATAGTAGCATTATCTAAATCACTAATATTATGCATAGATTTACTTTTATCTTACATGGAAGGTTTGGAAGAAGAATTATAATTATATTTTAGAGTAGAATTGTAATCTATTTATCCTATTTGTACAATATAAACATTGGTGCCTTGATGTTATCCAAAGACTCATCATAGTCACACACGTTTATATTTTCAGCCAAGTCAATGACAATACTATCCTTTCTATGAATGAATTTAATAAATTTTTAAACAATTATACAAGTGTTAGGATCATGATCTAATTTAAAAATATTATAATAATAAACATGATCTTCATTTTTAATTTTTTTAAGATGGGAAGTCTTACCTAATGTAGAAGGACTGTCATTTAATTATTGATTAACAATGATCAGATCATTGACAAGATTATGAATGGCTTTTAAAATTTCTATATTATAAAAATGTAAACCTATGGAAACTCTATTTTTAAAACCAACACATTTTAGTTTCTCTTATACTCAATGTAGAAAGTTACAGTTCATCATAATATGTAATATCTTTGTATTTTAAAACCATTTTATATTTTAAAATAAAGTCATTATAAAAATACATTTTAGACAAATTTTTATATGGCCTAATATCATGGATACTCTTTTGACACATCTTAGTGAATTTGGTTATAAAATGGTAAACCATTTCACCTAGATCAATAGAGATATTTATAAGTTCATTGACTAGCTCTAAATCATATTTATACTTGCCAAAACAAAGATCTAACCAATATTCTATATCTTTTCAAGTACTAATAACCCTCAAAGGAAGGCTAATAAAATTTTCATAAGCTTTATCTTCTAAAGTTTTCAAAAAGACTCTAAGAGAAAAAATTTCATTTACAATACCAAGAGTAACACAAATTAATATAAAAGCATCTAAATGATCTTCCCAAGACTCACCAGTTCTTCTTGAGAATTTAGGGATATTAAGTCCTTTAAGTGAAGGTAATTTACCAGGATGAATGTCAATATTAATGCATATTTTTACAAATATAAGGATTCATTGGAGGTTGTTTGTTATCTACATCAGAATCAATTTCATTATTAGTGACTTCTAGTTGATCCTTGTTGTTATGTAGACCTAGAATTAGGTCTCAAATTCATTTCTTGCTCTTCCATTAGAAGTTCTAGTAGGTTCCACTACTTTACTAATCTAGTTAAATCCACAATTATATTTGAGTCAATAGGAACAATATAATCATCAGGATGATTAGAATCAGAAAAAAAAAGCAAATTATAAGTTGAGGATTAACAATTAAAATGTGTTCTCTTTCTTGTTGAATACGATAATTATTTTACTGGATGTGAAATTGAATATGACATCTAAGAGTAGTGTACCAATCTATTTCTAATAATGATCTTCTTCCTTGGCTATAAACTCAAAAATATAGGGTAAATCATAAGGTCTCTTATACAAAGCAAAACAAGTAACAGTATTAGCAATATCTACTTGATCTTCAACAATATCAACTTTATGTTGGATAATAGGAGGGGGACCACCAATGGTCATAGGAAATGAGGACTGAAGAATAAAGAAGAATTAAAATAGAATAAAATATAATAAAATATTAGATTTCTAAAAAAATCCCTAGCAAACTCATCAAATTTATTGACAATGAAAATTATTACATCAAGGAATCAACTATTCCACCTATCATGAAAGTCAAGATAGAATCAGACTAGTTTAATCATAAGGGTCTAAGGTACAAGAATTGATTCTAAATATGTGTAGATAATTTTTTTAATAATTTTAAAAATAAGACAACAAATTAAACAATAAATTATGCATCATTATATTTCATAAAGCAGATAATTCTTTAATAATTAAATTAGAATCATATTAGAAATATATAATCTAACTTATCCAAAAAAGTTATGTCAATGGATGAGACAATCTCTTGAAATAAAAATCTCTAATCTGTATAAAATTATTTATCAATCTCATAATACCACAAAACCTAAAACAAACTAATAGAAAATAACCTAAAGAAACTAAAAGACAAATAACAAAAATGAAAGTCAAACAAGAAAATAAAAATAAATGCTATCATGCTAACTACTACTATAAAACTAACAAATACTATGAAAAAGAAAACTATCTAAGATTAATTCTAATACAAAAAGCAATAACGAAATAAGGAAAGTCAAAGACAATTAAGTAAATTTGAAATAATTTATAACAACTTAATATATAAAAGAAACTAAACCAAGAACGAAAATCAATACGACGCAAATAATTAAATAAGCGAGATAACTAGAAAATATAATAATAAGAAAACAAATACAATTTAAAACAATTAACTAAATAATCCTAATTTAAAGGTCTAAATGAAAGTGAGAAACTGAATAAGAAAGAACATAACAAAATTTACTTAAAATTAAATTGAACAGAAAGCTACATAAATAAGAAAATAACAACATAAAACAATGATTTATCTTTAAAACTAGTCTAAGAATTATAATTAAATAACTAAATTAATCTCAATTAGAAAGATAAAGTCTAATTCAATTAGAAAGATAAAGTCTAATTAAAATAGAAAATAAATTCTAACTATGACAAAATAAGAAAAATTGATAGAATTGGAACAAGAATTGACATAGAGAAAATAGAAAATGATTTATTTAAAAAATAGAAGATTTTGATTACAAAATAGTTTTCAATCAAAAATCAATTTACCATTGAAAGACCAACAATTTGTCACAAAATATGATATACTTATCATTATTCAGATCAAGTACATGATGGTCTACTCTTATGGTTGTATATCTATAATCATCAAATGATATTAACACTTGATAATCTTTAGATAATTAGTTATGAATAATTTAAGAAAACTAGATATACTTTCATTACTTAAGAATATTATTTCATCATCAGACAATGCATTATTTTATCTCTCTACAAATAATTATTCTATCTCAAAGATGCTTCTACAGAAAGAAGAAGACTGATAAAAACTTTCAAATTAGAAGAACTCTTGATACTTATATATTTCTCTATTTGTTATTGTAGACACTAGAATTTTGCATGTTGTAGTTGCAAATGTCAAAACACTCCTAGTTCAGACAAATACCTAACCCTTTGACCATGACCCTGAGTTAGGTTAATTAATTATCTAACCAACTGATTAAATTACCCTTTATACCCCACTTAACCTTCAACCCTCAACTATTGATGGTCAGCTTAACCGTTGATGGTCACCCTGACTATTGATGATCAGGTCCCTTTCCTATCTGAACAAACACAACACCAGTTGTGTGCAAACTAACATGACATAATTTAATATGTTCACCTGACCTATTATTAACACATCATGATGCATCAAAATTAGTAGCCTAATCCTCCCATAAAACCTTCTACCTCCATCTTTCTTTGCTTATAAAAAGAGGGGAGTAGGAGGTGAATAAGGATCCTAGATATCCATAATCAAGCATTCTTGCACACAAGTGATCAAGCTTTCAACCACCAGGTCTTCCTTTTAGCAATTTAGAAACTGCAATAGAGACCTAAACCTCTACCAAAATTTCTCTTGAGGCAAAGTATTGTTACTCTTCTAGAATTTCTCCAGCCATCAACCATTAAGCAATAAAATAGGTACACTTTATATTTTTAGTTTTATTATCTTGGTTTCTGACCTCCCTACCCCAATCAGACCTTTTTGCATCTTATTTCTAACTATCAGACCCTTAACTAAATCCTAGACCACTCACTAACCCATTCTACAACTCTTTTTTTGAACATCTTTAGAATCCATAGGAATCATCAATGGTCAGCTTGATCATCGATGTTCATTTACAACTACTGCTAGTTACCCAATCGTTGATGATCGGCTTAACTATCGATGGTTATCCAAACTACCGATGGTCATTATGGCAAGAAATAATAACAAGTTATTTATAACCCCTTTCTCCCAACCAAATATGACTTTATGTGTCCCTACCTATTTATAGACCCCTACCTAATTTTATAAACCTGACGTGACCTACTTTAGTACTAGTATTGACCTATTATTACCATATTGAGTTTATTTTTGTTATGAAACATCTATTTCTTCTTTTATATTTCATTTCAATTTTTTATATTATTTGATGTAAGTATTTCATTTTTATCTTTTTCAACTTAACTGTTATCAAAGAGTGGTTTCGTAGCCTCCTATCAAGCTCATACTTCTTGGATCTAGCTCATGCTAGGAAATCCACCTTAATATCTTTCTAACAACCCCCTTTGTATGAGTGATTTCTTATCTAAAATTCATTCTTTCCAAGACAAAGAGGATCTCTCCACACTCATCTAGATCATGCATGCATAAACAGCCAAGTTCTTCTACCATGCCCTTATTACTAGTTTCTTACTTTTTTAAATAAGAAATAAGCATAAATTAAGAGAACCATTCTAGCACACATGGTGGGACCTAGTAGCATCTAGGTGCCCTTTTCTTCCTTTATTATATATTCATACAATGAAATTCAAATTTTATTTTAGGTATAAAATAAACCTTGCATACATTTATTTATTGCATGTTTTTAGTTCATCTAGTTAACTTAAAAGCAAAATAATCAATCATAGTTTCACTCTTTTTATCACACACTATAACAAACCACTTAAATCAATTAAAAATCAAACAAACTTGATACAAGTCCCAACTAGGATTTCATCACCTAGCAATAACCTTACCCTTTCTCAACAATCGTACTTGGAGGTCATTTCCAAGATGAGAACCAACTCAACTCTCTGGTTGATTAAAAACTCTAAAAATTGGTATATACTAACTAAGCACCTGATACCCTATTCATTGTGGTTTGTGAAGTGAGGAGATAAGCCCCAATACCAAGCCACGTATTGATTTACAATATAGATCATTTTGAGAGCCTTTAATAACTAAACCCAACTTTAGACTTCATTTCTAGTACATGATCTACAAACCAAAGTTCTTCTTCACACTTTCTAAAGCATATTCTAAAAGTGAGATATAAAGTATTCTAAGTTTTTAAACACACTCTAGTGTATGTTTGGATTTCCTTGAGATCCTTTTCTTTTGCTTGCTTTGTGTTTGAGTTATGAGCTTTTTGTCATTTCCTTTCTATTCCTCACATGGTCTTTACTAGACAACAGTTGAGGAATCAAACCAACCAAGAACCACCTTTCTCTTCTTCTTCCTCTATGGAGTATATTTAATATGTGGAGGGTTTTCACCATCATTCTCCCCCTCCTATCATTCCTTGGATAGTTGTCAAAGGTGATGCATATTTTTCCACAATCCTTGATAACAACCCCATAGCCCTCTAGCATTACCTTAACACCTTATCTTACCACAACTTTACTTCGGTCACTCTTAGTGATCCACCTTATGGGATGCCTCTTCATATTATGGTCATCCAAGTATCTTCTTCCACCAATATCCCATCCACTACCTCCACCCAAACTCAATCAAACATCCCAACCAATAACCAAACACCCCCTACACTAACCAACATCACCAACATAGGAGCAACCTCATATTTTTCTACCCATACTCCACCCACTTTGGGGATATCTTCTACTATTCCCCTTATCACTACCAACCCACCAATATCCACCCCACTTCAAAATGTGGTGCTTTTTATACCTTCTACCCTTCTACCTATCAGTACTAGAGTTACCACTCACCCCCAATCCACACATCTAACCTAATCCATAAAAATTTCCCAACCTACCACTTTAATCATACCTCTAAATCAACCCATATCAATCCCTCAATAAATACCCATGACATCCTACCAATATGTTCCTAATCTACAAGGATACATATCACCTTCCACCCAACCTCTTGTGCCCATTAACCCATAAGTGGTGCCTTCTACCGAACCTTTTGTGTCTATTAACCCTTATGTGGCATCATCCTAACCTTCAATGACCACATACCAATACATGACATCTTCTAAACCTTATAATACTCATCCATATATTGCATCCACCCAACCTCAACAAAACTTACCACACAATCATGGAATTTCCCAACCTCAAATGGATTTGGTTAAAATGTTAATGGATAAAATGACCAACCTAGATTCATTTACCTTTGGGGCTCACAACCTCTTGTCTTATTACTAAATCTGTAATAAAATTATTCACCCATTCATTCCTATCCATCCTTATCCTCCTCAATGGGAACTACCCAAATTTTAAGGTTAAAAAGCAAGGAGGATCCCTAATAACACTTAAGAGTGTTTTAATATTCTTTTTACTTCATTGCCTATGATGATGTTCTTCTCCTTCGTACCTTCTCTATGTCTTTATCTGGACCAGCCTTGGATTGGTATAGTGCTCTCACCAAGTACTCCATCTTTCCTTTTCTCAACTTGCCCAAACCTTTTTAAATCACCTCTCTATCAATATATCTAAAAAGGTCTGCATTACCGACCTCTACTCCATTAGATAATTTGATGATGAATCAATTGCCAATTTTGTAAGACGATGGAGAGGTCTTATCAACCAAATCTCTTTCTCATTATCCCAACCTAAGTTAATCAAATTTTTCTCTTGAGATTATGCCAAACACATTGTTCCTACTCTATAGGTTCAAACTTTTCAAACCTTTGATGAAGCTTTCACCATGGCATGCAAACTAGAAATTAGAGCCATCAATGAGGGGAAGTTAAAACTAAGAAACAAAAATTATAGCTTCAAATCCAATGACCCCTCCTCATCCAAAACCACCAACTAATCTAACCACCCTAACACCAAACCAAAGGCAACCACAAATATTGGTGTCCTTAAAACCACTCCACCTCTAGTTATTAACCAAACTAACCAAATCAACTCCTCTAACTCCTCCAATCAATAATCTCAAAATCAAAACCAAGCTACCCCAAAATATTATACTCTGCTAGGGGAGTCATATGATTCTATTTTGGATAAATTACTCAAATCTAGCATCATACAACTTCCCCTATCAAACCTCCTCTATAATTTTATGCTTTTTACCCTATGCCCAGTTGGTACAATGAGAATGATCTATGTGCCTTTCACCGTGTCATTAGACATGACATTAGTAGGTGTAGCACATTTAAAACCATTATCCAAAACTTGACTGTTAAGGGAGAACTTACACTAGACAACCCCAACACACCCCCAAATTAGTCACTCAACATCTTTTGACAACCTTTTCCTAATCATGCCCCTTCTACCAACCACGGTAATAATAAACCAAAATCATCTCACACTCATGAGGTCCATATGGTTAATGTCATTATCAATGAACCTATCATTGAGGAAACCATTACCTCAACCACCTCTTCCTCTACTCCACCTATTGAAGTGGTGGAATCACCTTCAATTCTTTTGGACACCCAAATAAAGGAAGCAAACACCCCCTTTTTTTCACTTGATACTATCACACCTTCCTCCCCCACCATGGAATCACCTACTCTCTCTTTGGAAATCATTCCACAAGGAGAGATCACTTTATCTACTCCATCCATGGAGGAAACATCTTCCCAAATCATGGAACCTTCCATCAAGGATAAAGGTGAAGAAACCATTCTCTCACATCAACATATGGGCTCCATCTTTGAAACCAATGACCAAGGAATCAAACCCATCTACAAACCCTTCTCTAGATTTGTCTAAAACCTTAAATTCTCTTCTCAACCCAATTTGGATTAGGCTACCTTTTGGCACCATCATGGGCTTCCCTATCAAAACAAACATGAACCTTTAACCTCACTCACATCCATAATTAAAACTATCATCACCTCAATCCCCTCATCAAATACCTCTTCTTTCAAAACTATGGAAGAACCATCCAAACCACCTCTATTCAAAATTATCAAATCACCTTACACCTCTCTAACCAAACCTATCAAGAACCTAGGGGTATTTCCTACTCCTAGCCCTCTCCACCCATCTTTGAAGTTGGATTTAAAATCATCTATTCCACCAAAGAAAACCTTGACCAAAGCATCCAAGAAGGTGGAACCACCCAAAATCCCACATAAAACTAGAACCATACCATACCCTTCTCTCTTACCTTCTATATTAGGATCCCATCCTTCTACTATCTTAAGATCGCATCTTTCCACCAAGAAGGTGAACCCTTCCAAAAACACCCAAACCAAACCTCCCCCTTTTATCCTGCCTTCACCTACACCTTCCAAATCATCAACATCCCTATCATTTTTATTGAAACTATCTACCTCTACCTTTCCATCTATCTCCAAACCTCCATCATCTCAATCATCAACCCCCAAATCTTTTACCTTTAAAGCTTCCACCTCAAAACCATCCAACACCAAACAATCCCAATCACACCCATCTACCAAAACCATTATACCACTTACAAATTCCATAGTTAAGCCTACTTATAAGAAGGCTCCCACCCCAAAAACTAAAAACCCATCACCCATAACACCTTTGCTCTAATCTTATTAGACCATCTTACAAAGGTTGTTACAAAATTCTTCTTTAAGCCTACCACCTATCAGACCTTTTGACCCTTAAAAATCTAAACCATCTTATTTCAATGACAATTTAATCTACTCATACCATAGAACACTTAGACATGGCATAGAGAACTACAAAGCTCTCCAAGCACTTGTCCGTAACTTATGGGATGAGGATGATCTATTATTAGATGAACCTCTCTTGAGCCTATTACCAACCCAACCACCAAACAAACCTATCCAAAATTTACCCACTCCCCACTCTCCCCTAAGAATGAGGAGGAACTAAAGCAACCTTTTAGACAAATACCTCCCCTCATCCACACTATCCACATGCTCAACCAATCTTGGACCCAATAAAAGGATAAGGGAAAGGCCAAAGTATCCATTCCATGGACATATCCTTCCACCCCTTAACATTCCAACTGAACTCAAGCACTTCCACATTCACCTTCACCATCACAAAAATCCAAAGTTTCCATTTTAGGTACATCACCCTTTAACCCTTCTGAATCTATCCAATGATAAGTACGAAAGCAACTTCAATAGACACTAATGAAGATGAGCTTATAATAACTAATCAACACCTCACCTTATCACTGTCAAGCATTAATAAAGGCTCTATAATCTATACATTTCCAACTTGAAGACCCTCAACCTCTTGTATCCCTTGTCAGAACCCTTCAACTTTCTTCCCTTGTTACATTCAAGGAGTCAAAAATACCTTCTATTCATCTTGAAGATACAAATCCTCCCCTCTTCATCACTGCATACATCAATCAAACCCACATCAAAAGGGTGATGATTAATTTAGGAGCTATTCTTAACATTATCTCCTCTCATGCTTATGACCAATTCCAATTTCCAAAGAATATCATGTTGGAAACCTTAGTAGTCCTCCATTATTTTAATGATACTATGGCCACAACCTTGGGAACTACCATCCTCCACATTTTTTTGAGACCCCACATGTTTCTAAAGCTCTTATATACTATAGAAGGAGAGGTCCAATACAACATCTTACTTGCATTCCCTTGGATCTAAACCATGAGTTGTGTCTCATCCACCTTGCATCGATGTGTCAAGTTTAAACATGAAGGTCAAGTCATTACCATACAAGTTGACGCTAGTCCTTTTGCGTCTTGCAACATGACATATCAACCTAATGATGTTATTATTCCTTGTTCATCCACCTCACCACCAACCAAAAACCACCCCACCTATACCATTGATGAAGCTTCAACTAACTCATTTATCCCTTCTTCTTAGATCCCCATAGAGGACCCCTTAGAGCCTATGTTCAAACACCTCTCACTGGGAGAGTATCATCTTTTGGCCTTGGATGCCTTTCCTACTCCTCAAGAGTATGGGAATCTTGACCATGATCCTAATTATGACCCCCATATTGGAATCATCATTCCTTTTAGGCTTCTTAACCACCAAACCAATTTCATCTATAGGGGACTCGATCAACCACTTCTCACTTCCTCCACCACCTCTTCTATCTGACCATTTACTTTTGATTTTTCCTATTTGGAAAAACTAGAATTTACCAAACTATACCTTCATAGATGCATCTGGAAGGGATTTGGCCTTGATCATTATGAACATGGACCTCATGAGTTACCTTTGATCAAAACCTAGAAACCTTGTGAGCTATTTATCCTTTGGTTCGTACCATCTGAATAACCCATCAATTTATCCAAACCCATCACCACTATTGAGGAGGACATCCCCTCCTCACCAACCCCATCTCCTTCAAAGTCTGAAGATTTCAAAATCATTCCTCTTAACCTTTTTTTTAGTCAATACCATTAGTTTGGGCCCCCTAACCTACCAAAAGGATGGCCAAATGAAAACCTTTCCTCTGACTCATCTTGAAATGGTATAAAATGATTCTCCTACCATCCACACCATCCAACGTCAGGATGATGACTCTATTATCACCTATCTTGGTGTGGGGGATTCTTCTATCCATAAATCCCTTCCCCCTAAAAACTAAACTATCTTGAACAAATCAACAATCTATGTCAACTTGGGTACTCAGAATAACCCCCACATTGTAAAGATCAGTCAATCCTTAGATCCCTCAGAGCAACAAGATTACCCTTCCTTCCTTTATGACCAAAGCATAGTATTTGCTTAGTCTTATAAATATATGCTTGGGATCGACCCTTCCATTTCTTTCCACAACATCATCATCTATCATGATGCTAAGTCAATTAGGTAAACATTTCGTAGGATGTACCCTCACATCACCTTTTTATTCAAAGAAAAATATCAATGCCTCTTATTTTTCAATTTCATCCAACTCATTGAATATCCCCAATGGGTTTCTAACATTTTTCCAATTACCAATCCCACAGGGGGAATTTACCTCTATATTAACTTTTATGACCTCAACCTTGCTTTCCCAAAAGATGACTTCCCTTTGCCTAGCATCAACCAACTTGGTGATCTTATAGTTGGTCACAAGATGTTATCTCTCATAGATAGTTTCTTAGGATATAATCAGACCTTGATTGCCCCCAAGGATCAACATAAGACTTCTTTCATTACCCCTTGGGGAACCTTCTATTATCAGGTCATTCCATTTAGTCTGAAGAACATTAGAGCCACTTATCAACGTGCGATGACCTACATCTTCCATGATCTCATCCATAAAATCATAGAGGATTATGTAAATGATTTCCTTGGGAAATTAAAATATTGTAAAGATCATCTAAATGTTCTCAAAAGTCATCTTTGAACACCTAATCCATTTTCATGTCTGACTTAACCCCAAGAAATGTATTTTTTGGGTCTTGTCTAGAAAGATTCTTGGATTTATCATCTCTCTTTGAGGAATCAAAGTAGACCCTACCAAAATTAGAGCAATCTTGGACATACCACCTCCAACCCACCTTAGTCAATTATGCATCCTATAAGGGAAGATCTAATTCATCCATCACTTCATCTCTCAACTATTAGACAAATGTCAACCCTTCCACCATCTTCTCAAGAAAGATACATATTTTAAGTGGATTAAAGAATGTTAAAAAGCCTTTGATTCAATCAAAGATTACCTTCTTTCTCCACCTTTTCTTACCCCTCTTATATAGGACTAACCCTTCTACCTTTATATCTCTGCCAATGACCATTCCTTAAGGGTAATGCTCACTCACCATGATGAATAAAACAAAGAACAAGTTGTCTACTATATAAGTCAGACACTTATAGTTTGCCTCACCCTAGTCTTAATGGTTAACAAACTTCATCATTACCTTCTTAACCATAAAACCTATGTCATTACCCACACTAACCCACTCAATTATATGCACTCTAAACCATACCAAAACTAGGATATGGCTAAATAGCTCATGTTCCTAGTTGAGTTTGACCTTGAGTTCCTCTAGCAAAAGTTGATTAAAGGGAAAGTCATTATCGACCAATTGGTTGAATCTCTTTTACTAGATAACCAACCACTTCCTCTTACATTTCCAAATCAGTCCATTATGACTCTTTCTCAAGAGTAAATCACCTACCAAATGACCACGTTATTCAATAGATTAAAGTGCCAGTGTAGTGGGAGTGTCAGAGTTATTCTCATTACCCTCAATGGTGACCCTCTTCCCATCTCTTTCAAATTTAATTTTGATTGTACCAATAATATGGCTAAGTATGAAACCCTAGTAATAGGTCTCCAAACCACTCTAACCTTGGGATTTAAGATGATCAATGTCTTTGGCAATTCCCAACTTATGGTCAACTAGGTTAATGGATCCTACCAATGTAAGAATGATGTCTTACAACATTTTAAATAGCTAATAAATGTACTATTAGCATCATTTGGTCATTAGCTTATCTAGTCTATTCCACAATCTACCAAAAAATTTGTGGATACAATAGATTCCCTTTCTTCTCAAATCACATTACATCCTTCTAACTCTAAGATTTTTTTCACCATTCATCACTTTATCACACCCTCTTATATCCAATCTGACCTCCCTACTATATATAATGTGGTGGAATATGTAGAGTAAATTTTTACTCTACGCTGCATTCAATTTTTTGGTCGATCACTACAATTTTGGTTCTTGCAAAGCCTGGACATTGCGCTAGAGTTTTGGAGCAGAGGGCAGGTTCATTTTTGACTAAGTGTCAAAGTGCAGTGGATGCTGCCAAGTGTCACCCTCCAGTCGCAAGTCCTTTTTTCCCCTTTTGTTTCTTCCATCTCATTTTACCTAAGTGTTGAATTTGGACAGGAGCCACCAAGTGTCAATTTTTGGGAGATAGAGCCGGCCAGCTGGCATCCTTTGAGGCCCTTTTTGTGACCTTCTAGAGAATCACAAAATGTGCCACGTATCTAGTATCAGTTAAGCAAAATGCACCACATTTCAGCATCTGCATCTCATAGAGGCACTCACATTTCATTCTAATTTTTGACAAAGACTTTCAATGAGCTAAGCAGTAGTAGAGCAGAAAGCACCAAGTGGTAGTCATGGAAGGCCCTAAACTACATTTTTGAAGAATCAATGAAAGTCGCCATGTGTCAGTATCTGAGATACTTTGGTTCAATGGCTAAGTTTAATACTATGGCTTAAAGCATTGAAGGCGTCATTTATTTTTCCTAAGTACCATAAAGCAACGGATGCTACCAAGTGCCACTCTTCAAGTCCCTTTCTACTCCATCCCCATAAATAGCGAAAGATTCCACGTACCCCTAGAAGGAGAAGTAGAAGATGCCACGTATCTTCCCAAGATCAGTGGAAGTCACCACATGTCAGCCTCTGAGAAACCATCTTCGAGCCTAATTTTTGAACAAAGATTGTGGTGGGTCCCAGATTTTTTGTCTAAGGACTATGGAAGCACTGAGTGTCAACAAGCAAAGCCTGCCACGTGCACCCACCCCTTCCTAAAAATTTGCCTGAACAAGGAACGTAGTGGGTTTTGTTTTGATAAAAATGCAAAATATAGAGAGAGCGGAAGCAGCCAAGTGTCATTCTCCGGTGCCTTCTAGATCATAAAGGGAATTTTCATAAGTGCCCTCTTCCATTTCAATAGAATAGAGTGTTTGCTTATCTGTTACAGCAAAAAATGGATGGAAACTCGGTGGGAGTTATTCCTGGTAGATGGAACAGTGCATTGGGTATATTTTTGGGGCTTTCGAAGCATTGAAGATGTCGTCTATTCATCCCCTATAAGTGAAGGCAGATTAGATAGTTGAGCGGCCAAACAGGTGATGGAATGAGGAAATTCAAGTGCTAAGGGAGGTACTAGTCATGAACTACCATGCCACGGTCAGAATAGTTGTCCCACTCCAGCATGGCTCTTCCTGATAAGACCAAGATACACCCAAAGCATTGAAGGTGCCATTTGCTTTGTCCCCTGTGAGTGAATGATAGAGTAGAATTACACAGGAAAGAAGGTGATGTAAAGAGACATCTGAGGCTATATAAGAAGAATTGTAAAATCAAAGAAAAGGGGGGGAATTTCTCATAGTTTTAGACTTTCTAAAGTTTTTGACCAATAATATCATTTTCTCTTGTCTCAATTTTCTTGAGTTGTAAAGTTGATATAACCATGCATGTTTCTATGCCCTTTATGTGGCTGAATGAATTAAGGAAATTTGAGCTCCATGCCTTGGTTGGTGTTGTCTATGTCATTTGTAAAGTAGTCTATACTGTAGATTCTCTGGAGTTGTGATTAGGAATGTCATTTGCTTTTGTCTCATTTTCTTGAATCGAAAGGTTTATATAACTATACATGACTTATGTGCCTCTTATATGATTGGAAGATTCTATTAATAAGATCGAACACTATGCCTTTTTTGACGTTCCCTATATCTCAGTGAAAGACTCCCCTGTTGTGAGCCTCTGTTTCTATTATTTCAATCTTTTACATTGATCATGCACTTGTCTACTCTTAAATGTAATTGAATCCTATAATAGTCTCACTGTGCTCAAGTTAAGATTAGGATTACACTCAGGTGCATCACCATAGTTAGGTTTCATTTCTTGCATTTACATTTTTGTTTAATCTCCTATCCCTTTTCCCCAACAACTGATATAAAATAAGAGACCAACTTCTCTAAAATCTAGAGGTTGTTTCAAGCCGCATTGTCCCACAGCTTGAAACTTCCCATTGTTGACTGATTAAGATCAAGCACAATTTTAAGCCATCAACAATTTCTAGCACAGCCGGTGGGACCAGTCTTGAAGTTTTCTTTCAAGACCGCATGAACCAGAGAGCTATAAGGAGTCAGAGCTGTGGACCGGTCACCAAATCACAATCTGCTACAAATCCAGGTATTCTTTTACCACCTCTAGTAATTAGTCTAAGAAGAAGAGCTAACTAGTTTGTACCAGTACCAAACATGGGAGCCCATGTACCCCCAAGAAATTATGCAAGCTGGAACACTGGTAGTCCATTAATCCTCCCAAGACCACCAGCTAATTGGGACCCTATCCCAGTAAATGCTCTAAAAGCTCTACCCAAATTCAATGGGCAAGACTCAAAAACACCTGTGGAACATCTTCAAGATGTATCAGATGTCTGTGCCATATATGGCATCGCAGAGCAAAATGTGGCCCTAAGGTTGTTAGTAGCCTCATTCAAAGGGAAGGCTTTAGAATGGTATCAGTCTTTGACCCCAAATACCATATCTACATGGGACTAGCTCAGAGATCAGTTCTTTGAAAGATTTGTAGAGAAGGGTGATAAGTCTTCTTTATTACAGCAATTAATCACCATTCAAAGGGGACCACAAGAGGACATGACTGACTTTAACACTAGATTCTAGAAAACTTGAGACAGAATCCCTGTTACAGCTAAACCACCACCTGGTATGGCCATAGTATTCTATCTCAAGGCTTTAAATTTAGATAGATCTATTATGATTCAGTCACTGGGAGGACACACTTTGCCAGCAGCTTATGACCTTGCAGTCAGAGCTGAGAATCATTTTATTGATGCTAGAAAGTTACCTCCAAGGCCTCCCATGCCTGTATTCCAAGAAATTACCTTTCCCTTACCTCAAGAAGTTTCTAAAGCTATAAGCCCACCTATGTCTATGTACACTTACCCTCCATCTTCTGTGAAGCTACTAGTCCCTATTCAGTCATCTGAGATGGATGATATCAAGAGTATGCTAAGGACATTCTCCAATGAGCTGATTAATATAAAGAGACAGTAGAATACTTTCCTTAAGCCCCCTTATCAAAGCTATCAAGGAAATAGGTTTTCATCCCAACCAAACCAATAACAAGGCCCTCCAAGGCAAACCAATCATCAACCATCAAATCAATTAGTTGCAGTTCCCACACCCTCATAAACCCTTCCTCCCAACTCAAATAGGGAGATGGTCCTAGGCCAGAATAATTATGTAGATGATACTAATGCTTGGTGTTTCCCTTGCAACGATGCTCACATGCCTAGAGATTACCCTAGAGGTAATCTACAACAAAGGGTGGCTGAGCAAAGAAGAATGGATGGTCAGTTTACTAGTACCTGTAACAGTCAAGCCTACCAGTCTCTTGGTATGCAAAATTCAGTCCTAGTGGCTCAGATGTAAGGAATGTCCTTGCAACAAGAAGAAGAGATAGCCCCGAAACATGCTTTGTTCTCATGGGTTGAGGATGAAGAAATAGTTTTTTTGAATGAAGCATCTACCTCCTAAAGGCCAGTAGTACAATCTGATTATTATACCAGATCAAAGAGGAGGATGGTGGAGTAACCCGAGATTGCAAGTGGTCAGGTCAAGAATAATCCTCCATCCCAAGATCAAAGGAATCTTATTGTTAGACAAGAAGTACCTCAACCAGTATAAGATCTAGGGATCCCTGTCTAGATTTAAGAAAGAATGAGGTATCCCTATTACCAAAAAACTCAATCTTTGGGACCGATCAACATAGTAGACCAATTAGAGAAGGCTCCAGTGCAAGTATCTATATGGGATATCTTGGCTATTCTTGAACAAAAGACACTACTGCAAGAGGCTCTGCAAGGGTAGGTAGTACCCAAAGATGTTGTTACCAAGGAAGGGCTTACTGGAAAGGAAAAGCTCAAAGATATGGTTCTTCCAAGGACAATAGCCTTCGTGAACGATGCAGCACAAATAAGTAAATCTAAGCCAGAGCCTTTCTATTTGACTCTGATAGTTGGAAAGAAACTCCTGCATAATGTATTGATAGATTCGAGAGCTAGTACAATTGTGATGCCCAAGCAAATAGCTGATGCTTTGAAAATAAAATATGAACCCCTTGCAAAGGGAGTTATGCAGCTAGATGGTAAAATAGTGCAAACCATAGGGAGAATTAAACAACTCCCCTTGCAGTTATACACATGTCCCAACATAATTGTCAACCAAGATATAGTTGTCATAGATATCCCTCCTATCTTTGGTTTATGTTTATCTAAAGACTTTACATCAAAAATGGGAGGATATATGTCTCTTGACTGGTCTCATCTCATCCTAAAAACTAGATATGGTTCAAAGATGAAAATTCTATCTGAACCACTGTCCAAAGACCATATTACCAATGAACCAACAACAAGATTAGAAGCAGATCATGCCATGTTGAATAAAGAAGAAAGGATTTTTGTTGAAGAACTAGGCAACTAGACTAAGCATGATCAAGAAGAAAATAGCCAGTTGTTGGCTATGATGCATAGCGACTCGTATGGGAACTATGACTCTACTGGTTTGCGCACGTATGTCATTTTTGATGAGGACCAGGCAATCCCAAATGTTATAAGGAAAGAGTCACCTACTACTCAAGATTCAGAGCTTTGGACTCTAAATTTTGATGGGGCTAGAAGTAAACATGGTGCCGGAGTAGGAATTTGTCTTACTGCTCCAAATGGTGATAAGATTTTAAGGGCTATCCGATTCCAATTTGCTTGCACCAATAATGATGTAGAATATGAATCTTTAGTAAACAGGCTCCTATTAGCCCAAAAAAAGGGAAAAAAGAACCTAAAAGTAAAAAGAGATTTAGAATTAGTAGTAAAGCAAATTAGGGAAAAGGCAGCAGCCAAAAATGTGAGAATGAGATCCTACAGGCATAAGATTTGGGATTTGATAGAAGATTTTGAAGCTTTTAATATTGAGATAATCCCTAGAAGTCAAAACTCTAAGGCTAATAGGATGGCTCAAATTGGCTCACAGTTTAACCTAGCAACTGGCCTATTGGTTAACAATGAGTCAGTAAAAGTTATAGTGAGACCGACCATCCCAGACAATGATGAAAATTGGCAAGTGTTTTAAAATGATGCTCAGGTAGTCTCTTTCTTACAATAATTAAATGAGTTTGTTGATTATTTGCAAACTAAAATTGAAGAGGCATATGGTGATCAGATTATATAATTAAGGACTAATAAGCTCCCCAAGGGATTGATCATTTTAGAAAACTTGTTTGACCCAGAGGATGTAAGCCTAAAAAAGAAAAGGTTCCAGGTAGATAAAGCAGACTATTTCAAGGTAGAGGTGAGTAACGAGAAGAGTCTAAAAGTGGGAAATTCTACAACTAAAGAAGAAAAGGAAAAATTAATTGAATTGTGTCAGAGATATGATAGAGTCATAGTTTGGAGCTATGAAGACCTTCATGGATACAATAGAGAGATTATCGAGCACATAATAGAATTGGCTAAGGGATTTAAACCCATCAGATAGAAATAGAGGCCAGTAAATTTTAGGATTGAGCCTCTAATGGTAGATGATTTGCAAAAACTTTTAGATTCAAAAATAATATTTCCAATCAAACACTCAACCTGGGTCTCAAATCTAGTCCTAGTTAGGAAAAAGAATGGGGATGTGAGGCTGTATGTGGATTTTAGAGATCTAAATAGAGCATATCTAAAAGACCACTATCCCTTGCCCTCCATGGAAAAAATTCTGCAAACTATAGTTGGATCAGAGAGGTTTTCTTTACTTGATGGTTTCTCTGGGTACAACCAGATTTGGCTAGCTGAGGAAGACTAGTACAAAACTACTTTCACTACCAAATGGGGAAAATTTGCCTATGCGAAGATGTCATTCAGCTTATCAAATGTAGGATCCACCTTTCAATGAGCTATGGATATAGCCTTTGGTAAACTCATAAACAAGGTCATCCTGGTCTATCTGGATGACCTCACTATTTTCTCAAAAAATGTTGATGATCATTTTGATCATTTAGAATCTGTCTTCAAGAAATGTTAGGATTTTGGGATATCATTGAATCACAAGAAATGTATTTTTTTTGTACCTCAGGGTAAACTATTGGGGCACATAGTATTGAAGGAAGGAGTTTCTATAGATCCTAAGAGAATCACAACTATAATGAACCTACCCCTTCCATTAAATAAAAAAGCAATCCAATCCTTTTTAGGGAAGATCAATTTTGTCAGTAAATTCATATCTAATTTTGTAGGCTTGGTTAGACCAATGACACTCTTGCTAAAAAATGACCTAGTCTTCAAGTGGACTACAGAAGGAAGGCAAGCTTTTGAGGGGGTCAAGAAGGCTATCTCAACAGCCCCAGTACTTAAGAACCTAGATTTTTTCATGCCCTTCGTAATGTATGTCTACAGAGGGGAGTCAAGTATTGCTACTGTCTTAACTCAAAAGAATGACAAACTAGAGGGGGAGCACCCAATAGCCTTTTTCTCAAGAACTCTCTGAGATTATGAGACCAGGTATAATTTTGTGGAAAAACAAGCCTATACCATGGTGAAAGCCCTTAAGAAATTCAGGCATCTGATATCGGGGAACAAAATTTTGATACTTCCAACTCACTCAAGTGTTAGGGAATACATCATGGAGGGGGAGATTACTGAGAAAAGATCCAATTGGATCACTAAGATCCTTGAATATGATGTAGAGGTCAAACCCACCAAACTAGTCAAAGGTAGGGGACTGTGCCAATATATAACCCAAGAGCTTGAAAAGATGTTACCTAAAGAAGCAGATTCAGAAGGAGAGACAAAAATGGTGCTAAAATTACAAGAGGTTGATTAGGAATCTTGGGTCACAAGTAGGATTCAATTTATGAAAAATGGGGTTTATTTGAGAAAACTCCCTCAAAATAAGAGGAGATATTATACGATACAGGGAGTTCATTTTGTCTTAATTGAACAAGTCCTTTTCAGAAGAAATTCTGATGAAAAATTGTTAAGATGTGTAGAATAGGCTGAAGCTAAGAGGATACTACATGAAATGCATCATGGAACATCAGGGGGGCATTTTTTTGCAAAGACCATAGCCATAAAGATAAGTGAAGCAGGATATTTTTGGCCTACTTTATTCGCAGACTATTATCAGCTGGTTAGAAAATGTCAATCCTGCCAGTATTATGTGGGGATGAGGAGAAATACAGCCATGCCCCTCAGTCCTATAGTTGTGGATGAACCATTTGCTCAATGGGGTCTTGACTTCATTGGGATGATAAATCTAGTATCTAGTATGGGTCATAAATGGATATTAACTACCACAGACTATTTCACCAGGTGGACCGAAGCAGTCCCACTTAAGGAAGCAACAAAAAATGTGATCCTAGATTTTCTAGGAGGTATCACTACTCACTTTGGGGCTCCTCATACCATCATTTTAGATAACGCTAAAGCATTCTTGGGGTCTAAAATATCTGACTTTGCCTTAAGACATGGAATATATCTAAAAACTTCATCTAACTATTACCTTCAAGGAAATGGTCTGGCAGAATCAACTAACAAGAACATGATAAGACTCATCAAAAGAATAGGGGCTGATCATCACAAAGAGTGGCATAAAATGCTTAATCTAGCATTATGGGCTGATTGAATCATGCCTAAGCAGGTGATCAAAATGTCCCCATATGAATTGGTATATAGAAAGTCTGTTGTGATCCCCCTAAGTTTGGAAATCCCTGTTCTTCAGCTAATCAAACAAATTGAGATTGAAGAAAATGGCCCCATGCAGGTCAGGCTCACAAAACTTTTGGAGGTTCTAGAAAAGAGGGATATGGCCCATGATTCATTGATCAAGCATCAGAAAATGGTTAAGAATTGTTTTGATAAAAGGACTTCGAATCCTAATTTTGAAGTAGGCTCGATTGTTTTGAAATGGGATGTAAGGTCTGCCAAACCAGGTCAGCATACCAAATTTGAGGTGCTATGGACTGGCTCTTATAGAATTCACGCATGCAAGAAGAAGAACTCTTTCAAGCTAGAATCAATGGAAGGAGAACTTGAAGAGATTTTTGTAAATGGAATCAATTTGAAACATTTCAATTGATTTGGGTCTCTCATGTATTATAGTTAAATAATTTCCCTTTCTCGCATTGTTTTTTCATTTTTTCCCCACTTTCCTTTTAAATAAGTGTTTTTAAAACATATGTCAATGACTCTTTTGAGGCTATAATTTCCACAATTTTGAAATTTTGATGGAGTGGGAGGTGGAGTTTTCTTTTTGAGCAAGCTCAAAAGTCCTGAGGGTCACCAGTAACTGTAGAGTAAATGTTTACTCTACGTTGTGTTCAATTTTTTGGTCGAGCACTACAATTTTGGTTCCTGCATAGCCTAGACATCGTGACAGAGTTTTAGAGTAGAGGACGGGTTCATTTTTGACTAAGTGTCAAAGTGCAGCGGATGCTACCAAGTGTTGCCCTCTGGTCGCGGGTCCCTTTTTCCCTTTTGTTTCTTCCATCTCATTTTACCTAAGTTTTGAATTTGGGTGGGAGCCACCAAGTGTCAATTTCCAAGAGATGGAGCCACCCAGCTGGCATCGTCTGAGGCCCTTTTTGTGACCTTCCAGAGAATCATGGAATGTGCCACGTATCCAGTATCAGTTAAGCAGAATGCACCATGTGCCAGCATCTGCATCTCATAGAGGCACCCATGTTTCATTCTACTTTTTGACAAAGACTTTTGATGAGCTAAGTAGAATCAAAGTAGAAAGCACCAGGTGGCAATTGCAGAAGGCCCTAAACTACCTTTTTGAAGAATCAATAGAAGTCACCATGTGTCAGCATCTGAGAGACTTTTGTTCAATGCCTAGGTTCAATAATATGGTTCAAAGCATTGAAGGCATCATTTATTTTTCCTAAATACCATAAAGCAGCTGATGCTACCAAGTGCCACTCACTGAGTCCCTTTCTACTCCATCCCCAAAAATAGCAGAAGATGCCACGTACCCCCAAAAGGAGAAGCAAAAGATGCCATGTATCTTCCCAGGAGTAGTGGAAGTTGCCACGTATCAACCTCTGAGAAACCATCTTCGAGCCTAATTTTTGAACAAAGATTATGGTGGGTCCCAGATGTTTTTGTCAAAGGACTATGGAAGCACCGAGTGTCAACAAGCGAAGCCTACCACGTGCACCCACCCCTTCCTAAAAAGTTGCCTGAACAAGGAACATAGTGGGTTTTATTTTGATAAAACTACAAAATATAGAGAGAGTAGAAGTGGCCAAGTGTCATTCTCTGGTGCCTTCTAGATCATAAAGGGAATTTTCATAAGTGCCCTCTTTTATTTCAATAGAATAGAGTGTTCACTTATCTATTACAGCAAAAGATGGAGGGAAACTTGGTGGGAGTTATTCCTGATAGATGGAACAGTGCATCGAGTATATTTTTGGGGCTTTCGAAGCATTGAAGATGCCATCTATTTGTCCCCTATAAGTGAAGGCAGAGTAGACAGTTGAGTGGCCAAGCAGGTGATGGAATGAGGAAATTCAGGAGCTAAGCGAGGTACTAGTCATGAACCGCCATACCACGATCAGAATAGCCATCCCACTCCAGCATGGCTCTTCCTAATAAGACCAAGATACACCTGAAGCATTGAAGGCACCATTTGTTTTGTCCCCTGTGAGTGAATGACAGAGTAGAATTACGTGGGAAAGAAGGTGATGTAAAGAGACATCCAAGGCTATATAAGAAGAATTGTAAAATCAAAGAAAAGGGGAGGAATTTCTCATAGTTTTAGACTTTCTAAAGTTTTTAACCAATAATATCATTTGCTCTTGTCTCAATTTTATTGAGTTGTAAAGTTGATATAACCATGCATGTTTTTGTGCCCTTTATGTGGCTGAATGAATTAAAGAAATTTGAGCTCCATGCCTTGGTTGGTATTGTCTATGTCATTTGCAAAGTAGTCTCTACTATAGAATCTCTGGAGTTGTGATTAGGAATGTCATTTGCTTTTGTCTCATTTTCTTGAATCGGAAGGTTTATATAATTGTACGTGACTTCTATGCCTCTTATATGATTAGAAGATTCTATTAAGAAGATCGAACACTATGCCTTTGTTGACATTCCCTGTATCTCAGTGAAAGACTCCCCTATTGTGAGCCTCTATTTCTATTATTTCAATCTTTACATTGATCATGCACTTGTCTACTCTTAAATGTAATTGAATCCTATAATAGTCTCACTATGCTCAGCGTAGGATTAGGATTACACTCAGGCGCATCGCCATAGTTAGGTTTCATTTCTTGCATTTGTGTTTTTGTTTAATCTCCTATCCCTTTTCCCCAACAACTGATATAAAAGAAGAGACTAGATTCTCTAAAATTTGGAGGTTCTTTCAAGCCGCATTGTCCCACAGCTTGAAACTTCCCATTGTTGATTGATTAAGATCAAGCACAATTTTAAGCCATCAACAGAATCTCCATCAAAAATTTGGTATGAGAAAACCCTCGATTACCTCAACCCTGGTATCATTATTCCTAACCTCTCTAGGAATGATTGAAGAGCCTTTGTCTAGAGTACCTCTCATTATACCATATTAGGGGAATCCTTTATAAACATGTTTTCAATAGCCTCATTCTCCATTGCCTTGGTAGTCATGAAGTTTCCCATATTATCAAGGAAATTCATGATGGAATCCATGGGTACACTTTAGTGGTTTAGACATCACTAAATGTATCCTTTTCCTTGGCTAATATTAACCCACCCTCAACCAAGATTATTATGATTATGTAAAAAAGTGTGATAAATGTCAATAGCATGCCAATTTACATCATACATCAGCCCATGGCCTTGAAGTATCCAAGGACTTTTGGCCCTTCTCATAATGGGGACTAGATCTCATTGAAAAAATCAATCCTCGTTCTTCACAACATCACCACTCCATCACCACCACCACTGAGTATTTCACCAAGTGGGTGGAGGTCAGTCCTCTCATCTCAACAAAAGTAGAAGAGATTATGGAATTCATCTATCATTTTGGTGTTCCCCATAAAATCATCATTGATAATGACAAATCCTTCAAAAAAAATTCCAAGGTCTTTGTGATGTATTTAGCATTAAATTAATCTTTTCATTGCCTTATCATCCATAATCAAATGGATAGGCAGAATCCTCTAACAAAATCCTCAACAATATGTTAACCAAAGTGGTCAGTGTTTTCGGTAAGGATTGGCACTTGCACATTCCCTTCACTTTATGGGCCTATCACACTAGAATTCAAACCTCTAAAGATGATACCCCTTTCTCTATGGTCTTCAGAGCAGAGATAGTCTTGCCTCTCTAAGTCTAGATTCCCTCTCTTTGCATATCCTTTCAATACATCATTTCTGAGAGCGACTATTGTAAAGAGCATCTAGCATGACTTGAGATACTTGATGAATGATACCTAACTATGCTTAACCATCTTCATGTCTATCAAGAGTGAATCAAGTGTGCCTATAAAAAGCACCTAAAATAATAAGAATTTAACATTAAAGACCTCATCCTGAAGGAAAATCAACATGTGACCAATGTGGAGAAAAGCAAGCGAGGCAAATTTGATTTCAATTGGCTTGGACCCTACTTCATAACCCATAAGTATGGATCAGAAGCTTATTGTTTGTACTATCTTGAAGGCAAACCAAAACCTAAGCCTCTTAATGATTTACATTTACATCCTTTCTTTTGTAAACAAAATCAAACTTGCCTTTTATCTAACTTAAGTTTGTCTTTTGGTTTATGAAATTTACACCTTCCTCATACCTTAATCCCCTCCCTTTGAGGACAACTGACTAAAACATAGAACCATGTGATTAACCATCACAGTCATAGCCTAATCTTAAATATGGGTACCACGGATCTACCCATGGCATGGTTCTCATAGATAATATTCATCCCTAATCATATGGAATCCCATGGTCATCATCCCTCAAACCACTTTTTTCACCTATCATTAACCTTCTTATGCTCTAAATTTTGCTTCCATAAAGGTAGGTATTTAAGCCTATATCAACTTATCCATGTCTAACCTAGCATAAAAATAATTTGGGATACCAAAATATAACTTGGTTAAAATATCTCTAGCATGCAAACTGCTCCCTTGAAGGACAGTTGCCCAAAATCTAAAATTGCTTAATAAGATAGATTGTTCCCTTGAAGAATAGCTACCAAAATGAATAAATCCAAACTTAGACCACTCCCTTGAAGGATGGATAAGTCAAATTTATCAAAATCAATCATTTTAAGTTTCTCCCATTGATCAGCTTCACAAACCTATCAAAATAAAGCAATAATAACCCTACTTCAAAATCAAAATAACAAACTATCCCAAGAAATTTGCAATCAGCTTTCATGTATATCCTCAATAGACTTGTCACATTAATCAATCTACACTTTATTTTAAAACCATGGACTTTTCTATTAAGGTTCTTAGGTCACCTATAGAAGGGGAAAACCAACCTATAGGAAGGTTACACTACCCTTCACACCACATACCATCTGTATCCCCTTTGTACCATCTACAAATCATGGGATTCAGAGCTTACTTGACATGAAGTGATCAAGATGCCATTTTATCAACCAATGCATGATAATGTAAATCATTCAAAAGTATTATGTTCCCTAAGCCTATCTAACTTTGGGTTTTGTTTTATCTTTGCAAATGAATAAGCATCATGCCTTGTTTGTTGTTATCACTGTGTGTGATCATCGATGGTAAAAACCTAACTGTACCCTACCCAAAAAACCACTCAACTACCCACACCTAACAAACTCATTACCCTAGAATTCTTATATACCCTCCCCCCAGCCCAAATACACTTCTAATCTTGATTTTTACCACAAATTTAACAAATAAATAATCTAACCTAAAACAAGGGCAAAACTAACCTCAAATCAACAAAAATTCAACCATAAATACCAAAATCAATCTAACTAATAATTTAAGGGTAACCCCTACCTCATCCCTTGACCATCATCGAGGAGGAAGCCTAGCTCCCACCACTCAACCACATAATCATCCACCCTATATCATTGGTACCATGCTCAACCAAACACCAATTATAGCTCAACCAATCAACCTCAATAATCAAAATGCCAATCAATCAATCAAAAACTACTTCATCAATATTCTTGTGTAAAACACCAAATTTACCAATATGCAAGAGAAAGAGAATCAAAAAGATAAATGGTGAAAATGATTTCAATTTTTAATTTTAAACCTTTGGAATTTTAGGTTTTTCCCTTAACTTTTGATGGTTAGGGTGACCGTCAATGGTCAATTTTGGGACCCCTGACCGTTGATGGTCAGGAAACCCACTTTTCAAAAAAAAA
Source organism: Torreya grandis (assembly GCA_037957365.1). Taxonomy (NCBI): domain Eukaryota; kingdom Viridiplantae; phylum Streptophyta; class Pinopsida; order Cupressales; family Taxaceae; genus Torreya; species Torreya grandis. The sequence goes on from JARHVA010000441.1 coordinate 1,165,669, forward strand.
TGGCACCAACACCATAATGCTACCTTTTTGGTGATTATCCTTCTCCACTAGACCAACCATGAACCATTGAAGAACACCCCTAAAACCAACCAACAATCTGACTGCATCCACCTTGATGTTGGCCATTTTTGGCCCAAACTATCACATATTTTATGATGACCTTACCTTGGTCATTTTGACTGCACTAACCAAACTTGTCATGTTAAATATTTTAATTTTCACCACCTAGTGTACACCAAACCATTTGTGTTTTTTATAATATTACTTCTTACCTTGGATATCCATGAAAATGTTGTCAACCTAGAGCTACGCCCTGATTTGAGGACGTGAGTGAAACGGCTAGTCCTCTATCTGGATGAAACAATGGGATCTCCTCATGAGGGTGGTTGCCTCAACAGTGAGGAGAACCTCTAGAGCAGGTTGGTTCCTGTATGATGTATCAATTAGGATTCCTACTCTACACTGTTGACTACCATGGAAAAGGGAGAAAGTGAAACTTAAAGGGAAATCCTACCTAAAAGGGGGTGATACACTAGAACTATGATCCTATTCGGCTCGGAACCTTGAACACTGAGCGAATAACAGAGAAGGAAGACCTTAGACTTCAAATTAATCACTTGTGCATAAGTATTTCATGCAGAGGTTCGGTCCAATAACTGAAACTTGAGGGAAATGGTGGAGAGAGGTCTGATAAAAGACACTTTATAGCTGCCTAACATCCACTTACAGTTTCAGCAGAAGATAATAAAGAACACTTCAACATGACCTACACAAGGACAATATAGAAACTAGGTACGAACAGAATTTGGGAAGGGAGAAAACTCTACCACTTATGCAAATTGCTGAAAAATATACACTATGCCAAGCTTGAAATCTAAAAGTACACTCCTGCTTATTGATCGAAAAGGTTACACAACTCTTAATGGCAGAGTCTGGTCTAACCAAGAGAGATTGGATGGATTTTTTAAAACAAGGCTGAAAGCCATTATATAAGAAATTACCATAGGCCAAACATAGCCGTATAATTTTTAAGAGAAAAATTCACTTTGGTTAACTTCAAATTTACTTGGTTTAAAATAAAATATGTTTTTTTCTCTTTGCATGAATTTTCCTTTGATGAAGCGCACTCATGCTTGTCATGAACCATCCACCTCTTCTTCACATGGAAATATTCTAATTTGGATGTGGTGCTTGATTAATTATTCAATTCCAAAAATGGACTAGTCAACTCCCTGTTGAAGTCAGATTTAGTCCTTCGAATGCATGCTCTGAATGAAGACAAACAAGTTATAAAATAATTAGTTAACTAAAACTTATACTGTTTCTTCAAAAATAGATTTGGCGTTTGCATGAAAGTTTTTCTAATTCTGGTCGTGTCTTATTCTGCGTCAAGATTTTGTATCCAACTCATTCATCAAACTATCTATTTTATATTCTTTCGCACAGTCAGCTTGATTTATTTTTTCAGATTTCTATGCAGGCTTATTTCCAACGGTTACTTCCCGTGGACTAAATTTGATGGCCTGCGGGACATCACCGGTACTGTCTCTTTTTCTCTCAAAAATATCTTTGGATTTTCATTTAGTGCTGGCAGTTATAGCTACGGGCTTTATGATGTAGACATTTCCCATGGACAAAAAGTTTATAGAAATGTTTTGCTAAATTTCCCTGGGCTTTATATTGGCCGCAGGCTTTTTTCATGTTTGCGGGCATTTTTGCGGACAAAAAGTCCGTGAAAATTCCACTTGGGTTTATTTCATTGCACAAAACACTTTCCAAATTCCTACGCCCTTTATCAGTCCACGTGTCATCCTCATGGCAGTCGCCATCCAGTCCACGTGTCAGTCCAAGCCAGCAGTCCATCCAGTCCACGTGGCAAGGTGTCCTCCCGGCTATCTAAGTGGCATCTTCATCCAAGTTGGCAGTAGTCGGTCTTTGTCTTCTATCATTGAACCGCTCCCTTTGAACTCACTATTGAACCAAATTTTGGTTCAATGGTTCAAAGGTTCAAGCAGTCTTTGAACTTGTGTTTAGCCTTGAACCAAGACGTTGAACCTTTATGTTGAACCAAGACATTGAACCAAGGCTTTGAACCAAATTTTGGTTCAACGGTCCAAAGCCGATTAACATATTAAACCAATCAAACTCTTTGGCATTGAACCATTTGACATTAAACCAATTGAATTCTTGCAGCGTTGAACTAAACATTGAACCTTGACTGTTGAACCCAACGTTGAACCTTTTCGTTGAACCTTTGAACTCTTGACTTTGAACCCAACGTTGAACCTTTTCGTTGAACCTTTGAACTCTGAACTTTGAACCCAACATGGAACCTTTTCATTGAACCTTTGAACTCTAAACTTTGAACCCAATGTTGAACCAAGACATTGAACCATTTCGTTGAACCCAACATTGAACTTTATGTTGAACCTTTTCGTTGAACTTTTGGTTCAATGGTTCAACGAATGCCTTGAACCTTTTTGTTGAACTTTTTCGTTGAACCTAGCGTTGAACCAAACATTGAGCTTGCCTTTGAACCAAATGTTGAACTAAGTGTTGAACCTTTCCGTTGAACCTTTGAACTTTGAACCGGTTTAAAGGTTCAATGAAGCGTGCCAAGCCTTTGAACCAAAGCCAATGAAAGCGTTAGACCGCTTGATTGAACCTGCCTTTGAACTCTTTGAAGTTGAACCAAAAGTTGAACCTTTGCTTATTTTTTGCTGATGATAATACTTGCAGAAGTCATGAACCTCGTTGAACTTGGACATTGAACCATTGAACCCATTGAACCTCTGAACCCAAATAGTTTAATGGTTCAATGGTTCAAGTCATTTTGATTTGACCAAATGTTTGGAAGCTGATGAACCTGTTGAAGTGACTAAACTTTGAACCAAGAAGAGGTTGAACTTTGAATTTTGATAAATGCGCTTAACTCCTACTGATGACGTTGAACCTTTTGAACCCGTTGAACCTGTTGAACCAAAATGGTTCAAGGTTCAACGGTTCAAGGTTCAATGGTTCACTTCTTGCCTAGAAGCTTGCAGATGGACGCTTTGGTTGAACCTTCACATCGAACCAAACCTGAAAATGACTGAGTGATGGAACCCTCTTCTTTTAAGGCCAAAATCTAACTCGTGGAAGACTTATCAACATTCTGGCGACTCAGCCGGGAAGCATGCTTGCTATGCTTGAGGACCCAGCCATGTATAAAAGCTATAAAAATCCCAAATGGTGAATCTGATCTCTGATTGAAAATCTGCTCTGATCATTGTTGTAATAACCTCCTCTTTCAAAATAAGGAGAAAAAAAAACACACAAAATCAAACAACTAACTAAAAGCAAATGTGCAAACAAGCACTTATTAAACAAAACTGAAGCAAACTATTGTGCTTTTACAGCACTTGGAGGAAAGCAAAGAATAATTAAATATGTACATGGAATTTTGCTCATTAATAGCAATGTTTTAGATGTATCCCATTGACTGGGATTGGAAGCTCTTCGCCATCCATCTTAGCAAGTTAGAAGGCATTGTGGGATTTGCAGCTGGAGATTGTGTATGGGCCACTCCAAAGTGAATCAAAATTGGTGTGCCTTCCTGGTTTGGCCCGATCCTCATCCCACTTAAGGACCAAATCTCCTTCATTGAAGCTTCGTGAGGAAGCTCCTTTGTCAAATGTCTTTTTCACCTGTGCCTGATGACTTTCCATGGCTAGCATGGCTTAATTTCTTGTTTCTTCTAGCTCCATAAGTTCTGCATACCTGATCTCTATAGGCTCATTTTCTAACAGTTCAAGTTGATGCATTAATTCTAAGGCGGGAAACTCAAGAGAGATCGGTAATTTTGCTTCTCTACCATAGACCAGCTTGTAGGGAGAGTTAGCTATTGACCTTTTATAGGTAATCTTATCAGCCCATAGTGCTGACTTCAGCTTGAGGTACCAAGATCTCTGATTGTCTTCAATTATCCTTCGTATGATCCTCAATAGGTTTTTATTTTTAGACTCAGCGAGGCCATTTCCTTGTGGATAGTAATTTGATGAGGTGCTGAGATAGATTCCGTGTTGGACTGCCCACTGGCTGATCCTAGATCCCACAAAAGCCATTGCATTGTTAGAGATAATAATTGAAGGGACTCCAAACCTAGTGACCAAACCTTCATACAAATCAAGGATGCTAGTTTCATTTGCCTCCTTTAATGAAATTGCTTCTGTCCAACGTGTGAAATAGTCTGTAGTTGTTAAAATCCATTTATGCCCTGAACTAGAAGGAGGATTGATGAGACCAATAAAGTCTAATCCCCATGAACGAATGGCTGATCCACTGTAATTGGCTGTAAGGGTAGGGCTACCAATTTAATCTTTCCCATAAACATAGCGCATTGTTTGCACTTCCTTACCCATGCATGGCAATCACCAAATATAGTAGGCCAAAAGTACCCACCTCTCATGATCTTAAGTGTTATAGTTCTAGCAGAAAAGTGTCCTCCACCAAATCCATCATGGAACTCTTCCAGTAACCTTTGAGTATGGCTTGGCTCTATAAACCTTAGTAACATTCCGTTGATATCTTTCTTGAACAAGACACCGTCAATAAGCAAAAATAGAATTGATTGCAGTATGAAATACCTTCTTCTTGAGGTGCTTAGGTGGGAAGGGTAATGACCTTCCTGTAGATAATTTACCAGATCATAGAACCAGTTGGAAGGTGATGCATCTACAGCAGCGACTTCTACATCATTTGATACTAGAACAGCTTCATTGGTTTCTTGCAAGTCCTGAGCTAGATGCTCACAAAGCCCTTTGCCCCTAACCAGTTTTGTGATCTTAATTCTATATCATATTCCATCACTTTGGTTATCCAACCAGTCCTTTTCTCATTCATGTCCCTGTTCAGAAGGAATTCCTTGATGCTTGGATGAGAAACCATTATAAGTATCTTATTATTAGACAGTAAGTGCCTAAATTTCTTCAGAGATCTTATGATTGCAAGGACATGTTTTTCAACAAAAGAGTACCTTGTCTCATACTCCTGCAGGCCTTGGCTGTAGAAGGCTATTGGCTGCTCCAAGTTTTCATGGTTCTACTGCATAAGAATACCTAAAATGGTGTCCACATTAGCATACGTATACAAAATGAAGTCTTTCTTGAAATCTAGATTCAAAAGCGTGGGGGCACTTGCTATGGCTTTCTTAACATCTTCAAATCCTGTTATTCCTTCCTTGGCCCAGCTGAAGCTCTGATTTTTATTTAACATGGCTGTAAGTGGCCTAGCTATAGTAGCAAAATCCAAAATATATCTCCTTATGAAATTGATTTTTCCAAAGAAGCTTTGCAAAGCCTTCTTGCTTTTAGGCAAGGAGAGTGCCAGAATAGATTGAATCCTCTCAGAATCTATATTTAAACCATGCTTAAAAACAACATGTCCAAGAAGCTTACCTTCATGAACTGAAAATACACACTTTTTGGGATTTAGAGATATCCCAAACTATCTACACCTTTCAAAAACATGTTGGAGGTGCACCACATGATCATCTACATCTTTTGAGAATACTGTGATATCATCTAAATAGACAAGCACAAATTTGTTAAGAAGGCCTTGGAAGGCCATATCCATGGCTCTCTGAAAGGTTGCCCCAGCATTGGACAAACCAAACAGCATCTTTTTGTACACGAACATTCCCCACTTAGTTGTGAAAGTCGTCTTGAACTGGTCCTCTTCTTTGACCAAAATTTGATTATAGCCGTTGTACCCATCTAACAAGGAAAACCTCTTAAAACCTAAAACAAGCTATAAGATTTGCTCCATTGATGGCAATGGATAGTGGTCTTTAACTGAGGCCCTATTTAAGTCACAAAAATCAACACATAACCGAATCTCACCATTCTTTTTCCGTACTGGAACAAGGTTCACCACCCAAGTTGAGTGCTTGATTAGAAATATGATAGCAGACTCTATAAGCTTGTGAAGCTCAGCCTTCATTAAAGGCTCAAGTTTTAGATTAATTGGCCTTTGTCTTTGTAGTACTAGCTTAGTTTCATCTTCTAGCTCAATAGTGTGTCGAGCCAAGCTTGGATCCAACCCTTTGAGATCGCTATAGTGCCATGCAAATATGTCAACAAAATTTTGGCATAATCCAACAAAAGCTTTCTACTGTAGTGGAGTGCATACCTTGCCCAATTTCAATATCTTACCAGCTACAATCTCCACATTGGCGTAGTGTTCCTTGTTTGTAGACAAAGCTGGTTTCTCTTTCCTTAGCTCATCCTCTTCACTAAAAATGTTTTCAAGGGTAACCAACCCCTTGGGTAGTTTATTTTTTTTTAGCTGTACAATCTGGTCACCATATTGTTGCAAGCATTTCTCCTGATTTTTTGGAGAAAACTCAGCTTCCTCCTGTAAAAACCTCACAACTTGATCATCACTTTCAAATACCTGCCAATTTTCTTGGTTATCTGGGATAGAAGGCCTTACGACTATCCTTATATGTGACTAAGGAGCATCACTTTTAACATCAGCTAGAATGTCAAATTGCACCCCAACAGCAGCCAACCTAACAGCATTTTTATTTCTATCTGTTGGTATGGCCTGAATATTAAAAGCCTGGAAATCTTCAAGTAAATCCCATACCTTTTGTCTATAAGATTTAAGTAGCATGTTCTTGCATACATTTAAGCCCCTTACCTGGTGAACCACCAGTTCACTGTCTCCAAACACTTTTAGACAACTTGCTTTCATCTTCCTAACCCATTGCAAACCATGGACTAGTGCTTCATATTCAGCAACATTATTCGAACAGCCAAACTAAAATTTAATGGATGAGAAATACCTTTGTTTTATAGGAGAAATTAACATTATTCCAGCTCCTGTCCCATGCTTATTTCTTGATCCATCAAAGTACAGCTGCCACAAGGCTTCAGTAGACTCCCCTTCTTTGACCATGGCTGGGATTTGTGCATTGTTCTCATGAATACAATATACACCAATATCTTCTTCTTCAATCAGCTTGTATGGATCATACTCATGAAAAGTAGAGGCCCACTCATCAAGAAATAAGTCTAGAACTCCATCCAAAGGTGAGTCTTTTTCTACCTCACTAGTTTGTACTACTTCATCTAAAATAATACAGTTTGAATTGACCACACTTGGCATATAAGGCTCCATGTGAAAATGTGCAATAGGCTCTGAATGAATGGTTACCTTTGTGCCATATCTAGTTCTGAATAGCAGGTATGTCCAATCCACTGATAGTTATCCCCCAATCTTTGAGGTGAAATCTCTTGAAAGGCACATGGTGAAGTAAGGGGCAGATCTACTACTACAATGTCCTACTGAATAGTCACGTTAGGATAGGCATGTAGTGTTAGTTTCAAACCTTTAATAATCCCTACCATCTTTACTGGTGAACCATCCAATTGTAGTACTCCTTTAGTATTTGGCTCATAGACAAGGCCGAGCCTATCTACAATTTGTTTAGGCATGATGGTACTGTTGGATCCACTGTCCACCATGCAATTATGAACTAAGGTGTCTCCTACTATCAAGGAAAGATAAAAAGGGGGAGTCTTTTTTACTTTTACCTTAGCCTTGTTAGCCTTTGGTATATTATCTCCTTGCTGTACCTGTTGCTTAGTTGGTAGATTTGAGTTTGTTAAAATAGTACCTCCTTTGTCTACTAATTTTGGGGACAATTCAAGAGCAGAGAGTTCTTGAATGAGGCTATCCTTTTAGCATGGAATTGACAGAGTATCCCACATGCTAATATTGATGTTAGATCTTTTCATCTAGTCTACAATGTTGAACTGGGAAGGACTTACCTTTGATTGAACCCTTTGTGTCACTTGTTGCTCACGAACAAGAGGTATTTTTTGTACTTTGCCATCCTCTGTAGTCTAATTTTTCATGACTTTGGGGGCAGCAAGATGTCCTTTTACCCCTTGAGAAATAGTACTAGAAGCATTAGACGTACTTGCCATTGCTGGAGCTTCTTCAACAGCTCTTCTTTTATTTCCTTGGTGAGTTAGAGCTATAACTTGATCATTTAACGTGTTAGTCCTAATATCTTGAGAAAAAGCAATGTGATCCTCTACCTGCCAATTTACATTAACAGCATCATGCTGCCCTTGGATCATTCCTTGTGATGTTAGGCCCGTATCTTGATATTGGCTCTCATGAAAAGAGAACTCCTCTTGTGTCATCTGTGGCATGGCACCGTTCATTTGAGTTAAATCTTGATTTTGAAAATTATTTGGATTTGAAGATTGCCAACCTGAATCTTGCACTAAATTATTTTGAGATGAAGTTGGAATGATGTCCTTTGAAGTGGAAGGAGCACTTAGATCAATAGCAGCATATGGCTTTGTTGGAGTTATAGCCCCTTGCATTTGATAGGGTAGTCAGTTCTCTCTGAAACCCTGATCAAAAGATCTTTGATCCTTGAAAGGCTGATAGTTGTTCTGATTCTGTTGTTGATAAGGCCTATTTGATTGGAATTACTGCCTCTTAAGCTATACTATTTCATTTTTGAAAGACTATAACAAAGTTTTTAGCTCTCCTATCTCACTAGACTGACTAGGAGAGGCTACAATTGGATGTCGAGGTGTTGGAATTGGAGCTAAGGATGGAACTTGAGGAACATGAAGGGATGATGTTGAACCTATCTCCAGAAATATGGGCATTAGTAGTCTTGGAGCAAGCTTTCCTACCTGAATCAGACTATTCTCTGCTCTTATTGCCACGTCATAGGCATCTAGCAAGGTAGTGCCACCCATTGACTGTATCATCACACTGATATCAGAATTTAGAGCCTTCAAAAATATAAAAAAGCATACTCTGGGGATGGTCTAATTAGGACCGGTATCCTATGCCATGTCTTTTAGAATCTGAGATTGAAATCAGACATGAACTCATGAGTGGCTCTCTGTATGGCTGTTAATTGCTCAACCAAAGATGGGTAGTCAGACTTGTCCTCAAACTGTTTGACCAAAGCGGTGCCTAATTCATCCCAAGTAGAGATAGATCTAAGTGGGAGGGTCCTATACCATTGTAATGCTTTCCCTTTGAAGGAAGCAGCTAATAATCTGATGGCGACATTATCTTCAATTACTTTGTGCACTGAACAAAGATTAGCAATATCATGTATATGCTCAACAGGGGTTGTTTGATCTTCCCCTGAGAAGTATGGAATACTTTTGAGGGTAGATATAGGGATATCATTTAGCTGTGCTAAATTTAATGGGCTTTCTCTATTAAATGGAGCAAATACCTTATTCCTATTGGCCATCTGCATGATGGGAATTTTAGTGTTGAGCACAATAAGGTGAGGGGGAGATAAATATTCTCTCCTTAGAGGATATAGTCTTGTCCTTCTAGATCTTGCTCCTTTAAAAGACAAAAATTCAAAAGGAATACCTTTACTTGCTGATCTTGTAGTAACTTTTGGCATGAACTGATTGTCTGAATGTTGCTATGAATTCTTTTGCCTTTCTAAAAATAGATATCTTCCTTTGCTGTGAAGATTTTCAGTAACTCTTTTTTGTGGTCCCACCGGGCGTGCCAAAAACTGTTGTCAACCTGGAGCTATGCCCTGATTCGAGGACGTGCATGAAACGACTAGTCCTCTATTCGGCTGAAACAATGGGATCTCCTCATGAGGGTGGGTGCCTCAACAGTGAGGAGAACCTCCAGAGAAGGCTAGTTCCTGTATGATGTATCAATTAGGATTCCTAGTCTATGTTGTTGGCTGCCATGGAAAAGGGAGAAAGAGAAACTTAAAGGGAAATCCTACCTAAAAGGGGGTGATACACCAAAACTATGATCCTAATCAGCTCGAAACCTTGAACACTGAGTGAACAATAGAGAAGGAAGACCTTAGACTTCAAATTAATTGCTTGTGCATAAGTATTTCATGCAGAGGTTTGGTCCAATAACTGAAACCTGAGGGAAATGGTGGAGAGAGGTCTGATAAAAGACACTTTGCAACTGCCTAACATCCACTTACAGTTTCAGCAGAAGACAATAAAGAACACTTCAACATGACCTGCACAAGGACAATATAGCAACTAGTTACGAACAAAATTTGGGAAGGGAGAAAACTCTACCACTTATGCAAATTGCTAAAAAATTTACACTATGCCAAGCTTGAAATCTGAAAATACACTCCTGCTTATTGATCGAAAAGGTTACACAACTCTTAATGGCAGAGTCTAGTCTAACCAAGAGAGATTGGATGGATTTTTTAAAACAAGACTGAAAGCCATTATATAAGAAATTACCATAGGCCAAAGATAGTCGTATAATCTTTAAGAGAAAAATTCACTTTGGTTAACTTCAGCTTTACTTGGTTTAAAATAAAATATGTTTTTTTCTCTTTGCATGAATTTTCCTTTGATGAAGCGCACTCATGCTTGTCATGAACCATCCACCTCTTCTTCGCATGGAAATATTCTAATTTGGATGTGGTGCTTGATTAATTATTCAATTCCAAAAATGGACTAGTCAACTCCCTGTTGAAGTTTGATTTAGTCCTTCGAATGCATGCTCTGAATGAAGACAAATAGGTTCTAAAATAATCAGTTAACTGAAACTTATACTGTTTATTCAAAAATAGATTTGGCATTTGCATGAAAGTTTTTCTAATTCTGGTCATGTCTTATTCTGTGTCAGGATTCTGTATCCAACTCATTCATCAGACTATCTATTTTATGTTCTTTCACATAGTCAGCTTGAATTATTTTTTTGGATTTTTGCGTAGGCTTATTTCCAACGGTTACTTCCCACGGCCTAAATTTGACGGCCTACAGGACGTCACCGATATTGTCTCCTTTTCTCTCAGAAATATCTTCAGATTTTCCTTTGGCACTGGCAGTTATAGCTATGGGCTTTATGTCCACAGAAATGTTCCACTCAATTCCCCCAGGCTTTATATTGGCTGCGAGCTTTTTTCATGTTTGCAGGCATTTTCGTAGACAAAAAGTCCACAAAAATTCCACCTGGGTTTATTTCATTACACAAAACACTTTCTGAATTCCTGTGCCCTTTAGCAGTCTGCGTGTCATCCTCATGGCAGTTGCCATCCAGTCCACATGTCAGTCCAAGCCAGCAGTCCATCCAGTCCACGTGGCAAGGTGTCCTCCCGGCTGTCTGAGTGGCATCTTCATCTAAGTTGGCAGTCGTTAGTCTTTGTCTTCTATCATTGAACCACTCCCTTTGAACTCACCGTTGAACCAAATTTTGGTTCAATGGTTCAAAAGTTCAAGCGGTCTTTGAACTTGTGTTTAGCCTTGAACCAAGACATTGAACCTTTATGTTGAACCAAGACATTGAACCAAGGCTTTGAACCAAATTTTGGTTCAACGGTCCAAAGCTGATTAACATATTGAACCAATCAAACTCTTTGGCATTGAACCATTTGACGTTGAAGCAATTGAACTCTTGCATTGTTGAACTAAACGTTGAACCTTGACTGTTGAACCCAACATTGAACCTTTTCGTTGAACCTTTGAACTCTTGAATTTGAACCCAACGTTGAACCTTTTCATTGAACCTTTGAACCCTGAACTTTGAACCTAATGTTGAACCAAGACATTGAACCATTTCATTGAACCCAACGTTGAACTTTACGTTGAACCTTTTTATTGAACTTTTGGTTTAATGGTTCAACGAATGCCTTAAACCTTTGCGTTGAACTTTTTCGTTGAACCAAACGTTGAGCTTGCCTTTGAACCAAACGTTGAACTAAGCGTTGAACCTTTTCATTGAACCTTTCAACTCTGAACCGGTTTACAGGTTCAATGAAGCACACCAAGCCTTTGAACCAAAGCCAATGAAAGCGTTGGACCGCTTGATTGAACATGCCTTTGAACTCTTTGAAGTTCAACCAAAAGATGAACCAAAAGTTGAACCTTTGCTTATGATTTGCTGATGAAAATACCTACAGAAGTCATGAACCTCGTTGAACTTGGACGTTGAACCATTGAACCTGTTCAACCTCTGAACCCAAATAGTTCAATGGTTCAATGGTTCAAGTCATTTTAAGGCCAAAATCTAACTCGTGGAAGATTTATCAACATTTTGGCGACTCAGCTGGGAAGCATGCTTGCTGTGCTTGAGGACCCAGCCATGTATAAAAGCTATAAAAATCCCAAATAGTTAATCTGATCTCTGATTGAAAATCTGCTCTGATCATTACTGTAATAACCTCCTCTTTCAAAATAAGGAGAAAAAAAACACACAAAAGCGAACAACTAACTAAAAGCAAATGTGCAAACAAGCACTTATTGAACAAAACTGAAGCAAACTATTGTGCTTTTACAGCACTTGGAGGAAAGCAAAGAATAATTAAATATGTACATGGAATTTTGCTCATTAATAGCAATGTTTTAGATGTATCCCATTGACTGGGATTGGAAGCTCTTCGCCATCCATCTTAGCAAGTTAGAAGGTGTTGTGGGATTTGCAGCTGGAGATTGTGTATGGGCCACTCCAAAGTGAATCAAACTTGGTGTGCCTTCCTGGTTTGGCCCGATCCTCATCCCACTTAAGGACCAAATCTCCTTCATTGAAGCTTCCTGAGGAAGCTCCTTTGTCAAATGTATTTTTCACCTGTGCCTGATGACTTTCCATGGCTAGCATGGCTTGATTTCTTGTTTCTTCTAGTTCCATAGGTTCTTCATACCTGATCTCCATAGGCTCATTTTCTAACAGTTCAAGTTGATGCATTAATTCTAAGGCAAGAAACTCAAGAGAGATCGATAATTTTGCTTATCTACCATAGACCAGCTTGTAGGGAGAGTTAGCTATTGACCTTTTATAGGTAATCCTATCATCCCATAGTGCTGACTTCAGCTTGAGGTACCAAGATCTCTGATTGTCTTCAATTGTCCTTCGTATGATCCTCAATAGGTTTTTATTTGTAGACTCAGCGGGGCCATTTCCTTGTGGATAGTAATTTGATGAGGTGCTGAGATAGATTCCGTGTTGGACTGCCCACTGGCTGATCCTAGATCCCACAAAAGCCATTGCATTGTCAAAGATAATTGTTGAAGGGACTCCAAACCTAGTGACCAAACCTTCATAGAAATCAAGGATGCTAGTTTCGTTTGCCTCCTTTAATGAAACATTTTCTGTCCAACGTGTGAAGTAGTCTGTAGCTGTTAAAATCCATTTATGCCCTGAACTAGATTGAGGATTGATGAGACCAATAAAGTCTAATCCCCACTAAATGAATGGTTGATCCACTGTAATTGGTTGTAGGGGCAGGGCTGCCAGTTTAATCTTTCCCACAAACATAGCGCATTGTTTGCACTTCCTTACCCATGCATGGCAATCACCAAATATAGTAGGCCAAAAGTACCCACCCTCATGATCTTAAGTGCTATAGTTCTGGAAAAAAAGTGTCCTTCACCAAATCCATCATGGAACTCTTCCAGTAACCTTTGAGTATGGCCTGGCTCTACACACCTTAGTAACATTCTGTTGATATCTTTCTTGAACAAGACACCGTCAACAAGCAAAAATAGAATTGATTGCAGTCTAAAATACCTTCTTCTTAAGGTGCTTAGGTGGGAAGGGTAATGACCTTCCTGTAGATAATTTGCCAGAATGTAGAACCAATTGGAAGGTGATGCATGTACAGCAGCGACTTCTACATCATTTGATACTAGAACAGCTTCATTAGTTTCTTGTAAGTCCTGAGCTAGATGCTCACAAAGCCCTTTGCCCCTAACCAGTTTTTTGATCTTAATTTCTATATCATATTCCATCACTTTGGTTATCCAACCAGCCCTTTTCTCATTCATGTCCCTATTCAGAAGGAATTCCTTGATGCTTAGATGAGCAACCATTAGAAGTATCTTATTATTAGACAGTAAGTGCCTAAATTTCTTCAGAGATCTTATGATTGTAAGGATGTGTTTTTCAACAAAAGAGTACCTTGTCTCATACTCCTGCAGGCCTTGGCTGTAGAAGGCTATTGGCTGCTTCAAGTTTTCATGGTTCTACTGCATAAAAATACTTGAAATGGTGTCCATGTTAGCATACGTATACAAAATGAAGTCTTTCTTGAAATCTGGATTCAAAAGCATGGGGGCACTTGCTATGGCTTTCTTAACATCTTAAAATCCTGTTATTCCTTCCTTGGCCCAGCTGAAGCTCTGATTTTTCTTTAACATGGCTGTAAGTGGCCTAGCTATAGTAATAAAATCTGAAATATATCTCCTTATGAAATTGATTTTTCAAAAGAAGCTTTGCAAAGCCTTCTTGCTTTTAGGTAAGGAGAGTGCCAGAATAGATTGAATCCTCTCAGAATCTATATTTGAACCATGCTTAGAAACAACATGTCCAAGCAGCTTACCTTCATGAACTAAAAATACACACTTTTTGGGATTTAGAGATATCCCAAACTGTCTACACCTTTCGAAAACATGCTAGAGGTGCACCACATGATCTTCTACGTCTTTTGAGAATACTGTGATATCATCTAAATAGACAAACACAAATTTGTTAAGAAGGCCTTGGAAGGCCATATCCATGGCTCTCTGAAAGGTTGCCCCAGCATTGGACAAACCAAACGGCATCTTTCTATACGTGAACATTCCCCACTTAGTTGTGAAAGTCGTCTTGAATTGGTCCTCTTCTTTGACCAAAATTTGATTATATCCAATGTACCCATCTAACAAGGAAAACCTCTCAGAACCTGAAACAAGCTGTAAGATTTGCTCCATTGATGGCAATGGATAGTGGTCTTTAAGTGAGGCCCTGTTTAAGTCACAAAAATCAATACATAACTGAATCTCATCATTCTTTTTCCGTACTAGAACAAGGTTCGCCACCCAAGTTGAGTGCTTGATTAGAAATATGATAGCAGACTCTATAAGCTTGTAAAGCTCAGCCTTCATTAAAGGCTCAAGTTTTGGATTAATTGGCCTTTGTCTTTGTCGTACTGGATTAGTTTCATCTTCTAGCTCAATAGTGTGTCGAGCCAAGCTTGGATCCAACCCTTTGAGATCGCTATACTGCCATGCAAATATGTTAGCAAAATTTTGGCATAATCCAACAAAAGCTTTCTGCTGTAGTGGAGTGCATACCTTGCCCAATTTCAATATCTTACTAGCTGCAATCTCCACATTGGCGTAATGTTCCTCATTTGTAGACAAAGCTGGTTTCTCTTTCCTTAGCTCATCATCTTCACTGAAAATGTTTTCAAGGGTAACCAACCCCTTGGGTAGTTTATTTGTTTTTAGCTGTACAATTTGGTCACCATACTGCTGCAAGCGTTTCTCCTAATTTTTTGGAGAAAACTCAGCGTCCTCTTGTAAAAACCTCACAATTTGATCGTCACTTTCAAATACCTACCAATTTTCCTAGTTATCTAGGATAGAAGGCCTTACGACTATCCTTATATGTGACTGAGGAGCATCACTTTTAACATCAGCTGGAATGTCAAATTGCGCCCCAACAGCAGCCAACCTATCAGTGTTTTTATTTTTGTCTCTTGGTATGGCCTAAATATTAAAAGCCTAGAAATATTCAAGTAAATCCCATACCCTGTGTCTATAATATTTAAGTAGCATTTTCTTGCATACATTTAAGCCCCTTACTTGGTGAACCACTAGTTCACTGTCTCCAAACACTTGTAGACAACTTGCTTTCATCTTCATAGCCCATTGCAAACCATGGACTAGTGCTTCATATTCAGCAACATTATTTGAATAGCCAAACAAAAATTTAATGGATGAGAAATACCTTTGTTTTGTAGGATAAATTAACATTATTCCAGCTCTTGTCCCATGCTTATTTCTTGATCCATCAAAGTACATCTGCCACAAGCCTTCACTAGACTCGCCTTCCTTGACCATGGCTGGGATTTGTGCATTATTCTCATGAATACAATATATACCAATATCTTCTTCTTCAATCAGCTTGTATGGGTCATACTCATGCAAAGTAGAGGCCCACTCATCAAGAAATAATTTTGGAACTCCATCCAAAGGTGAGTCTTTTTCTACCTCACTAGTTTGTACTACTTCATCTGAAATAATACAGTTTGAATTGACCACACTTGGCATATAAGGCTCCATGTGAAAATGTGCAATAGGCTCTGAATGAATGGTTACCTTTGTGCCATATCTAGTTCTAAATAGCAGGTATGTCCAATCTGCTGATAGGTATCCCCCAATCTTTGAGGTGAAATCTCTTGAAAGGCACATGGCGAAGTAAGGGGGCAGATCTACTACTATAATGTCCTACTGAATAGTCATGTTAGGACAGGCATGTAGTGTTAGTTTTAAACCTTTAATAATCCCTACCATCTTTACTGGTGATCCATCCAATTGTAGTACTCCTTTAGTATTTGTCTCATAGACAAGGTGTTAGGATCGGGCTCCTCAGAAAGAGCACACAATTGATTACCAAACCAAGCAACTTAATATGCGGAAATTAACCAGATTCACAAGCAACTAGAATTCATAATAACACATGATATGAGAGACAATACACAACTTGTATTAACACTTTACAGAAAAGAATACAATAAAGAAGATGCCACCTCTTCTCCACCACCTTACAGAGGATTCCCACACCTCAAGTGAACAGTAACTCTCTCCTCAAAGCTCTCCCTCTCAGGTCCCAACACACAACTCAAACACAGAGTTGGTGTTCACCTCCTGTGCTCCACGCACACCACAAGTGCTCCACGCACTCCACAAGTACTCAATGTACTTCAAGTAGATCTCCCATGAACCTGCAACAACCTGTTGTTCAACTGACCATACTTCTGGAAGGAACTACCTTGCCTTCCTCTTAGCTCTCCATGTACTCCACGTACATCACAGTGAGTACACACTGTACTCCAAGTAGATCCTGCCTGATCCTGCTCCCTATTGTGTTGCTGTCCTATTTGATCTCCAACCCACAGATCAATAAATGGTTCTGCACACTTGTGAACCTCGACCTTGCACACACACACACCTACAGATTAACGATCTTACTTACCATGTAGATCTTCTATAAGGGCCATGCTCACCTGATGACCAAGATCATACATACCTGAAGAACCCTGCTGGCTCTCCAATCTAGCACCAACACGCCTGGTACTGTGGCACTAGGAGGAATGCACCATTGCTCTACCTCTCTCTGAAGGAGCTATTTGCTCTCTTACTCCCTAGCACAAGCATGGGGAATCCTACTCAATTCCTCCATGGGAAGAACTCTCCAAGCTCCACACTTGGATTCTCCAAGTTCTACACTTAACAATACAGCCCATGAGTCTATTATATAGATCTCATCCAAACAATAATTAGACATCTAATTACAATAATTAGATCTGCAGCTCTCAGTCTATAATTAGCCCTAATCATGCAAACACTTGGTTCGTGAACCCACTACCCGTAATACACTCGCAGTCGAACCACACAGGCGACCGACGTCGGTCCCTGTCTGCCTGGGGGGTGTCGACGTCAGCCGACTCCTGACCGACGTCGGTTGCCTTCCTTGTCTAACCCTACCGACGTCGGTTGGCCTAACCGACGCCGGCACCAATGACACTCTAGCAACTCTCCTGCAACCTCCTCCTCCTCTATGTCTGCATCAGTGAAGCTTTTAGCTCCACAACCTAACAATCTCCCACTTGGAAATAAACAGTTGCACTGTACCTGTACCTGTACCTGTACCTGTACTCCATCTAATTTGTTTCCTAGTTTGTATCCCTCTTCAAGCTCAACCCTGAAGACAACCCACCACACATCCCATGGTGTACCTCCTGTCATTCGAGTATCCTGCCACATCCGAACCTACAACACCTGTAGTGAAGTCCTGACCCTGCATAGCAACACCTGCTATTGGTCCGTCTCAAATACCTGAGAACCCACTTCCCTAAATTGGCTCCTAACTCTCTGACAACTCCCACTGCATGGGAAAACTCAGGCCTATACCAGACCTCATGTGATTTTGGACACTATACCTATCCAGCCCTTAGTGTGCTCTGGCTCTCCATCCTGAACCTCGCCAACACCTAATTCACATCAGCTCCCACTGGAGACAAAATCTCCCTGTGATCTCCATGTCTCCCATGTCAAAGAATTCTGCTGCTCCAAACTCCTCATGACATGCCGCTGAACTAATCTTACCCTTAGCTCAGCAAAACCCTGTATGTCTGAACCTGTACCAAGTTCATCCTCCACATACAGCAACAGGATAATGTTGCGACCATCATCCACCTGGTAAGTCAAACACAATGGTTATACTGACATTGACTAAAGCCCTACTTTGTCATCCACCTGGTACCACCTGTTAGTCCTGTCCCACTATCCTGCAGCTTCCTCAAGACCATATGCCTAGTCTTCCATCTCACGTATCCATTCTCTCTATTCTTCAACTAAGGAATCCATTCATCTCTGTGCTATCATACCTGCTGGCAACCTGACCAAGTCTCTGCTTGGTTCTGCATCATATCCCTGCCATGCTCCCACCTGTTTCTTGGATCCTTCCTGCTCTACGATCAGTAACTAGTGTAAAGAAGAGAAATAATGAATTTGAGGGCTTACTTACGTCTTCGGTCCTTCGTATGGGTGTTTGAGACTCCTTGACAGCATGTTGTCCACCCAAAATCCGTTACAATGACCGACCTCGGTCACTCCACAGTCTGCATCCGACCGACGTCGGTTCCCATGCGTCTGTCCCTAACTACCAGTCCTGCCGACTACGGTGTCCCTGCTACCGACGTCGGTCCTCCTGACCGACATCGGTCTTACCTACTACCGACGTCGGTCCTCCTGACTGATGTCGGTCTTACCCTGCCCGACACTGCCAGCTTTGGTCTGCACATGACCGACATTGGCACCTGTCTGTTTGACGCCGGTTCCTCCTGACCGATGTCGGTATCTGTGTTCGCCTGTGAGTGATGACTTTTTACCCACGAGCTCCTTTGAATCAATCTCCATGTCCAAACTGCCCTGCTCAGAAGTACTCAGCACCATCCACTGGTTTCTATCCACCATCTCCTCCAAGTACACCAAGGCTTTCCAGTTCTTAAGCCTGTCAAATATATCTGTCTTTCGCTTAAGAACATGCATCTCCTTCTTGCTCATGTGACCAAGCCTACGAAGCCACGTCTCCGCAACAGAAGAAGAATCAGTAATATAAACAAGTAGATAAAGAGTACATATTTTCTTACCACCAGCTAATTCAAGTGCATCCGCTGTGAGAGCTCTTGTGCATCTCTCATCACCCAATTTTCTTGAATAAATTAGCCATATCTCCAAGCCTGGGACCTGAACGACCTTCATAACACCCGTGTGTTGGCCGCCTGCAATTTTAGCATCACTTCGCCTTTGCCAATTCTTTGGCAAGGCTTACCAGCTCCTCTACCTAGGGCTGCATGGAAAGAGGCAACCGAATCTATTATCCAAGATTCAACTTTATCCAAGAAACCTCCCAGAGCATCCTGTGCCACATCACCTGCAACATCTACTTCTTCAGTTTCTTCATGCTGATCTTCCACAGACCAACAATGTTCTTTTACCTGCTCTTTCTTTTCATCGGACCGTGAGTGACCATCTGTGCTTTTCAACTCCTCCATTCTTAGCTTACTTTCATCTGTCGTTGCTCTACTCCCACTCAATCAGAAACCCCTGAGAGTGACATGTAACCAAAACACACTACCCAGATCTAAACCAATCTGTTAGTATCCCAACCAAAAGCTCTGATACCACTTGTTAGGATCGGGCTCCTCAGAAAGAGCACACAATTGATTACCAAACCAAGCAACTTAATATGCAGAAATTAACCAGATTCACAAGCAACTAGAATTCAGAATAACACATGATATGAGAGACAATACACAACTTGTATTAACACTTTACAGAAAAGAATACAATAAAGAAGATGCCACCTCTTTTCCACCACCTTACAGAGGATTCCCACACCTCAAGTGAACAGTAACTCTCTCCTCAAAGCTCTCCCTCTCAGGTCCCAACACACAACTCAAACACAGAGTTGGTGTTCACCTCCTGTGCTCCACGCACACCACAAGTGCTCCACGCACTCCACAAGTACTCAATGTACTTCAAGTAGATCTCCCATGAACCTGCAACAACCTGTTGTTCAACTGACCATACTTCTGGAAGGAATTGCCATGCCTTCCTCTTAGCTCTCCATGTACTCCACGTACATTACAGTGAGTACACACCGTACTCCAAGTAGATCATGCCTGAGTGTTGTTGTCCTATCTGATCTCCAACCCACAGATCAATAAATGGTTTTGCACACCTGTGAACCTCGACCTTACACACACACACACACCTGTAGATCAACGATCTTACTTACCATGTAGATCTCCTATAAGGGCCATGCTCACCTGATGACCAAGATCATACATACCTGAAGAACCCTGCTGGCTCTCCAATCCAGCACCAACACGCCTGGTACTGTGGCACTAGGAGGAACGCACCATTGCTCTACCTCTCTCTGAAGGAGCTATTTTCTCTCTTACTCCCTAGCACAATCATGGGGAATCCTACTCGATTCCTCCATGGGAAGAACTCTCCAAGCTCCACACTTGGATTCTCCAAGTTCTACACTTAACAATACAGCCCATGAGTCTATTATATAGATCTCATCCAAACAATAATTAGACATCTAATTACAATAATTAGATCCACAGCTCTCAGTCTATAATTAGCCCTGATCATGCAAACACTTGGTTTGTGAACCCACTACCCATAATATACTCGCAGTCGAACCACACAGGAGACCGACATCGGTCCCTGTCTGCCTGGGGGGTGCCGACGTCGGTTGCCTTCCTTGTCTAACCCTGCCGACGTCGGTTGGCCTAACCGACACCGGCGCCAGTGACGCTCTAGCAACTCTCCTGCAACCTCCTCCTCCTCCGTGTCTGCATCAGTGAAGCTTTTAGCTCCACAACCTAACACAAGGCTGAGCCTATCTGTAATTTGTTTAGGCATGATGGTACTATTGGCTCCACTGTCCACCATGCAATTATGAACTAAGGTGTCTCCTACTATCAAGGAAAGATTAAAAGGGGGAGTCTTTTTTACTTTTACCTCAACCTTGTCCGCCTTTGGTATATTATATCCTTACTATACCTGTTACTTTGTTGGCGGATCTGAGTTTGTTAAAATAGTACCTCCTTTGTCTACTAATTTTGGGGACAATTCAAGAGCAGAGAGTTCTTGAATGAGGGTGTCCTTTTGGCCTAGAATTGACAGATTATCCCACATGCTAATATTGATGTTAGATCTTTTCATTTGGTCTACAATGTTGAAAACGGAAGGACTTACCTTTGATTGAACCCTTTGTGTCACTTGCTACTCACGAACAAGAGGTATTTGTTGTAATTTGCCAGCCTCTATAGTCTAATTTTTCATGACTATGGGGGCAGCAAGCTATCCTTTTGCCCCTTGAGCAATAGTACTAGAAGCATTAGATGTACTTACCATTATTGGAGCTTCTTCAATAGCTCTTCTTTTATTTTCTTGGTGAGTTAGAGCTACAACCTGATCATTTGAATTCTTAGTCCTAATATCTTGAGAAAAATCAATGTGATCCTCTACCTGCCAATTTACATTAACAACATCATGCTACCCTTGGATCATTCCTTGTGATGCTAGGCCCGTATCTTGATATTGGCTATCATGAAAAGAGAACTCCTCCTGTGTCATCTGTGGCATGGTACCGTTCATTTGAGTTAAATCTTGATTTTGAAAATTATTTGGATTTGAAGGCTGCCAACCTGAATCCTGCACTAAATTGTTTTGAGATGAAGTTGGAATGATGGCCTTTGAAGTGGAAGGATCACTTGGATCAATAGTGGAATATGGCTTTGCTGGAGTTATAGCCCCTTGCCTTTGATAGGGTAGTCAGTTCTCTCTGAAACCCTGATAAGAAGATCTTTGATCCTTGAAAGGCTGATAGTTGTTCTGATTCTTTTGTTGATAAGGCCTATTTGATTAGAATTGCTGCCTCTTAAGGTGTACTATTTCATTTCCAAAAGAATGTAACAGATTTTTTAGCTCTCCTATCTCACTAGACTGACTAGGAGAAGCTACAATTGGATGCTGACATGCTAGAATTGTAGCTAAGGATGGAGCTTGAGGAACATGAAGGGCTGATGTTGAACCTATCTCTAGAAATATGGGCATTGGTGGTCTTGAAGCAAGCTTTCCTATCTGAATCAAACTATTCTCTGCTCTTATTGCCACATCATAGGCATCTGGCAAGGTAGTACCACCCATTGACTATATCATACACTGATATCAGAATTTAGAGCCTTCAAAAAATATAAAAAAGCATACTCTGGGGATGGTCTAATTAGGACCGATATCCTGTGCCATGTCTTTTGGAATCTGAGATTGAAATCAGACATGAACTCATGAAGGGCTCTCTGTATGGATGTTAATTGCTCAACCAAAGATAGGTAGTCAGACTTGTCCTTAAATTTTTTGACCAAAGAGGCACCTAATTGATCCCAAGTAGAGATAGATCTAAGTGGGAGGGTCCTATACCATTGTAATGCTTTCCCTTTGAAGGAAGCAGCTAATAATCTGATGGTGACATTATCTTCAATTACGTTGTGAATTGAACAAAGATTAGTAATATCATGTTTATGCTCAACAGGGGTTGTTTGATCTTCCCCTGAGAAGTATGGAATACTTTTGAGGGCAGATATAGGGATATCATTAGCTGTGCTAAATTTAATGGGCTTCCTCCATTAAATGGAGCAAATACCCGATTCCTGTTGGCCATCTACATGATGGGAATTTCAGTGTTGAGCACAATAGGGTGAGGGGGAGCTAAATATTCTCTCCTTAGAGGATATGGTCTTGTCCTTCTAGATCTTGCTCCTTTAAAAGTCAAAAATTCAAAAGGAATACCTTTACTTGCTGATCTGGTAGTAACTTTTGGCATGAATTGATTGTCTGAATGATGCTATGAATTCTTTGGCCTTTCTGCAAATAGATATCTTCCTTTGCTATGAAGATTTTTAGTAACTCTTTTTTGTGGTCCCACCAGGCGTGCCAAAAACTGTTGTCAACCTGGAGCTGCGCCTTGATTCGAGGACGTGCGTGAAACATCCAGTCCTCTATCCAGCTGAAACAATGGGATCTCCTCACTTGGGTGGGTGCCTCAACAGTGAGGAGAACCTCCAGAGAAGGTTGGTTCTTATATGATGTGTCAATTAGGATTCCTACTCTACGTTGTTGGCTGCCATGGAAAAGGGAAAAAGAGAAACTTAAAGGGAAATCCTACCTAAAAGGGGGTGATACACCAGAACTATGATCTTACTCAGCTCGGAACCTTGAACACTGAGTGAACAATAGAGAAGGAAGACCTTAGACTTCAAATTAATCGCTTGTGCATAAGTATTTCATGTAGAGGTTCAGTCCAATAACTGAAACTTGAGGGAAATGGTGGAGAGAGGTATGATAAAAGACACTTTGTAGCCGCCTAACATCCACTTACAGTTTCAGCAGAAGACAATAAAAAACACTTCAACATGACCTGCACAAGGACAATATAGCAACTAGGTATGAACAGAATTTGGGAAGGGAGAAAATTCTACCACTTATGCAAATTGCTGAAAAATATACACTATGCCAAGCTTGAAATCTGAAAATACACTCCTACTTATTGATCGAAAAGGTTACACAACTCTTAATGGCAGAGTCTGGTCTAACCAAGAGAAGTTTGGATGGATTTTTTAAAACAAGGCTGAAAGCCATTATATAATAAATTACCATAGGCCAAAGATAGCCATATAATCTTTAAGAGAAAAATTCACTTTGGTTAACTTCAGCTTTACTTGGTTTAAAATAAAATATGGTTTTTTCTCTTTGCATGAATTTTCCTTTGATGAAGTGCACTCATGCTTGTCATGAACCATCCACCTCTTCTTCGCATGAAAATCTTCTAATTTGGATGTGGTGCTTGATTAATTATTCAATTCCGAAAATGGACTAGTCAACTCCCTATTGAAGTTGGATTTAGTCCTTCAAATGCATGCTCTGAATGAAGACAAACAGGTTCTAAAATAATCAGTTAACTGAAACTTTTACTATTTATTCAAAAATAGATTCGGCATTTACATGAAAGTTTTTCTAATTCTGGTCATGTCTTATTCTGTGTCAAGATTCCGTATCCAACTCATTCATCAGACTATCTATTTTCTGTTCTTTTACACAGTCAGCTTGATTTATTTTTTTGGATTTTTGTGCAGGCTTATTTCCAATGGTTACTTCCTGCTGCCTAAATTTGATGGCCTACAGGATGTCACCGATACTGTCTCCTTTTCTCTCAAAAATATCTTTGAATTTTCCTTTGGCACTGGCAGTTATAGCTGTGGGCTTTATGTCTGTAGACATTTCTCACAAACAAAAAGTCTGTAGAAATGTTCTGCTCAATTTCCCTGTGCTTTATATTGGCCGTGGGCTATTTTCATGTTTGTAGGCATTTTTGCAGACAAAAAGTCCACAGAAATTCCACCTGGGTTTATTTCATTACGCAAAACACTTTCCAAATTCTTGTGCCCTTTGGCAGCCTACGTGTCATCCTCATGGCAGTCACCATCCAGTCCACGTGTCAGTCCAAGCCAGTAGTCCATCCAGTCCACGTGGCAAGGTGTCATCCCGACTGTCTGAGTGGCATCTTCGTCCAAGTTGGTAGTAGTTGATCTTTGTCTTCTATCATTGAACCGCTCCCTTTGAACTCACCATTGAACCAAATTTTGGTTCAACAGTTCAAAGGTTCAAGTGGTCTTTGAACTTGTGTTTAGCCTTAAACCAAGACGTTGAACCTTTATGTTGAACCAAGACATTGAACCAAGGCTTTGAACCAAATTTTGGTTCAACGGTCCAAAGCCGATTAACATATTGAACCAATCAAACTCTTTGGCATTGGACCATTTGACGTTGAACCAATTAAACTCTTGCAGATTTGAACTAAATGTTGAACCTTGACTGTTGAACCCAACGTTGAACCTTCGAACTCTTGACTTTGAACCCAATGTTGAACCTTTTCATTGAACCTTTGAACTCTGAACTTTGAACCCAACGTGGAACCTTTTCGTTGAACCTTTAAACTCTGAACTTTGAACCCAACGTTGAACCAAGACATTGAACCATTTCATTGAACCCAACGTTGAACTTTACGTTGAACCTTTTCATTGAACTTTTGGTTTAATGGTTCAATGAATGCCTTGAACCTTTTCGTTGAACCTAGCGTTGAACCAAACGTTGAGCCTGCCTTTGAACCAAATGTTGAACTAAGTGTTGAACCTTTTCGTTGAACCTTTGAACTCTAAACCGGTTTAAAGGTTCAATGAAGCGCGCCAAGCCTTTGAACCAAAGCCAATGAAAGTGTTAGACCGCTTGATTGAACTTGCCTTTGAACTCTTTGAAGTTGAACCAAAAGTTGAACCTTTGCTTATTGTTTGCTGATGAAAATACCTACAGAGGTCATGAAGCTCGTTGAACTTAGATGTTGAACCATTAAACCCGTTGAACCTCTGAACCTAAATAGTTCAATGGTTTAATGGTTCAAGTCATTTTTATTTGACTAAATGTTTGGAAGCCAATGAACCTGTTGAAGCAACTAAACTTTGAACCAAGAAGTGGTTAAACTTCAAATTTTGATAAATGCACTTAACTCCTGCTGATGACGTTGAACCTTTTGTACCCATTGAACCCATTGAACCAAAATGGTTCAATGTTCAATGGTTTGAGGTTCAATGGTTCACTTCTCACCTAAAATCTTGCAGATGGATGCTTTGGTTGAACCTTTACATCGAACCAAACCTAAAAATGACTGAGTGCTGGAACCCTATTCTTTTAAGGCCAAAATCTGACTCGAGGAAGATTTGTCAACAGAAAACATTGACCCTATCTAGGAGACTTGATAGGATTAACCCTATCAGTTATGACTAGTGTTGTGGCTCGGTCACCCTATCACCAATCCTTCTAAAATTGACCTTTATTTTTATCAACCATGGTAGCTTAGTCTTTATGAAATCTTGGCTATCACACTTAGTCACATTTTATGTGCATGTTTGTGCTTTGAATGCCCAACCTTTTGTCACCAACCTCGTGACTCATCATAAACCATTTATCAAACCCATACTCGATTTAACTTTGCCTTGTCAACTCTTGGTTTGAGGGGAAACACCTCCTCTTAGGCTCAAGGTAACCAAACCTTTGACTCATAATCCATTTTTGTTTTATATCTTTTTGACACAAATTTCATAATAAAAAGGGGCAAAATGTAGACATTGGAATTCTATGTGTTATAGCTTTGAATGTTGAAACACCCCTAGTTCAAACCATTACCCAACCCTTTGACCATGACCCTAAGTCAAGTTAACTAATTAGCTAACCAAATCACTAACTTACCCATTTTTACCCCACTTAACCTTCAACCCTCAATCATTGATGGTCAACTTGACCACTAATGGTCACACTGACTGTCAATGGTCAGTCCCTTCCCTATTCAAACAAACACAACACCAGTTGTACACAAGCTAACATGACATAATTTCATATTTTCACCTTACCCATTTCTAACACATCATGATGCATCAAAATTAGTAGCCTAAACCTCCTATATAACCTTCTACATCCATATTTATTTTCCTATAAAAGGAGGGGAGTAGGAGGTGAATAGGGATCCTAGACATCCATAATCAAGCATTCTTGCACACAAGTGATTAAGCTTTCAACCACTAGGTCTTTCTTCCAATAATTTAGCAACTATAATAGAGACTTGAACCTCTACCAAAATTTCTCTTGAGGTAAAGAATTTTTACTCTACCAAAATTTCTCCAGCCATTATTCATCAGCCATTAAGTAATAAAATAGGTACACTTTGTATTTCTAGTTTTGTTATCTTAGATTCTGACCTCCCTACCCCAATCAGATCTTTTTGCATCTTATTTTCTAACACTAAAACCCTTAAACAAATCCAAAACCACTCATTGACCCATTCTACAACTCCTTTTCTAAACATCTTCAGAATCCATTGGCATGATCGATGGTCACCTTGACTATTGATGATCACCTACAATCATCAATGATTACCCAACTACCGATGATCAACTTAACCATTGATGGTTATTCTAACCACTAATGGTCACTATGGTAAGAAATAATAAGCTATTTCCAACCCCTTCTACCCAACCAAATCTAAATTTTTGTGTCCCTACCTGTTCATAGACGCCTACCTGATTTTCTAAACCTGACCTGACCTACTTTAGTATTAGTATTGACATGTTATTACCATATTTAGTTTATTTTCATTATTAAGCATTTATTTCTTCTTTAATTCATTTCAATTATTTATATTATTTGATACAAGTATTTCATTTTTATCTCTTTCAACTTAACTATAATCAAAGAGTAGATTAATAGCCTCCTAGCAAGCTCATGCTTCTTGGATCTAGCTCACGCTAGGAAATCCACCTTACTATCTTTCTAACAACCCCCTTTGCATGAGTACTTTCTTATCTAAAGGTCATTATTTTCAAGGTAAAGAGTAACTCTCCACACTCATCTAGATCACACGTGCATAAACAACTAGGTTCTTCTACCACACCCTTATTACTAGTTTCTTGCTTCTTCTTTAAATAGGAAATAAGTACAAGTTAAGAGAAACAATTATGTGTCTTAAATATCTTTTAAAACTAATGTTGATCAAATTTGACTTTAGGTCAAATTTGGACCCCTATAGGCAAATCACTTGGTTTTTCAGATGTTTTAGGGGTCTATTTATTTGTCATAGGTTATTTATAGTTCATTTGATATTATCTAATGTATTTTTAGCCTTAGTCATGGTTTTATAAGTTTATTTATCATTTTGGGTCACCTAGTATGCTTTTAAGAGGTATTAAATGCAAGTGGAATAGTTACTAAGGTGCCTAGGTGTCATATTTTTATTTCAATCATCCAATAATTTTTTTTACCTATTAGGTATGTTAGTTACATTAGAATATTATAGCTTGTTTAATTGAAATTCAAGAAATCAACTAGAAAGGGGAGCATTTAGTAATTTTATAGCTCATGGGGAAGTGTGCCACATGGTAAAATATCATGGAAGGCCTATTTATCTTCCTCACACTCATATAAATACATGACATGCTCTGGATGTTCCATTTTTAATCCAAAACTATTTTGTTTATTTTTTGCCTTTCTAGACATACAAAAGTGACCTTCAAGTTTGTGCTTAGTACGGATAGTCAAAGAAGTTTCAAATCAAATGATTTTGGGAGGTGATATTAAACTCATATACCTTCATTTAAATATTAATATTTCAAGTATTGATCAATTTTGCTTTATGAATCATCCTTTATAAGTTGACTATACTTTTCTACAAGTTGTGTCATGCACCCTATAGGTTTTGTTCCATTTTGGTCAAATTAATATGAACCATTTGGTTCTGTTGAATCCATATGATGTTTTATACCTTCTAAAATGGTATATACACTTATTTTCATGTTTCATGGTGTTTTTATGGGCAAGTTATCTCATGTTGTAGGAAAGTACTACCATGTGCAGTCTTAGTCAAAGTTCTTTTTATTTTTAGAATATTGGTTTCTTGTATAGGTCTCATGTAGATGGTATATGGTGTTCCATAGGTATAAAATACATATATTCACCTCCTTCCATTTTTTGTTTTCATTATATCATGCTTTGTAAATCTTGTAGCCTTACCTCTCCTCACAGTCAACTTTTTGCTCAATTTCACTTGCAGTCACCTGTATGAGCTTGTCTATCTTGTTCATGGAATGGTAATCAGAATATATCAATTTTATAATCCATTAGGATTTTGAGAGATTTAATTTATAAGTTTTGAAAAAGTGCAAGTGTGGTCACAAGCTCATTCACCATGTTAAACTAGTCATTAAACACCCTACCTATTCTATTACAGATGTTCTCAAGAGACTTCACATTGGAATGAATGTTTTGAAACTTGTCTTAAAGTCTATTAAATGTAAATCATGTATTGGAGAGGTTGATAATGATTTTTATCTACCCATGGGGCCTTTTATCCACACTTGTTACTCTATTCCACACTCACTACCTACATACATCTAATGCACACATACAAGGGCCTTTACTGACATCATACTGAGGGGTGGATAGGTTGATGTGTGTTTAAACCTCTTAGGATTTCTGAAGGTACATTGGGATTCTTGATGAAGGCACATAAGTTTTACAAACCTTTACATTTATACATACTACCCATAACTCTACACTTGTTACCTATGTATGTTGATGACCACCTACAAGTGGTACTCAAAATTATAAAATTCTTTGAATGGATAGTTTAGAGTAGGCTAAGGTCTCTCTTCAAACCCTAACCTATTTAAAAGCATAAGTTAGACCTATTTTAAACATAAAATAGACAAAAGGAGGTGTTATCATGTTGAAAGAGACAAGAGACTGAATTATGGGAAAATTTCCCCAAAAAATGAAAATAAAGGCCCAGGGGGGTTTTGTAGACCTCTTAAAACATTTTTGTTAAGTGTTCCAAAGCATATAGTTTGGTAAATCTTATTTCCTCTAGTATGGACAATAGATATTCCAAGGATGGGAGTCAAGAAGTAAATGGAAGTTATAAGTTTGGAGCCTCAAATATGCTCTTAAAACCATTAAAATTCTACATTAATATCTACAGGTTTGTAGATGTGAATGGATTTTGATATCCTAATTTGTACACAATGCATTTCCTTATGGATAGAATGGTATCATTGATTTAATGGAATTCAAAGTGTCATTAATACCATTATCATGATATTGATGTATGGTTTTCAAGTCTCATGAGTGCCTACAAGTGTCCCTTCTTAGGGAAAATATACACCTACAATAGGGTATACAAATAGTGAGCTAAAATGGGTGTTTAGGTGTTGTTTTAGGACACTCAAAATGAATGAAAATATAGGGTAATTTTATGTGACTTCATGGAATTCAAATAAGGTCTATAAACATCATAACAAAGTTCAAATGAGCTGATGCACACCTATAGGGGTTCTCAGTCAGGTAAGAAAAAACTCAATTTATGAATCCAAAGGATATCTAAGGTGATTCCAATATATGATAAGTTACTAGGTGGTTCTCATGCTTTATGGAGAGTCTCTCCATACCATGAAAAATAAAAATTTCAATCTCATGCACATCTACAGGAATCATAGACAAGGTGTCTCAGTTAGTTAGATAAAACTCAGTTTGTAGCCCTCAAGGTGCATATGAGATGGGTAAGTGGGGTTAACAGGATAAAATAACATATTACCATATAAATTAATATCATGATGGACCTCATAAGCTCCAAACAATGTGTAATAATCATACTCAAGCATCTTACAGGGCTGTATGCACCTACAATAGTTATTATGCATTCTTGAGCATGAGATGAAGGTAAGAGATGAATTTGATTATCAAAAGAGTGAGGGTTTACTAACTGTTGTTCCTAAAATCAGCTACGATCATTTTTGGAAACAACCCCTATGAAACTTGTCCATTTCATGTTTTTCACTCTAAGTTCATCTTTTGAGACAAGTTTTTTTAATCTCGAGTTGGGTCAACTGGCATCCTTGAAAAGTTCATGACGTTCCCTCGTTATGATTTCTCAAAAAATATGAAAATTGTTACGATTTCGATGTGATCAGAATGTCATTTTTTTATAAATTTCAAGGAGTTAGTGTGTTTTCTTAGTTTGCATGTAAGGGTGGCATTTTTTACCACCATTGCATGTATTTTTTCAGTTCCTGTGTAAAGGTGGCAATTTTTGCTGCCCTTGCATCCTTTCATGTAGGAGTGGCAAAAATCATTGCCCTTGCATTTTTCCATGTAGGAGCAGCAAAAATCACTGCCCCTGCATCCTTTTTCAACCTCACATGTAGAGGTGATGATTTTTGCTGCCCCTGCATGATCTCAATTTTCATGTGTAGCATTTATGGCCACATGCACTGAGTGGTTGGAGTTGTTTTTCAACCTTTTTAAACCCCATTTTCACCTCATTTGATTTATTTCAAGTTGTCTTCTCCTCCTCCCTACATCCAGTCAATTGTGTGAATGAGTGGAATCATGATTTCTTCAGATTCAAGCGTGGGATTATGATTTTCTAGGTAGGGTTTTGCATTCTTCTCTTCGATTTCTAGGTTTTTGTTTCATTTTTATTTTTCTATTTCTTGAGGTTTTGCTTTCTTATACCTCTTCTTGTTTAGGTTTTTTATATTGTGTTATTTTTCCCCTCTTCCCTTTCTTCCCTAAAGAGGTGACCTGGGCAGAAAACCCCCCCACCCAGAATCCATTGGTCATTTCTAGTGGTGTGATGGCAGCGAAAATTGCCACCCTTACACAATTTGCCTCATCTCATGTAAAGGTGGCAATTTTTTCTTCCATTACACCACCCATTCCCCCTTTGTGTGAGGGTGGCAATTTTTGCCGTCATCACATAGTTTTCTCTCGTGTAAGGGTGGAAAAAATTACTGCCCACACACAAAGTTCCCCCTTTCGTGCATGGGCGGCAAAAATTGCTACCCTTACACGATGTTTCCTTCCATATGTAGGATCAGTAAAAATTGCCACCCATGCATGACTTTTACATGAAATTGTGGCAATTTTTTTTGCCTATGCAAAACTATCATCAACATGTAAGGGCAGCAATTTTTGCCTCCCCTGCATGCTTTCCCTCCAATTTTCCTAACTCTAGAAAATTTTGATTTTCTTACTTTTGTGTGCCCATTTTCCTTTAAATGTTCTAACCTACTCACGTCTTAGCCCTTTTAAATGCATTCCCATGGTCATCATCATCAACGTGCAATTTTCCTAGATTGTCAATTTTTTCCTCTAATTGCAAGATCATGATTCTTATTGCAGTTTCTCTCAAGGATCCTTCTTCATCGACGTCATTTTTTACAAAAGTTCTTCCAAATGACTGAGGTTTCTCTGAAGAAGTTGAAGATGATGAAATACAAGTATCAAGGTGTTTTCCCAATCACCTCGGTTACTTCTAATGTTTATGACATTAGGGATACAGAGATTGGGCACGTGCATATGGTTGAGTTCATAGAAAGAACCAAATCAAGCAATCCCAACAATGAAATGAAGAAGATAGTTGAAATTAATATTTGCTATGTACCTAGGGATATGATATATTGATGTATATGGATTGATGGAGATGCTAACATGTGGCACACATCCCCTTAGTTAGTTATATGGGTACAATATATTAGGATAATAGAGTAACTTGTGGAAGTAGTACATTGGGTAATGGTCAGCCTACATTGGGATTAGGAGGTTATCCATCCATGGGTTAGATAGATGTATATATATAGGAGATGATTATCATGGTAAACATATCAAGTAAGCATTGAGTCTTCTATTATAAGAGGCTATTGGAGGTTGTCCCCTCAAAGAGACATTGTAGATTTATTTCTTCCTAAAGGAGTATTATATGGTGTTTCCCTACCTTAAGGGTATTTCTACATATATTGAATAATCGAGTTCATTACAAGTGGTATCAGAGCTTCGATTTGGGCAATTTGTGGAATGAAACCCTACTTTTTTTTTAATCATCAATAACTTTTGATTGGTTTCAATTTTCACAAATTTTTTATTGAATATGGATAATATTTCAAAAAGTCACAATAAAAAAAATCGCAAAAAAGATTAAGGTTCATGAAACCCTAAAATGTCAAAATTGATCCATAAAATCATAAAAAATCACTTTAAACAAGTCAAAAAATTCTAAAATTTTGACTGTACTTCTCTTCTATCTGCTTACATCTCCATTAAAAATTTTGAATAAAAATTCCTTATATTTTGGAAGATATAGTGAAATTATTATAAACCCTAAAATAACAATAACTCCATCAAAACAAATCAAAAAATCTCATTTTTTTATTGTGACTTATTTGAAATATTATCCATATTTAGTAAAAAATTGTGAAAAAAATTACAACCAATCAAAAGTTATTGATGATTCAAAAAAAACTAAGGTTTCACTCCACAATTTACCCAAATCGAAGCTCTGATACCACTTGTAATGAACTTGATTATTCAATATATGCAGAAATACCCTTAAGGTAGGGAAACACCATATAATACTCCTTTAGGAAGGAATAACTCCACAATGTCTCTTCGAGGGGACAACCTCTAATAGCCTCTTACAATAGAAGACTCAATGCTTACTTGATATGTTTACCATGATAATCATCTCCTATATATATACATCTATCTAACCCATGGATGGGTAACCTCCTAATCCTAGTGTAGGCTAACCATTACCCAATGTACTACTTCCACAAGTTACTCTATTATCCTAATATATTGTACCCATATAATTAACTAAGGGGATGTGTGTCACATGTCGGCATCTCCATCAACTCATATACATCAATATATCATATCCCTAGGTACATAGCAATATTCATTTGGTCTCCTCTTTCCCTGTAATAGCTCACCACACAGATTTCATTATCCAGTGTGCTCAATTCTACAACAAGGATACCAAGGCTGTGTTAGATGTTGGTGGTAATGCAATGATTAGACTAGACCCAAAGTTCATCGACAAAGTGTTCATGTGTCCTCTCACTACTAAAGTGTTGAAGCTTGACTTCGTTGAAGCACAAAAGGAATATGACAAAGATCCTGAAAGAGCAAAGAAAGTGATCAATAATAAATGGCTCAAGACTCCAAGGGCGAACTTGTCAAGATGGCCACGGAGCTTTCCATGGAGTGATTTCATTGAAGAAGTTGGTGACCTGATCATGTTCCTCAGTAGGGTAAGAGGTTTACCTTCTTCTTCTCAGTTTCATGAATGGATGTACCCTTTCATTAAGATAATTCTCCAAGGTAAACAAGTCATTTTTTGAGAAGAACAAATCAGCAATGCTCTACATGAGCAATTAATGAAGGTATCCAATACCTCCAAATTCTATATGATGTCACACTTGGTGTCTATTGTGGCATCAATGAGAACCTTCCCAAGTTTAACATCGAAAGGAGATAGGAAAACAACCCTAGTGTATCAATATTATCCTTAGTTAACATTAAAGGGTTCCATCCATTATTTTAGAAGGGTAAATGATTCTTTCTTCATGGTATTTGTGTCTTTTGATCCCCAATAAGAATAGAAAAGAGTGTCAGACGAAGCCTAGATAGTAGTGAATGACTTCAGGTGTATATTCTTGTAGTTCCCTTCTTTTTGTTATCTAGAGGTTGGCTTTTTCTAAGGTTATCCCTATATGCTTCCAAGATTCCCCTCAGACAAATTGGTCTTGATAGGTTGTGCAAGAAAATTATTGTCATGCATAATAAGCAGATGAAACTC